>JAOXJM010000041.1:50063634-50113855 GCA_026413425.1 Tringa solitaria | reverse complement strand
GGCCGGGCCGGAGCGCTCGGCGGGGCGGGCGGCTGCCGGCCGGGGGAGAGCGGCGGAGAGCCCGGGCCCTGCCGTGCCCACCGGCGCCCCGGCCTATCCCCCGCTCCGCTGCGCCGCGCTCCTCCCGCCGTACCATGGTTGGGGATCACTGCAGCCTCCCCGGTGAACGGCCCGTCCTCGCCCAGAGTCCCAAACCCGGGTTAAGCTGCAAAATGGTCCTGCAGGCGGTGGGCAAAGTGCTGCGGTAAGGAGGGCTCCGGTGGTGGCGGCGGGAGGGAGGGGTGGCTGCCCCGCGGGCGAGCGCCTGTGGGTGAACGGGGGTGGGTGGGTGAAACGAGCCCCTGCGCGGCCCCGAGAGAATCGAGAAGGGAACTGGAGCTCAAGTGGAAAATGTGGCCCGGCTGCCTTGTTCTGCTTCAGCCCCTCTCGTGTCTGGAGGAGGGAGGCTGCTTTTGGCTCCCTCTGGATCTCATGTAGCAATCTGGGAGGGTGGAAGTTGGAATATCAATAGCTGCTTGGAGAGAAATATTTGTCCACCCAAATTCTGCAGTCAAGTTTTGTTTGCGCTTCCCGAGAACTAATTTTCCAGGACGTAAGCAGACACTGAAGGTCCCGACTTTCCTGAATAAGGAGTGCGACCAAGACACTACATATGCTTTGGCACACTTTCTACAGAAATGTCATAAGATGAGGGGAAAAAATTGCTCATGTGGCTCAGAAAGACTTGTGTGAACACTGAGACGTGTATGGCTACTGACACCAAAACCAGACTCTTTGGCAAAGGACGCACAGTAATTTGATTCGGAGGAGTTCTGACCCGTTCTGGTTTGTGGGGGAAAACGTCACCACAAATATTAGGACTAGCAGCCTTGCTCTTCAACAACTGCAGCTTTCTATTTTGGCTGTGTTCAGATATTTTTCTGGGATCTATGAAGAATGGCAGTGCTACTCCAAAAAGGAGCCTTGTTCCCCCAGTGTAACTTTATTTGGCAAGCTTGCGTTTGTCCCTGTTTCCTACTATTGGTTGCCAGTTGTTAAATGTTTGTCAACAGAAACATTATCCCTCTCTTCCTCTGTTGACTCACGTCTCCTCTCTCCCCAAGCGAGTTTAAGGGAGCCATTTATTAAAGCGCAGCGATTTGATCACAAAGCGACAGGGCTCTGGCTGTTATTTCAACTGGAAAAGTTCGCTGGGCTTAAAGTAAGCTTGATGAGAAGAACTGCTTAGAGTTGTTCTTCAAGAAGTGCTGTGTTGCAGTACTTTTTGGTGGTTCTAGTATATTTTTTTTCCATTAAAAATACTTTCCTGTAGAAAACATTGGTTTAAGGAATTCAGTTTTCTTTTTCAGCTTTTAAAGCTTAGTGTTTTTAAATTTAACATCCCTTCTTTGCATTTTTTGGGGGGTGGTGGTGTCTATAATTCAACACGGTGTTACACAGCTGGTCATATCATAAAATCCTTTGGCCAGCAGCTGGCTATTCATGCTGTGAACCCTTTGAAGTTTTTGGTAGCTGTTCCATTGGCAGCACTCCCAGATGTAAATAGATGGGTGCCTCTGTAGGGAAGAATCGTCAAACCTTTTGTTCAGCATCTATGGCAGTTTATTTTAAAGTATAGGTAACTTCCTGTGACCTAGCAGTGAAACATACATTTTTATGATTTGATCATTGCACGCTTTTAAAAATGCGTAACATAACCTTGTCCTTTCTTCTCCAACTGGAGTACGTGGAGAAATTGTGCATTGTTTTATTTGCTTTTTTCCCTGAGGTTTATTTTCTACATATGGTGTAAAAATGTTGTGAAAGCAGGAAAAAGTTGTTGTGATACATGAAATATTTGGGGCTTGGGAATTAATAGCATAACTTCATTTTGCTAAGCTGTTACGAGATGGGAGTAATTACTGGTTTTGTAGTAGACGTTTTTTCAATGTGTCTTTTCATTCTGGGTTATCTCCTTTTGCACCCAGTCAGAGAGAAATGTGAAGTCACAAAAACTTTCTTTAGATGCCAGACTCTTTCTCTTAGTTCTGTTATTTCTCTCTTGAAGATACTTCAGATGCCTTATCTGACCTTATGTGTGTTGCCTCATCTTACTTTTCTTCTGGTTTTGTTCTGTAAAACACAAACTCATCCTTTGCTGCAAAAAGCTCAGACAGAGTAAGAGCACAGGTACTAGCTAGGAGCCAAGCTAAGGTCCAATCAAAGTTTCCTTATTGCAGAAACTGGGTATTAGTGCTTAAGAAAGTGTAAGCCCAGTAATGGTGAAAGGAGGAACTACATGGGACCTTGTTTGGGCCCAAAATGGTGGCTTGTTGATGACAGTTGTGGTGGGTTTTCTTTGAACCTAGGCATCCACAGTTGAGTTTTGTCTACTCTAAGCTCTCTGTTTTTCTCTACTAACAATAAAGATGTGGTTGAATGCAGAGGTGCAATGCCAGCCCGATACAGAGTGACCAGCTCACTTGCTAGCACTTACGTTGTAGTCACACGAACTTAAATGAGATGGGTCCCACATTAAAGTAATGGTTTACCGTGTATTTCAGAGTAAGCGAAAGACAAACAGTATCAAATACCATTTTTAAGTCTGGCCACCTGAAACACTGCTGATTGAATTTTCTGTAGTCTGTACAGAGGATGAATCACTACTAAACTTTGGATGAAGTAAATTTTCTTCTGTTGATCAGGCCTGCAAGTGGCTTGGTGATGACATCAAAGGATATCTTGCTTGCGCGTAGCCTGGCGTTATGAACAGCCTACTGCATTTTAGGTTTTTTTCTCAGGCATAACTGGGAACCATCATCATCACCATTCCCTCTCGGCCCCTCACAGGGACTTGTAGAAATTCACAATGGACAAGGGATAGAGCATCCATCTTCTCTCTACCATTGTCCATTTCTGTCTCCCTCCTGGTTGTGAATTCTAAAGCTTAATCAGTATGATTTTCCTCCATAGCAAATTTATTGTACGTTATTTGCATGAGTTGAATGTACTTATTAGTAACTCACTCTCTTGAAGCTTTTAACGTGCAAGTTGTTTTCATTAGTTAGTAGGTGCAAGTCCTCCTGGCTGCTGGATGCCAAATACTAGTGTCTGTGTCACCAGTAATAACAGCTGCTGAAGGACAAATCAGTACAGGGAGGAAATGAGGAGCAGGAAGTGTAAGGAAGTAAAAAGGCTTCCCAAGAAGACGAAGCAGCAGCCTTGAGAACCCAAGAAGAGTTAAAAGAGCGTGGGGAAAGACAACTGAACCAGAAAGGGGGGAAAAATGTAACAAAAGCAACAGATGTGCTCTCAGCCTTTCTAATTAATTTTTTATGAAAGCTACTGTTAGGTTTATTACTCGTTTAAATTATTAGTGATTCAGCTATGAAGAACTCTGGAGATGCTTGTATCTTTCATCATATGGGTTAGTAAACTGTGTTTAACACTTCAGGGATGAGACCAAGACTACGTGCTTGTAATGATTAAAAAGAAAAATACCATTAGGAAAGTGTCATCTCCCCTTTAAATTCAGCATAGCATAGCTGAGATTAAGTTATGTGTTTTCCTTAGCATAGTGTTTAATTAGGGCTTTTGTTTCACTTCAGATGTTTTTGAAATATGTTAATCTAATTTTTCTCTTCTCCTGTAATGAATTGCATAATTATTTAGCCCATGGTTAGGGAAGGGAAAAACCAAAATGGATGCAGTTTTGGGTTTTTTTTGTTGTTGTTTTCTAAAAGTTTGTGTTTCTGAAGGGAGGTAGAAGGGCAAAGAAGAAAAAGTACAATGAAAAAACTTGGAATATTATTCTACTTTAAAACATCACATAATTCATTGTTCAAGTTTTTTGTGAGGCAGCTGATTACTGTTAGCTTCCTTGCAGAGGTGTGCTTCTTACTGGCCTCAAGTAGCACAAGTGGAAGGAAGACTCGGCTACATGAAAGATCTCCCCTCCTTGGTCCCAGCGGGTAACTGAGCTGGCCATAAGTGTTCTTCAGAGCCGCGTGCTGGTGACTTCAGGACACAGTGTTCACTGCCTGTGCCACTGCTTGAGTCCTGATTCACATGCTGGAGTGCGGCTCAGAGCTGCAACGCGTTTGCTGTGCTGTGAAACCTTGGGTCCTGCACAGGTGTCAGAGACTACTCCTCAGGCAGCTTCATAGCCAGTGTGGGGTTTTTTTTAAGTCTTCAGTGAAACAGAGTCCCTCTGGGATAGCTGACTAATAATCAGTCAGGAAAGTGGAGTGATGGTGGGCTATGGAGCTGTGATGTCATTGATAAAAGTACAGTATGGTTTATATGTACACATAGTCCAGGATGAGTGTGGTAGTAGATAACTGAAAACTCCTGTTTCTCCTTAGAGCCTCCCTTACAGCAATGTGCAGGGATTGATTTGGATACCAACCAAAAAACAAAACAACCAACCCCAGTCTTTTTGGGCACATGTGACATTGGCATTTTTAACAACGTAGAATTTTTACAGGTACTTTTCAAGAGTGTGGTAATTTGTTTTTAGTGATAGTGTGATGATGATTGCTCCAGTCAGCTAAATTACCAAATTTGTGTTGGCACTATACATTTTTACATCCAGCACTTAGAAATTTGTGAAAAATTAAATTTGTATTGTTCCTCACATAATTCATAGCAAGATCAGAAAGAAACCAGATTAATTCTGACATTGGATTCTGTTTAAGTGGTCATGTGAAGTTGTCCAAAATGTGTTCATGAAATGGGACAGAGGAGAGTAGAAGCAGAGCATGTTGATACGGCTGCCTCTTCTCCACCACTTCACTCTCGTTGCTTAAGATAGCTGTGGCCTGTGATGCTTGTGGGTATCAACAGGATTAAAGCAAATATTTTAAAAAATCGATCTTGTTTTATCCTTATTTTGGTAGAAACATTTTTTCAATAATTTAGTCCAGTCTACATTATTAGAAAGTAATTAGGAAGAGCCTTCTTTAACATTAGCTAATCTGATTAATGTCTGGGGACAGGCAGAAGAGAAGGCAGGGAGGGCAGTCTGCAGGGAAGGGGCTTATAGGCAAAATGCTCTTCAGAACCATGTCAGCTGTTTTTATCCTGTTCTTTTTCTTTCTCCCTCCCACAACTTTCCATTGTACCAAAATAGTTCAAAATGTTTATGGTTTGGGGCAACTGACATCACTAATTGTCATGCTGTGTCTTGCTGAATATTTCTGTAACAGGAGCTGATTTTTTGTTCAATGAGAGCCTTTTGGGACTCTCACCCAGCTCCTCTGAAAGGACCAATGACACTGAGGCAGTAGCATCTTGTGCTTTAGCAAGGTATGACCAGTCAGGAGGGCCTTTGTGGTAGCTCTTCTGTGCATATGAAAGCATACATGTGCTTTTGGAGATTCTCTGATACAAGTGTCCTGTCCTCAGGACAGAGTAGGTTGCGATGAAGGTGAGCCTGAATGGCATCGCCCGCATCCAGCCTAGTGGACTCAAGCGGTTGGGAAGTGCCCTCTGGAGGGCGGCTCTCCCTGCTTGCTGCAGGTGGGTGTTCTCCAGCATACGTGGGTAGAAAAGTGTCTTCTGGTGGTGGCTGAAAAACTTGTAGTGCTCTGCTTGAGCACAGCATGTTCAGCCCCACTATGAGCTGTCAGATATTTCTGTCAGAGCCATTTAACAACCTGGTCTCTTCGTGAAGCTCAGGACTTGATGCTGTGTCTTGTTAGTGGTCCAGTGAGCCATGCACTCCTCTATTTCTTTGGGGCAGTCATCTGTTTGTTCACTTGTGTTTGCCACAAGAGTGTCAGGACCTTGGTGCATTTATAAAAGTTAGCAAGCCATGTACAATAATATATTAACTTAATGAAGAGCTCGGTGTCAGAGGTATTCACAGCATTGAGCTGTATTTGGGTTATGTGTTCTACATCCTGTGAAGCGATAGCCAGAGGGAGAGAACTGCTGAAATTCTTTTTTGTGTTGAAATAACCCTGTGAGGTGTCTCCAGAGCTGGTATAGGAAGGGCACCTGCCCCAAGGTTTAACAGCATTTTCTTCTCTTGTAGGGGCAACAGTCTGCCGCTTTTTTTCTGAAGATCCCTCCTGGGACGCTTTAAGGGTAGATTTGACTGTAATCTCAAACTAATGAAATAATTCTCCCTTCTTTTACCTTGTTTCCTTTGGATGCATCTGTTTTATTATAGGATTTGCTCCAAATTTTAGCTGCTTGTTTCTGCCTGGAGGATTATTTCAGTTTATATACACGCAAAGTATGAACACGCAACATCCATCCTTCTGGGAGCTGACTACAATTCCTGGTTTGCGTCTTTGCTTCCTGTCTTGTAATACCCCATTTTTCTGGTGCTGCCCTTTATGGAGAAAGTATCTACTTTGCAGTTAATTTCTATCTGCTGTTCTCTGGTATCTCAAGCCATCTGTGCACTCCAAGGTCGTCTTCAAGTAGGTTTGTAGGAGGAAAAAAAAAATCTCTGTAGAAGAGCTTTTCTTCTTCCATTCTTGATCTTTGCCAAAGAGTTGCGTTAGGAATGTGGCCTCTCACTGGTTGTTGGCCTGTCTCTAAGATGACTAAGATAAAATGTATCTGTTCCTGTATCATACATCTTTGTGACTACACCAAAACTGAGTTTGACAAACTGTTCTTTTGCTAAGGGGGATTTTCTAATCCTTTTTCTTAATTCCTGGTTCTGTGGGACTCAACAGAATCTTAAGTAAGACTTCAGCAAATTGCTGTTAGAGCAAATGACACATTGCTTGTCTTTTAAGAGCAGCTAGCACTTAGTCTCTGGAAAGAGAAGGGTATTGGATGTATGGATTAATCCCTTCCAGCTTTCTAAACTAAAAAACGCTTACTAGATTTAGTGGAGTCCATTAATACAGGAGCTACATTGTTTGAAATTGACAGAAAATGTTGTTCTCTTAATTTTCCAAGTTGATTTCTGTGTGGTACTGAAATAAGTTTAGAAGTGTCTTTGCTCAGACAGCATGGATTGGTGATAGCAGATGCTCCCCAGGTGAAAAGAACATTGTGGATGTCTGTGTAATTCCTTTTATTTTTAAAAAAGGAAGAATCAGCAGGGAGCGCAGCTGTCCTCGGGAAGGCAGATAGTGACAGAATATTAAAACTCTTAGGATAGCTTAATACCTGAAAAAAATAATCCCAGCACACCATATGAAGTTCTTGGAGTTAGTAAAGAAAGATGACTTGGACTTCTTCATGGAAAATGAAGAAAATTCACACACAGGAGAGATGATATTAGGTGCCATTGGTAGGCTCCATTCACACTTACCCAGATCTGCTCTTCAGTCCAATGTGACCACGATTCAGAACACCAAAGCCTTACAGGGGTAAGTGCTGACAATCAACAGGATGCATTTGGCAAGACAGGAAAGGAAATGGAGATAAACTAGGTTTTGCTGATTCTTCATTATATGAAGTCCTCAGTTTTGATGCGACTGCTTTATTTCTTCAGTACAAACCTGTGCAGGGAGAAGATAAAGCTGGGGTCTTGAGACCACCATCTCAAGGGGACAGAGGGGAAACTGTATTCTGTCTCAACTGAAATATTTATTTTTCTGTTGTTTTTCAGCATACAAAGCTTTTTTCATGTCTAGATACATCACTCATATAGATGAAAGTTTGGTTGTGTGGGTTTTTTGGTTTCATTTTGCTTTTTTTTAAACATATCTTGTTTAGGAGTCGAGCTAACTAATCTGTTAAGTGATCACAGTTGCAAGCTGTTTGAGAAGGATTCCTATTGATTTTTAGGTAGATGCTTATAAATACTGAGAAGTAACTGGAACACCCAACAGTGAAACTAAACTACTGTCTTGAGATACATCTTTGCTGGTTAGGGACCATCTTTCATTTCTTCGCAGTGAAAGTACTAGCGCAGCTACACATGACTAGTATGGTTACATCTCTGCAAAACCAGTAGGGACTGTGGGCTGCTGCTAGGAACTGAAACAGGGCTTCTCAGGCGAGCAGTGCAGGCTGTATTTAAAGGGTTGGCTGGTCAGAAACCTTCTTTTGAGGTGTGATACTGAGTTCCAAAAGCCAGTGTAAAAGCATGACTTCATGTTGTATTTTGGGGAAGAATTTTAGATGTTGGTCTCTGCTTCTGTGAACTGATCTATTGCAAATCCACATGAACAGTTAAAGGTATTGCTTGTCATTTGCACGTGCAGCCAAGTGAATGAAACAAATTCAGCACAAAACTATGCATCTAATTTTAATACTTATTTTTGAAAATTACTACTCCTCCTTAGCCAATTTCTTGGCTGCACTTTCAGCATTTAATTAAAAAAATGAATTTATATTTCAGCAAGCCCTTGGAGGTAACACTACAAGCTTGGATATATCTATGGTTTTGGGATTTTCTGATTGCTAATGGATCAGCACTCATTTGTAAACGTGCTTCTACTTAAGCTTGTTGGTCTCCCTTGGTGCATCCTGAAAAGTAATAAATTAGGGCTGGGAATCACTGCTGTCTCATGAGCTAATTAACAGTAGCTGATGTAACTGTACCAGTAATTAAACAATTATACTCCCTACTATTTTTTTCAATCAGTCATTCAAATATTCTTTACTTTGACCCATGATTCCACAGTTTGTATTTTAAATAGATTTTTCTTCCTCTATTGTACAGAAAGCAAAACTTTAAAGTGCTGTTTTCTAGGAAATACTGAAACAACTGCATGCTATTGCTGATAAAACAGAACAAAGAGCATTGCATCATTCTGTCACAAAGTTTAAAAATTAACTACCTGGTTAGATTAGTGAATATTTTGTACATACCATTTGTTAATGAAAATTGCCTAATTAAGATAATGCTTTGATTCCTTTTACCTTCAACTCTCTCTTGCCCCATGAGGAGACATAGTTCGTTGCCTTCTAACTATGGTTTTCAGGTTTTTTGCTTGACAAGATAGTTCATACCAAGACTGAAAGGCACCATTTCTCATCAGAGGATCTGATCTAAGGCGTGCCAGGAGATGTGGCACTTCTCTGAACTAACTGGTTGAAATTAAAGCTGAAATATTAAGAAAAGAAAAAGATCCATTTTTGATCTTCAAAGCTGCCATTGAAAGAGAACTGACCTTGACCCGTGGTCATTTCTAGTAAATAAATATCTTTCCTAATTAAAATGCTGTAGTTAAAGTGTAAGAGATGAGTTTGTAGAGCTTGATACAGTGGCTGAAACCTTTAGGTGGGGCTGCTTCTTCACATTGGTGTTTCTTTGCCTGCCCTGTTCGATAAGTAATGACTAGGTAGGTAATTGAATTTCTCACAGCTGTGTGTCTCAATGCAACAAGATGCACATGTGTGTGCTAGTACAAATGCTTTAAAAGTGAGTTTACAGGTGCAGGCATGCAAAATTGCTTATGAATAGTGAAAACAACTTACAGGTTTTTTTTTCCCATGCTATATATCTAATTGTCTTTATATTGTTTACTGAAGCTCCTACAAAAAAAAACACTAAGATGTTAGAAGTAGCTACGTTGTTAGCAGTGTTTCTATGTACATTCTCAGTTCTGGTGAGCCCTAGCAGTGTTCTGTCCTATTAAACCACACATTTTAGGTGTAAAGCAGACTATGTTTATGTGACAGATTCAGCTGTTGAAGTCCTGCCTACTGTGTGATTACAAATAGATGACATTTTCAAAGGTGGAACTGTAGTAGCAAGGCAGGTGATTAATTTGTTTTCACTCTCTTCCCAACAAAAATAACTAACTTATCCTTCCTATGCAAGACACTTTTTGTGCCTAAATAGTTGTAATTTGCCCAGTCCTGCCAGAAGTAAAAAAGACAGTCCTTTACTGTTTCTTGCCTCTGGGGAGCTGAGGAGACAACAGCTATGACTGTGCTCAGCTGCAAACTGACATGTTGCACCATGTTGAAAAATATTTATCTATTGAGAACACAGACTCTGGGAGTGAGTATTCTCATTAACTGTTTAGGGACTCTCATGCAGTCCATTCTGCCTCCTTTCATACTGCACAGTATAGTTATAAAATATATTTTAAAACATTTTTGTAGACTTTTAAAAGTTGAGAATTGTAAAATTCAGATTACAAGTACATTAGACGTTATATGTACCTCTCCAAAACATAATATGCGGGTAAGATGGTGAGCTTGACCTGAATATCTAACGTATTTCCTTTGAGCAGGTTTTCCTTAGTCTACAGTAGTACTTAAAGCTACTTAGTATTGTTAGATAGATGTGTTTTGCTCTACAAAGAGAGCTTGCAAGGCAAAAACACAGTGAGGAAGCGAAAACCCTTCTTACAAAGACAAACCTGTCTGCACCCTGGTAGTCTCTGAGCAGAGTAGACTGTGTCAGCATTTGTGTATCTTGGGCTATATAGCAAGAAGTCTGACTGCTGAAGTCAGGTTGCCATGGTGAAATAATTCCCAGCAATTAAAGCACAGTTCTATCCTGAAGAGCAACTCTGTGCAAGCTACATTGTGAAATCCCATATTTACGATACCATGAGGTTTCCAAATCAAATTTGCCTGGTTTAGAAATAAAATGATAGCTTTGCAATCTGCCAGCTCTACAAACTGGGTTGGAAGATAACAAACAGTGCCTTCAGTGGTTTATGTGCTTTGGTGGTGAACTCCTGCTTTGCAAAGGTGGACAAAAGTGTACTGCATGTGCTTTTCTAGAAAGATAACAGGCCTGCATCAGAATAAGCAGGAGGAGCAGTTTCTGCCAGAACTTGAATTTAATCATGACACAGAAGTCAAAACAACTCTGTGTTCCAATAGAAGATAATAAATAAATCACAGCTTATGCTAATAGACATGTCTGAAAACACACAGGGAATAGGTAGTTAAGACATTTCTGTGTTTTTACTGCAGTACACTTACCTTTTCTTTGAATTTGCAGAGTCTAAAAACCTTGAGAGAGAGATAAGGACTTTTTTTTTGCCAATTTTTGTCTTTTTAGTTTTTACTTGTTCTTTGCAAGCAGTTTTTCTGACCTCAAAAATTTCAGATCATGTGCTGAAAAAACACTGTTCTGAGTATCACAATAATAAACCTGGCAGGCCTATATTTGCCTTCCCTGATGTGAAAAAGGTGTTAAAAGCCACCCCAAAACTTACTTGCTTTCAGATCTTGGTGCAGAGCACTCGTTCTCATGGCTCTGTAGTGCAGCAGATCTCCCCACTGCAGCACTGCACCAGGCTCGGTATCTCTGCCATTGTCTGCTCCCAGTTGAGAGTTGTTTTTGTCCTTTGCCTGTGTGTTTTAATTAAAGAAATTTAAGGTACACTATAGATCTCTGCCTTGGATTGAAATGTTTTCCAGTATAGAGAAAAAACTCTCTCTGCTAACTTTAAAAGGCCAATTCAGATAGAAACATTTAGATACGTAGATATCTGTGGCTAGGTGAAATGAATCCTGTTCACACTGTCTAGCTGCAGTATGGGAGTATATTTAGCAATGGAGGATGAGGAGGAAGCATTTGTGTTGCTAAAATGCAAATGGCATTTTTTCTTCTCTAAGGGGGGCAAGGATACAGGAGCGTCCTTATCTTGGTATTGTGTATGGGCCTGGTGGGTTTGGAGTGAGTGTGCCTGGGGACTAAAATGAGCTGCATGTTAACAAGACAAATCCCAGAACCCAGAGCTCCAGCCTGTATTTTCAGCTGATGAAGTGACGAATGGCTGGGCAGAGATGCCCTGGAGAGTTAGCATGACATGGCCTCATGGGTATGGGGAGGAGGAGTTACTAGCAGGGGATAATATACTATGTGACACCTTCTCAAGCAGGGATTTGCCCTCCTCCTGCTCAGTTTTTGGCTTCCTTTGTCAGACAGCCTGAGTTTGCCTACAATTGGAAAATTGAAAACAACAACAACAAACCCAAGAGCCACCCTCCCATGTGTGCCACAGGCTCAGGACTCGGGCACCTATGATGCAGTGTTCCGCTGGATGGTTTGTTCTAAGCATTGGATAAATTAATAGTTGCAAAACTGTGACCTACTGAATGTCTCTTACCACAGACCTAACTTGGCTCCACATAGAGCTCTTGAAAATAAACATTAGGAAATATCTGTGTCCTTTTTCTTCACTAATCCCCAAATTACCAAAAATATGGACTGTAGTAAATCATTTGGGAACAGAATCTTGCTGAGGCTTCACATTGGCACCTCCTGGTTTGGATATAAGATCTTTTTGGCATGAAAAGAGAACGTTTCAAAATGAAGAACAGGGTATTCGCTTGGGTAGGTAACTTAGGTAATTTCTACTAGTGAATGGGTCCTTTTAAATTGCATCACTGGCTCCTATTTGTCTCTTATCTGACATCACTTCCCCCTCCAAGTGTGTTGACTGGAGGGGAACCTGGACCAATGCAAGGATTATACAGTTGGAAGATCCTTCCCCAAAGGTAACTGGAGAGGCTGGATACCTCCTCTCTCTGGGGGAGGAGTTCTGGCAGGTACAACCAGAGAAGAAAGGAAACTCTAGTCCAGCGTGTTTTACCACAAGAATGCACTCTCCGCATTTTTGTAGCATTAACCGAGCTGTTCGCATGCCTGGCCTTGCCTCTGTAGCCATTCTTCCCAGGCCTGAATTGAAGAGAAGATGGGGGATCCTGAAGGGAAGGGGCAGCAGTGGTGCCTGGCCACCAACAAATACCTTGGAGTTTCAGCACTGTACTTTGAAAGGCAGTTAATGTACAGCCGACGTGCCACTACAGGCAAACGGTATGGCAAACACTGAGCTAGTGCTAGGAGGTGACATGCAAGGGAAGAGAGAAGGAGGGAGAGAAGTAGAATCATAGAATAATTTAGGCTGGAAAAGACCTTTAATTAAGGTCATCAAGTCCAACTATAAATTTAACACTGCCAAGTCCACCACTAAACCGTGTCCCTTAGTGCCACATCTACACAGCTTTTAAATGCCTTGAGGGATGGGGACTTAACCACTTCCTTGGGCAGCCTGTTCCAGTGCTTGACAACCCTTTCAGTAAAGACATTTTTCCTAATATCCAATCTAAACCTCCCCTGATGCAACTTGAGGCCATTTCTTCTTGTCCTATCACTTTCTATCTGGGAAAAGGGCCTCACCCCTACCTAACTACAGCTTCCTTTCAGGTAGTTGTAAACAGTGATACGGTCTCCTCTCAGGAGTTCATCAGGCTTAACAACCCCAGTTCCCCCAGCTGGGCTCTACACCCCTCACCAGTAGGTTTGTCCTACAAAAAGGAAAGGCAAGTGTGTGCAGATGCCCCATGTTCTCCCTGCTTTGCCAGCAGCACCAGCTGGAACTCAGTTTGACCCTACAGAATGTTTTGGGCTTTCTGTTGAGAAGCAACATTATGAAATAATGTTATGGCACTTGTCATCCTTAACATGCCTGCCATGCCTTGGCACCGACTGTTTACAGCAGAGCATCCAGAGGCCAAGCAAAGATTCCCTTTTAAGGCAAAGAGCCACTATGAGAATCCAGAAGAAAAAGTTTCCCTGGCATGTAGGGCACATTCTTCTTTCCTCCTCCTCTTAAATAAACTATTAGTAACTTTTAAAAACAGAACAAAAATGAAGAAGTGGGGCCAGAAATGCTGCCAAACACATTTTATTCTACGCAGCCCCCTTAGACCTGTGCAGCAGCCGAGCCCTGGAGCTAACCCAGGCAGGAGGGGAACAATGAAACTGAGGTCAGAGGGGTCTGTCAGAGACCTGGGGCAAGAGGAAATCAGAGTGGAGACTGTCATAAAAATATTAGTCTCCTTCCCTTCCCCAGACCCTGGAGAAATGTTCTGGCTGCAGCAATCTGTGAACAATTGCACTGTGTGCTGCTCTGAGATTTGGGCTTGCTTTCCAATATCTTACGCAGTTTTCCTTTCCGTGCTGATGTTGTTTTCTCTTCTTTCCCAGTCCTCAACATGTACATCCAGGATTTGTGTTCCGGGTATGCTGTCACATGGCACTTTCAGCTAAAGACTTAGCAGTGATCGGGGTTAAAACAGGACATGGGATTTTAGAAAAATCTCTACAGAAATACTGATCTTGCATGGTTTTACAGAAAGAGAGAAACATAAATATCATTTATTGCTTTTTCTTGAGGGGCAGTTCTACTGATGTTCAAAATAAAGTTGTTATCCCCCCCCTTCTTGCTTGCTATACAAGTAAATAAAGACATTGAATTACCAAGAAGTGATTTTTAAGCAGCCTAGCGCCTCTAAGCCTCTAGTCCTTGTACTTAACTGAGGAGAAAAGACTATGGTAGGAAACCAGCCAGCCTTCAATAGTTATTTCCTGTCCTGTAAAAACTGGCATAACCTGCTTCTTCATTGTTCTTGGTGGGAGTTTGTCACTAGGACTCATAAATTTTAGCTCCTAAAACTGTTTCTTTCCTGCTGTGAATGGGTTCGGGACTCCTATACTTATGCAGAACATTTCTAATCAGAAATTAACTGATACCTTCTTTACAGTCAAGTGCCACAGAAAAGCCAGAAAGGTAACAAGTACATTTGTGAGCAACAAGTCTGGTTTGCCTTACAAAGCTGTAGCCTTCTGCGGATGGCTGAAATCTTTGGTTTTTCTGAGAATCATAGAATTGCTATGTTTAGAAGACACCTTTAAGATCATCAAGTCCAGCTGTAAACATAACACCGCCAAGTCTACCACTAAACCATGTCCCTCAGCGCCACATCTACACAGCTTCTAATTATCTCCAGGGATGGGGGCTCAACGACTTCCCTGGGCAGCCTGTTCCAGGGCTTGACAACCCTTTCAGTGAAGAAGTTTTTCCTAATGTTCAATCTAAACCTTTTCCCTTCTGCAAAGGGATTAGAGGGAGAGAGCTTGCACATTAATTTTTTTTACGTTAATGTGTTTTATTCCCCTTTCTGTTCCACTCGTATCCCATTTGAGTCCTTACTCAAAGGAGGGAGGAGGAGAGAAGCTAAACTGAAAATATCCAGTATACCTTTAATTTTGAATTATAAACCTATATTCACTCGAAATTATAAAAACATGAAAGTGTTCATAAAGATTTGCCTAAAAGACACTGTTAAAATGTTGGCTTCCTGCCTCTCTAATTCTGTGTTGGCTTATGTTTTAAGAAGCTAACCCCCATCCTCAGATTACCAAGAAAGTAGGTTTTGGCAGGAGTACTTCACTCTATAATACTTCATCAGTGGAGGATATTTTAAAACATGACATTTGAAAAAGAAAGGAAAAAATTATAGGATGAAAATCAAAGGCCAAGATAGTTTGATAGATCCGGTAGTTTGGTAGTGTAGAAGTACACCTGGGTGAGGTGGAATATGGTGTTGCTGTTGCAGACTGTAAGCTTTCCATGTAAATATTTTAGTTGGGAATGTACCATTTCAACCCCAAAATTTTCCAGATGTGAACTACACAAATTATAAGGTGCAAGCTAGGTTACTTGAAAATAGCCCCCCAAAACTTAAGTTTTTTGAGTTTTTTTTTTTTTTTAGTTTGACCTTTTAAAATACCATAAAAATAAATTTATGGTATTTATAAATTTATAAATTTACCTTTTAAAATACCATAAAATAACACATCCATAGGCATCTTATTTTTTGATCTTCCTTAAAATAGGTTTTTCTTTTTGTGCCACTTTTGCATGCATTGCTATGAATCATGGGGCTGTCACCAGCACTGACTGAACACATCACAGCTGGATTGTCATGGTCGAGACATGCTCTCTCCTAAATTTGTGAGGGGTTGCTAGGATTATACCAGTTAACCTTGGGTAAGAAATAGGGTTAGTTATTAAATAATAAATATTATTAGTAACAAAATAACCCTCTTTGTCCTGTAAGGTTCATAATCTGTGATGATTTTCATCCCTACAGACTTGAGATGCTTAGGAGTTTTAAGGTTTGCAAACAGGGAGACAAATTTGCCACGTAAGGCCTGTTGGACTTGTTTCGTCAATTTTCAAATGGGAATCAGTGTGTTTGAGACTTGGCTGGAACATGAAACTGGTTCGTGATCCAGAAGGCACAAAGTGCTTGGCGTTTTTCCTGCAGCTCCACTCCTCCCCACTACAAGTTTTTTTAATAAACTTTTTATCTTTTTAAAGTTATTCATATATCTGGTACTAAAATCACTTTAATATGCCACATGAAAAAGAGAAAAGCCACTGATAACCTGTATTTAAAAAAGAAAAAAAAAAAGCGGGCACTCACCCCAAGGGTAGTTAGTTGGGTGTGAAGGGTAGGAGATGATGATTGAAACACCACTGTTTGTCCTTGAAGAGATTTCAGTATCAGATGCAATCTAAGAAACTGCACAGCTTGCTGGAGACGGTGAGCTGGCTCCCTCTGGAAAAAAAGGAATCCTGACTTGGTAAAGATAATCTCGAATTACATGATCAGTTTAGGCAAATTTGACATTTCATAAATCACTAGCCTTCCCTCTGTGTGATCAACCTTGTAAATAATCAGATTCTCATGACCAAAACCATGGATGTCTGGTACAATTCCAAAGTGATGTGAAAATAACACATCAGGTTATGAAGAACATCCACATAGTGGACATCATGTCTTTGATACTTCTTCAGCTAAATCAGATTGCTTCCCATGTGCTTCTTTCTAAACTAACTATATCAGTTTAAACTGAAGCACATCCTCAGTATTTGTACCATGAAAAAACTTTGAATCTTACAGCTATTTTCTGCTATGAAATGGGAATAATACTTTCCTCATATGGTTTTAAAACTAAATTACTACCTGGGTGGTGCTTTGAAGATGCTCCAAAGTGCGAGTTCTTCAAAACCAAGAAACTACTGGGCATCTGATCAAGAAGGAAATGAGAGAGATTAGAGTATCTTTATTAACTGAGATGGGGTAAGAAAACAAGCCAGGAAATTGGCAGTTTTACTTGATCTTAACAAAGCAGTTAGACCAGGGAAAAAGTCATCACAGCCCAGTGTGCCTGTCACTTGGTGAAGTGTCTTCTACATCTCTTCCTCCAGTGAAATCCAGGCAAACTTCCAGCTGCTGTGTTTTCCCAGCTGAACACGAGGTTGAGTATGGAAGCCCTGCTACAAGAATTAGTGAATGTACTGTCTTTGGCTGGATCCAGTTTGCTGAACCTTCTTCTAAGACTTCAGACAAGTGACCTCTCTTCTGCCATCTCCCGTCACTTTTCCCTCTCTGAAACTTACTCATGGGTGTGACTTGGCCTGTGGCATCATATTCAATTGAGTGCCTAAAACCAAACGAACACAAGCCTTTCCTGGGAGTTACCTGAAGAATTGGGTTGTACTCTGGTTTGCCTGTCAGAAAAACCCTGCTGAGTGCTGTCTCCTTGGATTCCCTAAAGATGGTTTTTTCCTTAATTAGTAGTTAAGCATTGATAGACAGGTTTTGGCCTAACCTCTTGACAGACCTTCACCAAACTGCTGCGTAACAGCTAAATGTTAAGACACGTTTAGCAGAATTCTCTTATTTTTTTAAGAAAGAGAAACATGAATCAGGACTTTGGTTTGCTTTAGGCTGCCTGTAGCAGCGTTTTGAAAGGTACCGCCCCTTTTGTGGTCTTATATGACATTTAGTTACATTTTACAGTAAGAAATCATCTACAGGTTTGGTGTTTCAATAGAACAGTAAAACTCTGCTGTTCTTGTCACTCTTCCTTTCATTGAAAGCAGGCCGAATGAGCTGTTGCTGAATGTGCTGCTTTATACTCGCTGCTATAGTCTTCATTTATAAGAGGGTTCTGGGACATCTTGGAAACGGCTACACACAATTTTTCACATTTGTGTACTTTAAATGTAAAATGAAAAAAGAATGGATGTTTTCCTTTGCACATTTCGAGTTGGTTCTAGGTAGATGGTGTTTTCTTACAAGTCTTTGAAACAACACTGAACTTCGAGGTCGGGGAGAGCAGAAGGAAGGAAGGTAACTTCTAGACTTTACCCTGGTAGTTCTGGTAACTGTGCACATATGAGCTTTGGTTTAGCTAGAATATGGAACTATATTATTTGTTGATTCTTTATCTTAGGTAATCATGTTTCTAAAACTGCTTTCTCCATACTGCTGCGTGCTCTAGCTTTGTAAGTCTACACAAAAAATGCTTTAGTATTGACAGTTTACAAACTAAACCCACGCTTTTACAGCCTAGACTGAGCATGACTCAATTAATATGAGTAAGTCTGACTTTATAACTTAAGTTCTGCCTAATTGAGGAAAGATGCGTGGTGCAGTTTAACTTGATGTTTTTAAGACTTGAATTTTTTTAGTTTGTACTTCCAATATTTGTACTGCGTCATATCCCAATTGCAGTGCATGCAAGTCATGGAAATCTGCTGGTAGAAACAATTTGTGTGGTCTTGCTTAGCTCACAGCAGTGGCAAATGGTTAAAAAAGTTTGTACTGCACATGGTGATTTGACATTCAGGTGTGAATAAACCCTTTGGTATCAGTGATTATGGGCATTTTGCAGGTTCAGCGATGATACCCATGAGTCAGGTTCTTTTTTAAACTGAGCCAAAGCTTTGGAAAAGGGCAGAGTATGGGATCCTTCAGGAAGCTTCTGTTTGAAATGCTTCAGTTCTAGCATCAGGTGGTTGTGGAAAGACACAATCTGTTAAGAAGATGCAAAGTGGCTGCACGTAGTAATCTAACAGAGAGCTGACATTTGTTTGGAAATGAGGGGGTTTGGTTTTTGTAAAAGGACAACGAATAGTCATTTGCATTAGCATTCTTGTGAAATACATTTAGTGTTGAATTTTTGTTTCTTTTCTTGAAATGGGGAGAAGATGCTGAAGTGAGAATGTACACACTATCTATTTCTATTCAATGGAAGGCTTGCCTCAGCCTCATGTGTCTGGCTTCCTTCTATGGTTTCCCTCCAAATCCTGGCTCTATGAAAGACTCTCTTTGACGTCTTCATCTCTCTCCCCCCTCCTCCTCCTCTGAGAAGACTGCTTTTAGCTGACGTGGCACAGCCCTAACCTGGGGCCCTTGGTTCAAGTATCCAAAAGTAAAGCAAAGAAACAAACTCTCTTCTATACAAACTACTTCTCAGTGATAACTTTTCTCCCTAAGTGTGATTAATGCAGTTTGTTGAACCAGTCTGTGAAGATGAAGGTATTTTCGGCATGATTGTTACTGGAACTATAATTTTATTTAAAAGTCAACTTATCCTTGAATGCCTGAATCCTGCCCCCTCAAACCAACCCCCAAACCACTAAACCCAACCAGCTGAAAAAATCCTTAAACAGTATATTCTGAATAGACTGTAATATTGTCTGTCAGAGGCCCAGCAGGTATGAAGGTGCTGCATGGAGCGTGCCAGGCTTGGTTTCAGCAGCGTAGGAGTAAGGCAGCCTGTGCTAGGAATTAGGCAAATCAGTGGCCTGGAGTATTTTTTATCAGCTCAGGGCCAAGTGCATAGTTTCAACTGGATTTATGCTGTTGACTGTCGGGTAAGGTAGTTTCAAGTCTTAACATGGTATTCGTGCAAAAGAAAGACGTCAAACATGTTGCTTCATCTGCTATAAAGTCAGGTTACAAACTATTGAACAAGACTATTGTTTTATCCTGTTACATTTTCCTTTAATATCATTTCAAATTCTGTGAAAATCAGAAGTCTCAGGCCCAAGCATAAATTAACAATATTTTTCTTAGCTTCTTTAAATCCCTTTAAGGCCTTCCTGTAGTTCTTGCTTTCATGGACTTTTCTTTCTTACCTGTAGCTTATTTTTACATGGTGAGGTTCAAATGAAATCTAGCAAATGTAGGGGTTTGAAGACAAGAATAGTTAGCTGACAACCAAGAGCTACTGGTCTAACTGAGTAACCCCTCTATATTAAGAGCGTTGCACTGAGGAACATCTGACTTTGCATGTCCTAAAACATACCTCTATGGAGCAGCCATGAGAATTAGCCCAGGTTACTTCATTAATAAATGTAAGGAACAAATCTTGCAGGCTTCATTTGAATTGGAATGCACTGCTGTGGAAAAACGAGATGGCAGGAAATGTGCGAGAGTAGCTACGTGCTAAACTAATCTTCGCATATACTGGGTTCAGTGTATTCTCCTACTGTATTTGTGTTGTTCAAAAAGATGTTCTATGTCACAGGTTCTTCTCTTTAACCACAAAATCCACCTTTCTCATTAACATATGGAAATAAAGCGTGACCATCTTTTCCCTACTTGAGACCAATGCTTTCTGCACATCTGTGGTTTGTATAAGTGTATATCATGCTGTTGTCACTAAGTTTTCCTTAATGATGGCCTTCCTGAAGTCTTAAAGTCACTCTAGTCTTAATTTACTGGTTGTAGAGAAGTATAACAAGATTCAATGCAAGTTCAAGATGGTCAACAGTGGCAGTGCTGGTGACTGAGTTATACTAAGTTACGGTGTTCCTTTCTTGTGGAAGGTGAATCTCGGTCTCTCCTTACTGTAGTGCTGACAATGTGACAATGAGTCATTATGACGATGGGTTTAATGAACAGATCAGTGAAGAGCCCATACAGAGAGAAATCTGAATAATCATACTTTATTTGGGGAAAGCACTAACATTTCAAACGCCATTCCAGGAAAGATGTGCATCCCATCCTCCCGGCAAAAATTAAACCTGCATGTGTCTCAGGCAGAGGCACAGTTGGAAGTATTTAAAGCCTGTTAAGAGCCAGAACGTGAGGTCAGTTTCCTTTGCATGGGATCTAGATGAGTTTTAACAGCAAAATTAATGTAGTCATCTGCAAAGGTGGGCTTGTCTTGCTTTTACAGATCTTTAAAAACCTCTTTAACTAAGAAAGCCTGACATTAAAAAAAATCCTGGTACCTCTTCCTTGTATTAATGTGATAATGGACAGCAAGTATTGCCTTACTGCACTTGTCCCTTACCATTAAATATATTTTCTCTCTCTGGTTAGGTGGCTTTTTTAACTGTAGAAATACATGGATGTGCAGCTGTTTGACCACCGCGCCTAAAAGACCAAAGTGCAGACCTGCCATCCTTCCTCAGAATTCCTTACTGAACCCCTGGCCCAGGAATATGGGTTGGTTGAGAGTCTAATTTGAGGATGTTAAGAACAGATAAGGAGGAAAACTCTAGCCGTTACAACAAACACTTTAGATGGCAGATGAAAAGTCACAATATGCCGTGGAGATAAATGCATTTTATGGAATGCGATTTGTCTGCTTTTATAAATCCAAATGGAAGGTTATTTCTTAACATATTGGATTTTAAAGGATTTTCAGAAAAAAAAAAAGTGCACTGATTTTTCTGTCTCAAGTAACCTGGGAGCTGAGAAAGCAGGTGTTCTTGTAGTTACCAGTGCTTCTATGTGGAGTCACAGATGCTCAATTCCACTAGGCTGCTGGTATTTAAGAAGAACGCAGGGCTGGAGTATCAAGAAATGCTGTAGCTCTGAATGAGCAGTGCCAGCACATTGTGTGGAAAGAGCATTTTCCCAACTGAGAGCTATCTTCTTGCAGCAGTCCACTTTTCCTCTACCTCAAATGTCCGTTTTGCAGATGACAGTTAACTGTATGATGCAGCAGATTGTTCATATACTTGCATTAGAGCAGCTCCGTCAGGCACAATGCCATTCTGCTGTCACGACTGTTCACAGGCATAAAGAGACTGTCACTCTCCCAATAATTTCCAATCTAAACTGACAGAAGGGCAATGGAGATAGAGCAGCTCAGTTTCAAGTTTCTTAATGCCATTCAAAACTTCCAGTGTTACTTGAAAAAAAGTGACTGAATTCAAATACACTTTTAAAGAAACTAGCTTTTGCCTTAATAAAAGAAAAATTAAGCTAAGGGGACAGAAGGCAGGAGGAGCAGCGTAAACACAAATACAGGAGTTTGGATAAACCAGCTTCTTTCAGGTTTCTGTAGCTGTTCATCAACAGTAAAGGTAACCTTTCTTCTCCCTTTTTTATTTCTTGTAGGAAGTCCAAGGGAAAACCAAATGGTAAAAAGCCAGCACCGGAAGAGAAGAAACTTTACCTAGAGCCAGAATACACAAAATCCAGAATTACTGACTTTGAATTTAAGGAGCTAGTGATGTTACCACGAGAAATAGACCTCAACGAGTGGCTAGCCAGCAACAGTGAGTATTATCATCGTACAGCTCTGTGCTTGCTGTCCACACCCAAGAAGGCATTCATTCACTCTGTTTCTTTTTACTGTTTTCAGTGCTTAGAAAAACACTCAGTGACTATTTATGCTTACTGCATAATGCATGTCATTATACCTTGCATAGTAATTAAGCTGTCTTATGTACAAACCAACTGTGCTCAGCAGCATGGAAGCCTTGATGGATTTCCTCCTTCCAACTCCCTCACTGTGGCACTGAGGGCATTAAAGTTTTTGATGCTCTTTTGAGGAACCATCAGATTCCCTTTGACTATTTGCTAAACCAGCTGGTTCAGCACATTTCTGACTTAAGCTATTGGTCTTCTAGAACCATCATAAAAATGATAGTTTATTAAGACTCGTATGTAAAGCAAGTTATGCTTAAAGCCAGAAGTTTTGAAGACTTGTGGTTGGATTTCTTCTTACTCCTTCCAAGCTTTGGTGGAATTACTGTGAATTTAAACTGTAGTCAAGCTGGAATTTAGGGATGTGATTGACTACTGTGACTGAATGCTGCATCTGTGCATCTCAGTTCTGATTGACAATATTGTCCTGCACTTCTGCTTCATCTGCCAGTCCTAACCTGCAGCTATGGCCCAGTCTTGTTTACATTTTCAGCAGCATGTGCTAGTAGCAAGAAATTACTTTAAACTAGGAAAGTTTATAGAGACTCATTATGAAAAAGTGAGGTGCCCCCTAAGGAGTATTAAGATGTTAGTTAAATTATCTCAGGAGATTTTTAAAAAGTGGAAGTGTACTAGTTTTCATGCTGTTTTTTTTTTTTAAGAGATATGTCATAAGAACTATTAATGCTGTTTTCTAGCCACTGTACATTTTAAGTCTGACTTCAAAAGAATGTAGCAAATTGTTTGCCTTCAGCTTGTAGTAGAGTGTTCTACTGTAAAGGTGAGACTGATGACGGAGACACTTTCTAGTCTTGCTGCTTAGTGAGTAATAAGAGCTGATGCATCATGGTGCTTTCATCTTAAAACAAGAGCTTTCATTCTATGTACCTCTTTGTTTTGCAGTTCATAATTAGACTAATTTAGCTAAATCATGTTTAAATTTGTATGCAAGCTCAAGACTCTGAGGTCACTTCACTTGCTCTATTTAAATAATTGTCTGGAGGATAACCAGTGTTTGAAAGTATTTTGCTTCTGAATGTCTCTCCTTTCTGTTTATTTTTCAGCAACAACTTTCTTTCATCACATCAACTTACAGTATAGTACAATCTCAGAATTCTGTACAGGAGAGTCATGTCAGACCATGGCAGTGTGCAATACGTAAGTCAATATTTACAATTACAGGGTTTCCATGAAGTCTTCAGAGTTGCTTGGGGGAGGATATTGGATTTGGATGGCACTGGGCAAGTGTTTTACAACAGTTTTTACAGTAGTGAAGGGTGGTGGAAATCTGTTTCTGTGGAGGATTAGAGGGATGAGAATCTTTGACTATTCTGAGCTGGTTTTATAAGGTCACATCAGAGGGGCAAATTACCATGTGTGTAGCTTGGGGGGAGAGGGGAAGAAGAGCCAGGCAAAGCTGTCCTTACTGGTAACAGTGCTGGGATTCCTTAGAAGGCCAGGGAGGATAAACAAATTGCGAAAACCTCAGAGGGTGCTTTTGATAGCTGGAATGCTGACAGAGCACCAGGCTGCTTACAGATAACCTCTAGCCTGATGTGAGCCACTGGCTTTCTGCCCGAGCCCCTGGGTACAGAGGACACAAGTGGCAGCTTTGCAAAGAGTAAGGAAAACGTTTTGGTTTGGCACTTTCCCCCGTAGGACTTAGTAGACTTTTTTTAACATTGCCTAGCTGTCACTTATGAAAGAAGGCTTTGTAGTTTCACTGTACATGGTGAATATAAGAAAAAGTTACCATAAACTCCTGCTCTTGATTAGCACAGTCCAACATGATGGAATATGAGATCCAGTCAAGTATGAATAAGCCTGTTGTGTGGTGGGTGTTTTTTTCTCCAGCACATGTGTTGATAGTCCTTTTCTTCCCTCCTCTTGCATTTCCTGGGATTAATTTAGTTGAGGTGGATTTTAAAACAGAAGACTGAGCAGTTAATGTTATAGTACATCAAACAAACATTCCAGAGAATGTATGCAACAGAATCAGAGCAATATATTGTATCTCTGACAATTATTACATAGTGCTTAGAAAGAAATCCTTGCTTAATGCACTGGGCTATCTTGAAATTAATATCAGGGGCTTTCTGAGAGCACTCTGAAGAATGCAAAGTGTATAGAGGATATTTTTGCATGTAAAAGTTGGAAAGATAACTGTCAGTAGAGAACTAAAGGCCATGCTAGGGACTTTGAAAGCAGGCTGGAACAGAAAGTAATAAATCTCTGCTGGATCCAGATTTTATCAAAAGGAGACAGCATGTCTCTAAATGAGAAGTGGTGATCAGTAAGATGAGTATTTTGTTGACTCTTGCTCCCCGGCTTTCTCATGTTTTAATTCCTGATGTAGCACTGGCTGTCCAAAGGACTGAGTTTAACTGTTTATCCGCTTGGCTGATGGGAAATAGAGGCTGAAAGGAGGTGGTGGTAGGGAACCTACGTAAGCGTTGCTCCATTCTGCTGTAGTGAGTTTTTAACAAGAATTCTCTGTAAGCAATTTATGCTGCAGGTTAAAGAAAGGAAGTGCCTGTAGGTGGCTCCAGCTGTAGTCTGTATTTTTAGTGGGGAGGACCAATACCAGAATGTTCCTATCCTTTGTTTTGAAAAACTGAAAAAATTGTGCTCTTTGGGAATAACAGGAAGCATGTCTACACTTGGGTAAAGCACTTGAAAAGGTTTGTGTTTAACTAAATCATAACAACTTAAGTATCTTCCTGTACTTGGGGGCAGATGACTGATTCATGTTTGCAAACTGTCAGCTGCATGTTTCATTCTTCTATCAAGTGTGTGGGTCTATAAGAAAACCACAGAGGTGAGATCACCAAGCTAAACACCTCAATACAGTTCAGCTTTGAAGGCCCTGTTCATAATTATGTTCTCCAAATATCTCTAATGACAATTTTGGATAATCTTTATATTTATCTTCTGCCCTTTTCTGCCTTTCCTACCTCTTCCCTTTAGGAAGAGATATGCCTAAATGGAACATGGAGAACTGCCTCAAAGATGCGCATTTGTCCAGATCCAATTATGACTATGACAAAGCTGTATGTCACTCGCCTCCCTCCCCCTCCCATTTAAAAAAAATAAAAATCTTACCCTAACACAATAATGTAAGGACATACTTATTGTGTTGGAGAAACACCAGTTGATATGATTTACTGTGCCTCTGACCTGTCTCCAGTATATAAAGAGTATAATCTAAACGTTAAGAGTCAGTTGCTGATTAACCTGATGGACACTTCAGATTTGACTTCTGTTGGTGTGATCTGTTTGTTCAGGGACTTGTTCAGGAATAAAACAGCATCTACCTGTATTAGATTGCTACAGA
Organism: Tringa solitaria; assembly: GCA_026413425.1. NCBI lineage: Eukaryota > Metazoa > Chordata > Aves > Charadriiformes > Scolopacidae > Tringa > Tringa solitaria. The sequence continues at coordinate 50,088,339 of JAOXJM010000041.1, read as the reverse complement.
ATTACAGTACCTTGGAATAAGGGTGCGGTTTGCCTTTTTTTTTCAGTGCTGATTTCTGAAGTATCTCAGTATGAAGGTCTGCATTCTGTTCCCCTCCTGTTTTCCCTGCCCGGTTCTCTAAGGCATGTTTTCGATCTCACCATTCTGGTCATGCCTAAGGAAGGCTTTTTGTATTCTGTTGAGATGTTGAAGTAACTATTGAGAACTGGTTGCTTGTCAAGTTACTTTGCATTCAAATGCACTGCAAATACTCAATCCTAAATTTAGAGGTTTTGATGGCAAAATAAACATCAGTTGCAGTTAAATATTTGAGGTAAGGTTGTAGCATCTCAGAGAAGCTCCAGCCAACTGACAAACTGCAGACAGATGCAGCTTTCAGCCCTCTGTCAGAGATACGAGACAGTGCAGCCAACTGCACACAATGAGGAAGAGAAATTGTGCGTAGGGTTACTAAGAGACATCTGACCAAAACTTAGTCTCCTACAGATGGAAGCATTTGCTGGCAAGTTGGGATAATGCCAAGAGAATTACCAGAATGGTCAGTTATCTTCAAAATTCAGTGAGGGTAACTTCGGGAATTACTTAATTTTGCTCATTAATATTTTTATCACTTGCTGTAAAGCAGGTACTATATTTTTAATGAAGTATTTAGTATGCTTTATAGCTTATTATTACACAAACTAGCTTTAAAGCACCATAAACTGTAAACTGGTTTTCTACCTGCCATTTGGGCAGAAGTGCTCATAAGTGCTGAAGTGAGCAGAGTACTTAAGAGTGTACAGACGTGTTGTTTCCAATGCTGAGATTACTTAACTTCTGAGGCAGAAACCAAGGATGGATGCAAACTTCTAGGCAGCCCACAGGTAAGAGTGAAAGGGCTCATTTTGGTCCACTGAAGTCTGAATGAAAATATTCATACCATTATGAACCAGGAATTGATAATTCCTTATCACTCGTTTTTTCTAATCTTACAATCTCTTTTCTTACGTCTATCTTGCCCTTAGTGTCTTTGCATATGGGGGATATTTCCTTTTAGAAATCTTAATTCAAACTTGCATATTTTTGCATTTTCTTACATTTAAGTTCCCTGAGCTGTATGCTTCTACATGGTAGCTATGGTGGCTCCTTTCTCTTCCCCGCTCCCTCGCATCTAAACATTTCTTTGCCCCTATCAAACCATCAAAGCCATTCCGAGTTGCTGACAAGCACTACGTTACTGCCCTTGCATTTGATGCAATTTGCTACCCTGCTTTCTTCGTAATCCATCTTTTGGTATTTCTAGAAGGACTGTCTCTCCTTCCTTTCCATACCTCCACAGCATTTGGCCCTTCCCTCCTTCCATAAGTTTTTCTTATATACAGATGTAACTTCTGTTCTGCCATGGCTTATCTATGTCATCAACACAAACCCAGAATGTTTTAGAGGAAAAGGGATAAAATATGTACACGTGTTAAGATGCTGCACTGTGACTTTGTGACTTCATAGAATGGTAGAATCATAGAATGGTTTGGGTTGGAGGGGACCTTAAAGATTCCTTTAAAGGAACCTTAAACAGTTCCACTCCCCCTGCCATAGGTAGGAACACCTTCCACTAGCCCAAGTTGCTCAAAGCCCCATCCAGTCTGGCCTTGAACATTTCCTGGGATGGGGCAATATGTGTTATACTTTATTATTAGCATCATAGGCTTTTCTCTGTTAAGCCTATAGTAATTTCTCCCTCGGATTTAGAATGGAGCTGGTAATTTCTCATGCGCTCCCTACTGGGGAAGTTCAAATCTGCTAGAATTTTACATAGGAAATAAAATAATCAAAATCTATATCACATGAGCACTCTTTGAAAAGTACCTTTAAGCGTTGTCATCTTGTCTTTTCTGCTTCCTATCCATTGCCTAATATGGGACTGTACTGTCACAGTGGTAGAATGCCACTGTGCTTCTGTGGCTTCTGTGCCCAACCAAGCCCTTCAATGGCTCCAACCTGCTTCTGATCTTGTTAATGGAGAAAACTCCAGCATGGGTGGGAGCTGCGTACCAGGTATGAAATGTTCATGGCATGTCAGGGGCTCCTCTTTTCTTCCAAGATCTGTGAAGGCTCTGTTCAGAGCACTTGAAACATCAGGAAGACACATGATTCTAATCAACAGCACAATCCTTGTAGTTATCCCCTTACTCGTAATGATTCTTCTCTTAAATTCCTATTTTGCACAATTAGCTTAATTTTCAAGGACAGGCAAAATCATATGCAGTGGGATGTTACAGCAGATTTATTAACTTATATTTTCATGTAAGTGAACTTGTAGAGTTGCCAAACTGTTTCTTTTAACTAAAATCCAATTATTCAGATTCATTTTTGTGCCTAAGGGCAACTCGAAACTATGCTTTCTATCTTACAGTTGAGGATTTCTGCAGCATGAGAAAATTGCTGAGGTACAGACAGTCCAGTCAGCTTCTGCTCTTGGCAACAAGCATTGTGTTAAGACCCAAAATAAGCCTGAGTTGCCTAGAACTGTCTTGCTCCAGCTTACTGGAGGACTAGACAAATGACGAGGCTTGTGTTTTGTGCACTGCATTGTATAATTCCTTATATGTGGATTGTATAAAGGAAGTTAGCAGTGATGAAGAACACAGTATGCCTAAGGACCCATATTCTACTTTTGATGCCTGAAATAGCTCTACAAAGAGCTTTTAACTCCTGTTTTCATCCACTTGCTTACCTTTTATGCTCTTTTGCAGTCAATCATGCTCTCTCTAGTAAACAACAGAATGACCACCACATGCTGAAAATGAGCTGAAAGAAAAATTCTAAACCTTAAATGTCTGCAGAACTAGAACAGTTGCCCTTCCTATCTTAAAGTTTGAACTACTCTACTTATTTCTGCAGCTTCCTCTTGTTTTCATATGGCTTGGGGCATGAACAAGCACTCTAACAGAATGGTTAGAGTTGGAAGGGGCCTTAAAGATCATGTAGTTCCAGCCCCCCCTGCCATGGGGACACCTCATAGTAGACCAGGTTGCTCAAAGCCCCATACAACCTGGCCTTGAACACCTCCTGAGATGGGGCAGCCACAGCTTCTCTAGGCAACCTGCTCCAGTGTCTCACCACCCACAAACAATTTCTTCCTAACATCTAATCTAAATCTCACCTCTTTCAGTTTAAAACCGTTACCCCTCCCCTGATAAGAGTCCCTCTCCACCTTTTCTGTAGGCCCCTTTAAAGTACTAGAAAGCTGCTAAAATATCTCCCCAGAGTCTTCTCCAGGCTGAACCTGGAAAAGCTGAACCCAGCTCTCTGCACCTGTCTTCACAGCTGAGGTGCTCCAGTTAGTGTCTTCACCTCACCACCCTCAGATCCCTGAAAAATCATGCAGGGTAATGAAAACGCACTGTAAATTAAAACTTTATTTGCTACTTAACATTTTTCTTTAGTTGCTTCAGGAATGTTCTGTTGGTCAGTATATATAAAACTTCACTTTCCAAGTGGTGTGTATAGATCCTTCCAGTTCAATGCAGTCTAGTCCTGTTAGACACAGAAAAAAAACATTTAATCTTTATCTTCCATTAAAAAAAAAAAAAAAGATGTCCAGAAGTGGCTAAATGGCTAAACATCACACTGAAGTGATATTTTGTCTAGGGCTACAGTAAGGCTTTAGTGATTTGTATGAGCATCTGATGCATCTAATGATCAGATAACTGATCATTACCCAACAGCAGCAAAGTTGGAGCTGAACAGACAGCTAAAAATGTTATCCTGACTTTATGGGCTCATGTGTTGGATGAGGTGTCTTTCTAGCCAAGTTCTGATGCTCAGACCACTTCCAGCCTTGCTTCCAAAGGCAGGCAGCAAATGCCACCTATGCTGTGTTCTGGGAAGACCAATACAATGGATTTCTTATCAGTCCCATAATGATACAGGACTGCGTCTGGAGCTCAGGCTGTTTGAAGGAAGAGTTCAGGAACTGGAACTCAAGACACCTCTAATGTGACATAGGCAATCCCTTATGTCTAATAACATTTCTCACTGAGTGTGCCTAACACGATGGCTCCTGGTAACAGTTAGAGGTGCTTTAATTAACCATGACTTAAAAGAAAAAAAAAAGAAGAAAGGAACATACCTGCAGTGCTTTTGTAGCCTTTCAGATTCCTCTGTCAGGTGATGGATGACTGCAGTTAATTAAGGTGATTACAGCTAACTGATTGAAATATGGTTGCTTTTCAAGAGCCAGACAATATGCTAATGTCTCCTTTCCTTAAGATTCAACAGATTCACCAGTGTTGAGTCAAATGTAAATTTAGATGTTTTGGGGAGTCAGAGTTCTAAGGCACACTGGTAGGGATGTGCAGAAGGGTCCTGAAAACTCTCCCCAAACTGGATTTTGGAACAGGATTTGTAGCACTTAAAAATGTTGCCCATACTTCAAAGCCGGTGTTCTGGAGCCACCTTCTGTCTGTTTAATAATATTACACTGCAATACTAATTTCATGGGTTTTGATGTTAAGCATCAGAAGATTCAATCTATCACTGTGCAATGCTGTTGCCCTTTAGAAACAGTTATATAATGCTTTTCTGTACAGTTCTACAGACTGTAAGTAAACCCTCAGTCTGTCAGTGGTAGGGAGTGATCACTGTCCCAAGTAGAGCTCTTCTCCATGGAGGCCTGTCAGCAGGCTTGCTGTGCTTGATACTACTACTAAATTGATAGGGAGAAACAAAATTAGCTAACAGAAATTCAATGTTTTTGATGTAGAAAAATACCCTTAAGTGAATCTCTTCTGTAGCAGTTATGATGCATGTTGGTAATGTTGCAGCTGTTTTACATTATTTAGACACTAACCTCTTAGAGGAGTGGAGCTGAGAAGCCAAGGTATAATGTGGTGACACTGTCAATTCTCTCCACAGACAGTACTACTGGTATGATGAGCGGGGAAAGAAGATCAAGTGCACTGCTCCTCAGTATGTTGACTTTGTCATGAGTTCAGTGCAGAAACTAGTGACAGACGAGGACGTCTTTCCAACAAAATACGGTATGTCTGCTTTTGGACAGGTGATTCCTGCGGCTATCTGCAGATGCCATTAATAAGGTGAAAGTTGGTATCCAGCGTATGCATTAATACCAGACAGCTTTCTCACTCATTTGGGCGTGTGGTTTTAGGTTTGGTTCGTTCTTGCAGTAAGAAAGACCTGCACTCTTGGCATATGAACTGGGGTGAAAGGCTCACAGTCCTGTCCCCTTGGTTTATATTTCACCATCAGTACATCTTCAAACATTTTGAGATCTTCTAGCCTGTATTCAGAGAGGATAACAATTTGAAAACTGTCAGCATGTATATGTTCAATGCAGCCTGCTGCTAGTAAAATTTAACCTTGTTATTGTTTTATTATTTCCTTTAGACCCCTGATGCATTAAGGGGGAAAAATAAATTGGATTGCCAGGAATGTGGCTCGTCTTCCTTGCCCAACCAGGCCTTGTTTCACAGATTGTTTGCAGCCTCCCTCCTCTTCCAAAGGTTGAATAAGAATATGATTTTTAAGAATTGAAAAGCAATAGGAAAGTAATTTTAACTCAAATTTGTATCCTAACAAGATTGCTACATGCAATGCCTTTGGTTAAGAGGAAGAAAACAGAGGCCTGAAGTTACTGTAGGTGGGCTTAATTACAACTAAAAGCAGCTGGGGTCTTGAGCCGTTTCAACAGATAACTGGGGAGCTAGGACATTACAATAAACATTAAGCTAGTAACCTTTGCTTACAAGCATCTTGATCTGGAAAGAGGGAGTGTGTAGTAAGCCAGGTGCAGTTGACTTTTTTTTTTTTATATTTAAAATATGATTATTCAAGGGTAATGAGGGCCTTTCATGCAAGTGATTTTGTCCATGTGGCCCAGGGGCACTATAGACCAGTAACATACTTCATACTGTGCATCACACATGGGATGGCAGATGTTACTTATTGGCTTGCCTCAGTTTCACTTTCAGTCTTACCAAAGCAGCTGTCTTTTACAGTACAGGGACAGTACTGCTCCAGCAAGCACCATTTCAACTGCACCTGATAGAAGGCAGCCAGTATATCCTTCCATTTCCTTTCCCATTTGATAGAATTTCAACAATGAAATGAGGAAAGTCATTACATACAGTTAATCAATCTGCTGCACACTGCCTGTGTACCTTAGCTTCCATTTCAGGATCTGTGTGAATTGGTCTCCCAAGCATTACGTACTTCCAGGGGAAAAATCTGCTACTCCTGGACAAAGTAGATAAGGTCCCAGATGAACCTCTCATTATTATTGCAGCCAGTAACAAAAAATGTGGTTTTAAAGAATGATTACGATTGCTTCCTGATTTGTGAACCCTTAGCATTTAAAACTTAACTTCAAATGAAAATGCTTAAAACCTCCTTTGGTTCTTCCCCTGAATTCCTATAAAAAGAACAAGAGGATAATAGAGGGCCCACAAGTTGTCTGCTGTATAAGGTGGGCTACTTGCTCAGCCCAAACAAATGTTGCTGTGGGGCTGAAAGCTGGAGCTATCACGGTGTTTCCCTTTCTTCTTTTCAGGCAAGGAATTCCCAAACTCCTTTGAGTCCCTAGTGAAGAAGATCTGCAAGTACCTGTTCCATGTGCTGGCCCATATCTACTCCTCACACTTTAAGGAGACTTTGGCACTGGAGCTGCACGGACATTTAAACACACTCTACACACACTTTATCCTATTCATCAGGGAGTTCAACCTCGTGGACCCTAAAGAGACCACCATCATGGACGACCTCACAGAGGTCCTCTGCAGCAGCAGTGGGAGCAGCAGTAACGGGAGCGGCAACGGGAGCAGCAACAGCGCAGGAGCACAGAACCACGTGAAAGAGAGATGAGCCCTCCTACAAGATCAAAACTAACATTAAAAACAATATATATTCTGTGTGTATGTGTATGTATACATTCAGATATACATACAGACATATACAGCAAGGAAAGCTGAAAGAAATTATGCTGCCACCACAGGATGTGTAGTCGTATGGGACTGTATGGAGCTTTGGTTTAATGCGCCACCTGGCGAGAAGTTGCACCAATTTTATTTTATTTTCTGTCCACTCCTCCTTTTACCAATTCAGATGGATGACGAGTGCTGTTTTTAGAGAAGAGCCAAGCTTAAGAGTGGGGCCACTCTTGGGTTTTTTTGGTTGGTTTTTCATTTATTGTTTGGTTGGTTTTTTTGTTTTTCTTTCTTTGGTCTTGAGTGCAAGCCCTTCGTCTTTCTAGGATGGTGGTCCTGCCATTTAAAAAAATATCTATTATATTATAAGAAGTGACTTTTACTTTGAAGTGGCTTAAAATGCAGGTTTGTTTGGGGTGTTTTTTTTAAGGGGTGGGGGTGGTTTTTTGGTTTGGTTTTACACAGACTGCCCCCTACCCTGCTAAAAACTCCCCATTTGAGCGCATCTTGCCCTTTGTTAGCTTGGAACAGGAAGAAACTCCTGGCTTGACTAGAGTAGCAACTAGGGGCTTGCTACGTGCTGAAAGTGGGCATGATTCCCCAGTTGTCCCATCTACCTGGTCACAACACATAAACGTGCAAGAGGATCCACAAGCCTTTCTGCTTATTGCTCCTACAACATATATACTCTTTTCTCTGCTCCCCTGCCTCCTCTTTTCCCAGGCACACCTCTACAAATAAAAAGAGTAAGATCACTGGAGTCCAAACCCCATGTGCAAGAGCCACCACCATTTGCTTCCCATGGAACAGAGGCCCGGGGAGGGGGGAGAAGGGTACAATGAGTCAGTCACCGCCTGTGCTAGAAAGATGGCTGTTGGCATAAAATTATATTGTTGGCTTATTTTAGTTCATCTGTTCTATAATAATAAAAACAAATCTATCAGCCATAAGCTTTGTTTTTGTGTTTGCAGCGTCAAAAGTCAGTGGAATCCACCCATGTAGCTTCCCTTTCACCACTGAATGCTGTTGGCCCTGCTGACAAAAAAATCAGCTTTATAAATAATTGTTTGTCTTTCACCCTGTAATCTTAAAATTGTAATAAATTCCTTGCTCTTTCTATTAGTGCTAGGAACCTCCTCCCCAGGTAATCTGAAGATAAGCAACACTTAGAAAGGAGTCAATTTCCTGCTTCTACATACTCAAATTCTGCAAATGCAGTGGGGCATCTGGATATTTTGCAGCAAACTCACAGCATCTGCAGATACAGCATTGTATCAATATTGTATCTGGACAGTGATATTACTCTTTCCCTCACATTTCCACTGATTTCTTGCAGTCAGCATTTCCAGTTGGGAAGAAACCAACTTTTGCTTGCAATTGTGTTTCTATCAAACCTGTAGCAGCCTCTGCAAACTGTTTGTTACTGGTTTTGGTCATTATCCTGAGGTATATACATCATTAATAATTGACCTGGCATGAGTCCTAGAAGGTTCTTCTCAATGAGATCTGTAACTGTAGAAAGGAGTGCAAAGAAAAAAGAGCAGGAAGAGCACAAGCAAGTTGGGGGTGGGGGGAAAGCATGATCAAGAAAGGAGGAAAAAAAAAGGAAAAGCACAAGCAAGAAAAAAGCTTGTGAAGTGTGTAAGAGCAACAACAAAGGAAGAAAAAACGTGCAAGAGGCATAAAAGTGAGAAAAAAAAGTGCAAAAAGGCACAAGTACAGGACAAAGGAAGTAGAGGAGCAAGTGAGAGAAAAGGACCTCAAACTTTGCAAACCCAGACTTGTCCTTGTGTTGTTTGTTTCCAAATTGTAGGCACCATGTGAACAGACAGAACTTACAGACAGATGTGCTGGAGTCTCTGACCAGCTCATCTGGGTGCTGTTTCCCAGCATGTCCTCCTCCTACAGCCTCCATAGCCAGATGACTATTCCCATTCAGTCTCCACGCTGATGTGAGCCTTTCCATTAAAATTCCCTACCCTAACGTCTGAAGGGAAAACCAGAGGTCAGCAGAAGCTATCATCAGAGCAGTTCCATTTGTAAGGCCCCTGTGCTACTTGAAATGACAGCATATAGAGTTCATGGTAAAAAAGTAATAGCAAGGACAACCCAACGCCAACTATTTTTGTTAATTGATTATCTACTTGTAAAAATGCATTGTAGTCTTAATTCTGAAGGAGCATTTAGAAATGGTACACATTTGGGAAAGTTTAGACTTGAACAAGAAGCAGTTTAACTCTATGGAGAGACTGACTTAGCTACAGCTCTTTAATTTTCAGATCACAACACAGTGCTTTATCTACATCAAATGCAAGGGTGACTAGACTGTAGCTCCCTGTAGAACTGACAGACCCTCATAGGAAGGCTGGGAACCCATGTGTTGATGCAAAGCAGCAAACCATTAATTCAGCTACCAGGAGAACAGTGAAGTACCACATTACTTGTAGAAGAGCTTGCTGTTGTTCATGGCAGCTGTCCCAGGTTTACTCTGCAGGCATTTGATAGTCCTGAAAGCATAGAAGCTTCATCTAGCAGGGTAATCTTTTTATATTTTACAAGCAGTTAACAAGAACACAAATAATGAATCCTATTTTAGTGTAGCCTATCGTGTTGGGTTTAGTGGCGGGAACAAGGAAAACACTGAAATAGTGCCAACAGTACTGTTCTTGTCAGGAGTAAACGTTACTGTAGCACTTGGCCTCAAGACATCCAAGCATATTTCAGAGGTTACTGAATTATGCTGTAGTAACATATGATACAGAAGGGCCATTAAGTCTTCAGCCTCTGCTTGGTTGATGCCACTGAAGCCTGTCAGTGACCTTCTATGCTCGCAGCGTGTCACTAACTCTCCACACTGTAAGCACCGAGCCCTAATCCCCTTGTATCTAGAAGACAGACTTAGGTCTTCTGACACTGAGGAAATTATCATATTGCTGCTTTAAATGTGTTTTTTAAATTGCTTAAAGCACTGTCAGAACAACAGAGGGACCTTAATTGTATACACCAAATTCAACTGCCCCAATCCCCCACCTCTCTTGCTGTGAAGATCATGATGTACCATGCCATTGATGAAAGTACTGCTAAATAAATATACAAAGCAAAAAACCACAAACCACCCCAGAAAAAAAACGAAACACTGGTAGAAGACACCTTTTGAACTACCTACACACATACCTCTGGCATATATGCCTTTTGCAGGCCTTGCCTGCAAACATCTGCCAGTGTAGAATCCCTAACCAACTTTCAGGCCTGAAACCATGGCAACAAGCACAAGTCATCACAGGGCTAAAGTCTTTCCCTTAAAACCAACAGTAGTCGTATATGTTTTGTAGCTTTGTGTTCCTGACACTTGGTGCTCTGGACGCAAGTGATTTGCTGAAGAGCTGAGGTTGCATAAATTTATAGCAATCGGGTGAACTGTTACAGCAGTTCCTCCCGCCCCAGTTTTGTCATTATCAGTAAGTCTTTGAGGCTGCAGTGTCCCTAAGAAAGCCAACCATAAGCACCTGTAAATAAAAACAGGAGGAAAATAATTTCTTCATACGTGCTATCTAGAACAAATGCCAGCAGCAGGTAAGCAAGCACCAAGGTCAGCAGCACACGTCCACTACATGGGCTACGTCTGGCCATTCATGGGAATGGGAGACAGGAACAGTGCCACCAAGTATTTCACACAGAGAAACAGCCACTTTTAGCTTTGACCTCAAAGCAATGAAGCTGCATAGAGATCACAGGCCCAGCTTCACCCCCAAGCCTAAGACACATCCTGAAGCGTCAAGCTGTAAAGCGAGTCAGGCATCTCCTACTCCAGCTTAGCAAAATCAGAGCTACACCCTTCTTTCTTGCCTGAGAATTGCAGAAAGTTACAAAGTCTGAGATGCCATAGAGCATGCTCATTTTATAACCAGGAATTTTAAGAAAATCAGCCTTGCTTCTTATGGAATGCTTTTCTGAAGATCTGAGGAGGGAGAAAGAGGTGTTCTGGCTCTGAGGTACCACCAGTTCTGGCCAAACACATGCATACTGAGGTGCTCCTGGAAGGGATAGGGGGCTAAAGGTGGATGCTGTCAGGTAGCAATTAGCTCCTGCACATTAGCAGAAGACTCAAAGATTGTCACAGGAACAAGCAATCCCAGAACAGAACAAGCCAACTTCATGAGCGCTTACTAAGTATGCTGCTCTCATACAAAGCCACACTTCATCAAAGAAGCCCTTACTCACAGCTGGCATGTAACTTGTCCCAGCCAATCCTTAGCTCACTATTTCAGCTGTTAACATAAAGACTCGAATACAGAAACTCTTCCATTATCTAAACTGAGGACAGAGGAATAGGTTGTTGTTTTATTCTGTTCAAACCTACTAAACAAATGAAACCAATGTTCATCGTTAGCACAAATGGCAACAACCAGTCAGTTTAAATCTAGTTCTAATTTCTGGGTGCTGGCAGTACTTACAGCACGGAGTATGGCTAAGTTATCCATGCTGCTGTGGCCATACTAGTGCCTGAATACAACCTCAGTACCTGAAGGATTTAAAGACAGATCTGGTATCTTTACATAATACAGCTGTATGCAGTACAGACAAATCCCAGTATTCCCAATGGAACTGATGATACAAAGTGAGAAAAACACCAAACAACTGGCAAAACGCTCTCAGTGTCCTAATAGGGTCTCCATTCTTTTCATGGACAGAAGAACTGTTCTGGTTATGACAGCTGACATGAACAATAAGACTTTTCAAAGCTAGGTTAAGATGTGACTCAGAACAGAAATTGTTGTGGCCAAGCACTCAGATGAGAGGATATTCAGAGAGCTTTGTCTACCCCAAAAAAAAAAAAAAAGAAAAAGAAAGAAAGAAAAGACTAGTTTCAGTTCTCTGTGTCGTCATCTGATAACTCTTTTCATTATATGCACACAAGAGGCATTAAAATACACTGATGCTTTCCCATACACCAGCACAGACAACATTCTCTCACAAAGCAGTGCAACATCCCTTACATAAAACTCCTCCTCTTTTTAATGGTCTCTTGGATAATTCAAAAGAAAAGAGTACAGCCTTTCCGCTCAGTGGAGAGCATCCCACTGCAACATCAGCTCAGGTACAGAAAGGTCAAATGCCATCTCACAAATTACTTCAGCTGCTGTGAAACCACTGCTTCACCTGACATCAGTAAGGCTTAGAAGACACTTGTCCTGAAGCAACTACTGCCCTCAAGGACTGCAAAAGGAAACCTAAAAAAGGAAAACAAACTGGTCCTTGGCACCAGTCACTAATTTCACTACCACACTGAACCAATGAAATGATCTGGGGTTCCCCCAGAAGGGCTTTAATGCAGGTGAACAAGGAGTTGAAGGTGAATCCTCGCTCTGATGAAAAGAAAGGCTGCACAGCTCTTCAGCACCATGTATTCATTAGACTCCCATAAGGTCACACAGCAGCTAGAGTCCCATTCTGCTTCTTTCTGCATGGACTGAATTCCTTTAGGGAAGATTTATACTTGGAAGCTCTATATCTAAGCAGATGAGACTTCGTAACTGACTTTTCCCCCCTCTTGACTGTACTTGACCAAGTATCAAAAACAAATCCCTAACTTCCATAGGATTAATTCCTAAAATAATCTCAAGGAATATTCTTTCTCTTTGTAAGCATCAAAGCTTATAGAGCAGTTTGGGTAGAAGAGCTAAGTTTCATATAAAGCCTGGTAGACAATGAAATAGCTATTAATACAGAAATTAATATTTTGTTGTTATTATTATATATTGTTATAATTATCTGTGTTGGCAAACATGATGTTTTTGTTTAGTTTTATTGCAAGCTAATGCTAGAGTCTATACTGTCCCTGTCACGACAGAGTGCAGAGAGTCAGACAATATGTCTGGTTTTGGATGACTAAATGTAAGGGATAATTTTATGTTGCAAGGTGGAAATACATTGATTTTTAAAGTCTTCTGTAAAAAATTTGGGGACACTGGTATTGCAGACAGCCAGAATACTTACATCTGCCTATTAAAAAAACTTTAATGAATAGGGAGAACCCTGTGCTTAGTTCCACTTAAAAAGGATAATCCAGAACGGAACTGGAAACCGTCACTGAATAATCCAAGATTTTTACAGTTACATGAAATCTCTATAAAATCTGTAACAGAAAGAACTCTGTGTCCTTTTCAGCCAGGTTTACTGACACTCAACAATTTAGGAAGGTTAATTTCAATCCTTGTGGCTATAAAACCTGTCTCAGCAGAAGGGAGTGAGAAGCAGGAGACAAACTGTGCCTCAAGACCAGCTGTACCCACTGCAGCAGAACCGTGAAAACTTTAGCTACTTTAAGAACCTTTTCAAGAGAGCACAAATAATAAAAAATGTCTTTGATTAATCTTACCAGTTTAAAAACTATTTTAAACTGGCTTAAATGAAATCTACAGAACAGATGTTGTGCTGTGATCAGTCACGGTCCTGACACTGGGACTGCACGTAGTTCCTACCAAATCTTAAAATGAGATGTGCCTCAAGACCTCAGTATTATTCATGATTGTGAATTCTTTCATTATTATACCAGTGACACTCATGGTCTGCAGAATGGCAAAGAGCCAATACTTCCTTGAATTTGCACCTCTTGACCCAATACATTTTGTGCAGGAAGCCCCTCATTTCACTCCCAGAAGGATGACATTAGGTAGCAGATAGCAGGAAGGTAGTAAGGCAGCGCAAACCAACATTTGTTGGCATGCTTCTGCCAAACAGAAATCATAGTTTGAAGCCCAGATGCTTGGAAAGAATCAGATGGAATCTATAGAGCAAAAGCAAGCAGATACACAATTCCAGCTGGATAGGTAAGGCTGCTTCCACATGAGATTTTCAGCTACAAAGCCACTACTTGAGTTCAGGGCTTAAGCCAGATCAGTTCAAGCTCACACGAAGCTCAGCACCACGACACCAGAAGACTGCAGAGTGTCGCCTGAATCGTAAAGCCTAGCCCCTTGCAATCGCAAGCAATGCTGCAATGGATGTTCAGCACAGAGACAGAGGGCACATTTGTATCCTGAGCTCCCAGCCCCAAACTCCCCATTGCACACCGTGATGGACTGAAGGTCAAAATCCACACTTATGACATGCTGCAGGAAAGAAGAGGAGACCTTCACAGAATGATCAGTACCCACCCTGCTCCAAATCAAATGGAGCTGAGTATGAACCTCCATGTTGAGCAACTACTGAGCTACCTGGCAAAAGGAACTGTGCTGTGCTGTGCATGCAGATAAGGTAGCTCAAGCAGAGCCACTGAAGAGGGAATGCGCATTTTGCAGACCTTGACAGGAACACAGCCTGTCTCAGGCTGTAACTGCTCTTTGCCACTCACAGTCTTATTGATCTGATTTGGCCCCTAAGCACAAACAGAACGGCCAGGACCTTGTGGGCGCCATTAAGACTAGGTAGGACCTGAGTGCTGGTTTTCTGGACTCCTGTCAGTGCCTGACTGAGAGCTGGTTTGACATCTTCACAAACCTGGCCCTGCCACATGGATGTTCATGGACCATCGTGGAGATCAGGTACCCTGGAATCACCTTTCTTCTGCCTATATCATACCAGTAGGCTGCACTTAGTAACAAGATGGCGACTCTGTGAATAAAGTTAATCTTGTGCTGTAACCACTGCTTAAATGTGAAAGCACAACAAATACTCCAATCCATCAAGGAATTTTGATTGGATTAGAAGCCCTCTGTGCTTCATTATAATCTCCCTGATGACGGCAAAAAGCAAAACTACAGCTGGAGAAGAGGGATTAAAAAACCATTATAACAGTTTAATTATCTGTTATTACTGGATTAGCATTCGTTTCTGATCCAGGTGCTCCTTAGATAAATAGCTCAGGTGGTTTAAAAGAACATTGTTTTATTTCACAGTGAAAGACTTCTGGCCCATGAAATGAAAACACAGGCAATTTTTAAAGCTGGATACACAAAATGAAGAAAGCTTAAAGCAAGACTCCATCTGCCTGTCCCTTTTTTTTGCCTAATCCAAACTTTTAAACTGCTGGCTGATTTCAAGCAACCTGGAAGATAGGTAGGATTCTCAATGTGATTAGAAAGTTTTCACAAGTTTTACAGAAACAAGCAACCATTGGAGTGGGAGAAAGAGACTGTAAACGAACCCTCAACTTTCCTGAGCAACTAAAAAGTTACAACCTGTGCTCCAATTTTACTAGGTGCCAAAGAACCTGCATAAAAACACACACTCTTAAAAATCCACAAATGCAAAGCGACAGAAGAGCTCAGAATCGACGACAAATCACAAATTGTACAAATCTAGCTTCTGACACGTGGGCACTTGTTTCACTGCTTGCACAACTGGGATAGTCTGTGTGATCCAGACTTCCTCTGCAGTCTCTCAGTTTGCAGATACCATGCTGGATCTTAGTGCTGTATCACAAGAGAGAGAAGAAATGCCAAAATAACTTTTCACTCATTATCAAAGAAAGAAATGTAGCATCTGCACCTGAAAAGAGCTACTCTAAAGTGATGTGCTGAGAAATGAAAGAACCTGTCTTCAAGGACAGGCCACCAAGGTTGTTTGCAGACTTGCTCACTGGAATGTGCTGCTGCCAGGTTAAGATCTGGATTCAAGTTCCAGCGTAAGCCACAGAGTTCACATAAGCAACTGAGAGAATCACTAAATTGCTCTTCATCTCAGTTCCTAAATCTGCATAATGTGGACAACAAAATACCTCTTTTCCTTCTCCTTGTCTATCACGCCTATGTGAACAAAGCTGTCCCTTGCTGCACTATCAAAGAATGTAATGGAACAGACTCGTAGCTTTCATGTGCTACTGAAATAAACCTCAATAATATGCCTCAGTATTTATCTGTTCGGGCTTCTGTGCTAGTGGGCTCTACTTCACCTTTCCCTTTGAGAAGGACTAGGTCATGCATGGTCCTTCCCCTTGTGCAAACAAACTCTGATGCTTATCTGTGTCCCTGTCACGATGAGACTGAAGGCTGTTATGTCTCTGCAAAGCTATGTAGAAGCTACACAGGCTAGAGAGAAGCATATCCACTCCTCTGTCTCATCCTCTCCTGTCTCTGCACAACACAACAGACAGGAGGCACACAGTACAGCTTGTAAAAGTCTTTAGGAAGCAAGGAGAAAAGACAGTGTCTCTGCCACCCAGTCCTCTTTGAGGAAGGTCCTGTGTCCAAGACATTGTTCTTCTCCATACTAGCTGATCAGCAGGGCATCATACAACACTCAGCACAAAGCACCATAGCACAATAGATCCCAAGCTGCTTCACATAACATCTGATGGGTGACACCATATTCTGCCTCTCTAAAGAGTTTTTGCACCTTACAAAGCTTGTTTCTCCACCCCTCTCTTGAAGGAAGTGGAGCAGCAGCAGATCCAGGACCAAGAGGCACACTTGAAAGTTTATCTTCATGCAAAACACATTAGTAACATGCAAAACACACTGTTTGTACTTGCAAGTGACATGACACATGGTTCTATCCATTACCACTCACACTGCAGGGGCTGGGACAACCTTTCACACTGGACATAGCCAGTGCTGATCTATAGGTTCTGGCTGACTCCATCCCACTGCAGCACATCTCCCCAGGAGGTGGAGCAGGCAAGTGCAAGCCAGAAACTGCAAACAACACACCCCAGGGTGAACTAAACAGAGACCAAGCACAAACTACACACATGGCTCAACAAGTAGTTAGCCCTTTCCATTACAGGACAGTGTAACTTCAGGAAAGAAAAGCTCTCTGTCCCCATTTCCCAAATGAGATTGTTTGGCAGCAGTCTTTTTCATTCTGGCTTACAGATGCTGTCAGGCTCTCCTGTTCTTCCCTTTTTCTAAAGCAAATTCACAGTGTAACTCCAGTGAAACTAGAGATCAGGGTTGTGTGTACTTTCACACTTTTGTAAGATCCTGTAGCCCACATACTTCCAAACATATCTGGCAGTAGAACTTTTTTTTTTTTTTTTAAATAAATGTCTGTAGCTGGCCCTCGGGTCACTACTGAAAACCAAGCCCCTACATGCTAGCAACACGAATAAAAACCAGAGCTAGCATGTAAAATTTAGGTAAAACTGCACTTAAACTAAGAACTTTTCTAGAGATTTTCATTCTTCTCCAGTGTAAAATGCTCAGGGCAGACCATCATATAAACTGAGCTGAAATTTAGTGGCTTAAAGCAAACCCACTTTCATTTATGAGACTCTTCATTTCAGGGTCAGATGGGAATGCTGCAAGCCACTGCTCTGAACGCCCAGGTATCACAAACCACAACAGTCCCAAAGAATCCTGCATTTTGCAACGCTGAGGGAATTCTCCCTGAGCAACATCATTTCATTCTCTGCTTGAAGTTGACAGCTAAACCAACACCCAAACATTTTTCCTGGAACTGTGTCAGCTGCAGTATTCTGAATTGAGCTGAGCACACAACACAGCAAAAGCACAGAACAGCGAAGCAGAAGTGGAACCTGAAGCCAGAATTATTGCTAATTCAGGATCAAATCTACAGCTACTTTAACCCAATGAGGCAAATGGCCTTGTACAGATTTCTGTCAGCTGAAGCAACAACTATCAGTCTGTCTTGAAATATTTCTTACTAAGTTCCCTATCTATGTCTTACTGCCATTGCCATGCTGATGTGACCAACTAAATCCTCTCAGTCTTTTCTAATACATAAATCATAGACATTATTGGTCCTCTTTTAAATATCAAGCAGTACAAACACAATTCCTCCTTCCCTCAATGATGACTTGTATCAATTGCCTGAACTGATAGACACAGTTCCCGGCTGTGGCTGTGGCTATGGGAATGTCTGTATTGCTACTTCCTATGACTACCGCTTCCTAGGACAGGGCCAGAAACACACACAGTCTCCATGCGCTCCTTAAAAGGATGGCCTAAGCCTGGCTAAGACTATGTTTTTCACTGCCTCCTTTAAACCACCACCCCAGCTGATAACACTTCCCCAGTGCAAGAGAGGTGCAACATGCTGTACGGGTACGCACCCCGCAGAACACGCTGAGTCAGGGGAAGTTGCCTTCACACTGGTAAGAAGAGGCTGCAGTGACAGGTACTGCATTCCTGCTGCATAGCAGGATTGAGGCCAAGCCAGGGCACAGCACGGCTTGGCTGGGGATTGCACAGGCACAGCAAGATCTATACTCAGGTCAAAGTCTCTCCTCATAATCTTCCTTTTCTCCCTCGCTGACTTGTGGCTCAGAGATACCCGAGTTTAGAGCTTAGTTCAGCTACTACAAGCACTACAGTAACATGGGATTTTTGGAGGATTTGAGGGTTGCTTACTATACTCGCACAGTACAGCAGGAAAAAATTACATCAGCACTTAAAAATCTCATCCCCAATACCTGAACTAACCATCTGAACCACTTCCTTTATGCAAGGCAAGGTGCTGCAGGTTCAAAGTTGTTGGAAATCCAAATAGTTCCCTCACACTACCTGATACCTGACCAAGAACTGGTGTACCATCATCACCCTCAATGACTCAACTCTTAAGTGGGGATACCATGTGGTACGTACAGAGAGCACTGTGTACAGTACTGCTTGAAACCATGCCCCCTTGAATCCTGGTGGTATCAGAGGAACCTTCATCAGACAGAGAACTTGCTAGTTCTCACCTGTGTGCCTCCCTGTTTGCTGCCAGGATACAAACCTTACGGATGCCAGGATTTTATAGGGGACAAGAAGGAGAAGACCATTGGCTGCTCAGGATTGCATACACCCCTATGCAATCCATGCACCCACTTGGTCTAGGGAATTTTAAATTGTCTTAGGGTAAAGTGAAAGACTGATTAAAATTTACCCAACCAAGGAGGAAGGCACTTCCAAGCTAAGGAGTATGTCTATGCTGCCTCAAATAATACACAGAAACTTCAACTCCTGAGAACTCCAAAGCACTAGTGAGCGAGTCAGGTCTGTATCACATAGTGATACTTGAAGCACCTGCAGATAAGCTGGCTCAGGTACTGGATCCAGTTGAGCTGCATTAGCCTGGAGCTGTGCCAGCTACTGCAGCTCAACCACTTCCCACACCCAAACCAGTTCATTTATAGGAAGCTTGGACATCTCTAAGCAGAGGGTTGTTTCCAGCCTCTCAGCAGACACGTGTCTGCACTTTTCTGCTTTCAGGACCTGTAGGAAAAGCAGCAAGCTGCCTGTTCCTGCTGCAAGAAAAGGAATTACCAGACTCACCAAAGGTTTACAATCAGAAGCCCAGGCTTCTTTCTTCATTGCTTAGTGCAGTGATAAAAAATAAGAAATATTTTGCAATATTTGTTATTTGGATAACAGCAGCATTTAAAGGCTGCATTAATGCAGCCAATGGCAAACATCATTCCCAGAAGTCCATCCCCACAGCAGAACCTGTTGTCCAAGAGCACCCACACTGTCCTGCAGGTGTGTTTCGTGGATGGCAGAGGGGCTGCTGTGCTATCCCCAGGGCTCCCAGCACCCAACCACTCCCACGAAAAATTTGGGGTGGTGAAAAACATAATCTTGTGCTGGAAAGTCATCTATATGATATGTCACATTAATATCAATGAACAGAGCAGGGTTACCATGGTAAGCAAAACACACGCTAAGCCAGGCACTGGCATCATGAAAACCACCAGCTCTGATGTCAGGCAGATTACAGAGTCTATTTTACAGCTGTTTATGAACTATTTAGCCTCCAAACACACACACACACACACACAGACACAATTACCAGGTTACATATTCAACACAAGGCAACAGGACAGAGTAAGGAAGAGAGATGTGCTTGCTCTCTCTCAGATACTTGCTCTCACTTATAACCTCAGCAGAGCAAAAGGTATCCTTCTTTACTAGCCTTACCTAGCCCGATTAAGATTTCAGTCATCCCCTCCGTAAAGTGGTGACAAAGCCATCATTGCTTTGCCATCCAAGTATCTGGCAAATAAACAGCTTCACAGTGAATGGCTAAGGTTAATTGTTATTTGAATCTACCTTTGGACTCCCTATAGGTGAATAAACTTCAGAAATTTAAGACCTGGACACCACCAAGTCACAGCACGTGCCACAGACCCCTGTGCTGGGTCCAGGTGTTCTCTCCATAGGGTCACTCCAGAGCCATTTCTGAGCTACCTCGGTGCAAGAAAAAGAACGTGCCTGACTCTCACATGAAGTATAACAGCATCTGAATAGCTTATATCGAGATGTCTCAATCAGGAGTCAGCAACTTGAGGGACCCACAGCAAACTTTCTGTGCTTCAGGCAAAACATCAGCTTCCCTTTCAATGCCCAGTTTCCGCTCCTCAACTGTACTAAAACAGGAACAGTCTAACAAAATTACCTACTTCTTATATGACACGCTTAACAATGCTCCTCAAAGCTCTTTGCAAAGGGGGGAGCTGCCCACCACCACACAGCAGGCAAAGGCCAAGGCCAGTCACAGCCCAACCCTCTTTTCACCTTCCTATGCAGAGGCCCTGCTGCGGAAAGGTATCACAGCCCATCAAAATACTGGCCTGAAGCCCAGTAGACAGGAACCAGATTTTGGGACCAGACTTTACTTCCAAGGCTTTTTTTTTTTTAAGCTTTTCTGTAATCACAAGCCCTACCTAGTTCAAGTCTATTTCTGCTCTCATTGTGCAACTTGGTGCTAAAACTGAAAGCTCTTCAGCAGACAAAAACTTCCTACACTGCATTTATGGACAAGATCAGGAACCTTATATGAACTGGAGCCCATCACTGCTCCCATAGAGTGATGTGAGGTCTCAGTTGAGACTTCATCTGTTACAGTCCTAGAAACGGCTTTGCGCATATCCTTAAAGCATCCCCAATGTATGTAGCTCTAATGCAGTCCCTGATGCATCCTTGAACCTAATTGTGAGAAGCAGGATTAAATAAACTGTATCAGAACCATGGACACAGTTTGCTTCAGACAGCAGAGAAATCATTATTCTACCATACTATTTATATAATATAAATAACAAGACTTGACTGAGGCAACTGTCATGAACAGCACAATACTAGAATCTAATTCCAGGTTACTCCAGTATGCACACCCTGCTATTGAGTCAGAAGTACCTTGTTTCAGCTTAGTTTCATTAATTCTGAACCTAATTTTACTTTAAGAATGAGGATGTCCCACAGAGGAACTATCCAGAACAGACACTGCAATTTGAAGCTATTGTCTCAATCTAAATATTTTCAAGAGTATATGAGACTTCACTGTAAACACAGATGCTTTTTCTGACAGTTCCTCTACCTGGAAGCGCTTCCTATACCAAGGCTTGCTACTTCCCTAGACCAACCTGCTTTCCTTCTATTCTGGACAGCATGGTGAGAAACATGCCACACTACCAGGGCTGCACCAGTACTGCCTTCTAGTCCCAAGTATGTCCACACAAGAGATAACGTCCAGCAGAAGCACAAAAGCCACAACAAAGAGTGGGTCAGTGAGAAGCTGAGGAACATCGAAATAAATTTCTCTCCTATCCCCAGCAGCTGCTTCTGGAACAGGCTGTCCAGAGAGGTTGCGTAGTGTCCACCTCTGGGACACCAAGAACGTAACTGGACAGACAAGTGAGCAACCTATTCTGGAGTAGATCTTCAGAGGTCTCTTCCAACCTCAACTGTTGTCTGGTTCTCTGATCCCTCTGCCCAGGCAGTGGTCCCTGACTACATCAGCTACAGAAACATTCACCCTGACTGCAAGCACAACTCTTCCTTCAGCTAATGCTGTTGATGAAAGCTTGTGTCTTCCCTGACCTTGAAGCTGTGTTATCTGCTTTGGCTGCAAGAAGGCGATAATAGCTCCTGACAATGGCAAGAGTCAGTTCTGAGCCAGTGGAACAGGAAATCCCATTTCTCAAGCCCTTCAAAGCCTGCCAGCCTGCCTGGCACAGTTTCTCTCAGCAGCACTCAGTGAGATTACAGCACTAAAAATAACCCACACAATAAGTTGTGCATTTAGAAGAAGAAAGGACTTGCCCTCAATGTGGGTTTCCCTTCCACTTGCGGCCTCAAGTATCCCCAGACAGTTGAACTGCTAGGGTTTTGTTCTCCAAATTGAACAGGAGCTGCAGCTGTTGAAGTGGTTTTAAATCAAATAAGAAGATTAAAGGGTACAACAAAGAGCTAAGATACTTTCCAGTTTTTAAACAACCGTCTCTCCTCCCTGTTGTTTTCTATAATAAGAAACTGAGTGAAATGCACTTCCTTACCAAAACACTCTGCCCTTCTATCATGAGCTCACATACAATTGGTTGCACACACCTGAAATGAAACAAAGGTAGGGGGACCAGTCCTGCAGACTTCCATACAGGAAAATAACCCCCATGGGGATTCTGCTGCAGCATTTAAGAAAATGCCCAAGCCTGTTGGGTTAAACGCACCGTCCAAATCAGTAGGAAAAAAAGGTATGCCTCGTAATGGCAGGCACCAGAATAAGCAGTACTTGGACGCCAGCCTTACACAAGTTTTGCTGTCTTTGCAAACACTGGTTTGTAGGCTAGGCTTATGCCTAGTGTGAACCATTAAAACTCAGTCATTTGTATCAGATCACTTTCATTAAAGCCAACCCGACTACTGAGGAAATTTTTATGCACCACTTGCCAGGCTTGGACAATTTACATTACTGCTCTCAAACACAACTGACTTCTTTCTCAGCCCCCAAACAGACTGTACACTGACACATGGCAAAAAGAACTACCTTCATGACTACAGGCTCAGCTGCTCATTTGATGCATATACACAATTTATTGCTTATATAGCACATGTCAGGTACTGGCTCAATTAATAACAGTTCACCTTGAGCACAAATACATTTCTCATGTATGCATGTATCTAAACAAAGTTAATGTCCACGTCTGCAGACAAACTAGAGTCTTACACACTTGCCTTTTCTTCAGTTTACACTCAGGGGGTCATATGCTGTGTTGTTTTACTCAGAGGAAACCAGACAGATGAACACTAAACATAGTAATTTTTTCACATACTGAGTCCAAGGGGCTGGGCTCTCCAAGAGAATCAGAGAGCTGCAGAGCTCAGAACCACAGCAAACGAAAGACAGGTGTCACAGCTCATGACATCTTCACAGCCATCACCTGGTAGGGGGGTTAGATGAGGACAACAGCCACCACCTGACAGCAGAGATAATCCAACTACCTCAACTGCAGAGGCATACCAAAATCCTCTGTGGCATTTATTACTTGCCTTTGGATTTAAGCTACAAAATAGGAAGGGTGTTTTGCAGAGAACATTTTAAGTATAAAAATTCACTCAGAAGCACAGACCCTCCCATGAGCTACAGGTGGTAATGTAACACCATGTAGCTAGAGACTCTGTTATAACATGCCCAAACAAGAAGGCAGAGTAATTGTGGGCAGGCCCTAAGCATGAGGTCCTTCACTTTGCAAACTCATTATTTTCCTCTTAAAGATTTTGGAGACCATAATTAGTAATCATGGGGACACTAACTGTGAATACTACTGGAGACATAAAAAGATCATATAAGTTTGTGAACATTTCTGAAAACATAGGAAGAGAGGAAGAAACAGACATAGAAGAAGCACTCGCCTGCTGCCACATTGTTGTATTATACTCCAGCCCAGCACATCCTTTCTTTTGCAGAGCTGCAAATGATACACAGCTAGTTCCCAGTTCTGCGTTTCCAATGTTACAGAGATCAAATCCTGCAGCACTTATGATTCTCCTCATCTATTGATATTTGTCAGCTTTTCCACTCCCCTCATGCTTCTGCTCCTCCCTCTCCTTTGGTTTTAGCCAAAGGACTTTCTCCTAGATAAGAGTGTATTTTGTATGAATAACATGCATGATATTGAAGCGATTCCACTCCTGTCCCCCTTTGCCCCTTCAGCACATCTGTGTCCCTCCTGCATCCACAGGGGGTGCCATCTACAGCGCAAGCCTTCACACCCTACCACTTCATCAGGTGCTAACATCAACCCCCTGAGACACTGGCTGCCAGAACCACAACCTCCCAGGAAACAATCTGCTACAGCTGTGAGTCTTGCAGCCTGCTGAGACCTAACCGCAGCAGTAATGTCCTTGTGAGGGATTTTGTCACCCCTGTCCGGAAAGCTTCAGAGCTTTATCAACACCTGCACTGCTCCAACACATTGCTCCCGAGGCTGATGCACACATCTGTAGAAAATGTCACTGGACACGACCATCCCTATGATACCCCTGAAAGAGAACAGCTACTGTGATGCTCCCAGGAGTACACTAGGAAACACTTTTCCTACCAGTGTACACACCCTCCCTGCACACTACGTTTCACAAGACTGCCCAGTGGAAGAGGCTACCACCTGCAGGCCCGGGAAATAAGCCTTTGGGGAGCAACCCCAGCTGCACCCCGTGGAGATAGTCTACATCCTATCTCCACAACCACG
Source organism: Tringa solitaria (assembly GCA_026413425.1). Classification (NCBI taxonomy): domain Eukaryota; kingdom Metazoa; phylum Chordata; class Aves; order Charadriiformes; family Scolopacidae; genus Tringa; species Tringa solitaria. Next base: position 50,064,012 of record JAOXJM010000041.1, on the reverse strand, counting down.
AGGTGGTGGGGTGGTGACTATTCGTCTTGCACACTCTAACAGGGCCTGCAAAAGAACACCGCACCGTGCCCTCGGGGGTTGGCAGCCGCCGCGGTCCTGCCTGTCACGGTGGGAGGCTTCACAGGCCGCGCCGACCCCAGGGATAACCCCGCCGCCCTCGCCTCGGACCTGCTCCCCCGCAGCCGAGGAGGCGCCACGGAACCTTCCAGACAGCGCCTCGCCGCGACGTCCTCCCCGCTCGTTGGCCCACAACGCTGCCCTGCCCCGGCCCGCCGCCGCCCCGCTCTCTCCCGCGGGCCTTACCTCCTCACCTCCGCCGCCCTCTGCCGGGACGGCCCTCAGGAGCAGCCGCCGCACTGCCCGCCCGCCTCCCTCTGC
>JAOXJM010000041.1:50031499-50063552 GCA_026413425.1 Tringa solitaria | reverse complement strand
GCCGCGCGCGCGGAACCCCCTTTTCCTCCCTCCCCGGGTGGCGGCCGCCCCCCACCGCCGCGGGGAGACCCGGCCCGTTTCGGGGCAGCTGTGGCGAGGGCTGGGGCGGGACACGGCCAGAGGCGGCCGGGACGCGGTGAGCAGCGACCTACAGGCACGGCGCCTGCTACCTTTGCCCCGGCCACGCAGGGAAGCGCCCAGGCGGGTCTCAGGGCACGCACCAGCCAGGCCGCCGAGACCCAGAGGCGAACCGCCCGGCTGCCGCGATCATCTGGAAGAAGCTACAAATCCAGCGGGAAGGTGAACACCTAAAAGCTGAGAGAGGTGTGTGTCGGGCCAGCAGCCATGCAGACCAACCGGCAAAAAAACCCCTCCAAACAACGGCGAAAAAAACCCCTAAGCCACAGACATACCTGATAAGCTTTGTCAAATATATGGGACTGAGGGTGTTTCAGGTAGGGAGAGTGGAGAAATCCTTCCTATGCTAAATCTGGAAGCAACGCGAGCAGCTCAGGTTAGAGATGAGAATGATGAGCAGCAGCAGCAGCAGCGGGTTTTGGTGCAGTGGTTTCCATCCAGCTCTGACCTAGGGGCTGTGATTGCTCTGTAATTTGGATTAATCTTTCTCAGCATGATACTGTGGGAAAACAGGCCTACGGGGCTGAGCTGTCCTCGCCCGTACGTGGCGTGTCTGTGCTGTGAGGGTGGAGAATGCCGGCTGCAGCACTACAGACCCCGGTGCTGCGAGGAGACGACGGTCATTCCGTGGCTGAGAGGATGCTGCCATACGTGCCCGCCATCTTCAGCTCCTTTGGTGTGGAAAGCTGTGATTACTGGGTCTGGCGCCAGCAAGAAGGTCATTTTCGTGGACATAAACAGGACACTCAACAGCTAGTATCTTTACTGAATGAATTTATTGGTTTTTGAACTAAAGTTGCTCACAGTTATTTAACAAGGGATACATCAGATTTTTTTGTCCATTTTAAACCATTAAATAATGTCAGTTTGTGTCTGTATATGTGTGTGTGCGCGCGTGTGTGTCTTCAAAGTACAAAATAGGAAGGATAACAAGAGGTATTGCTTTCATTTATTCTTATATCTTGTGTAGGTAATCCCCTTCCTGCTTGTACCACATGGGTTTTGCTGATATAGGTATTTTTAAAGTATTATTATTATTTTGTATTGAAATCCCAGCCTTTTGTAGAGGTACAATGTAACAGAAGCATCAAAATCTATACACAAGGGAAGAGAAAAGAGGGAAAAGAAGGACGGGGGTGATGGGAGGGGAGCTCAGAGGAGAAGTAGAGAGAGGGTGGAGGCAGGAAAGACAACGAAAGCAAAAGAGACTAATTTACAGCAATGTCATGCAATTAAAACTGCCCCCCTCTCCTGCACCCTTGCCTCCCCCCCTCCCCAGCCATCACTCCCTGGTGTCTGACATGCACACAGCAATACGAGAGAGAAAAGTTTAAGAATAGGGAAAATAAATAAATAAATAAATAAATAAAACAAACAAAAAATTAATCCCACCCATTTGGGGGAATGGGGAAATGGGGCAAAAGTCAAAGGTCTTTGCCCCAGTTGTGTCTTTAAAAATTCTTTTTAATCTTCAAACCTATGTACAAGTAAAACTGGTCCAAGAAGGGGAAAAATGATTAAAAAAAACAACAACGACAACAACAACAAAAAAGAACTCATCCAACATTATCATTAAAAAAAATAATCTTGCGATACAACATACACCCATAGGAACCCAACGAGCAGCAATCGAAGGTCATAAAAGAGCTGAACACTAATGCTAAGCCTACATTCTTAAAATCTCAGTCAAGAAGTATTTCTCACTGTGTTTTGTCTTCCACGTGTTTTCTTTTTTTGTTTGTTTAACCTTTGAGCTTGGGCCAGAATAAGTTACACTTGGTCACATAACTCTTGAGGAGGGGGAAAAAAGGCAGCGGTTCTTCTTCCTCAAAGTCACAAGCTGAACACTTACGGGGTTTCTGTGTCTTTTTTCCCCCTCCTCCCCAAAATAAATAAGAATCAATGTTGCCTCTACACAGTTATTAAACAGAAGATATATCTAACAGCTTATTTTTTTAAATATATATATATGTATATATAAATAACCGAGACCTAATAACTGAAACACAAAAAAAAAAGTCCCCCATCCACCCAATCCCACCCTCCTCCCCTTCAAAAAAAAAACAAACCAAAACAAAAACTTTATAAAAATATCTTGCAGTAATTTTTAAAGTTTACAGTAGCTTCGTGATTACGTCTCCCATTGCCCTGACTCCACCTTGTCTTGCTCTGATGAACTAAGTGCCAGTAATTTGCACACACACACACACAGGAAATAAAACCCAAGATAAGTCTCTTTTCTTCCTCCTCTTCATCTTCTTTTTTTTTTTTTCTTTTTTATCTTTTTTTTTTTTTTTTTAGAAAAAAATCACCCAAGCCAACAAATGAAACTGGTAACTTAAAGAAATAATAATACTGGTATCAATGCAGCACTAGCAACACAACAATTGCCTCTAAATGCAGGGTGTGGTGGAGGATCCAGCTGGTCGAAGAAGGTCCCAGCGCGGTGGCACAGTGGCAGGGAGTTGACAGGTGGGGAGGAAGGTGTCGGAGGAGGAGCAGCAGTAGCAGCAGCGGCAACTGTGCCCGGTGGCGGGAGAGACAGTCCTTGGCAGAGTCTTGTCCCTCTTCTTTGCTACCAGAAGTTGCCTTTTCCCTAAGTTTTAATGTTTTGTTTGTATGTGTTTATTCATTGAACCCCCTCTCCCTCCTACGTTTACTCCTTTCCCCTTCCAGCAGGTCAAAAAGCAAAATGATGCAGTACAAAAAAACCAACTGTTTTGTATATATATGTATGTATGTATGTATATTTGTATATAAATATACACACATATATACATGTATATATAAAAAAGGGGGCAAAAGAAAAGGAAAAGGTGGTGGGGAGAAAAAGAAGGTTAAGAAAATCCCGTGATGAAGCTCCCCAGTATTGTCTTGGTTCAACGCTTAGTTTTGAGTTGCTCCTGGCTGGTTTCTGATGAGAACGCGCTCTGGATTCATGGAACACTGCGGTCCCGCTACGCCCGTCTCCTTCCCCGCACCCTCCCCCTCCGGGCTGAGTTCACCTGCGCGGACAGAAGTTGCCAAGGGTAAAGGTTTCACTCCCAACAATTTGCAACCTCCTTTCAGCCCAGACTCTGCAATCCCGTAACTGAGCAGATCTCTCTTATGGAGCACCAAAAAAGAAAAAGAGAGGGGGGAAAAAAAAAAAACAACCAAAACGGCGTGCACTGGGGAGGTGTTTGGGGAGAAGTGGGGGAGAAACCCACTTCCTGAATGGAGAGGGGAGGCTGGGAACCTCAAACAGGACTGGTCCTTGGACAGTCTACATCGGTTGCCTTCCGTCAACAAGTGTCCGCAGAGCACAGAAGGTGAAGCCGTGGCTGACATGTTAACTTTTCGGGATAATTCCTGGTAGCAGAGCGGAAACAAGTGGTGTCGTCAGAAACACAGAGAGAGCATGAACAGAACAAGAAACAAAACAAAAGAAAACAAAAATAATAATAATAAAAAACCCAAAAAATCAGGAAGGAGAAAAAAAGCAAAACATTCAAAAAAAGGGAGGAAAAAAAAAACCAATCGAAAAAACCACAACCCAAGATCTGGTGAACTGGGTTTGTCATCTGTGCTACCTTTTCTTTTCTTTCTTTTCTTTTCATTCTTTCATTCGTTTGTTTTTGTGTTTGTTTCTGAGATATATATTATATATCATATATAAATATATATATGTATATATATACAGTCATTCCTTCATACAAAATTTGTCTATAGACAGTTTTGTACTGTTGTGGCAAGGTATATACATCCTTCTAGTTTAGAGGCTAGCTTGCTAAGGAATATTCTTTCATTCTTTCTTGCTTTTTTGTTTTTGTTTTTTAAGTTATTTAATTTTTTATGTGTTTATTTAAGGTTGGTCTTGTAGGCCGACTGATGAGACCATCTTTGCCTTGTCTTTGCCAGCAGGGTACTTATTGTCTCCTCTAGACCCATAGTCATTAGAACCGGAATCGCTCCGCTTGCTGTTTGCGCTATGCTTGGTTGGCGTGCCGGGGGGATGGCTCACCTGCCCGTTCTTCTCGTCTGAAAAAAGTTGTTTAATTACGTCAAAGAAGTTACTCAATGGGCTGCCTGGGTACACAAAACAGAGGAGACAAAAAAAGAAAGAAAGAAAGAAAGAAAGAAAGGAAGAAAAAAAAAAAAACAAGAGGGAAAGAGAGAGAAAAAGAGGAGAGAAAGAGAGAGAACAAACAAACAAATGAACAATGGGGTTTTTAACGAGAAGAACATGATGAGGAGATCCAGAGCCACGTGCGTGGGGGTGTGTGGGGGATGAAGACAATGAGCAGGAAGAGGAAGAGTGTTTAGGATGGGACACCTACAGAAATAAAGAGGCTGGAAGCATAAAGCACCTAGGGGGAAGGTCTTACTTTTCTCCTGAGTGGGGGAGCAGTGCTGTCTCACCTAGCAGGAGTACACAGTACCGTGTGGCTGAAATAGTTCAGTCTATTACTTGGAGTCACTTGGCCACTCCGAACTGAAATGTCCGTGAATGTAATGCCGGATACAGGCAAATCCCACCTTACTGCTGCGCTTACAAACATGGAGTATTTGGATGTGGTCACCAACTGATGCTTTGCTTTGCAGCCTTGCTGAGCTCTCTGGCTACACCAGCATTAGGCTTTCTTTGCTTGCATTTTATTTCTTTCTGAGTATCTCCTTGCTCGCCTTTCAGTCACTAAGCCTGAAGAACCTGAGTACAAGAGAAACAGCATTGAAAAATGAGCTACGGCTGACATGAGTGTTGTCACCTGCATGTGTGGTTTCTGGCTTGTACTTGCAAGCTTCTAAGCACCTCCAGATCCTTCTTACAACAGGTGCCTGGAAATGAAGATGCAGTCCCCTATTGCTGGGACCTACCAGGGTCAAGAACTACTTCCTTGTTGTCCTGAATTTGTATTCTCTCTCCAATATAGTTTCCATGACACTCCATTCACTCCAATGGAGCTAGGAGCCAGAGGGGGGTGTAGGGTTGCATGCTAGTAGAATAGGTATCTCATTAAGCCAACCACTGGAACAGCTTTCAGCATGAACATGGGTTGGGCACTGTGCATGTGAACACAATCTTCCATGCCATTTGGACCTCCAGGCAGCAGGGCTGTATGCTGTTAATCTAGTCCTAGGTCAGAGGATGTGTGGAAGGCCACACCTGAGGCTCTGGGGTGCTATTGAGGGAAAGGGACCAGCTGCTACGGGAAAGGTAGCCTTTTGGGGCTTTTCTAGTCCCTTTTAGTTTTCTTGGATTGGGGGATTAATCTTGACTAGACATAGGACAGGCCACACTAAATTCTCTGAACATGGATATTGAAAGTGGTTTTTATCTAACGTACACCATGGAGGTGATGTCTGTTCATGATCATTAAAACCCCGTGATGCTTTTCTCAATATCTGGCTGTTGGCTCCATTGCTCTAACAAATTCAAATCATTTTTATCCCACAGAGTAATTTCATTCTTCAGCACCCAGAAGGAAATGGGCTCCTTGTATTTGCCTTCTAAAGCTGTGGTATGCTGTGAAGAGTAGAACCTTCCGTCCTTGAGACGGGAACTTTCAGTCAGGAGCAAAGGGGTTTCTTTATAGCAGAGATTGCCATTTATCCACAGCTGGGGGACAGTGGTGGCTTGGTAATATTGTATTTCCCTTCAATTTCATTACAAAAGTAAGCAAAGCAGTTACTACAGCAGGCAAGTACGTTCTGTGCTCAAGAGCTTGTTGAGTGCTTTCTTATTCTCTAATGGAAAATGCTAGACAGACATCAACTGCTCTTTGTACAAAGAAAGAGGAAATAATATAGTATCTGTGCCTTGCAAAGCTGAATGTGTTACACTTTTTTTCCTCCCCCCTGCTAACCAGGTAGTTGCTGCTTTCCTCTGCATGTTAGCCGGCATTGAGAAAAATCACATGGCTGGCATATACAAAGAAGGATCTTGATTTTATTAATCTAATTCATTCTCCTCTACTTGCCTCTGTGTGGTTAACTTACGGCTGGCCCTGGTTCTGCCTGTGCATTCAGTTACACCAATGCCACAAGCAAATGGCTGTTAGTTTCTGGAAGGGCATCATTTGCCTAACTGACTGACACCTTAGAGATGGGTCCAAACAGCCAGGTAAAGCACGTATCTCAATTTCGGGCTAAGAAGAGAAGATCTATCAAACTCTCAGTCGTTTTCGGGTCAAACCTCCGTGAGCTCCACCTGCTTTCTTCCACAAGCATCCAAGTGCTTTGGAAGGGGAATATTTGTTCCACATCTATGACTTCTCTTTCAGAGATTTACCTAAGCCTCCCTAAAACTGTTTTAGGTTTGCGGACTCGTGCTCTGCTCAGACTTGCTTCTATCTACTCAGACTCAGTTCTTCTTTTAGGTGGATACTCTTTTTCAATGAAAAGAAAGAAAAACGGAAAGCAAACACTCAGCCTTGAATGCAGGAATGTGGGCAGATCTGTTTCTTATGTGGCTTTGGACCCCTCATCTTCATAAGCAAATGGAGTCAGCAGAGAGAATGAAAAAGAGCACTGAAAAAAATGCTGGAGAGGGAAAGACTGCTAGGTTGGGAGAAAAAGGGAGGGAAATATCTCTAGTTATTCAGCTGAGCAGTTTATTCAACAAGCTTAGAGGGAAAGAAGAGGGCAGAGTAAGCAGGGCTCTGCAGGAATCGAGGAAGTCTTTTGTTTTCATATAGACAGGAACAGTAGACAAAAGTACAACTTGCAAGAATGGAGCAATAAAACATTTTTTAATTTATATATCTTGTATTTGCTGAGTCCTGATACAGGATTTTTAATCATCCTATCAAAATATGCAGCCCTTGTTTCACCCACCCTTTCTCCTCCCCATGCCCTATCGGCTTTAAAATGCCTGGAGATTTATTGCAGCAAAAGTAGTTAACAGTCTGCTTTTCTTTGCTTGTATCAGTACTGGATTCCTTACAATCAGCATTTTCAGGTAAAATTTTAATGGGAGGTAAGAAATCCTTAGGGATGTTTAAAGAGCACTACTGAAAAATAAAATAGGCCATTTCACTAACCCCTTCCTCCCTTTGCCTTTTGTAGTACCTCGACTTGTAATTAAATACTAGGTAATAATGCTCTCCTATCCTGCAGTCAAGAAAGAGCTGATCCTACACCAAGCCGTACAGATAATCACTGCATTGATGTGGTCTACATGACAGCTTGTTAGCCCACTCTTGGACTGGTCTAGATACTGGTCTTTGGATAGACAAAGAGTCCTCACATTTTCCTCTGGAGATATGTAAACATGGGCCAGCTATGCTGGAAGCATGAAAATGCTGCATGGTGTTGCCCTTCTTAGTTCTTGTGCCCTTCGGGGTTTATACATCCAGTAAAATAATACTTGAAAATGCAGGTGATGATGGATTAGAATAGCTTTTTTAGCAACATTCCACTCCTAGCATTCAGTGGAAGATGTGATAGGCTCTTACACCTCTGAGTCCATCGGGAGCCTCGAAAAAGGCTGCCTCTCTTATTTCAGAAAGTGAGATGACATCCCATTTCCTCTGGACAGGGATGAAAGTTTGGCTCACTGATTCTTCAAAACTTCCCTGGTGTTTCATGTGTCTGTAACTAAGGTCTTCTTTCCCCTTAAGAGCAAATGTTCATCAACACAGAGCAAAGAAGGCATGAAGGATAGCAAGGGTGAGAAACCGTGAGAAGGATCAGAGGCAGGAGGAGAGGTTCAGAGTGTTAGGTTTACATCTATTATTAGGAGGAGATGGATATGTGCATTTTTGAGTTAGACCAAGGAGCTGTAAGCTGCAAGATGGGGAAGGGGAATGGGTTTGAAAACAAGCACTGAAGCTTACGGAAGGGTAATGTATTGAAGGGATGCTAGAGAAATATATTTATGGAGAAGGCATTGGTTTGTGGCACCTGTGTGCAGCACTGTCTCGGCCAAATATGAAAGAAGTCAAAACTGTGAATGCATCTGAATACAACAGGCAATAAAAGGAGGAAATGGGGCTGGAGACAGACATAAAAATAGAAGCTAGGCAGGTGGCCTGTATCAACCCTCACAGTTGACAGTATTTCATCTGTTGTTCTTAGGAAGTCAGTCTGCCATTGACCTAGCCCCCAGTGGTGTCACAGGTTTGAGAAGCAAAGTGGAAGTGGAGCACTTAGGTAAGAGAGGAAAGAGAAAATAAGATGATTCACTTCAGGCACCAGAAGTGACACCAGGAAAGGATGCACCTTGCAAAGACCCTGCTGCGACCTTCCAAAAATTCTGCCCTGAGTTTACCCTGACCCTCAGAGTCCTCCATGGAAAATAACAGGAGGTGGTGAACAAGTAGCTTCAGGACAAGCCTGGAGCCTTCAGCCACTGATTAGAACATGCTGTTCTGTAGATGAAACTTGGTCCTCTTTTCATTGAAGCAAATAGCAACATTCCCATAGACTTATTGGAAGCTAACCCTGAGGCACTTGCTTCTCCTGTGAAACCATCTCTCTGGAGTCTATGTATTTTTAATGCACTAATCCTTGAGGTGCTGAACACAAAGCTGCACCTTGTGTTGCACAAAACAAATATGCCATCTGTGGGATTATCCTCTGCCTTTCTGTATAGTCTGATAAAATTTGGGTTTCTGCATTTATAGCTTAGTCTTTGGGAGAAACTGCATGGGAAAAACTAGGTTTCCACTGGAAACAGAGACACACTATGTCAAGCGGACTCCCCATACTCCTTCCTTTGTTGCTTTCACATCCTTTCTGACTGTGTTCTGCCTGCCTCTGCTACTGAGGTTTTCGTCCTATACTCATTCCTTTCTCTTTACCCCTTGTCATTTTCATCCCTAGCTTGCTCTGTATTTTGATAGGCAGCCATGGTTTCAGTGAATCATGTAACAAAAATCTAACCCCTTTCACATAAAGCATTGAAACACTCTCTTGATGGGGGATAATCCATTCCCTTTCAAGCCCATTTTGCTACTTTGACAGAGTTCTAGTCCTTTTTGTTAAGACTAGGAATTTTTTGCCTGTTTGCTTGGTTTCTGTTGGCAGAGTCCCTTCTGCCTTCAAAAACAGAAAACTTAAAATATAGAACCAACTTCAAGAATATACGCAGTAAAAGGGATGACAGAAAGATAAAAGTGGCCTATTCCTCTTTGTTTAGTTGTATTATCATATAGGGGTTTTCCTCCAGACTAAAGACCCCCTACCCTAGGTATTGTACAAATACAAATCATGGAGATGCCTCAGCAAGCTCACCAACTACTGAAGAAGGCTACAGAAAGAATTTTTTTTCTCCTTTAATGGATGGATGTATGAGGCTTCCCTCTAGACTGGACAAGAGCGACAGAAAGGCCATTGCAATGTCTTGTTGGAGGCCATCACACAGAACTCCCTCCTAGTCTATGAACCTAGGCCACTTGAAGTGAGCTGAAGAAACTGCAGAAATCCCAAGAGGGGACTTGTCTAAAAATACAGGAAGTCAGGAAAGCATTTCAAGAGACATGGATGTGGTTTTTACTGGATTTATAAATTGTCACAACAGGCTGACCAGAACAAATTTTCCCATTTATTTTTTTTGCCCAGTTAGTTACCTAAAAGGGCAGCTGTTTTGATTTCATTTCAATTTAGGACCAGAAAATGGAGACAGACAGTCCACAGAACAACTCCAGTTTCTCAGCAGGACATCTAAATTGCAACTGGGAAAGGTGACTTCCAAAGGTAACAACAGAGTACTTGGACTCTGCCAGTAAAAAAGCCAAGTGAAAACAATGTTTGGAGAAACAGACTGCTGGTAGGAACTACTCAGATTATCATACACTGTTAGCACAGGTGCCCGTGCTACCAGCAGAAGGTGGGAACTTCCAGTCACTACATATCCGGGCAGATCTGACCAACAAACCTGACATTTCAATGCTCTATAACCCATCCTTGTTCTTGCTCCCCTAAAACATCCCATCTCCTCTGCGGGAGGGTGGCACAATATTTGTGACTAGCCAGATGGCCATTCTGCCTCTATCTTATCTTGCACATTTTCTTTCTTGCTCTCGTGCACACACAGAGAAACTGAGATCTAGTGCAGCCTCTCCTGTCCCAGGCAATGTAAGTGAGACAGGTAGCTCCTGGGTAACGAGTTAAGAGAATGGTGAACACAGGCAGCAAAGTCCCAAATACATGAGGCATATTTCCTTGCTGCTACCTTCTGCAGAGTGAAGACATGAGTAATTAATCAGAAAACAAATGTGTCCATTACTGATGAATAGCTCTGGCCAATCCAGCACCACCAGATAACATTCAAAAAAGGAGACAAGATGACGGAGAGAGGGAATCATGCATTTGTTTGGACAGCTGGTGGCACTGAAAGAGCACGCAAAGATAGGGGTGGGATGAAGGGATGCCAGATTCTGTTGTGGAATCATGTTGTTCTGGCAAATTGGCTGGTAAAGGACTCAGCCCAAGAATTCTTTGTATCTGCCTGTCCTTTTACAAAGATCTGTCTGCACAAGTGTGTGCTGAGAGGGGAAGCTGACGACCTACACTTGTAAAGCCACAGCAGATGATAGTATCACTGTTACCCATTCTCCTAGAGACTTCTGCTGTTTCATTCCAATTTTTCATCTATAAAAATGTCAGAAATGTATTGGCACTTAATAATAAGATTTTGTCCTTTCCTGCCAGATGGATAGTCAAGTATGATCTTATGGGTTTTAAGTTCTCTAACCTGTTACTAACAGCAAAACGACCTGTGTCTGCTGGTGAAATGTTGCCTCCTTATTTCCTCTGAATCAATCCCTTCAAAATACGATTTAATATTCCATGGAGGCCATCTCAAATTTAGCTTAGTACAGCAAGTGAATGTTCACATGGAGTATCCCAAAGCACTGCCTGCCATAAATAAAGTACTGTGACGATATCTCCATTTTCTGCATTAGATATTATTATAGAGAAAGATGAAAAGATCTTGTATTGGACAGTAAAAATCTAGCCATAGCTGACAAAACAGGATCTGACGTGTACCAAATAGTTCAATACATCTGGATTCATCTTTAGTGCCAAGTTGCCATTTTTATTGCTACCTTCTTCTACAATGTAAAAACACGAGTCATGAATTGGAAATGTCTCCCCAACATGACACTAGAACGAAGACATATGACTACAGTGTGGGGGGAGTCAGCCATCCATTTGGACAGCAAAGGATACTGGTATAATGGGCCAGGATAACTGGGAAACCCAGCTTGAACTCTTTGGAAAATCTGACATCCTACTTATTCATTATGAATGAATATGTGATCTTTCAGGTGGGTCTTCTTCCTTTTATCTCTCATTTGGGTCACAATTTAGACAGAAGAATCAGCCATGTTCAGAAAGACCAGTAGCTGGCACATTTTTCAGAAATGCTAATAAAATACCATGTTGTTCTGACTACCTCAGTGTAACAGTGGTGAGAAGAGACTTTCAGCTGAGAGGGCAGCATACATTTTTTTTTCCGCGTGTTTCAGCATCAGTGCCATCAGTTACAACTTTATGAATGCAAATCATCAACCTCTTCTTCTATCAAATAGCTACTTTGTGATTAACGGGATTACTCTAATTAATGCCAATATGGATCAGGATCACTTCCAAGAGCACCAAATACAAATGCTGCTGCTGCTAGTAACACCAGCAGTCTCTAAATTAGCACTCACAAACCTACATGCTGCAACTGCAAGCCAGATGTAAAGTAACCAGTTTTAAACTACAAAATGCCTCCCAATTTCTCAAGTAGCTTGGGATGCTATTGACATGGGCTTGCCTCTGAATGAATCAAACTGTCATTGCAAGGAGCTAAGAAGAGAAGCCTTTACTGCACTGTGATTGCTCTGTGTGCACAGAGGATGATTGGCCATGGGGTACAAGGTCAGATGGCTCTGAATAGAAAGCTATGTCAAGTCCTAAACACCAGAAGCAAGAGATTTGAGTGAGATATGCTGGAAAGATATGAAAGGCAAGTGGATTTGCTATGCTTCTGCTTTGATCAGACCATTTTGGTGACAGCCACTGGTACATACAAAGATCCATAAAGTTTTTTTTTTTTTAACTCTGGTGCCAAGAATCAAGGTTTCAAATTGTAAGCAGCAACACAAGATGTTTAAGAATAAACAGGAGGTCTTCTGGCCAGCCTGTTGTCACAGGATTATGGTCTAAGACTTTACAGGAACATATGTTTGTGCAGTGCCTGACACAATAGCATGATTTGACTGAAGCTGCACTAGTCATACAAACTAATCTCCTCCTGTTATCATCACCCAGATCCATGGAGGTGCCACTGATGCAACTGAAGACTTTCCTGAGAGTCACAAGGGATGGAAAGCAGCAAACAAAGATTCAAAGATTGCCTTACTTGGAAATAAAATTCAGCCCCAGATAATTACTGTGTGGAAACTGGAAAGTTTACAGGCTCCCTGGTAAGTGTTTCCCAGAAAGTAAAGTCAAGAATAAGGCAGGCTTTTCAGAGCTTTCCACCAGCAACCATCACCTTGGCAAAATATACTTACTAAGGACTCCAAAAAACTGGGGGTGGCTGGGGAGCTATCAAAGGCTATTCACCAGCTTCACTACTAAGTCAACCACCCAAAGAAATCCTCAGCTCACTATTTAAAGGACTTAAAGTCATTAAAGTCTGTAAAGACAGACTCTTTTCTGAACAGGACTACTGAAATAGCACTGTGGGCTTCCGTGTGGTGTGTATCAATGGCTCCAGATCCAATGTGCTCCATCTACAACAATACTTGCTTTCTAATTCCCAGCTTTGTGGTTGAAGCTGTAGGGCTCCTCAGTTTGTGCATTTTTTTAATGTAGAAGCTCTACAGAATCTATCAGAACCTTATTGTCAATTATACAACCTATTCTTCAGAGAGATAGACATAAATACCAGATTAGATGGTAGTATACTGTTCTTTCATTCCTGCCTCAAAAGAAACAGAATCCAACCCATTCTTTTACAGCTGTGTTGATTTTATAAGGCTTAACAGCAGTACATAAAGTCATAAAGCTTATTTGTGACTAAACTGATTTGGTTCTATATACACAAGGAATAGATCAGCTAAGTCGGAAGATATCACTCCTATAGGCAGTTTTCAGGTTACAGCTGCATTTTAAATGTAAAGATTTTAAATTTTACAAGGTAATTTTAATCCTATGAACAGATATGAAAGACTTGATGGAAACAAGTTTAGTCTTTCTGATAATAGAAATGTCCATTCTCATGCTGACATGGGTGGAAACATAAAATATTCCATCCCAATGTGCATTTCAGTTTTATTATGAGCCAAATTATTTTCTTCTATTGTGAAATATTAAGAGTTGGCAGCAGTTTTCTAGTGTGCACAGGTAGGGTTGATACAGCAGCTGTTAAGTCATTTGGATATTGGCAGCTCCTATGACATACCTCTGCTGTTCAACATTAACTTGTTTTTCAATGCCAATAGCTATATGCAAAATCACTTCTCAGATTGATGACTACTGCTAGCAGAAGATGAGATAACATTTAAAGGACTAAATAAATTTGCCTTGCTGTTAATTACAACATTCAATGGCTTCTAGTGGGTGAAAAGATATTCTTTATTCCCACCAGAGCTTTCACATGGCTGAGCCAGGCATAAAGCATCTGATTAGCTCTTCTTGCACCATTGTTAACTTTTTGGCAAAAAAGATCACTCTCAGAATATGGAACTATGATGAGGTCACAAAACCACATATATAGTATAGTTTTTTCTTACAATTTGCTGTTACTAGATAAATATTGTGTCAACTTCAGAGAATTCCCCATCCTCAAGAGGACACTTTGCCAATAAAAGACTAAATGCTGGCATCATTCCCTTTTGCTCCCCTGTCTAAGTTGTGGGCGAGTTCTCCTGCACATGAGATGGCTCTTCACTCATATAGGAGGGTGGAATTCAGCTTGGTGTAGTCACCACTACTTGTGTGTAAGCACACCAATAAGAATATGATTTAAAGGAAGCCCTTTAGACCCCTATAATCCATCCTTTCTCTTCTCTGGATATATATATGTGCTTTGTCTGTGGTGTAGCTGCCAGAAAATAGTCCCTCTGCTGGCATTCACCTTGTCCTCTTTGTCCCGTGTTGGATTGATGATGACACTGTGACAGCTGGAGGGCCTGCCTGAACTGGGAATGAGCAGTAATGCTCTCTATCTAGAGAATGCAGAGAACTGGCTGGTTATCTGTATAGCTCGGTTATCTGTATAGCTCAGTTAACTTGCAAGCAACTGATAGAATCAGCATTTCAGTATTTTTGTATAATGTGAATGCCAGATCCAGGCAAGAAACAAAGGCTTGAGGGAGAAGAGGGATTTGCTGTCTGATGACTTCAAGAAGAAGCTGGAGGTCTGCCTGCAACTTAAATGAGTCTTCATGAGGAGATCAGAAATGGTATAACCCAGAAAACTCAAACAAGAAATCATACGAGCTCCTTTTGGAGCAAAGGAAAAACTCCCACCAGCAAAGCTGCAACTTAAGGGAAAGAGATCATCAAAATACTGGGAACAGGCCAAATCCTGCCTCAGTCACACCCACATAAACCTAGTATTATCTCCACAATGTCAAATTTCCTTTGTTGTTACAGACTCCACAACTCCAGAACAATTTTCCTCAGTTTATGAAGAGATGACATCGAAGTTGCAGGTCCAGCTGGTGAGGGGTACCAGCTCAGTGATCGCTTCCTCAACAGCTTGTGTTCCCATTCACAGAGATACCTGAATTCAACCTAGATACCAGAATTGAAATCTAAAGAGAACAGTCCTCTTGTACAGAACCTCTCTGTACAAGATATAAGAAAGAAGACAAAAAACTCCCATAGTATTTGGGTATTTCCACTAGTGCATTTGGAGGAGTCAGTAGGGGCACAGGTAATGAAAGAAAGAATATAGTCCCTGAGTGCATAGAGGGGAGGGAAGGCAAGGAGTAAGTTAACCAAAATTCATGGAACCCCAAGCAAGTTGCAAGTTTTGCAGGGAACACTTTTTTTTTTTCTCATTCCTAGCAAAATTCTGAATCTCCAGTAAGTTCACTGGTCCTCCAGCTAGAGACACAACATCCTTCTCCAAGACCAGACTGGAACTATGACAATTTACACTAAGTGTCTGACAGATAATATGTGGTATGTCTTATGGAAGATTTAAAAGGGTATTACCCCAAGGATATCTGGGGAAGAAGGGAGTGGATGCAAAAGGGAATTAAATAACATAGCAATCCTGTCTCAATAAATAGCAAGAAACCAAGGGAGACAGCAGCTAGCAGGGCAGCATTCAGCTTCACTGCAGAAAAAGGACTGAAGAATCATGAATCAAAGGCAGCAAGTAAACAAAAGAGGGGAAAAAGAACAGGAAAGAAAAAGAAAACCACTGGCCTGGGTTACAGTGAGGGAGGGAATCTCAAGTGCAACACCACACACTTGTGCTATGAAGGGGAAAGCGTGGTGGAGCCTGTGCATCTGTGCATGGATGGGGAGGAACAGAGTAAGGGGTATACGCTTGTGTCCACCAGGTAAGTGAAAAACACAGTGGGCTGTTATGGGGTGCGTAGCCTTGAAAAGAGTGTGGGAGAGCAGGGATAGGGGAGGGGAAGAGGTGGAAGGGACAAACGGCGCATTATTATGTTGCTCAGCGGGGGCAGGGGAAGGAGAAAAGGCAGAAGGGAAGGAAGTTCTTACCACATTTGGAAAGTCTGCCAGTCATCAACTCCATACAGTTAGTGGTGTCTGGATCATAGAACGGAAAGAGGAGGGAGGGAGGGAAAAACATAAAAAAAGGTTTCCATACCTCTGTGCATAAAGTAGTAACTTAGCACATTATTACCTGAAGCAGGAAACATATACACATCTTGGTCTTTACACAACCCAGGCCAAATTCTGCCACCCGCTGCATGCCAGTGCAAACCTGGCCATGTGACTGAGAGAGGATGCTGATTCAGGCCTGCTGCTTCCACTCACCTCTTTATCATAGGTACAGATATTTATGAGATGTGGGAAATATTCTGCTACCACATTAGCAAACTAAAAGCCTTGAATACAGTGTTTCACCCAGCCAGCTTTGCAAGTGAGCCTGCAACAGCCAGAAAATGCCCAGCCAGCTGATCCACGTACATCAAAAATCTGGAGAGAGGGAGGAAATAGCTGTGCTATTGGACATGGAATGAGAAGGCTACTTACACAGCTCAAAAACAGACCTCAAAGGATAATGTCCAAGTCCTCATCATAACTCTGCCTTTCTCATTCACATGTAATCTCTCACTCCTCTTGCTTTCAATGTCACTATTCATAGGAAACAGAATTGCTTCTAGAAAGGGTGGCAGAATCTGGCCCTAAGACATTACTTTCCACTTTGTGTATAGCTCCCATTGCCACAGCCTCTGAATGCTTCATACTTGGGTCAGATAGGAGGAGGAAGCTTTACATGTTAGTTTTAAAGCAGAAAGGACCAGCTCGGCTGGATACTTCCATGTGGAAACTGCTGGCAAGCCAGATCTGCTGCTGCCATCCAGGATTTCTTTGCATTTAGGATCTAAATACATGAGTGCTGGGCAATGTGGAGGACCCACTCGCTGCTGAGCAAGTGGCTAACAGTTACAGCACTCCGTTCAGTCTCAGATCTCCTCTTCCCTGCCCTCTTGATGAATGCTTGGGTATTCAAGAAATAGGCTTGGAAACATACACACATATGCTGAAAATCCCTAACTATCTGGTGAAAAGTGCAGGAGAGAAGGAAGGATAATTTCTTGGCATTCCTCCCCTTAAATACCAAGAAAAGTAATTTCAAAACAGGGGGAAAGGGTGCTGGATATGCTTGGGTAAGCTGAACCCATGCTAGAAGCGCATGGATATTGTATGGTTTCTGATGCAGCCAGGCCTGTGCTGCATAGATCATCTGGGAAAGTATGGAGCAGAGAGGGCAGGCGCTTGGTCCAGTGACACTAGCCAAAGCATCTAAGCATCAGTTATATGTCCTCCATTCCCAGGGTTAGAGGCAGGCTGGCACAGGTCAATGGGAGATGATACCCATGGAAGGTCTCTCAGAAAGGCACAAGACTGAGAGAAAGGGGGAAAAGGAAGGAGGTGAAAGACAAGAGAGGATTCAAGAACTGAACAAGGTATCAGAGGTGTCAGAGAGGCCAGGAGTTTACCTGCCCCTGAAATTCTTTGGCTTGTCTGACTGAGCAAAGGCAAATTAAGCTCCCAAAATTTCTCCCTGATGATGCCTAACAGGTTTAATTGCCTACAGCTGCTGATTGAGCCAATGACCAGAAGTTACAGTCACATTTTTTTTTTCTTTCATAACTTGGGGAGAAGTTTGTTGTCTCATGCCTTTTAGTGGTTCCCGTTCAGCCCCCTCTTAGTCAAATATACCTTGTTGTAATGGAGCGTTAATTCAGCTCTACGGTGGTAGAGCTCAGAGCATTCACCCAATTGTTAGCAGAACTTATGCTTTGAAACAAACACATAAGAACAAGGAAATTCTCAAATATGACTGAAAGACTGTTTCTGACTCCACCTGCAACACCTAGAATGTTCCCCTCAAGTGTATCCAGACTGACTGGCCACACAGTAACCAGCTGTCTGGAAACAAAAAGGTAGTATTTGGATTAATGTCAGAGTAGATAAACATTGTGGCTGGTTTACTAAGATTCTCCTGAAATTGCTATTTCTGTTTCCTTGTTAATTTCAACAAATTAAAAATAACCATGTCTCCTTAAGTTAATATTTCAGAATATTGCATTATTTTCTAATCACCTACAGTCAGCATAGCTCTTTTTAGTATTTCATTTAAAGCTAATTGTGTAACAGGTCTATATACGTTAATCATGTGATTAGAATACAAACTGACATGTCTACAACAGGAAAAAAGGTTTGTAACATAAGCCTTTTGACAGCATAACATCTTGGTCTCTGTACCCCATTTTGTTTGTAAAAACCTGAATTTGCAGGTTCTAGAATTGGTTTTGATGGATAAGGAAAAACACAAACGCTTTTTTGAAATACAAGACCATGGAAAAATATCAAAGTAACGCTAATAAAATCTCTAATTCATATTTCCTAAAACTTGCATTTTCCTAAAAATGCACAGCTATAATTTGCATTCTCTGTATTGCCATGGCCAGTCCCAGGAAATGCACAGGGATTTATTTTTATTTATAATGTCTTTCCAAGACATGATCAGGTTTGTTTTTCCCCAGTTCCTAACGGATAGCAAACATGAGCACACCAGAAACAGTAGCTCATATCACATGTCTTGAAAGACTAACAAGAGTTAATAAGCCTTCAGCTTCTCTGTTATAATAATTACTTTAATGCTTCTTTCATTTCCATCATATTGTAACATCTGCTTTTGTAAATATATGATAAAATATTTCATCATTTTGAAGTAGAATTTTCATTTTAATTAGCCTTAGATTCTTGGCAGTCAGCTTCTGCTCATGGATAATAATCCATAACTCAGTGACTGTGGGATCCAGGTGTTATGTGAGGTGAATAAAGCCAGGGTCCAAAGGCCTTTAGCTGTCTAAGAAGCGTTGATGGGTCATGTAACTGCATTTTTAGTATGTGCTGTTTAATTTTTTAATTTAAGCATAGTGGCAGTGTCAGATTTCAATCCTGATGATGATAAAGGAATTCCTTATTTCCTAGAGATTGCTGGCAGTCACTCATGCTTTGGATTTGACCAAGACTTTTTCATAAATGACACCCAGTTCAGTTCATTAGCAGATAGCAAATGCTTTGGTTAAAATAAGACCTTCCTTCAAAAGGCCAAACAAACTATGAATCCATTAAAAAATGCCAGTGTTCAGCTGAATTTTCTTTCCTGTTTTTCTTTTTTCTTTAATGCCTTTGTTTCTATCCTACATAAATTTCACAATCAAGTTGCCTGGTTTGTGATGCCTCTGATATCTCTGAGACTGAGACTTGTCCCAGCCCAGGTAAGCTCACTCAAACAGCTGGCTCCTCTGAGATCTCCAAATCCAGGGCTAGATCCCAGAAAGCACTAAGCATCTCCTGCCAGATGCTCATAGTCCCCAATAAACATTTCCATTAAGGGAGATGATGTCAAGGGAGCCACCAGTTCCTCTAGTCCAAGGCAGTTATCATTTAGATTAGAATTCCCAGCGTTTGGGTGCTTATTTGAAATGCACTGTTATTCTATCAAAACTCTGAAGACCTTGGACTTTTTCTACATGTTTCATTTCAGAACTACTCAGTTAATTTTAATGAGGTCTGTTCAGTAATAATACTAAAAATAATACTAAAAATACTAAAACAGTGCTCTGCCAATCCAACCAGGCGTACACACCATCTTTTTTAAGTGGGAACCATGACAGCAAGATGAGGTGATTGCCCCAGGCACTACAAGAGTGGTAAGACGTAAAGGGTGGCACAAAAATGCAGGAAACATGATAAACCTGGGACCTGGAGAAGCCCAGATAAAACTGACTTGCAGTCCAATTCCAAACTGGCATTTGCACAGTTGTTTTGAGTCTGCAGCTGGAAGTTTACCTGGCAAGGCACTTTATTTGCTCCTTACTCCTTTTTCTCTCTGGATGATAAAATCCTTCACCCATTTCAAATCCGTAAGTTTCTTACTAATTTTTTGTAGCAAATTAGCTAACCTACAGCTCTTCTGAGCCATAAAGATGAACGCCCAGAATTCACACATCAATACTCTAGCAAAGTTTTTTGAACCACACGAACATGTTTTGCTTTTTGAGATGAACACCAGTACAATCAGAGAGCTTGGGTGTGTATACAGAAGATACACACAATGAGCAAGAATTTGCACTGCCCTATTTTGAAGCTGGATATGGTCTCTAAACACTTGTCTATGCTGATGAAAGGCATTTCCAGCAGTAACACTGAGATGCTCTGAACTTTGAGATGCCAATGGTTAAAATCTGACATGAAGCCCATAAATATAATAAAGAAACAGAAAACCTATTACTAAGAAGTCAGAAAGGCTAGTCCAGTATTGCTGATTTCCCAGAAAATGGGAAAATATGAGAATATGCAGCACTTAAAGCCCAAAGAAGCCAGAAAATGTTAGGGAAATAAAAATTGATACCCTGTGAATGATCACAGATGGCTTTTGCATGTCCCTATCCACCAGCTGTTTCTATTACTCTTTTGTGCAAAGGCATTGGAGGAAAACAGATTATGATTTAATGGAAAGAGTATTGGGCTAAAACAAAGGCACAAATGTGAGATATTTTATTCCATGGAGAGAGACCCTTTTATCCCATCAA
Source organism: Tringa solitaria (assembly GCA_026413425.1). NCBI lineage: Eukaryota > Metazoa > Chordata > Aves > Charadriiformes > Scolopacidae > Tringa > Tringa solitaria. The sequence goes on along the minus strand of JAOXJM010000041.1, from coordinate 50,043,171 downwards.
AGGCAGTCCTGACCAGGGATTACCTAAGAAGAGATTCTGAGTATTAGGCTCCTGGATGGAGCCATACATGGACAAGACACAAGGCCAGCTCCTCTCATAGACAGCAATACTCACTCTTGATCCAAAAAAGACTGTCAAAACTGGATGGCCAAAACCATCCAGTGCTCTGTCTCCACCAGCAGCCACACATAGATATGCAGGAGTGTAGCAGCAGGCCAGGCATACAGAACACTTCCTCCTCACACTACCTCACTCTCTCACCACTTTCAGGTCAGAGATTTCCTGAGCCTGCTGTGATTTCTCTGTTTAGCAAGCCTCATGAAGATTTCTCTTCCAGGGAGTTTTCCAGCCTCCCTGCAAGGAAAAAGTACTCAGTGGAAGATGAGCATCTGCAAACTCCTTGCATTCAGAACCTCCTTCAGCAAGGAGTTCCAGAGTCTTATATTATGTGAAGACACACCTTCTAATATTTTTTTGGTACATGGCTTCCACTAGTTTCATATGATGGCCTCTAGTTCTGAAAAAATGAACAATCAATCCCTAGCTACTTGTTCTATACCGGTTGTGAGTCTGTAGACCTGGTATTGTCTCAGCAGTTATACCATAGAGGATGTAACGTCCTGAAACATTAAGGCTGATATGTTGCTCTAAATTTGGCCAACCAGATAGTGGATTTTAGAACTATGACATTAGCTTTTGGGATAGATTTCATCTGTTTACACACTTATTCAGGTAAGGGAGGGAATCTATTTTCCTGCTTCAGAGTATGTCAGAAGAAATAAGCATAGCCAGTCTTAGGAAGGAAAAGTGGAAGTGAACAGAGGGATATCCAAGGGGAGGGGAAATTATAAGGTATTCAAGTGTGACACAGAAACACATCTGCCTAAATCAGGTATGTATCAGGCTCATACACACACACACACAGAGATGCATGGGCAACACGACATCTACAAACACTGTTGTGAGCTGGAGGAAAGGAGAAAGAGGAAAGTGTGTTCTGAAACCCAGGCAAGCCGGCTTAGTGGGCTGGCATGCTGCATAACAGATCAAAGAGGGGCAGGAGAGAGAATGACCATCAGTGCCATATGCTTATTAGGTCTTGCTGTTCTGCTTTATACTGTGTTCATTGAATCTTCCCCTTTTGTGGGTCTCACTTTACATGCATGCACCTTTCACAAATGGTTTTCATCATGCCACCTGTAATGGCATCTGAACTAAAAGGCAGAGGAGACAACTGCACACAGGATATGTCTGTGCACAATGAGCTAGGAAAATCTCCAGTGTTGGACCAGTATTGCTGGTCAGAGCCAGCAGTATCCTCAGAGCCACGGAGGAAGAGATTCAAAGTGAACTGTGAGCTTGTACTGTTGCAGCAGTGGACTGCTTACGGAGTATCCTCAAACTATGAACCTGCATAGGAGTCCAGCTACCACAACTCTTGTGAGGTGTTCAGGGCTGGCAATATGGGAGAAGAAGAGAAACACAGAAGAATTTGCCTTGTTTCTAGTAAGAAATGCTGAGTAATTCCGTGACAATTTCTAGGAAGCCCTTGCACACACCTTCCCAACCAAAGTAACCCAGCTAAGCAATGGTGTTGAATGTAAACTTCTGTTGTCCGTTTACCTCTTTATTTCCTCTTACTCTCTCACTGACAGGGGGTGTCAGCCACAGGGCCTCTCTACTTTGATGCACAGTTTGTCTCTTCTTGGTAACAATAATTTTTTCCCCCTTTTCACTTTTCCTTGTGCTCTGCTCTAACCTAAATTTTTCAGGTTGAATTACTTCTCTCTTTTTCAAGAGACTTGGATATTCCTGATGAGATCAGGTGGTATGATACAGGATAGCTTGGCACCCCATCTCTCGTGAGCTCTCTTGCCTGGATAACTCCCTGACCAAGGGAATTCTTATTTTTAAGTTTCAAGAGACCATTCATTTTGGTTTTGCTCCATGCAGTTATCTGTTCCACTCTGGCTTTAAAGATCAGGCTGGGTTTTCCCTGTGAGAACAACATGCTCTCGTGTAGCTTTAGGCAGTAGAAAGAGATTCTGTGTCTGTAATACGCTTTCTCCATTCCAGAACCAGAGCAAAACTGTAAATCAGATACATTTCTCACAGCACAGTTTGCCCTAAACATCTCTCTGAGCCTTGGTCAGATGAGTTGCTTTTATTCCAGCTATAATTTGACTTTCTTAGGGAGATATCCTGCTTCACATGCGAGTGTGCAATAGAGTCGAAGTCTTTGTAGAGAGCCTCAGTAGCTAGCATATATCGGGGTGAAGAAGTTAAGAGAGATCACCATGTCATTTACTTTTTTAACATTCTTTTCCTCACCAAAAAGTAAGGGTACGCTTCTGTCCCTAAGAAACAAGGAATGCTTGAACATTGTTCATGCAGCAGAGGTAATATGAATTAGACTCAAAGGATGCTTTTCTATTTTAACTCCCCTCACTCCTACTTGGCCACAGCATTTCCCCAGAGGAAGGGGTGGCAGAAAATTCTGGTTGCTTCCTTGAGTTTGATTTAGTTTCAAAAGTTCAGAAAGCAAAAACCTGAATCAACTCCAGTTCTAGTATCCTCACCTTTCCTGTTTCCTAACAGAATAACTCATGTGCTGGGCACCCTTGCAATCCAGTGTGCAGAAGGTCAGGAAGTGCTGGAGGGCAAAAGCAAAGTGGAAAATAATATTTCTTGAACTAAGCATATTTCTCTGTCATGTAGTGAGCATACGCTCTTCTAGATGGAGGTATTTTATCTTCAGCTGTTAAAGCCACACTGTTAGACCAGAAGGACGTAACCCATATGTGCAATGAGCCAAGGATATCTGGGATTTAACTGCAGGATGAAATGCCGAATTCATTCCTCCACTTTTGTCTTGGGTGGTTCACACAAAGGTCAAGCATAGAATTTGGCTCTTATGTATAATATTAAGTTACTACCTTTTCATCATCATACAATGGGAAAATTCTTCCTGCTCCTCCTGCCTCTTTGTCTTCTTCCTGCAGTCTCTGCTTTCTGCCTTGCTCCTATTTATTCCCTGTATCTGTACATTCTTTCTGGTTCTCCCCATTTTTCCTTCCTTAAAGCACTCTCAATAGCTAAGCTCCCTTAATTTTTCGATTTTCACCTTCATTCTTTGTTCTGTCCTTTAAGGAGTTAAGACTGATATCTTTTTTTCAGTGTATGTCACCACTAGTGTTCAGAGTGAACATTTGTTACATAATGGTGGGATAAGGCCAGTTTCTGTATTACCAATTCAGGCTGCCTGCAGATTCACATTGATGTCATTGCACAGGGTCACACGCATGAGGCTTTCTTTACCACCATGAGGAACTGAAATTTACTTTAAAAATAGATAAAATATAGCTTCTGCAGAACCTTAGTATATGATATGTGCTGCCACAATACTGGGCCAAGAATTTGGCCACACTACTGGAAACTATTAGCCACCTTCTGACCATCTGAAAATGCTGCTGTTAATTAACAGCTAAGTTAAAAGTAGCTCTCAACTTCGTTCTGGGACCCTCTGAACTCGGATGTTTCTAAAGCATGCCTTAAGGGTTTGAAAATCAGGTATCTTCTAGAGCGTGTCCCTATTTTGGGAGATTTTGGAGCTGGAGAAAATCTGGAAGATCTACTGATGATGCAGCTTTTGATGGAGAAGTGGGCAAATGGCTCTTTGGGAGGGAGGAGGGCAGAAGCTGTTCAACTGGGGAATGTGCTGGGAGCACTGAAGTGGGAATGAGAGAGGGAGGAGTAGGGTGGGTGTGGGGAGCTACTGCTCTGTCTGAATGGAGCTCATTTCTTGCTGTAATCAGAGGGATGGCCTCCCTCAGCCTCCTGGTACTGAGAGGCACTTCACCTTCCTGTCCCTGCTGAAGCAAGGTGCTCAACAGTAGAAACTACTTACCTGATAACTGCTGCACTGAAGGCTGGTCATGTGTGCTTAACAACTGTGCCTGAATGGTTTCTACTACCCTCTTAAAACGACGGCTTGGACCTGTGAGGAGAAAAGAGGCACAAATGGCTCTGAGAGGGGCAGGAGATGAATCCTCATATGACTCAGGCTGGAGGGAAAGAATCACAAGCATCTTCCCTTCAGTCTTGTCCGCAAGAGCGTAGCAACAGTGAATCTGTCCTTCAGCCAAAGGCACGGCTTTGGGGAACTATTATGCAGTCCCCAAGATAACAGGGACTGTGGTGTTCTGGAATTAACAGGAAGGAGGACGGCTTCTGGGCTTATTTTGTAAAGACAGAAAAGGTGTGTGTGGGGTTTTTTGCTTGTTTGTTTCAACCCCTGTGAGGGGCATGTGGCCACCCAGAAGAAAAGTGTGATTGCATGTTTTCTGTCAGAAGGAAGAAATCAGAGGCCTCACAGGACCCAGATGAAACACAGACCTTTGAGTGAAATAGGAGACAGTACAGGGAGATACTTCAAATCTTATGCACAGAGCAGCCATTTTAGCACTAATCAGGGTGGTGGGAACTTCACCTCTTTGGGAAGCTCTTTCCCTCCCAGCATTCCCATCACTGCCAACACCATTTTGTTCCCGATGCCCTCTTTGCCCCGTCTGAATTTTCCCCTGAGGTCAAGACAGTTATATTCTTTCCCCTGGTAGAGCTCTCTTTGCAGGCCTCTATATCAGCAAGGACAAAGCCAGCTTGCACCCATTTTACAACTTTGCCGTGGTTACCTGATAAGAGTGTGAAAGTGACAGAATAGATCCCGTTCTCCTTCTGTGCCTCTCCCCCTTCTGTGTATGTTATGTCCACCTGGAACTTCACTGGCTTCTGGAAGACAGCAGGACCTCCTGTGGACTTATATTCTGCACGGAAACTTGTCTGTGAGATGACACTGTGACTGAGGCTTGGAATCTGAAAGAGGTTAGCAGAAGGACATAGTTCTTTCATTTTAAGAAATGTCTTTTGCCGAGTGAAAACTGGTGTTAAGGGATGGGGCAGAAAAGGCAGTGGGATATAAGACTGGATGCAAAAAACCACCTGAGTAACCTGCTCTGATCTCGTAGCTGATTCTGTTTTGAGCCAGAGACCTCCTGAAGCCCTTTTCAACCTCAATTGTTTGGTGATTCTATAATATCAGACAGACCTCAGGACATGAAGCAGTAATTTATACAATACCTAGGATATCCACAGGGAAAGTATGCCTGCAAATAATCTACCCAAGCAAAAACCCCTATCAATACATAAAAGAACTTTGAGAAGCTTTCTGATATCATCCAATATCTGTATCCTCAGACCCATGGTAGAATTTCCTAACTGCCTAATTTTCAAGCAGTTACCATTCACAGTTCCTGCCAAAATTTAACATACTTACATTCTATTTATTGCTTCACAAAGGACCAGATTTTAAAAAACCCACCCAAATCAACTGGAAATCTGCCCTCTAATTTAGGAAGAAAAATAAAGATAAATTCTTGGAGAAGCTGCCTTAAGGACTTACTTAGCAGGCTGTGACAATGCATTTAAGTTTGAAGTTGGCTATAAGAAAGGATTCAAAGGGTTTGCACACAAATCACGACACCCCACCTCAACCCACACATGTGGGGTATGCACAGGATCACCTATATAGACAGCAGTGCACAACGTGCCACAATATAAACCTACAAGCACAGCTAAATGTGTGAAACTGATATACTAACATGGCTGCTTCAAACCAATCTGACATGGATACCAGCGTCTGATGCATGCTACTATACCGCACTTGCTCCTTGCATGCTAGCACAGCTAAAAGATAGGGTTTTTTGGAGCAAATTCACTGCAACATCATAGAGTCCAAAAAAGGGTGCAGTATTTTGTGGAAAACAGTATCAATTCAATAAACAATATAAGAAATAAAGTCTCCTTCTCTTATTTCTATTGAAAAAAAGTCTAATTATGTTGTCAACCACCTTGAATTGAAAAATCTCTCAAATTAACTTTACTATGCTGACTTTTTCTTCATTGGTACTTCTTGATAGTGAGACTAAGGACTTCCTGTAGGAAAAATAGACAATTTCCCTCTGCTTTCCTAGAATGTAAATGAACTGCATCTGCAACAACTGATACTTTGGTCACCAGAGGAAATTACTCTTCTTTCTGCCATAAGGCATTAAAGAGGAGATTTAAAGTAACAAATCCAGGTGTGAGACAGGACTTTTGTCTCACTAAAGTTGTGGAGGGTATACACAGCAGAGGGAGACCTAATCTGATGCCCAGGCGCTGACTGTAAGGTTACTTCGACAAAGCAGCAAATCTCTGTCTTGATATTGCACCAGCAGTGTGCTCTAACTGCAGTGATATTCCAAGCACTGGAAACCTGGAGACCCTGCCAAGAAGGCTGAAATCTTTTCTCACCTTAGGGAGTACTGTCTTCAGTTAGAAATTCAGAGTCCAGTGGAGGCCTGAATCAACTGGCCACGTAAATTAAATTCACAGAGGACACATTTGAAGGAGCAGAGATCCTGCCCAGTTACATATGGCACTAGGAGTCCTGGAATTGACCAGTGAGCAATGTCTGCAACAGGCAGCTGGGGTGACTTACCGAGAGGAAAGCGTGGACAATATCAGCCTTAATGGAGCTTAGTGGTTTGTCCTTAATGACAACAAAAATCTGTTCTTCTTTCTCCAGGTTAATGAAGTTACCAAACCAGGATTTTTTGGCAAGCCTGATGTGATGAAAAGAAAGACATGGTTTAGAATATTGACAACTATTTCTTACATACCCACAGGTAGAAAAAACATTAAAAAACATACAAGGAAGGTTTTATAACACTCCAGATGGGATACTATTACTAATAGTAAGTGGAAAACAGTGTCAGAGAACATCCAGAACAACATTTCACCTAGAAAAAACTGTTAAAATGATAGACCACACAGTGTTAGTCTGGCAGCATGTGTGACCAACAATAAAAAGTCAGGAGCAATGGTAACTCTTTTGACTGAGCCAATATACCAATTAACACTGCATATATAAAGTGCATATAAGCCAGGGGACACATTTCTGATTTGTCTCCTGGGATCTCTCAATTTCTTGTGACAATATGAGGTAACACAGGGATATAAGTTCCTTCCCACCCAATTTCCACCACTTTTGTGTCCTAGGACTTGTAAAGTTCCTTTTCGGAAGGTGTCCTGTCAGGCTGACAGTACAATCACAGGGTCTTGTTTTTGAAAGCAAGCTGTAGGTTTTGCTGGACCTCCAATCTGGCAGTAAGTGAAATCCACTCCTACACAGAGGGCCAGGACAAAGACTGTCCCATTCACTAGTCCCATTCAGAGTGTCTATATAACAAGTGAACTCTGGGCATCCTACAAAGGAATGAATTTTCAGTACTAAGAGAGAAGATATCATCACTATGCAAAATACAGTTCAGGCTTTCCACTGACAGCAGTCTAACTTCACAGTTCGTTTCAGCATCAGATGGTGGTTTCATCATAAAATCAAATTGCTCTGTTTTTTCACACTGACTGTATCAGCAAATGTTTGATTTTGCTTATTGTTTCAGCATCTCAATGCACTTTGTTGACAAAGTTAAACAGGCTAAAGGAAAAATACAGAGATATGAATATTACTGGGGGACACTACCCAGAACTTGAAGGTAACTCCCCTGACAGGTGTGGCTTTGAGGTGAGAGAAGACGCTGTCAGCCATCAGATGCATCCAAAGCATTGCTGGACCAACCTAAACCCAGGCAAAATTCCACTGAAATCAGCCATATTTTAGTTGGGAATAATTTAGCATGAAGACATCAGAAATGAAAAGACTTGCCACCAAGAGACTGCAGATTTTTCCTCCACAGTATACTTTATAAAGCCATGACAAGTCCAGTTTGCAGTATGGCAAGCAAACAGGCCTTCACCTGTTTTGGTGGACATTCACTCCTCAATGGAAGAAGACAACCTCTCCAGGCAGGGAGAGCCATCTGCAAAAAGGATTACTATACATCAGCTTTCCAGCAAAGCAATAAACAGCTGGAGAGAGTTACTAGTAGAGTGACTTTCCACAGCAAAGACAGGCTAAGGCAGAATGAGGAAGGGCAGAGACTAGGAGAGAGAGGAGCAAACTAGGAAACTAATTGGAAGTCTAGACCTTCGGGATGAAGAACAAAGCTTGACCTCAGCAGTATCCAGCAATTTGCACTCATTCCACATTCCAGGGTGCTCCATGAATCACACAACTGTCTCACTGCCCATTTAGTGCACAGAGTAGAAAGACCACAACTGGAAGACAGCTCAGCTGTGCAAATAATAATTTGCTTCTACTTACTGCAGGCAACCAAAAATAAGAGTAGAGAAAGATTCACTTGCGATTTGGTCAACCAGTGCCCCCTCCCCCTGCTCCCCTCAATTAAAGTGGGCTGGAAAACTGTCACTCCCTAAAATATTCATAGGCAGCTGTAACTAAGCCAGTGAGCCAGAGATTAGCATAGGGAGCAGTAAAGAGAAAGGGCCTCTCATTTAAATGGGTCGTTAAGGAACCAGGGTTAGAGTGTGAAAGGAAATTACATACTAATTAGCTCATGTGTCTCGCACACACCATAACAACTCCGCAAGCCCCTGGAGAGCTGGGGCAATAGCTCCCTGCATGTAAAGGGTCTATGCTCATTAGTAAATTAGCACCTGGTTATCCATCTAAAACGGCTGGTTGTTTTAGGCTTCTGTGTATCATGATCTGAACTGGGGTTGGCTATATGGGCTCCAGGGGCCTGGTGTATCTCACACATGGAAGCTGGGCCTGGAAAAAGTGTGCATATTTAATTGCAGGGCTGCCATGTTAAAATATGGCTTTTCATTTTTGTATTTTCATTAACGGTTTTGTTGGCCCTTCCTTCATAGGTCTCTTAACAAGCACAGGTTAAAAAGAGCTCCAGAACGTAGGGATTTCTCCTGTTCAGCTTGGTAACTTGGTCTGGAGTCTCCAGAGTCCAGCTGGGCTCTTTTCTTCAGCAAAGTTATCATCAGTAATACTGACTCTGGAAGATTCACTGATAGCCTGGGCTACGCTCCAGCTTGTAAATCACTGGAATTCACTAAATAATTTTACTGGTGTCGCATAAGATGGAATAGATGCCAGTGGCCTCTCTCCTGTTTCTGGAATGAACAGAATCAAGACATAGTGCACGTGCACTGGCTTTTCTTCCCGAAATTGACAGAATCATAGAGTCATAGAATCATTCTATGATTCTAACCCAAGATAGGTACTAACCAAGATAGTCTATGTGTCCCACAATAGCTGTCTTCATACACCCAGGGAATAGGCCCACTGAAGAAGAGGAGGAAGCTTTGGAGTAAAATGACACAGTAAAGCTTTCCCTCCTCTTAGAGAGCGTCAAGTGCTACTAACTTAAATGGATTAAAACGGGTATGAATCAAGGATCCTCAGCACCCTGAATGCTCCAGCGACTCACAAGATCAGGCTGTAATCAGTAAAAAATATACTTAAAATTAACAATCGTCTCCTGTCATGGCAAACCTTCTAAGGGAGAGGGAGACAGGAGATATGCGTGGGAGGCTGGGTATGTAGATCACTCTAGGGAATCTAGTCAGGTGTCCATTTGATGAAAAAGCAAATAGATTAGCATGAAAATGGAGGCTGGTGCTTTATTACTTCACACTGATTTTCTCACTGCTATAATGTTGTTCCTTTTCCTACTTTTGGAGTGTCTGACTGCATTGCCTTCTGGAGAGCCTCACTGTCTTCCCTATCGGTCCCTAAGCGCGTGGATCTGTAACCTCCAGAGGTTTACCTGCTTGGCATAAATAACAGCATTTCTACTCAAGCAAATGGAGCTTTGCAGGTTTAAAGCAGTTGGAGCTATGTCTCTTTAAATGTCATCCCTAACACATTTCAGACTTTTTCATATGAGAAAGAATAGCATTACCCAGACATGTCAAAGTGTATTACCTAATCATCAGGTTTGTTAAATGAATGGCAGTCATTAAAGAATGCTGTACCAGAGCAAGGACAGATATTTTTATCATTCAGCCCTTGAGGTCAATGAAGCTCTTGATAAGGATATCTTATTTCTTACAGAAAGGAAGAAAATACAAGAAAAAATAAGACATGTGGAAGTGGGCACTGAGCAACAAGACATCTATCGTTAACATAGAATCCAGTTCATTATTTTTTATTACTTTTATTATGTTTACTGCAGGGTGCAGCTCAATTGAACTCATTAATTTGGCAATTATACAGAAAAAGAAAAAAGGGCCTTAGGCTTTGACTCGCATCCAAACTGCCTCAAATGACAGGCACAACTTCTTTATACCGGCTTTTAAAGAGTGAGTGGGAAGCAGAGAAGGCAATAAATTAACAGAAAGACTTCCACCAACATGAGGAGAGGAGAGATTTAATTCTGAACGTTTTCTGCTTTAACAGAAAAACATTTGAGATGAGAGTATCATATATTTCTTTGATAAGGATGCATTCATTTTATGAAATTCTCTCATGCCTCTCCATTACTAGATGCTCCAAAGTGTTGAAAATATAATTTACTCAAATTTTCTTCCTGGATTTCTTTTACTAAACTTTACTATTCCCTACTTCTCCCTCTCCTGAATTCTTTATCCTTCTCCATTCTGCAGTGTTAGATATAGAGTGTCTATCCTATACCAGATATGGGGAAAAGTTGTTAAGGTAATACCACTGTTGGCAATTACAAAACTTTGGGCCCAGAATTTCCATCTATGACTCATGAATATTTCACACAAGTATCTTGACAAAAGACCAAATTGCCTTAGTTGGCGGGGTAAGTCTATGGGCATTGGGTGCACAAACACAAGCTGTGAAAATAAAAAGGAATAATTTGGCATCTGTTGCATATATTAGGAAGTGTTTGGAGCAGCACTTTCTGGCAGGAACTTCCAAACCTGCCATGCAGTGACGCACATTTGTGCAGTGAAATGGCTGAAATGTACACTGACTTTTAGGAATGAGTCTGGTGAATATGAAACAGCTTCTGCATGTCCCAGAGCTGCTACCCAGATTTAACACTGCATTTACTATCCCAGCCAAAGTTCCCTCAGAATTATCTTAGCAGAGGCTTCTGCATGTTATTCTGAGGATGCAAACTCTCCTGTATTAAGAGGAAGACTTTTTAGTGCATAGTTAGTGCCAGTATAAGCCACTGATTATCCTCTTCACTCCCCCAAAGGGATCTGCTTGACAATCAAATGAAAGAAGACAGAAGAACGTTACAAACCTAGTAAATTTAGCAAGCCATGAGAAAATTGAGAATTAGGCCAAGTGCAAGGTCCCAAAGCTGGGTCAGGGCAATCCTCAGTATCAATACAGGTTGGGAGATGAAGGGATTGAGAGCAGCCCTGCTGAGAAGGACTTGGGGGTACTAAAAGGTGGTCATGAGCTGAAAATGTGAGCTTGCACCCCAGAAAGCCAACCGCATACTGGGCCGCATCAAAAGCAGCATGGCCATCAGGTCAAGGGAGGTGATTCTGACCCTCTACTCTGCTCTGGTGGAACACTGCCTGGAGTACTGCATCCAGCTCAGGAGTCCTCAGTAAGAGAAAGACAGCAGGGCCTGTTGCAACAGGACAAGGGGTAATGGCTTTAAACTAAAAGCAGGCAGATCTAGAACAGACATAAGAAAGAAATTTTTTATGTTGAGGGTGGTGAAACACTGGAAGAGGTTGCCCAGAGAGGTGGTAGATGTGCCATC
>JAOXJM010000041.1:50006442-50018237 GCA_026413425.1 Tringa solitaria | reverse complement strand
TAAGCAAACTCAATAAAAAAGAAATTAGATTAGAAATAAAAAAAAAAATCTGGTGTGTTATTAAGCCAAATTATTTTCAAGTTGTTTGTAGTGCTTTTTTTCCTCTCTGTCTCTTTCTCTCTCTCATTCTCTCCATTTTCAATAATAGGCTCCCAAGCTGCCAGAGCTACCTCTGGCTGGGTGAAGAAAATCCATTCTCCACAAGACGGTCACCAACAGAAATGCCAAATTTAATATATGCCCAGTAGATTTCACAGTTTACTGCTCAGTGCAACTAGCCATGCTTCCGGTTACATCAACATTGCAAATGCTGGGTGGGCAACGCAAGGCAGTTCTGAGAGAAGTTAAAATTAAAACAGTTAGAAAAGAAAGAAAAAGCTTGTGCTATGAATTGATAGAGAAGTGGAAAGAAGCATTACAGTAAGTTCTTTTTCATGTGTTTGAGTGACACTCCATTTGTATTTCAGCCTGGAGTGCAAATTTGTGTAAGATCTAATTCTATAATTTATATACAAATACATATATATATATATATTTGGGGACAAACGCTGTCCTTAATTGTACCCATACAAACCTATCTACAGTGATGTAACTGAGAAGAGCAAATTGACACCCATTGTATATTTATACAGAACATACACCCATATTCACACATGCAGAATATTAACATGTAAATAGAATGGGTGCAAGAAGGTTGATTAATTTTTCTTTCAAGTCATTTTCCCAACGGGGAAGGCACTGAAGAGGTTAACAAAGAGAATGGAAAGCAAATTGACAATAGGAAAAAGGAAGAGGGAAATGAGGTTTTAAAAAATGAACAATCCCAGGACACAATAGACCCAGAAGCGCAGACATGTGCATTCCCTACAATACTGAAGCAAGTGAACTACGGAGCTGCAGCAACCCAGATACAGAAGAAGAGAAGCACTGAAAGAGGGGGTGAAAGAGAAAGTCATAAAGAAAGAAAAAGAAAAAGAAAGGGACAGTGGCCTCAGCTACTAAGACAACCATGTGCATCTAGAGGGAAGGGACCCTTAAAGATGCAGTATTCCTTTAAAAAAGACATCATAAAGTTGGATAATTAAACACTGGCCAAAAATTTAATGGCCACCATGATTATCTGGCTCCATTTTGCTGGGGTTCTCTTTGCTGCCTATCCCTTTCTTTCATGTGGCTGTTTGCAGATCCAGAACCCAGGTCATCTCATTTTCCCACCACTGATGTCCTTCATCTTAACTCTTAGAAGTGGGAGGGCAGTTAAGACCACAGTGAATGTGGTCCTCCAATAAATTTGCCTGGTCCTTCAGTGAAAAGGACCCTGGGTGATCCTCATGCAGTGCCCTAACCTTCTCCTCCTGTGCTCTGAAAAATATTACCTTTGAAAGGGAACATGAAATGCCCATGTGTATTTAAGAAATCCCACAGTGCTTACTGAAGGGTCACTTCCTCTGCACCTAAAACAGCTGTAGCAGCTGCTAGAGAAGGACAGAGGGACAATGAATGGTGCTGATAACATCTGCTTAAAGACTCTTCTCCTGCCACAGATAAAATTTCTACACTTCTCTCACTGGATCTGACTTGTAATTTCTGTGGAAAAGCTCATCTTTAGAGAAGTTTCAGACTAGCTTTTAATGCAAGAAGTGCCATATGTTCAAGAACACAACTTACATATAAGGAGAATCAGAGAAAGGAACATAAATTTCCATGTCTATGGTAACAGTCCAGGAAAGCCCAGTCACTAAAGACTGTGCAGCCACTACTTCTTCATGGCTGTTCAATGCTTGTTCCTATTTTGGCATCTTAAAGAGGGTGCTTTACACACCTTGTGAGGCACAATCTCTCCTGCAGATGCACAATGTTCTTCATTGTGGTGGGTTCAGGACTTGAAATACTGCCCACAAAGGACTGACTCAGTCTGCAAAAGGCCAAAACAGGGGCTGTCTCTCACATATCCTGAGGCTTAAAGGCCACATTTATCTTTAAATAGAAAGGTTTCTATTAAAAGGGAAAACGGAAAGAAGAATGGTTTTCCAAATCCATAAGTTCCTTTAAGGAACTCACTGCTTCCCCCTTTTTGAATCATATGGAACACTCCTAACCTTTGGGTAAGCTCAGTGTTTGTCCAAAATATATAATGATCACATTTTGATGAAGAATTATCCATTGGGATATCAGCTTTTAACACTAGAGAAAAATTCTCTTCCTTGGAGTCCAAAATTTTAGGAACAACATGTCCACTAAAAACCTTCCCAAAAGTTTAAAGTTTATTTTTTTTGTTCATGGACCCACATGAGTCCACGGAGACTCCCTAAATCTGGTGTCCTGCATGTCTTATGGCCCTCTTCACAGTAGGGAGTTACCCTTTTTGTTACTCTTCACCATCTATCACTTGAACTGCTAGATTAAAACTCTATCTTTGATCATCCTAAAACTCTTATCTTTGATCATCTTTGCCTCTTGTGTTCTCTGGTGCAGCCAGGGTAGTCTTAAGGAGCTTGTCTCTTCCTTACAGGCACTTAATATTTTGCTCTGTCAGACAGAATTTCCAAAGTTTCCTACTATTGCTGTCACTGGCTCAGTTGTGCCGCTGTTTCTAGTGCTGGGAGTGGAGCACTCTGGGCTTTCCTAGTGTTTTATATTCCAATCTTTCCCAAAGCAATCTTAGCAAATGCATCTCCTACCCTAGGCATCCTCACTCAGGGCAGAACTGAACCAGAAGTAGCAGTAGGATGAAATTTTAGTGGGGAGAACATTGGTACAGTCACAGGCTGCATTAGGGTTAGCCTCAAATGAATGGTACTGTACAAAAATATATGTGGTGTGGGGCTGTAAATATCCCACCCTCTTTATTTCTCTCTAAAGAGAGAACAGCCATGTCCCCACATGGAGAAGGTAAGTACTGCATCTTTAAGGTCTCAGCAGTGAGGTAGAGGAGAGGAACATATTGTCAGTGTTTATACCTTTCTTCTTTGTTGAATTTGGGATTGGCTTCAGAGATATCCAGGCTTTTACTGAACATTGTTTTACTATGGCAGGAACAAAGCGAGAAAACAGAGTTACTAGTGTGGACATTTATACAAGAGAGTCACCTGAAGCAATGCTGGACACCCAGCCCCCCAACCCATCCTCCCCTTATTTAAGCAATGCTCTGAAAAACCTTTCTTTTACTTTCCAACTATGGCTCAAGCCTACACAGTGCTGAAGTTCATTATCTTCCCCTGACTTCTGAGGTCTAAGATGACTTCCCCCATACATACTTGTAAACCCTGCTCCCCTTTATCCAATTGAAAACCCAGGTATCATCTACTTTGTCCAGGGAAAACAGAACATGCCTGAAGGCACAAATTGCAAAGCACTCATTACTCAGACTTTTCTAGAAGACCTCAACACTAAGCACAATCTGGGAAAAGGCTAAAATCAGACCACAGAGCCTCTCAGAGGAAAAGTAATCCATTTTGTATTCTAATTTGTAGGGTCCATTACCACTTACTCCCAACTCTTCTTCCCTATACTCAGTGTACAGAGAAATGCCCTTCTTTACCATCTTGGGTCTGAATCCCTGAAGCTTAGAAGCAAAATTCCCTGTGCTTTGCTAAAGGGGCAGCTCTCTGTAATATGTTTCACTGGTAACATGCTTCACTGTTTCACAGAACACTGCTTCCTAATGTTAGCTGATCTTTCATGCAAGCTATCCACTTCAATAACCAGAAGAAAATGAATAGTTAATGAAGCCCATTTTAGAACAGCTTTTGGACTTCCACAGCAGAGCTGCTGAAAATTTCTGGCATATCTCTGAGGGATTCTAGCTTCCATGGAATTCTTCCTAGTCTGTGTGATTTTGGCACAAGGGAAAAATTAGCTCATGAGATTCTAAGCTCAGAACCTACCTCTTCTCTTTTGACATTTCAATGAAACACCAGATAGTCTGAGAGGTGTGGATACCACAAAAGCAGAAGCAATTAAGATGTAATTATGAATCTGTTTAGTTGACAACGAGCAGTGAAAACCAAGAATTAACAAAACTTAGTCACCAGTTTTAAGGTGGCTGGTGTTCGTGCACACAAACTTTACCATATATGAAGACCAAACAGAGAACACTCGGAGAGGCCAGCACAAGCATTTCAAGGAGTCGGTAAGTTTTTGTGCTGAGTTCTCCTCCTTTATCCAAAAATAAGTCACTGAAGGTCTGTGTTTTTCACTTAATACTTTCTCTGCTCGTAAGGTTGAAGGTTGTCAAGTTTCAAATCTCAATGGAAATCTCAATACGCCCTTGAACAAGCCAAGACCAGACACTTGTAGGGTCCTCACATGGTTACCAGAACCATAGCTCATGACACAGACACAGAAACCAGAGGTTATAACATAATTCCCCTTTATGCAAGCAAACATCTGTTTACTACTGGGAAAGAGGAAAATAGGACTAAATCACAAAACATATAGGTATATTCTGACCACTGGTTAGAAAAGTATCTCTGCCAGCTCAAGGAAGAAGCAATGGCTGTGTGTCTCTGGATGTTTACACAAGTCATCTGTGTCTAAATAGGAGACCTGTTTCCATGGTCCACCTCCATGTCTTCCTAGTATTGTAGCACTGAACAGTCATCTGTTGAGACCAAAGTTCTTAAAAAAAGCATCCACTTCTGGGATCTAAGCCCTACTGCTGTAAAATCCACTGCCAGTGGGTCATTTCATGGAATATATCATGTGACTAGCCATTAAAAATCCCCCACTCTTGGTGGAAGGCACTTGTCATTTTGTTACTGACTGTTCTGACAGATGGTGCCCCATCAACAATGCATCGTCCCCAGACAATCTGCATGCAGTGGTGTTCATTAATGAAGCCAGTTCACGTTATAAACAACTGTGCTGCCAGCAACACAAAATGTGCTGTTGTCATCTGTGGATGTGGATGGTATGAAATATGGAAGCTCACACATGGAGTGAAATAACATCTTCCCTTTAACCCCTTCCAAACAAGCACTACCAAGCCCATCATCATCAATCACAGTGTTATTACATCCCTTTCTCCGCCCTTAAGCACACCTTTATGTCCATCCCTGAGTTGTGATATGCATTGCCCTGTACCTCATTTGTGCCTGGAAGGTTTCACTTCCTCCTTCAGTCACAGACCTTCTTTACTGGTATGTAGCCTGGATATGTCCCTGCTCTGAACTCATCTCAGACTGTTTGACTTCAATTGTTTCCTCATGTGCCGAAATGAGTGAGACATTTAAAAGCAAAAGAAATACTTTGGATAGCAAGACACAGCTTTGCCTGTTCAGACTTATGAATCCAAAGTCAAAGCTGAGAGCTGGAAGAGAAGGTTTCAGCTCTCAGAAAACTTTGTGATTGTTCTACCACCTCCTATGTGTTCTACACAGTTGGATGCTTACTGTAAACAGCTGCAGAGTACTGCGACTCACAGGCAGCTTTGGAGTGGGGGAAAGTGATACACCTCTGTCTGGCTCTGGGAGCCTCATGGCCCATGCATCTACCAGGTACCAGATTAAACACTGTAAGTTGCATAAAGACTGAAAAACTGTTAGTGTTGTGTTCATCTTTATCACTTTGAGGCCTGTGGGGAACACTGAGCACACCCTGTCCTGAACAGTTCCTTCACCCAGACCTCATATCAAAGCAAACCACATATTCAAGACAGGTTTCCAACCTACACTACAGTGAAAAATCTTTATGGCAGTGTATCTCACACATCCGGCCTGAAATAAGTGCTAGCAGATTCTGGAAATCACTGCTTTTTCCTCACTGTAGGTAGAACTGTAACAGTAAAACTTTCCAGCAATTCTAGGGGCCCCCGGACATGAAATTATTTCATGTTCTTCACCCAGTTTTCAGTCAGGAAGGGACTTTCTGGGCACAGCAGGCTCTTTTTGAGCAGATCTTAACAGCTGAATGAAAAAATCATGTCATAAAGCTGAAACAGAAGTTACAGTATCATCAGCATACATTTAAGTGAAGTGTTCTTTCATATGGATTGATCTAGACAAGTCTGAATCCAAATGCATGTGCTTCCCTTAGGCTAGTCACAGGGACAGAGGAAGCAACTTCCATGGTTCACATAAGTGAACTTCCACAGTCCAGTTACTCTCCCAGAACCTGCCTTGAGGAGACACCATTTTCCTCTGCTGTTTCTCCAAAAGACTGATGCTTTCTTTGATAGAAAAGAAGCAAAATTATACACTTTACAGGTATGTGTTAATTTATGTGGGCTGGCTCTGACAGCACATCTTAGAGCATCTACAGATGCTTGGACAGGGCTTTCCAGATTCAAGTTGTTCTGATGACATGGAGGGTGGGGTTCATCTCATTTAACTTCAGGTGCCCAAAAGCAAGGCACCTAATCCAAGTGGATCTAGATTCCTGTTGTAGGCTATGGAGACAGGGAGGAACAACCAGAGGGTTATTATCCCATCTAAGATTGTTAGAACAGAGGACACGTATCTGAGACCTTCCCAAAGCTCTCATCAGCCCCCATTGCCTAGAGTGTCAGCCTGTATCACAAGCTTAGACTGAACGTCTAAGTTCTCAACAATTAAAAGGTGAGATGAATCTTGCACAGAGGACGTAGAGGTTCCCTGAGCAATAGCTGCAAGTGAACAGAACCCTTAAGCCGCTGGCAGGACTTCTGGTCCTGTGTGTGTAAGTGCTGCTGGCTGCCAGATCAAGTTGCAAGTGTGCTTGGAAATTGTAATGAGTGCTGGTGTGAACAGAAAAGCTCCATAGCTGCTTTGTATGTATAACATAAAAGTGGGTAGCAAACCCAGACAGGCAGGACTCCTGGGTAAAGGAAAGACCCACCTCTGTCCATGTTGTGCCATTTCAATAGCTCTGCGAGCAGGGACTGGGGAGCCGCCATCTGTAACACTGAGGACCTCCATCGATTTCCTTTCTGGCCGCCGCTTCCCATGCCTGTTCAGCATTGGGGAGTCCACACGCTTCCTGGGGGGATCTTTATGAAAAGAAAATGCTGTCAGCTGAATTTGGCTGTGACTTACCTCAAACAGGTTGGTTAAATCCTCTCTCAACAATCTCACTCTCACACCTCCCCTACAGAGACACATATCTTTGTGATGGAGATGAACATTTGCAGCCTCTCCCTTCTTCCAAATTTGCAAACATAAGAGAAAACTTGCAATCCATCTACAGAGAGAAGGAGCACTGCTGCTGTCCTAAATGTACAAGCACTGTAAAACAGAGGTACAACTATAGCATAGCTTGCAGAAATTACCTTACAAAGCTGATAACAGTAATAACAAGATGACAGCATGGGCTATAGCACAAGCTGTTAGCCAGAGTATAAACCATCTAGGGATCCTGTACATGTACTCAGGTTGCTAGAGCTTGCCTTCGATGTCCCTGCTAGCTAGATTAAATGTGACACAGAGACATGAGTACGCTCTCAAGCCAGAATTGCATTCTCCTCTGAATGCATACATTTTTTTTTGCATCTTTAAGATTAGATTTCAGGTTTTCCCCGCTGCTTTATATTTTCCCTCCTTCAGCATTACAAATTAAACATACTCGTCTACCTGAGACGAATCTACAACAAGAGCTACTAAATTTATCTCAGAAGTCATCATACAGCTTTTACTGGTATAGTAACTGAAGTGCTTTACACTTTTTATTGTGTAACATTTCAATGAGGTATTGAAGTGCTACTTTCACTTTGCAGAGTGAGAACCAAGGTATAACAGTGAGATATTTAAAGGCAATTCATTCCTAAAGGTGCTGAGAAACATTTACTGACATTCTGAGGAGCACCTAAATTGCTCTGAAAAGAGTCTGTAGATACCAAACTGCAGAACGTGCTCTTATGTGACTAGGTAACCATGCACACCTCCATGGTGAAGTAGGGAACCAAATGCAGACCTGCTGAAAAGTTTTATCACTTGGCATCTCTCATCGCATTGAAACAGTAAAAAGAAGGAAGGCAGAAAAAAGATAGAGAAGCATTTTCCTCTCTTTGGTTGGGCTATTTCAGTTCCCTGCCTCTATTTATAGACACATTTTTAATTTCAGTGGAGGATGACGACCACTAAAAAAGGCATCCTTCACCCCTGCAGTTAGAAAGAAGCTCACAGTGCCCAGCCCCTAAGGCTTCTTCCTCTTCCTTTGTAAAACCAGTAATATTCCATTTGACAATTCTACCTCTACTACCTAGTCTGATGGTATTATTTTTATTATCTTGTCCTCCTCATGCCCCCCATCTACTTGCTTGTTCTCTGTCTCACATCATGTTTTTTAGAACAAGATCCCTTTAAGGCAGGGCTTATTCTTGAAACAATGAGAGTGAGCAAAGATGGCTTAAATGCAAATAGGCTAGTGATAACAGCTGACCCCATTACTGTATAACCCAAAAATTCTTTGTATTAATAGCAATAATTTCCCTGTTAAAATTTAATTAGAAAAAAAAAAACAGTTGTATCTCAATCTATTTCAAACTATGTCCAGTAATAAAAAGGTAATAGAAAATACTAATAGGGGTAATGAACTCCAAATTAGGAAAAATACATAGTGAGTAAAGTGAAGGGAAAATCAAAGGGAGATAAATCTAATAAAGCAGTTATACTGGGTGACTTCAGCTGCACACATGTAAGCGGCCAAAAGTAAGCTGGGACAAGGTTTAGACATTTCTAACTCCTGCTTCTTGAAAAAAGTTCAAAGACTGAAAACGGATTCATCCCACAGGTCAACTGCTGGTATCAGAAGTGTGACTAGAGCCGAGTAACACACATAATGACAATGTAATTACGTTTGGTATCAACAACTGAGAGTTGATACAAATTTTGCAGAGGGATATCAGACATTAGAAAGGAAAGTAGAAGAGTTCAGTTTAAAAGAAAGGAAGAAGGAGGAAGAAGGAGGAAGATGAAGAAAGCAGTTAATGTCAAAAGAATGGAGATAAGTAAGCTCAGACTGCATCAATGTTAGTTAATAGTAAAGTCTAAACAAGAAAGATGGAAAAAGGCAAGAAAAACATTTTATGATCAGATATTTCAAAAGGCAATTTAATCCAAGCATGTTCAAAACAGAAAACTTTAGCAAATGGAAATTCAGCTGACTGACACTTACAAAAGTGACAGGCCAAATATAAGGTGGACATTAAAAGAGAGGGAAGAAGAAATCTGAGGAGGAATTAGCTGACAATTTGACTAACAATGTTTTGTACAGCCATCAGAAAGAGAAAGCTAGAGAGAAGGACAGTAGTCAGAGGGACCATGAGGGAATCAACAAAACAATTAAGGAGGAGAAGGATATCGCTAACAAGCTAAATGGTTCTTTTATATTAGCCCTTGCTGCTTAAGATGCTGGAAGATATTGATTTCCAATCTATATTTTAAACTATCAAAGAGAGAGACTAAGCAAAAAGAGCAGATGGTGAAACACACCAATAAATTCAACAACAGCAATTCACAAAGGTGTGATGGAAAATACATCCAGAAGCTTGCATGAATGTGGTTGAGCTTCCAATAAAGGTATTTGATTCCTCTTTAAAATTGGCTACCATCCTACACTCTACATGGCTGAAGGTAGCAAGTTATTGTACACATTTTCTAAAAGGGTCTAAGTAACAAACAACAGGGTATGCAGTCTGTCATCACTGTCAAGTCTAAAGATACTAAAGAAACAATTAATTACACAGCCATCCTGCCCTAAAGACTACAGTGGTGTCATATAAAAGCAGTGGAAGATTTTCCAGAAGTACAGGAATTAAAAACAGGAAAACATCCAGTATTTGTCCTTCTCTTCCTGACTCTCTGGAAATATTTCATATGAGGGGAAAAAAGGCCCTAGTCTGGATCTGTGATAATTGATAATTTTGGGGATGCATTTTCATTTTATTTCACATCAGAAAAGTGAAGCCATTCCCAAGGATTTTTTACAGAGCAAGAGAGAATGGTATAGGTAATGATCCAATTATAGAGACATTGACGTGGAAGGCGGGAAATAAAGGTTCAACTTCTGAGTTCGGAAGAGGCACCTATATCCTATACGGCTGTTCTGGCCCAATCTTTTTTCTCTGATTTATTAAGAATCTCAACCCCACAAAAGCTTTTTCCTCAAGGAGACATCAGTCGACACTCATGCATTTTACTGAGAAGTTTCTCATTTATATGTTTTGAGGTAAAGAAAATGGAGCTGAACTCAAAAGATAGTGAAGTTAGCCCTTCCCTGGCCCTTTGAAAAAGCTTTATATAGCTGAAAAATGCAAAAGGGACGCCAGAAGAGCTAGTCTGAGTTGGCCATATTTTTACTTGCATCCATCCCTTCTGAGACCTAACATGCAAAGAAAGAGGAAAAAAGCAAAATACTCTGAGACACCTTTTTTTTTTTTCTTTTTAGCAAGAGCTCAGGCAATTTGTAACTCTCATGAATGTGGTTTCTTCAAGCTGCTATTATTAAATCCGTTATTTTTCTTTGCTCTTCTTTGTTTCTGCAAGGCCATTGCTAATGGCTAATGATATTCATCAGAACCATGACTGCTCTTAATTAAACCTTGCCCTGTGTTCTCAGAGATACTGCTGGGAACAGAGGAGGTGGAAACCCCCCATAGAAGTGGAAATACAACCTACAAACACTCAAAGAATAATGCTAAAAGAGGCTAAGATGTGCTGATCAGGCACAATGATACATTCAGAGTAGTGTTTCCCTGTTGGGGAACGTTTTCACTCCCTGTACAAAAAAAATAAAAGAGTAAAGCATAATATTTCAGTTAAAACCATGAAAATACTTCAGCATGTGGAAGGCAGATATATGATGTATTTAGGGCATAGCTATGTATTCACTGACACTCTGGATATGAAGATTCTAGAGTCACCTTGCTTCTTTTCTTATGACAAAAGCATTTCTAAAACAAGATGATGGTGTCCTTACATTACAGGATAATCTGTTTGAGTCAAAAGCTGATTACTAAAGTGCTAGATGACAAACTGCACTGAGCCAGAAGCTTTTGACCACAGGACCTGCAGTTGGCACATCTACCCGTCTTCATCAGGATCCCCGCTAATATGTTCTCTGTAGCTCTACCCAGGTAAGAGTTTAAAAAACACTTTGTTGACTAAGAATTTCCATCTCTTTGCCCACAGAAGAGATTTCCCTGCAGAATGATAGGGCCTGGAGCCTGGAACTTGGATAAGGTAGTAACTCAATGGAGTATTAAAAAACGTAAAGTTCAATATACCACTGTCCTGTATGTTTGTGAGATTCCAGGCTTTCCAGTGAAAATGAAGAGCACTTTACTTTTAGTCTTCTAAGTCCTGAAATACCTGAAAACCACAACACTACTATGTAAAAATGCTATTTCAGGTCATTGATAGAAGTGACTAATCCTTTGTTAGTTAAACTTTTGTCACTCTGCACAACAAGAGTCACTTGTAACATATAGTTAGTTCCCCAGGGAAGCAATTTTCCTATTGTGTAGATTAGTGAAGTCCTTGGTGATCAGCAGTAACCTAAAATACTGTTTTTTTCAGGAATAAAGTAGTATCACCAGAGCTTTATAAGATACAGAATCTTACTGCATATTCAGCTTTAAAAATCTTTTAAGTTAGTCTAACATGTATGCGCTATAAACAGGTATGCAGTATTATTTGTACTTTCAACAGTGTATATATTTACCTACAGAAAAGAGAATGTGTACATACATAACTCCATAGGGATGCAATGCTACACAGTCTTACTAGCTTAAGTTTAGAAGCTGCACTTCTGCAAGACTGCATGTAGATTAGTAACTAGAAAATTTTGCCACTAAACTATACTGCTTCTAAACCTCATCT
>JAOXJM010000041.1:49960131-49970214 GCA_026413425.1 Tringa solitaria | reverse complement strand
CCCCCGCGCGCCGCCGCCGCATTCCCGCTCCACAGAACTCTGCCAGGGGAAAGCGGGGGTTTGCGACCTACCCCGTACGATGTTTCCGACAGAAAATACAGCCGGCGCTGAAGTAGCTGAGCGCAGTACGGAGGCAGGATGTTCAAAAGGGACTATTGATTAGGGGCACCCAGCTGAGACAGCTTAAAGGCCCTGAATTCAGGAGAGCAGACACCCAGCCTTAGGCGAATGAAAAAAACCACACCAGTTATGACCAAAGAAAACCTCCAAGGCTAGGATGGTCTTACACTGATGTCCGAGGAAGCCCAGGTTCTTCTGCCGTTTCTTGCATCGCTGCTGAGCGCGTCTGCTCGGGGCACTGCAGAGCCCTCTGAGCAAGGCCAGAGGACGAGCCGGGAGCAGAAGCAATAACGCTGCATCTCTGAGGTTCAGGCAAAGCAGCAAAGTAACGCAGATGCACAGTCGCAGGATCCCACCTAGCACCTCAGCATGGCGCTGTCTGTTCGCACCCACGGTTGCCCGTGGGTCCCCAGCACCCCACAGCGCTACAGAGACAGAGAAGTCCTTAGAGAAACCTACAGTGGGTTATCTGGAACCTTGCCCCCATGGCCAACCTGTACCACAAAACCCCTTCAGTGACTGCAGCTTGGAGTGAGGTACATCGAATCTTCCCCCACTGTTTCCATTAAATAAAATAAGAGCAGAAAGCTCATACTTTTTTAAAACAACACACAACCAGACTCAAGCTCCAAGCCTATTCTGCTTCTTTGTTTAAGTTGCTTGTTTGCAAACACCTCTCGGACACGGGTGATGTCTCCACACAGTAGCAGCAGAAGCCTTTTACTGACAAGACGATTGGGGAATCCTTTCTGATTCTTTGATCCGGGCATTCTAGTGTATCAATACATTTTGAGCAGTGAAAGCTGAAGGTGGTTGCATACTGCTGTGAAAGTAAGCCACAGATATTTCACAGTGTTTTGGGAGGTACAGGAAGAAGACGGGACAATGATACGGGCCTGGGGACACCAGGCTATCAATCTATTCTGCCAGTAGGTTAGAAGCGCCTACATTTAGTCATTAAGCAAAGCAGAAGCCTTCATTTTTCAAAGTGGTCATAACTGGATAACCTGGCTGATGAGATGATTTGTCATTTCACTGCCCCACGACAGGACAAGGTCAGGCTTCATTGCTTAGGAAAGCACATTAACTTTTATACTCACACACACGCACACATATATTTATGCATGCTCTGATTTTCAAAAAGGGTTTAATGATAACTGCCCAGAATACAACACAGAGTCTAATATAACACAGATCACATGAGTCTCAGAGTGACCTGGAGGGAGGGAGAGCTTATGATTTACTGCTAACTTATTCAGCACTAGCTGCTAGTCGAGTGGGAGTTGGCAAGGAGACAGAGGATTTACTTCTAAACAAGACTACTGCCCACAATCCAATATGTTTAACAGAGGAAAATGGATTCCTCAAGAGAGACATGCACACTGCCTTGAAAATTCTACATACTGTTAAACCTGCAGAGGTGCTTGTCTGTCTGACAGCATCCCCACAATCCTCACTCAGTTTACTGAAGTCTGCCATATCAAGAGGTATCCATCACAAACCCAAAGGACTAGGATGTATGCATATATATGCATACTTTCACAGAAACTTCTATCCCAAAGAGATTCATTTTTCTCTGGAATATTCATTTGGAAGAGTAAATAATTTCTCTTCAGCCGTACTTTAACATTTTTGACTCTTCTTGGACTGGGTCTCTAAGTGTTAAGCCAAGTAGGGAACAGAAACATGTATGTACACAATCCACCAGTGGTTCACTGCCCAGTGTACATAAAAAATAACAGCTGTACAACCTACCAACGATTATGCTGATTGTAAGAAGGTCATGATCACTCAACCCAGATGATTAGCAGGGAAGAAAAATCATGGAATTCACAGAATAAAACTTGTCAGAGGTCTCTGCCAACAGACAAAACTTAGATCCTTCAGTTAGGGCCCGCAACCTGCTCTTGGCTACTCTGGGAATTTCTCTGAATGTTGTAACCCTACCAGTGCCAGGTAGGCATTGTCCTCAGGAACCTTCTCACCCTGATCCACCACTTTGAACTGCCTTTTCTGCTAACAGTATACTTCTCTTAATATATCCTCAAGAAAGACTCTGGTTTCCCTTTCCATTTATTAGAAATGTGCTCTCTTTCAGACTAATATTTCCTGCTGAAATGAGTCAAAGATGTAGAGGGAGGGGGCTAGAAGAGCAAGTTAAGTATTTAAGCATCCATTTTTTCTGTGGCGATTTATGCTGTGGGTGTCTGGTTTGTGAGTTCCTAGCTCAAAACTGGAGGTAAGGAAAATGACTGTACGGTTACTAAGAGGTAACCACACAGTGCCTGTGCAAATGCAACTACTGCAGTATCTACCAGTGGCCCTCGGCTTCCTGGAGGGCAGGATCTACAGCTGTCTGTGGCTATGGAGAAGCAGCCACACAGACATCATGTAAGTGGTCTCCCCCCGCTAACCTAACTGTGAAGAGCTGCTTTTCTGAAAATAAGCAGGTAGTTATGGGTCAGCAGCTATACAGAAACTCTGTGCTCAGATTGATCGTAACAACTTGATTTCAGTATAATTTAAATAGCATAAACTTGCTGAAGATGAAGGAGAAACTGGTCCAATTTAAAAATACCTGAAAGCACAGGTTAACCCACAATTGATGGTTAAATCATATGATGGAGTTAGTGAGTATCAATAGCAACCAGATAAGGAAATTCTTCCCTGCTGGAAAGGAAATTAAAGGCAACAGTGACTCAAATACCCAGAAGGGACTCAGTGAAGGGTGCTGAAATCCAGCAGATTTCCAAAAACTGGAAGAAGCCATAAAATGACTTTGCTGTATTTGTCATTGCCCCAAGTTTCTTCAGGGACTCATTTTGATATAGTGTATGTAACTCTCCATTATTACCAAGTGCTCCAAGAATGATGGAAATTAAACTGCTTTTCCTTGGTGGTTTTGGTTTTCCTGGTTAAAGCATTCCCGGTGAATAAATTCTTCTCCAGTGAGAAATGAAGAACAGTCTTTTCCGTGAAAAGTCTATTTGCGACTGGTGCACTGTCTCACAGACACCCAAGAATTAAAAAAATACATCAGCACTTTACACAATGCTTTCAGAGATTTACAACATCGGTTACTTAGTAGTAAGTAAAAGTATCAAGAAATGAGATCCTTTTATTCTGTACTTTTATGTAACAGGTAACTTCCATTGGAAATGGCAGCACTCACCATATTGAATGACTATGGCAGAAGTCTAAAGCAGAGATGATTTGTCGGAAGAACTTCCTGGCTTCTTTTGGTGTCAATCTTCCCTTTTTTACGAGATAGTCGAAGAGCTCCCCACCTGACACGTGTTCTAGCACCAAATACCTAGAAAACAACAAAGCCAGGATTTTGTAAGCACATTATCATACCAACCTCCTCACACACACACACAGAGTTATATACAAAGACCTCTATTTACATGTGGTTAAGGAGAGCATTTCTGAAAAGAACAGTGGAAGAGAATCAGAATTTTAAAATCCCGAGTGATCAATATTTTTAACAGGGGTTCTGCAAACTTCAGACATACCACTGTTGAATTCAGTGTTCAATATAATTATAAGAGATAATCTGGAAGCAAAAAATTACTCAAAAGGCCAGGAGGGGAAAAAAGATAATAATTAGGTATAAGCTTTCACAGCAGCTCCTAAAGGTACTGTGGAGTGAGACTGCGTACTAAGAAGCCTCAGGTCCCTTAACCAAGCTGACAGTTCCTTTATGAAACAGCTGTGGCAAAGCTGCACTCACATACTGTTCTGTCTTGGACACCTGAGAACCAGACAGATGTCAGCAAACTAGAGGGAATTAAAAGTAAAGAAAAAAAAAAAAGGTGAATAGTTTAAATTATGAAGAAAGATAAAAATAACTACATGTGTGCAGCCTACATAAGGGCTTCAGCTTTTGCTGCCGAACAGCAGTGATTTGCTGGAGTAGCTGCCCTCCCTTGCAATTCCAATGTGAAAAATGTGACACTGAGTGAATAGATGTGGCACAATGAGGACCTAGGAGCAAGAGAGGAAACCCCAGACCTCACATAGCAGCCCTGGCAGTCATAGAGAGAAGAGTAAAATCTCAAAGGAAAGGACTTGCCATGGATGGACTGTCTTGTTGTTCTAAGTGGGGGTAATGAAAGGCAGCCAAGCAGAGGAAAACTTAGTATAAATCTCTGAAAATGTTGCCTAACATTTGCCTGGTCGGAATGAAAGAGTTTCTCCAGGGAAGTGGCAGGAACACCATCAACTGAACCATTTCAAAATAAACCAGATATAATATGGACTAAGCAATAGTCTCATACTGGCAAGAGGATTGCTTGAAACCTCCATGGATTTTTTTTCATCTCTGTTGTGATTTTGTGCTCTACTGTCTCCTTGCCTGTTTGTCCAGATTATACTATTCTAATACAGAGTGAAGAAATTATGCAGTAAAATTATTTATTCAGAATCTGAAATGACAAGTATAAACAACAAATTATTATTATTTCTACTGAAAAATCACTTTTGCTCTTTGGCTCTGTTACCTGGTTTAAACCCTGTAAGAGAGGCAGAAACCTGCACTCCTCCCTGGCTGCATAAGCTCCTTTGCAGTGAGTGTCAGGGCTGCATAGCCCTGTAAGCTGAAAGGTGGTTTCTGTATAGCACCAATGCAAGGGTTAAACAGGGCATTCAAACCTTTGGCAGTTTGTTTGAGAGACATCACCAGAAAACTTGCAAAGAAGAATTAGATATTTGTCCAAATTTTGAGTGTACTTCTCTGACCCCTCCTCCCAACAGCACAGTGGACCAGCCTGAACTGTGTGAGCAGGATGATCCCCATCTCAACACTTCACTTTACAGCAAGCTAGTTTTATTGCCAGTATTAATCCAACTCCTCACATTTGAGTGAACAATGAAAATAATTAATCCAGCATATCATCTTTTATGTACCTCAAGCAGCATAATCTTGGAGGAAATTTCTAAATTTGAAATGGAAAGAGGAGAAAATTATTAGAAATTTGGGGACTTAATTATTCCTGTTTTCAATGCTTCCAAAAACAATGGAACAGTTGAAGGAGTAAAAAGCTGTCCTGAGGAAAGTAAAACTTGCTTAATGATAATGGCATTAGCCTTGAAGTTGCAAAAGTGGGACCTGACCTCCTGGTCCATCATCAGCTCCTGTGGGACTTCCAGCTGTGCCAGCTCCCAGCCAGCACGAGGAGAGAGCATTTAATGCAGTAGACAATGCAGTAAGAGACGGACACTAATATTGCCTTGTCAGCTAAGTAAGTAGTACAAAAGCACAAAAAAGTGGCCAACAAAAGAAATTCTAAACTTCAGGGAATTAGAATGATATTTTCTGCAATTTTTATCAAAATAGAAAGTTACCAGAAATATGGTAATACTGACATTTTTTTCATTAAAACAAATGAGAAAGGGAAAACTATTGACTTGAAAATTACATTTGGAATATGTGGGATATTTTCTTTCCAAGAAGAGATGAACAGTTACCAGATTGTCTACTGAGTACACCTTGGTAATATGGAGATCACCTTTAATTGCATTCCATTTTTTGAGCAAGATATTTGTCATGTTTTGGGCCAGACTGGCCACTGAAATAACGACAGATGCTCTCTTTTACTTCTCTCTCCCTTCAGGGAGAGAAGGATGAGAAAGAAAAGAGACTTCTGAATATAAAAAAGAAACTAAAACTACTTTAATGAAAATATTAATAAAATAATAATAAAAAAATGAAATATACACAAAACAGTATCAACCTCCCAGGATAACAATCACGTCCCAGACTGGACTCAGCAATGGGAGGGGAACTGGATTCCAGATCTGGATTCCGGAATACACAGATTGGTATCAAAGGCAGAGATCGGGAACAGAGAGAGTCCTCCTTGGACACTGGTCATTGAAGAAAGAAAGCTGACCCTTTGATCCCTCAGCTTTTATACTGAGCATGATGCAGATAGGATGGGATACCCCATTGGCCAGTTTAGGGTCACCTGTCCTGTCCGCTTCTCCCCGCAGGTGCGACCCCTCCAGTCTTTTCTGCTTCCAACTCTCCAACGGGGCAAATAACAGTTACTTGACCTTGGTTATTACAGCATTAAGCATAAGCAAGAGCCTCTCTGCATACTGTTCCTTGGCATAAATTAGAATCAATCAGGTCTTATCACTCTGGAAGCAGACAGTGTTGATAAAATATGCCGTTAATTTCAGAGAGTTCACTTAGAAGATGTTTAGCTGATAAGTAAAATAACTGAAGAGAAAATTGCTTCTGTTTTACCTCCAACCAGGACAACACTGAACTGCTCAGAAGAAAACTGATATGCAGGAGCCACCAGCACTGGGATGTCCACATTTTCAAGTCCCAATCTTCACTTTCCAAGCCCTGGCTAACAGACACTCTGGTAAGAGGGTTTGCTGTATATTTCATTGTCCCTCCCATACTAGAGACAGATCTGGTGAACTATCCCATATGGCAGACCCAAGCCTGGCACAGAATCAATCCTAAAATTCTCCTTGACAGCTCCCTCTCTCACTGTGCCCAGCAGAAGCTGGATAGAGCAGTGCATCTTGCCCCCAAAATTCAAATTGATAGCTGTTTTCTTTTTCTGGGAGGTATTTTACAGAGATGATTACAGTTACAGGCACACAGAACACTCTCCACACTGGTTTCAAATGCAGAGTTTTGGAAAATTACAGATCCAGCATTTCTGTCACCCACAGCAGGAACTGCAAAGCAATTTATTTTCATCAACTTCATCTTATTAAAACCACTCAACAAAAATGCACTGACACGTTGTATGAAAAATAAAACAAATTGAAAGACAGGGAGCATTTACAAGGTTATTCATTTTTGCTTGCCACCTAGAAGCACCAGATACAATAATGGAAATGAACAGGGGAGAACATTTGAAAAAGATTTGTGCCTATGACAAGTCAAGGGACACAGAGAAGCACAGCGACGATGTATTCTGATCTGACAAAGCCCCCAATGTGACAGGAGTGAGAAGGACGACAAACGCATTCTGCAGTGGTCAAGTGCAAGAAATAAATGCTGCAGGGATTGTTCCACAAGTACCAAGCCATTACGTTGCAGCTAGGATTTCTGAGTTTGGATTTGCAGCTGGTCACCCGCCAACCCTATTCCCTCCAGTACAATGTGGGGTTTTTTCTTAGGATAGCCCCCAACAAGGAGATTTTCGATGAAAGAAGGGCATAATTCAGCACCTGCCTCCATCTCTGTGCAAGCCAATGTTCTGTTGGTGCATTACATGGCACAGTAGTAGTACACATGTTACTTCCAAACAGGCCAACAAGAGGGGTTTAAACATTTCCAAGTGTTGCACCGGTTATAATTATCGCTGTACAGCTTACACAGCCCCCATGAAATGCCATGTGTCTGAATCTATCCCTCTATCTGTGCATGAGTGTGTCTGAGTGACTCCATAAAAGAAGAGAATACACTGAAAAAGCCAAATAGAAAAAGCAAAGAAAATAAAGATAACTATTCCAGAGGCTGGAAAATAAGGCATACAGACACTACATCTTTCCTGAATGTGTGGCACAAAAGAGAATCTAGGTATCCTGAGTCCACATCAGCATCTAAACCCCTTTACTTTAGCAAAGTGCTATAGGATTGGAAGTATGCCAATGCCAAGTCTTGGAGGATCTAGTAGAAGGTAAATAATACATAGCCTGTAGGGGAGAAAAACACTAAGAAGTATTTTCTCGAATTTCCCCTTCCCTTTTATCTTTCCCAGATATGACAGGTTCTCATCTCACGACAGTACTACTTTTCCCATTTACTCTAAGCAAGCCAGTGAATTCTATAAATCCCAGAAAAGTAACCAGAACTAGTCTCCTATTACATTTGGAGATGAAAAGTAACTTACTGGTGAATTAAGCTTTTTTTAAAAATTCCTGTTTATGTATGATTGACAACATCAGTCTTCCCACTGTAAAAACATAGGAAACCCTGCTCTGTCATAGCCATTGCAAGGAGGTTCAAGGAAAGGAAAGACCCAGCCTCTGGCTGGCAGCATGCACGCAACCTGCTGTGATAATACAGAGAGGAGCTATATTATTACAAGGGACTCTGTAAGACCACTTAGCTTTCACATCTTGGATGCTCTGAACACATGCTAGCTCTTCTAATCCTTACATTTCACATGACAGAAGCATTACAAGTATTAACCTCCTATTCTTTACTGATAGGGAACCGCAAAGCAAAGTGACTTGACCAGGGTTCCAGTCACCCAATATCACTGCTGGGATTAGCACGTGTGGTCCCTTGTGCCTTCTACTCCATGCTGTTCCCACCACCAATTTCCTTTCTGCTTGCTAGGACACTGGAAAGGCAAGAAAATATCAGGCTTGTGCAACTCAATACAAAGCCAAGCACAATGTGGTGTTAAAAATAAATTCTCGATTACTTGTTTTCGTCATTAGATATATTCTTTAAGAGGTTGCAAAAATTTTCACAGGCCACAGTGTGCTTTCATAAAGACACCAAGATCTACATCTTGCATGATATCTCATGTTCCTGCTACAAGCCAAGACACGAAACAAAAAATCTCTGGTTAAGTTTCAGAGCTTCTATGTATTCCCTTTGCCATTTTGCCATCTGCATCCCATCGTCACCACCTCCCCAGTAAAAGCTAATAAGTTCCTAACCTCAAATGACCCACTACATATGATATCAGAGACATGCACGTAGTTTATAAAAGCATGCTTAGAATAGAATAACCCTAGGCTCTTTTCTTTATTTCTTTTTGGTTCATTTTTATTTACTCTTTCAGGAACCAAAACAGTAAAGAAGTAATAAGAAAAACTAAACAATATAGCAAAGGAGAGATTATTTCTGCATGTGAAAGAGATGGAGTAGCCAAGATGAATGTGGAGAAATGTGGTCTTAAAACTACCTTTGTACCCTTCAGATTCTGGCTATACCAGGAACCAGCACAGACTCCAGAGCTCTCTAATTCACAGTAGCTTCCTCATGGTTGACTGTGGCTTGTTCTGTAGCTTAGAGTGGAAATTTAACAAAAGAGCACTGTGCATCTCCCCCTCATCACCCGGTCTTGCCTGTATCCTGGGGATCACAAGATGTGACAACCCACCAATTTCACATCATTCCTGCATCCTTCAAATCATTTTAGTCTTTTCCAAGTCCTGCACGTCAGTAGGACTCCTACATAGATGATGTCCTTTTTCCCCTGGGAACGATCAATAAATATCCAATGATCAACAACAGTTTTGTCTATAATCATATATTCTGGTTATATCCAACTACGCTAACTACCTGACAGGGCTGTGAATATTTATGATGACACTACCACAAGTTAAAAAAAATGCCGTGATTTTTTCCCCAAAACACACACAAAAAATTTGCAAAATTTAGACAGATAAAAAAATCAGTGCAGTTTTCTTCCTTTTCTCCCAAATAAACTAAGATGTTGGTTTTCATCTCTAACACCTTTGGGTGTCCCATCATCAGCTCAAACACAACAAGGCTAAAAGAGAACTCAGCCTCACTACCCCATTCAACTTCTTCCTTCTTCTACCCCTAGGGACCATCCTGCTTGTTTGATTACAATTCAGGTTTGTAGTGTGGGTGTTACCTTTGACTCAGGCTTTCTTCAGATCTCTACAACTTGATTGTACTCGTATCTGTTAGATGTTTTCTTTGTTATACTTCTAGGATAATGTTTTTCCTATCCACAGGGCTAAAATTTCATGTCCAATTTTAGCTAGATATCTTGTATCTAAATTAATTTTGGGGAGGGACTCTTTATCGGGGAGTGTAGTGATAGGATGAGGGGTAACGGTTTTAAACTGAAAGAGGGGAAATTTGGATTAGATATTAGGAAGAAATTCTTAACTGTGAAGGTGGTGAGACACTGGAAGAGGTTGCCCAGAGAAGTTGTGGATGCCTAATCCCTGGAAGCGTTCAAGGCCAGGCTGGATGGGGCTTTGAGCAACCTGCTCTAG
>JAOXJM010000041.1:49875090-49960031 GCA_026413425.1 Tringa solitaria | reverse complement strand
GATGATCTTTAAGGTCCCTTTCAACTCTAACCATTCTATGATTCTATGATTCTAATTCATCATCACCTCTTTCACTTTGATAAATACATTCTTGTTTCACTCCTAGCAATTCAAAATAGATATCGGATAATCACTGCAATATCATTTTCTCAGCGTTCCACCTGGGCCATTCCCTCCATGTCTCCATTGTCTCCTTTCTTCATACTGTATCTAACATGAACTAGCTGTCTTCACTTCTAGCTACCTTGTAGCCCCTTCTGTAGGCAATCTAGGATCTCTTCCCTGGCCTTTGAGGCTGACTTGTATCTCTGACCAGCCTCCAAAGCCATGTTCCACCATCCACTTGTTAAATATCCAGATGAACAATTCTGTGCTCTTAAAACACCTCCCCCTACACTTGGAAAAGCATCATTGTTAATGACAGAGCTACATCATCGTTTTTCTTCAGCTCCTTCCTGAAGACTGTTCTTTGCTGTGATGCTTGAACACAGCTTGGACTTTCCCATTGCAGGGTTGCCAACAGCTGGTTTGTGTTCTGGATTCTAAGCTAACTAGGGCATAGGCTCTGTTTTTGCCCCATTCTTGTCCAGTGCCAGCACAGCAAGGTCTTCTCCATGACCAGATTGTCTTTGTGCTGTAATATTATGAAGTCATAACTTACGAGAGCAACAAGGACACTTTTGGTGATGAATTCTCCTTCCCATCTGGTGGATTATGCTGCAATTTACTAAAGGGTGCTTTTGTCCAAGCCCTGGGAAGCTTTTAGGAATAACTCACAGAGCTCTCACTGAGGCAAGGCAGCTACATGCTACCTCTAAAGCAGGACTGCAACAAAAGAAACAGCCATGTCTGGAAAAATGCTGTTAAAGGAATACTAACTGGCACAGAGAACACCGGGACCAGGCATTACAAGATATTTATGGCAAAATAACAAAAAAAAACCCCAAACAAACACACCAGTTATCTGTAAAGAACCAAAAGCTGCCTTTAAGCCATTAGCAAGAATGGTGTGAAACACTAAAATTCTTGCCAGATGGGATTGCCCGCAGCAGCCCATCACTATACATCCCAGTGCGGGTATGCAGCTCCTGTTTTCTCAGCCTTATAGATGAAGACAATTTACGAGACATTCACAGCTACACAAATTAGGTCCTCTGGGGCAATACAAAAGTATTTATTATTATAAAAGTGTTAAATTGATAGAGATCTCTAGATGAAAGCTCATTCTGAAACACAAAGTATTTCAGGTAAATATTATAAATGCAAAATTAAGAGTCACAAGAAATACTCTCTGGTGTGCTAGGAATGGTAGTCGATTTACACAGCTTCTTGTTTTAGTGAGGCAATAGAAGGTTTGTTCTTTAGGGCATGTGATTAGCTGTCTGTTAGGGAAACAGTTAATAATCCAGAGTAATGATCGGACAAATGGTAATGGTTTTAAACTAAAAGAAGCTAGATTTAGAGTAGATATAAGGAAGACATTTTTTACAATGAGGATGGTGAGACATTGGAAGTGGTTACCCAGAGAGACAGTAGATGTGCCATCTGGAAACATTCAAGGTCAGGTTGGTTGGGGCTCTGAGCAACCTTGTCTAGTTGAAGATGTCCCCGCTCATTGCAGGGGGGTGGTTGGACTAGATGACCTTTAAAGGTCCCTTCCAACCCAACTATTCTATGATTCTACGATATTTACACATATGATGCACAACCTCACTTAAACCTAAGCAAGTAGCCTGAATGTACCACTGGGTACCACCACACACCACTGGGTCATGTTCTAGGACTCTTACTAAACCAGAAGTTAGACTGGATGTTCATGTGGCACTGGCTAGCTTTTAAGATACAGAACTTCGGGTGTCCACTCCACCAAGATGCGAAACCCAGAAGCAGTTATATAGACAGAGATACACACAAAGGCAAGAAAAATCAGTAGAGTTTCTGCTTGCTTCCTCTGTGCTCAAAAGTTTACTGTTTTGTGATGCCTATGGGTAAGACATTTCATGAAATGACCACACCTAATGAGAAGTTTAGCTACTCTGTTTTATAGCTGATTATTATATGAAAATCATGAGCATAATCCTAAAACTGGGGAACATGGCATGGATCAAGACACTTCAGAGTTTAGGCAGATGTCTAAGCAATTACTGAGGCAAGGGACATGTCAGGTAGGAACTTCCTTTATAAAGACAGATATGTCTTTCATGCTTTTCTATCCCTATGTTTATTAGTGCCCACATCTGTAAAAACCTCTTGAACTTTGGCCACAGAATCAAACACAAATGGAAATGGCTGCAGCAAAAATGGATGTACTAGGCACTGCCACCAATCTTGACGAATGCTGAACCATCTCACAGCAAACCAAAATCCCTGGCAGATTATTCAGGAGAAACTAGCTACTCCGTGTGACTAATTCAGCTAAGAGCTAGAATTTCAAAGCTCTGGTGAATCAGCAAGGGATCTGTCTGGAATGGCAGACTGCGAAAGAAAAGCCTCTAGAAGAAAAAAGTCTTGGCAATTCCTCTTCCATGCTACCGCCCTACATGCAAAATGTCCTTCCATATGTATATATGAATGGACATATGTGTAGCAGGGAAGAAGTTAAAAGCTGCCCAGCCAAGACTGACATGTTGTAGCTCTTTGACGGCTTTTTCACTGCACTGTTTTCTATTGATTAAATAATCTCTATCAGATATTAAGCCCCTTGTTATTGGCACAGCCTATAAATTATTCAGAAGTTATATAAATTCTTATGGTGGGCATGAATTTTTAAACCCTAATTTGGCATCAGGCCAGGAATTATTTTTTTCCCCCTCGCCTCCAAGAAAATGTGCATGCATTAGATTTTTTTTTCCAAAAGACAATTTTAATTCTAGTCTGCTTGTTTGAATGGAGATTGCATTTGATTGCTCATTACGTTTGGATATGAACAGGTTGGGGCTTTGGGGGAAAAGTGTGATAATAGGAGATTACGCTGTTCGCTCTATACCTTTGATTTATTGGGGATTAAAGGTGTTTTGAGCAGTGCCTTCATGGCATGTAGTAATGCATGCCAAGGCACTGCAGCAGCCATCCTGTTTGAACAAACAATGTGGAATGGATCCAGCTAGAGGGATCCTCAGCACAGGATAGGCAGAGCTGAGACAACACCCATCAACTCACTGCTGCAATTCTGCTAGTGACCATATATATACTTATGGGTTTTATTCTTCAGAGCTAAGTGGCCTTTCCTCTAACAGCTAGGGCCCAGACACACACAACATTGCTTATTGGAGCCTGAAAAAGAAATTAGGCATGTAAATATACTATGGCTCTGGAGCTACATCTCCCCGTGACCTTTGCTCACAGCACAGAATTGCTCTACTATAGGCCTGTTTTCTCCCAAGCCCAGCATCATGGCCTGGACAGTATCCAAGCACACACGTCAGGCACTCAGCAGAAGATACAGTCAGGTTTTTGGGTAGGGCTTATTAAGACCGTGTTGCGCAGGGTGTAGTATTAATCATCACCACCACCTCTGTGCAAGCCCTGCATTGTGCCAGGCTGGCATCCCTCCTGCAAGCGGTGACACCTATCCTTGGCATAGCACCCTGTCCCCTTCCCCTGGCCTCCAGCCAGCTCCTCATCTCCAGGCCCACCCTTGATTCAAAACCTCATCTGCACTGGCTCCACTCCTACAGCTAACTGCATTTGCCTTGGTTACATGCTCTTGTAATTCATGACAGTACTAAAACAAGTCAACAACAACAGAAAAGGGGTCAAAGTAGCTGGTTATGAATATTTCTTATAATTCTAATCAAGTCTCAGGTGGAACAGCATTTTTTTTTCTAATCCTGTTCTATTTTCTTTTCCTGTATCCACAGCACCTGACACCCCACAACAAGATCACCAAGAAGCAAACCTATCACGAAATCAACTTTTAGAACTGAGCCCTTGGAGCTGCTCCAACTTTCTGAACTCTCCTTCTGACTTTATACAGGTTTCTCCACAGATGGATCCAATGTCGAAGTCCTGGGCTACCAATAACAGAAGAACACACAGAATCCTTTTTTCTCTTTCTTGCCTTCTCTGGCACCTCATAATTAGTTTTCAACAAAAATAAACAGAATTACAGGAAGAGCCTGCAGGAGAGGACTGGCAGCATGAATGCCTCTGCAGACACCACCAGAGTTGTAAGTCTTTGA
Organism: Tringa solitaria; assembly: GCA_026413425.1. NCBI lineage: Eukaryota > Metazoa > Chordata > Aves > Charadriiformes > Scolopacidae > Tringa > Tringa solitaria. Next base: position 49,955,850 of record JAOXJM010000041.1, on the reverse strand, counting down.
CTCTTGCTGTCAGCTGATCTTGTTTAAGTCAGAAACGTGAGTTGTGCACAGGTAGGAGGACATTTTAATTTTGTTATCTGGCTCATTGGGAAGCACCTTCACCTCTGAAATCAGGAGGTGGTGTGTTGTGGTTTGCAATGAGGTTTGGGCACTTGCCCAGTCATAGCACTGTACTGCTGAACGAGAAAGGGACTTGTTGTGCTTAGAAAAAGAGCTGATGAATGCACGGTACATTTCAGAGAACAATATTCTGGTGTCTACTCTTTCTCTCAAAGCAGGTTCTTGTTTAAAATGCTGATCAAGTTGGACAACACAGAGATTTAAAACAAATGCTCCCACAAAATTTGAAAATCTGAAATCTTAAGCATGAACATTTGAAAATTAATAGATATAAATTTATACATATATATACAAATATCTGTATGCACCTATAAATAGAAATTTACAGATATATATGTACAGACATTGATGGAAAGGAGATCAAGAAATAATAGTATAAACATCCGAAAGAAAAGGGCATGGAGTGGTCCTAGGATGTCATTACTCTATCTCATTTCCACTCCACACCAAACCCTCAATAATTTAAGCTAAATAACCCTCAATAATTTAAGCTAAATAAAATCAAATAGATAATGCCACCCCTGTTGGGAGTTCCACAGCAAAACCGTATCAGTCAGCTTTATCCCCTTTGGAAAGGGAAGGTCCATCTCCTCTGGACTATATGATAGCACTTAGGCTGCCATGCTAACAGCTCCTCTGGCATTGGGACAATTGCTTTTCTAAGATCAGAAGGAAAGCTAAATTTACTGCATAAAATGCAGTAAATGGACATATCAGAGATTTAAGAATAAAGCATAAGATTGCTTCCTAGAAAAAATCCAAGCCAACCACTTCACTCATGAAGGACTGGGCTTTGCATATTTCCTCTTATTTAATCCTCACCAAGTCTGCTAATGACAACCTCCTGCTCATTCACAGTGGCAGTGCTGCTAACAGTGTAAGAACTCCATCTTCCTCTCCAGCTGCTACACAAACTTTATCTAGGTCCAATTCAAAAGACCTTTTCTACACATAGCACAGACAAAAAAGGACCACCATCCAGGTTCACACGGTTCATTTGCAATGCAGAAATTGTATGACCAAAGGAGTGCTTCCCCTCCAGTATGCACTACAAAGCACACCCAAACTTTGTTATCAGCTTTCTTATCAGCTTGCTTATTCCCTTCGTTTATTTACATTTCCCTAAAATTCCTGACTGTCTCAACTTGGTTAGTCAAAATGACTGGTGCAGACACAAGTTTTGGTAGCTCACTGATCACTCCCCATTATGAACCAGCAACATAAGTTCTTAAGCATCTCTGGGCTTACGCCATACCAGGCTACTTTAGCTCAGTCTTGATCTTTAAAAGGGGAGGACAAGCCCCCTTCCTGGCTGTTTTTTTCTATTAACATTATATAATGGGAGAGGGAGGCATAGATTGTCTATAGCTATTTCTAAATTACCTATTACTGTGGACTCCCAGTCTTGCTTGAAGGCTGCCAGTGTGATCATACAACAAATATGAAAAAATTCAGCTGTCTGTAATACTGCTATTTGAGCCAATAAAATGTATATCTGAGGTGGTATACCAGCACCCATATAGAGAGCCACAGTGCAGCTGTGTCTTTCCCTATGCACCTAGAGCTGTTGTCCACTGTCTTACTAAGTAAGACAACTGAAATGCTGGATAAAGAGTTGGAAGTCTAAGAGCCCATAGCCATCTCCATCTCTCCAGCCATCTTGGTAAAAAAATCACCAAAACAAACAGAAAATGACTGCTAGGGTAACACACATATGCTAACAGATTTTTATTATTTTTTAAACCATTTTCAATGTTAAATAAACTGTGGAAAAAGGATTTGATTCATGGTTGCATTAGGAATCTACTCAACCAAAGCCCCTTGTCACAAATTAAATCATAAACCAAAAGTCAAACATGATTTGTGAAATTAACATTTATCGAGGAAATACTCCCCAGCGCTGCATCGTGATTAGTCTCTGGCATCTGAAATATCACCCATAATTCATGAGCTCCTCTAAACCATGCCGCTACTGTTACTGCTGAGATGGCATGCATGATGGAAAGGTGCCGTAACAACCAAAGAGTAATCCCTTTTTTGATGCTGGTGAGAACCAGAGGTCACTGTGTCTTATTATTTGCCAAAGTAGATGCATACACACTTCTCAGCCCCCACACACTTGTAGCCCTTCACCCCTCCACAGGCACTGTCTTCCACAGCTTAGATTTATTCCAAGGCTATGGCCGTTTCTAATTTTGAACACAGAGGCTTGGCAGAAGCTCTGCATTGTGCTCTTTCTTTAATATAGTGACTAATAAAAAATGAAAGGTAATTAAGAGTCATTGGCTCTTTCATGGAATCAGTGTCTTTCAGCAGAGGGATTCAGTGCCTTTGTGGGGAGATGCAGACGGCTCAATCCTACAGGCAGAGGAGCTACAGCACAAGGAAGACTTAATGATTGTTAAAGCCTCAACGGTCACTGGCAAAGCACGCTTTGGAGCTCAACATTTTTTAGAAGGCAGGATATCCAGATTAAGCTTAAAAGTAAAGAATGCTTCCCTTGTCAAGGTGATTTTCAGCAGGAAGATATCTTCCTGCCAAGGAATGCTCTCATTTTTTTGGAAATCTTGGTGTAAGACCATCCCCAGTGCTCCCAACACTAGATATTTTTCACATGAAGTAAAATAGGCCCCAAGTCTTTTCGGTTAAGTAAGAAGAGCTCAGTTCAGCTGCTGGCTTCACAGGCATTCAGAGCAAGAAGAAAGGTTCAGCATCTCTATAACCCATCCCCTCGCTCCAAGTGATGATCATGGCATTTCTTCTTCATTTATTCATACATTGTCTCCACTGCTCAAGTATACTACACCTACCTGGAACACATCAGCTGTGTGCTGTGTTTATGCAAGTGTGGTGTGTTTATGTGTGCGTAACTGTGCATACCTAAGACTACACAGCATACAAATAGCCAAGGAGCACAAAGAAGAATATTCCCTCTCTCTTAATAAAAAGAAAGCCTGGGGCCTTATCCTACCCCTCTCTTAACGAGAATACAGACAAGTGTACTCTTACAAATGGGGACCCTCTTTTCAGGATTAAAGGAGAACTTATTGGCTGTAAAGCCTCATTTCCCTTTGCTACCCTTCTCCTGCACACAGAGCAGGCTACGTTACATCTGGGCCACTGTCCTCAGCTGGGGCAAACTGGGCTTAATGGAGCCACGACTGTTTATGTCGATGAGGTTACAGCACTTGGCATGCAGCTCAGAGAACATCTGAGCCAGTCTCCACCCCATACCTGCACATGCTCACTCTGCAACCACATTTCACCACGGATGGCAGGCTCTGCCCCAAAGGAGGATGGGGAATCCAAAAGAAATTACTGCTTGCTCTAGTAAGCTAACCCTTAGGCACAGAGGCCTTATTTCTCAGAACAGGAATTCATTGCTCCAGTAACAAGACTGGTTGAACAGTCCGTGAGGGATTGTCACCTCCATTCTACACACTTTCTTTGAGTAAATAGTCATTCCCTTTTTGTGTTGTGACATTAAGGAGAGGTCACCAATGGATGGTGGTTTTTCAAAATAGTTTAATTTTTTTTAACCACTCTCTTCTACTTGCCATAACCTGTTAAAAAGCTGAAAATAACACTGAGTTCCCTACTGGGTTGCCCTTTTCCGTTTGGAGAACATTGATTTTTTTTCCCTGTTGTGCCAAGATTAATGTGGCCTGTTTGTTTGACAACAGATTCAACATATCTAGTGCCCTGTCAAGCTAAAATGACTCTGTCTATGGACAATATTCCTGTCTGGCACTGGCAATGATCTGAAGAAAAAAAAAAAAGGCTTTGCTACTTAACTGTTACTGTGGAACCATCAGGAGATTTCAGCAACCCTTAAAACCAAAAATTGTTATTGATGGGACAAATTTAAAATACTGTTAGTGAGAGTCGAATGAAAACTACTAGGCAAGGGAGGTTATCCAAATTATCCACTGTAACACTCTGTTACAGTTTTGATTCAAAATGGTTCCAGATCTTAAGAGGTACAAACCTTCCTCCCCTCTTGCTGTTTCATAGAAAACGTTCATTTGTCCTCTCTCCTCCATTTTAAGTAGGAAACAGCAGATAAGTAAAGCACAGAAAAGAAAATGAAAAAAGCCAAGGAAATAAGGAGTGTTCCTTCTTCATCCAAGTACTAGATATCACACGGACATCAGCTGAGGGTGAAAACGCTCCCTGCTCCATTCTTTCAGAAATATTACCAAGTTTCAAAACCCTCATCTCCCTCCCTTCCTTCCTCCTTCCCTTCCCTCCCACCTTCTCTGGCAAAAGCCAGTAATACCTACAAATATTTTTTATTTTCGTAAACATCATGCAGCTTTAAAACGTGAGGATGTTCTATCAACTTCAGGATGGCTATTTCCCGCTCCACCTGGAAGAAACAAAAAGAAAGAGAAGATTAGAAGCTTGATCTTAACAATACATTAGGTATTGTCACACATTTTCTTCCCATTTATCCATTTTCCACTCGGCTTTATATGCAGAGGATACAGTAACTTATAACAATGTACCATATTTAGCACTCATATAATTTAAGAAAAATTCATTTTATTCAACCTCAGCACTCCCTGCCCTGCAGAACCTAAAACCAGCAAAATTTTACGGTTGAAAGAACAGTTTCAAATCTACCAAAGCGAATTAGCTAAAGGAATTACATGAGCATTCAAGGCTGTTTCTGCCTCACAATCCAAAGCCAGTGACATATTCTCAAAATACAGAAATTCTATGGTGTAACTTAGGGCTTTCCTGCCCTCCCACAGGCACAGGTCTAGCCATGCGGCATGACATATTGCATACTCAATATTAGAAAATCTCCATCCTGAAGAACTTGCCGTGTATGCAGGGGAGATAAAGAGTGGAAGACGGACAGCAATGTGATTTTATAGCTGCAAAACTGAGGAACAGAAAGGGAAAGAAATATAAGAAGTGACATAAGAACTACAAAGCACAACAAGAAATTAAACCTGATTACTGGAGATGCAGTGTTCAGAGCCTTAAGCATAAGACTGTGCTTCCTCTCAATTCCCAATCTGTCCGACAGTGGCTATTTCTAAGAGCATGTCTTCAAAATGGAGTTAACAAGTTGTGACTAAGTTCCTGTAATTAGCGCAAGCCCTGTTCTCACCCAAAATTCTTATTGTGAACTGCCATGGTGCTTTTAATGTGAATTTACTAAGGGTATTCATTACAGATAGAGTCAGTGCAATTCCTCAGCTGCTAGTAAAATTGCTCTGTGCTGCCCAAAGCCACACTGTAACTGCTCTGATTTGACCTAGGCTAACTCGAAGGGAGTCAATGTAGCACTGTGGGGACTACAGACTACTGAAATAAACTCTGCAACAAGAGGGAGCCTAAGCATTGCGCAGTTGGGCATGACAAAGTTCCAGGAATCCACAAAGGCAGGAAAAAAAACTAAAGAAGTAAAGACAACTAGGTAGGTTTTTTTCCCAGTCTGTCAAATAACGGATTGTCCTGGAACTGCTAATGCTAGCAAACAACACATGAACAAGCTACAAAACCATGTCTAAACATCTCCCCTTCAAGGATCAGGCGAGTAATTAGGAACTTGCCCCAGTATACTTTTAGTTCATAATACCCTTTCATTTCCTGAGGCATCATACTCCGCTAAGCCTGAACAACTTTCCCTGGATGCCAGTAAGATATTGGGCATGAAATTAGAATGTGGTAGTTTTCCAGCACTGGGCAGAGGAGGAGGATTTCCCAGCATGTTGCTTATCATCCTAGACCTCTCTTCCTCTATATCACCACATAAAAACAGCAAAAGAAGCTCTCACACCACATCACCCTTGGCCATCCTCCAAGATGGAGGAACGGGTGTTTGTACATGTGACAGTCTTAGTCTTTCAAAGACACTTATTCCTCTCTGCAGAGTCAAAAGTCATTAGAGATCCACTTCCACACTTGGGATCTCTGGAAACAGCTCCCTCAGAGAAGCAAGGAAGAGAATAGCGTATCAGGATGCTTTAATGGAATTAAGTGTGTATGTGAGCATGCATGTCATCATGTATGTATGCAGTTCAGAGCTGCCAGAACTCAGTGATGAACTCTATGAATTCAGTGATACACGGTACTAGACAGTGACAGTTCTGTAGGTATAACTTACTCATGACGGGCACTTAGATGAAAGCAGCACATGTAAATAGGAAACCAAAGTTGGGTAGATTTCAACTGCACAGCTATTCTACAAAAAACAAAAAAAGAACCCGGGGGATATCTAGCTTATTCAATTTTTATCTCCTCTTCAAAAAGACCTATTGGTCTTTTCTCTTACAAGACATGCACTGATATTTGCTATAATTGGTAAAGTTGGATTTGCCTCAAGAATGAGGAAAAACAAAACAGAAGAAGCACCCGCTCCCATAACGCTCTTCCAATAGTACTAAGGTTCACCATCAGCACCATGTACCACAGTTGCTCAGGAACTGGAACTCCAACCAAGTTCCCTTTGGACGAGGCAGACTAGGTATTTAATGTGGAATGTGACCATTTCAGTAGCTATCCCCCATTCTCCCTCCTGGGGGATATCCTGCCTGTGAAAAATGAAATTCCCTGTAGATGGGCTGTCTAGCTGCACTGGAGATTCAATTCTGAAAAACCTTTTGGTAGGTGCAGTGGCAATGTAAGTTCAGACCAATTGAGTGATGGGTGGCAGCATCCAGTCAGGGTCCTGCTTGGTTACTGTCCTAAAACATGAGAAGAGGCAGTGACTGGAGGAGGGGATTCAGTTACAGCACAACATGGCCTATGTTCAATAAGAGAAAATCAGACCAGAAAGCAAGTATCTACTTACTACCTACAGATTTATGCTCGAAACCAATTCAAAAGAAATAGTATGAGTTACTTTACTTTCATCATTTTAAGTGTATGAGTGTGGAAAGTTCTGTGCATGTTTTTAACTTCCTGGGAAGTAAACCCTCAGAGGAAATAGAATCTTGGAGGTCTTGATTGCAACCGCAGCCATGCAGAAAGCATCCAGCTTGATTAGCTGGCAGAATTTCACTACAATGTATTCAGTTTGGTGGTGTGTTGCACCACTCCAGTGCAGGCAGCACTCAGCTTCCCAGTTTGCTACTTCTACCTGCAAACCGAGAACAAAACTAATCTACTCATCTCAGCAAGACTTGGTATAATCCTTCAGTGAAAAGGGGCTTTATGAAGGAAAAGTGTCATTACTGTACTTCTCATAGCCCAGGCCTTGGTTCTGTGTAGAGGAGCAAGACACTAATGGCTGTACTATTTCAAGAACTAGAGATTCCCAGCTCTCAACAGCAACCTGAAAAAGATCACCCTCAAAAATCTTACAGTAGTGTCCTGTCTCTTTTCCCTTCCAAAGAAAAACAACAGGTCACAAAAACATGCAACGGATCACCTTCTCAAAATTACTACTGCAGTCATTACTAATGGGTAACTCTCCCGGATCCTATTCATTTTTTATATCCCCACAGAAAAGCCAGTAATTGATACGGGTTGGATGGAGACTGTAGATCTCAATAATGATTTTACTGATGCCTGGCTCAGAAGGACCTAGCAGCCACTATGTCATTAGAAAAGGAGAGGTATCTGAACTCACCGGCAAAATAAAAGAGGCCTGAAATAGCTCTGCTTTCTTCCCCAGAGCTTTGCCAGCCCTTGGCATGCCTTTTTTTGCGCATCCTTGTGCTTGCAAGCCACACAGTGCTGTCCAGCTCAGAGCTGGCAAGGACAGGGGAATGGAGAAACCCTGCAGGGGTGTTTGCTTTAATGCAGATGCAATTATCAGAAAGCAGGCCAAGCTCAGAATAGCCTGTCTGGGGAGGCTCGGAGTCTGAGATAAACAAGAAACACAGAGAAACATTTGCATAATAGTTAAAAGAGAAAGGAAAAAAATAAAGTTTCTTCTGTCACACAAACACCAGGTCACTTTACGGGGTCCCAACTACAGTCTGTGTTGTCTCGTACCTTGGTAGGTTCCTGCCTGTGCAGCACTCCAGGCACCTTGGAGCTGGGGGAAAGAGCTGTGAAAGGCTCTGCAGGGCAAATGGAGACACATTGCTAACTTGTAACCTTGCAGGTTCCAATTAGAGGTTTTAAAAATCTATGCAGGAGGCTGATTTGACAGGATGCTCCAGTGATTCAGCTAATGACAAAGTGCAACACCGGCGCAATGCAACCCTGAGAGGAATAATGCAAAACTCTGGTTCCCTCTCCTCCACCTCTACTTCACCCTCCGACTCCTGCAGAGGAAATTGCATCTTTCTGGTTTAAGCCCAAGTTGTCAGCAGAGTCTTCACTGGTGACAAGTGCTCTCCTCTCCTGCCTTCAGACTCATGCACAGAGTGATAATTCACTTAGAAGGCAAGGAGGGCAGGTTGAGGGAGCCTGAAGGTTTGTCTTGGTGATGAAGAAAGTTTCCTTTTCTCTTTCTCTCTATTCATTTGCTCAATAACAACTGGGTCACCCATCACCTATGGGTGGTGATGTGAGAACTTGAAAAATGGGCAGCTGTCTCCTATTACCAGGCTGTATTTTATGTACCAAACCTGTATAAGCACTATGCAACAGTCATTAATAGTAGTGTTTCTAAAAGAAGACCTACGCCAAAAAGCCAAGGGACAGCAGATGACATTTCTCTTTGGACGCTTTGAAGTTCACCAGCAGCACACCACAAAGCTCTCTCTTCCTCTATTGACATAGGTGGTTACCATATTGCTCAAAAGGCTGGCCTGAGAAGGAAGTCTGGAGTTGTAGAAGTAGCAAGGGGCAATAAAGCCATGCAGGCTGCAAATGTATTCTGCTGTTTTTCCTTCTCAGAGCGAAATGGTGGAGGGGGAGTGGGGTGGTAGGTTTTCATGTGAAAATCAAGCTGTCTATGGTTGATTCTGCTTTGCTCTGAAGTAATTAATGAAATACTTTTCAGAACTCACAGCTGTCCCTCAGTTAACAGAAACTCAGCCTGGACATGAACTTTCTCCGAGTTCAGAATTTTTTAGACTCAGGATGAACTTCAAAGGATGCACAGATCTGGATGCTCATCTAACTCGGGCTACAACTCCGGGTAGAACTCAGGCTGGAAACCTTGTACCAAAGTACCTACTTTCTCCCATGTCTGGCCTACTCTGCAGTAATTTGCAGTTCCATGATGAGAGCACAGAAAGCAGAAAGGAAATCACTGTGATATTTTACTGAATTAAAGTGAAAAAATCAAAAGTATCGGATAGGAAAAAACTAATCTCAAGTTCTCTGGAAAATTTTCCATTCCTGTTGTAACAGAAATATCCCTGGAATAAAATCCTCTGGAATTTTATTAATTTGGTACTTTTGCTTCCCTGTTATGTGGTACTGAAAATTAAAAATGGTGAAAAATGACTGGCTTTGGTGAAGACCATTTAGGTCACCTGTTAAATCTTCCCCATAATCACAGAATAAACAGGCTACTCTTGAAATCGTAAGAGAACAGCTTTAAAGCACAAATGGCTTTATACGACAAATAACTGTAGGCCCAGTATGTTTTGTAGGGTCACTGCTCTGGGGATATCATTCTTCCAAACAAGCCATTACCAAATCTAAGCAATACCACATTGTATCAGCTGCATCCTTAATTTCAATGGGAGCATAAATAGAGCAGAAGTGGAAAAAAATCAGGTTTTAAATGATTAAACATTAAAATATTTTCCTCTGCAGCTCTGAATTTAGTTGATTTTTTCACTTAAAGTGGTCTTTCATTACATTTAACCGCAACTTCTTCAGTAGGCCATTATGGAAGCAAACAGAGAACCAGAGAAGTTGTCCATCTGGAGAGCATTTCCTGCACTTTCTGTAGCCATTAGCTTCGCATTTCTGAATACACTGAGCCAGATTCAAAATGCATTGAAGTCAACAAAACGCATCAATTGACTTAAGTGGGCCTTGAATCAGATCTTCTAATGATCGTTAGGTGGTATCTGGAAGAAATCTTCTATTACACAATTTTGACTAATTAAATGCTTTAACATGAACTCAGGTTTTCTACTAAGTACTAGTAATCACAGGAAAATTCTATAAGAAGTGGATAAATGAGGAGGGAAATTAGACTTAGATCTTCACAGACTCAGGCAGGTAGACAATGCTCTACAAAATATTTACAACAAACAGACAAAATTACTGGGAAGCTGAACAATTTCTCATTTTATTGAAAGCTCTATTATAGGCTCATACCACCACAATTTTTGTTTGCATGCGTGGTTCTCAAAGCTATTTCCCCATAAATGAAAATGAAAATCGGTATGTGTGAGAAGCAAGTGAGATGCACATTTGATGTTAAAATTTGCATGTACAAACTTCTATACCATGACACTTTAGTAGGAAAACTTATTTTCCACAAACTACTATTATAACAGAATGTCAGTTTCTACTTGTCTTTATTGAAACAAGTATTTTTGCATAGTTCCTTCAAAACTGCAACTCTAAAGCGCCACTGAATTTAAAAACTTGGCATAAAGTCTGAGGGTATTAGCTCAGCTGAATGGATACCATGAGAATTTTCTTGGAAATGCTTTCTGCTGGTGCAAATGCACCTCCACAACAGGTGGCCTGGCACATTGATTCCAAGGTCTTGAAGTGACAGAGTTTGGATCCTACAGGTTACCTAACCATGAAATATCCTACCCAGGAATTTCATGGTTTAACTCAGTCGTTAACACCTGCAGTGTTCCTCAGCACTCTGCCATAGGCTACTGAGTAAATATGGCACTTAGACTTATCTGCAGCGTATGCTTCTTTAAGAAGCATCAGGGCTTCATGCAAGAGACACTGATGGGAGCTGACAAGGAGTGGATTTATTCATTCAGCACTTGAGATTATCTGCTGCCTGGTGGTACACAGCTAACGAGTGACTGACGTGCAAGTCTCTGCCAGCAGTCAGCAGAATTGGCCCCTTACACCGGGAGGCAAATAGCCTCCCTGTGCCTCCTGTCACCTTCGGTGAGTGCCACATCCTGGCTGCCATCACCAAGTAATGCAGGACACAGGACAGTCACTCAGTAGGAGAGATAACCTGATCTTTGACTTGCCTTTCTTTTCCCCTCCTTACCCTGGTTTCTAATGTTAATGCGCACTGTGCTTTCTTTGACCCAACACAGAATGTTTGCACAGCTGTTAGTTTTTTTTTTTTTGGCTAGGGGAAAAAATTAACTCAGGTGCAGCCAGCCCAGTGGGCCTAAGAAACCCCCCACCCCCAATCAGCAGCTGCAGCCAAGTCTGTGTGATCACTGATACCTACAGCTCCAAAGCAGCACCTCAGTCCCTCTTGTGTGAGCAGCCCTCCCTGCCATGCCAGACCTGCAGTGCTCATCCCAAACTTAGAAATTTAAGTGTAGCCCGCACAAGCAATGCATTAGGCAGTACTCACCTGCAGCTTTTTCCTACTGAAGGACCCACAAACTTACACCTGACTCATTTCAGGGATGTATAGGTTAAAGAATGCAAGAGCCAACAATGCAAGCAAACAGGCCCTGTGCAGGAGTGCATGAAAGGAGCACAACTTGTAACTTATTTTCCCTCAGTAGGAGTTACTTCTACTTAAGGTAGAAGATATAGTCAAGAACATTTAATGCCTTGTGGACTGCTATGCTCAGCTATGGAAAAACAATCACTATACACAGAGGAGAAACAAGCTGCAATATTGAGGAGTATGGAGAGTTCAACTTCAAACAACAGAAGCACAGAGCTCCTTGTAGTATTTGAGGCATCACAGATTTAATACGGGCAGTACCAAACACCACATTGGAATGTCTGAGCCAAAGAGTGGATGGAGGATGCGGGAGATGCTGAATCCCATCAAGGGAATACAGACAAGCACAAAGGCGGTGGTATAGCACAGAACAGCATAACGTTCTGCCAAAAACGTAGTGTAGAGCTTCTGAGAGCACTGGTTGAGGATATGATAAGGCACAGGGGTTCCCAAGAGCATCCAGGAAAGGGACTGAGACAGTGAAGTGATGCTGACATGGACTGGATTCTTAAGGGAGTCCGCCATCAGTAGGAAGAGAAATTTAAAAGCACAATTTTGGAAAAGCTTCAAAGGATAAACTGTCCACTATCTTCTATGTGTCTCTGCTAGCCTCTTTCCCCCTCTTTCTTCTTTTCTCCATTAGTCACACTGGCCTTTTTTAGCTCATTGGCATTGTCTTACACAAATGTCCTTTACACTTTCTCCTTAATACTCTTCCAGAAGCAATCAATAGGATTGCTGCTGTTTCCTTCTCTACATCTTTCTTTAATGGCCATCTCTGATTCCCTAAGAAATAAGGCAGGTAACAAATGCTCCAGGAGAGGGCAGAATAGCTGGAGCTTTGCAGAGACTGAAGGCAGAATGCCAGACTCCATCCCTGCTTTGCCCCACTCCACAAGCCTAATAACACCAATCATTTCAAAGAGTGGAAAACAGATAATATGATTTTTGTTATTCTACTATATTCTCCTGTCCTTCACTTTTGGGTGCTCCTTGACTCTTTAGATGGGTATTTGTATGTACTTCTATATTAGGATCTTCTTTCAGCTGAGTTAATAAACTCAGTGAGATACAAATGGTTATGTAGAAGGGATTCTCCATCCCAATAGTCCTTCACAGCTGGTAGTGACAGAAGCAGAGACTGAAGCAACCCACAGCTCTCCCCTTTGTTTCTATTTTCCAAATACCCTGTTGAAGCATAATTGCACCTCCCAGAGGGACACGGTCCCAAACAAAGAGCAGCATGGACCTCATCCAGGAACTGTGAAAAGGCTAAGGGCAATCCAGACTCACAAAGTTCATGTTTGCACTTCGCTTTGCAATAAAGAGGGAGCCTTGAGGGGAGGCCTGGCAGCTGCAGGCAGAGGAATCAACAGCTGACTTTCTGCCAAACTGTAGAGCCAGCAGCTGCGTACTCGGGGAGGCCGAGCAACCCCTCAGCCCAGCTCTTCCACCACAGCAGGTCAGCAACACTTTCTATTGCACTGCAGCATGAACAGCAGCTCCCACCTGACGTGAACTAGCTCTAGATTAGCACTTCTACGTTCATCCCATCTTAGCGACACTGATCCAAAGAATTACTTGGGATTCTTATCTGTGATGTTGGAATTAGTCTACTTTGTCCATGAAATAAGCTCCCTGAGCACAGACTGTGTCTGAGAAACGCAATTGTTCAGCATCTCTCTATAATGGGATGACCATAACTGTTGTACACTATACAAAGACATGAATGAGCACTTCAGTTCCAAACATCTCTGCTCACTCATCTATATGTGGGATTATAACTTTTTAATGCAGATCCACCTCACCCACAAGCATGTCTTTTCATATCTTGCAAGACAGGACTGAACAGCATGGGAAATCAGCAGTGACCCCTTAATATCTTCATCTCTGAGTTACCTGTTTGGATCTAGCCAACAGCAGAGGGGCTCAAAGCCTGTTACTCTCAGCCCTTTGGTGACTCACACAGCAAAATTAGCTTGATCGACTCAGCCTCAGCCCCAGGTCAAGATTAAATTATTGGTGGACAGTTAAACTGCTATTGTAAAATTGTCCCCTCCCTTCAAGTACTGCACATCAATGCTGAGAAAGCTTTCAAGATGATGCTAGTCCTGATGCAACAGCTTGGTCCGTGGTGCCTGCCACTTCCTTTGGCGTCAGGGATGCAGCAAAGATAGCAACACTGGCTGGGAGCTTTCCATTGGGTTTCAGTCTGCAAAAGGATGGCTAATAAGGCAGAAATTGTACTACAAAGCAAGAGGCAGAAAGAGAGGAGAGGAAGAAATAAAATTTCATATTTTGCCTCAGGTTTGAGGCTGCCTGTACTCACTCTCTGTCTTTCCTCAGGTTCAGCCTGCAACAGAAGACATTACAGCAAGACTTGTACTCCCCTCAGTGAAAACAACGTCTTCCTCTGTTTTGTACAAGCAACAGAAGCAGCAGAAAATTAGTCGATTGCTGCCATCAGCATCCAGGATCTCTCACAGCTGGGAGTTAAGAGATCAAAGACAGCAACGAAGGAACATTTTGTTTCTCAGTTATTTTATCTCTGCTCGTCTCATATCCTTTCCATCACACACCAGTCCCTTCTTGCTGGAGGTGCTAATGACCATCTTGCAGCCTATCAATAACAGGATCAAGAAACCTCTTGGCAAGGGAGGTTTACAAACACCATTGTAAAGACAGGCTCTCGAGCATCTCAGGATAGGTGATGAGGATAAGCCAAGTCATTCCTTATCCACATTGTCCAAACCTCCCTGAGAAAGGAGGCCACGTCCTTAAAAGCACCTCTGGCCACATCCTTAAAGAAGGGTCCAGAATATTCTCCAGAGCTTAATACAATACATCTTCATTATATTTTCCAATACATTATTCAGTCTGGTTGGACCTTCAGAAGTACTTAGCATTGGCCTATCACTTTATCTCAAAGTTCAAGGGATTTTTACTACTAAATGAGACCACAGTCAGCCAGCAGTGAACGGCAAATTCCATCTTTTAGTTCCAAGTCCCTAGAGATGGGTCTTGTAATACGAGGCCTGCCTCACCATTTATGAGTCCATGCTTTGAACATTACTTCCCTGATCCTCCAGTATTTCTGAGCTTTTCTGAGTCCTACTGGTGAATTCCTCAGCCTCACCATCCTAAACCATAGCCAAAAGCACTCCCTATCCTAAAACAGATCATCTTTTCCACATAGTGACAATCACTTCTACAGTATAGAAAACTTCTCCCCTGAATTACCTGTGTTACTCCAAAGCAACCTATAAGTGTATAACAAGTGGTACATTGCAGTGCAGATGCACGCACCAACACAATATTAGAGAGACCAGGAAAAGCAAACAAATGAAGCCATTTTAAACTTGAGGAAGGTGGTATTTTCATTATTTCTGAAGGTGGTGTTGTGGGTCGTACATCTTCAGAATAGTCATCTTCAGTGCTACTGCTTACTTGAGTCTCTTCCCATTCCTTTTTATCTGCCCTACGCAACACATCTAATACAGAGTTCCAAGCTATTTGGCTTCTGATGAAGAGCAAAGGCAGGATGCAACACTCTCTTATGTCAGGCGATAACACGTTGCTAAAGAAAGTGCTAATGACTCAAAAATTACATAGAGGAAGCAAGAGAAAAGTTCTAATGATAAATAAATTAGCTTAATTCTCTAAAAAGAATGGACTTGGCTGGACATGCTTACTCTAGCTATTGCTGAAAGTGGCAGAGCAAGCATTCCAAAACCAGAAGAAAATTTGAAAACTGGGGTTCACTTAAATCATACCATCTCAGGCCAGTACACCTTGGGATGCTTTGGCACATATCCAGGCATCCTCCTTTCACAAACTAATTCAAAATCCCTTGCACTTGCCAAATAGTTATGATAACACTTACATGTGCAGATTTAAAAGCGCTCGCAAACAATTTGCTAAGAAGATGGCAGGCTAAATTTGAAACTAGCAATATTTGAAATGGACAGCTGGGCTACATCTACCCCCCCTCCCTCCCCAACTTTTTAGCATTTGCTGCCAGAGATCACATTCATTAGTCAGCTGAACCCTGTTTCCAGATGTTTGAAACATGGAAAAAACAACCTGTGAATTGGGGAGTTTTCCAAGACTCAGCAATATGGTCACAACAGAGTTTTGGAATGAAAAGGCAAGGGATGCTGTTCATGTCATCCTTTCTCTACAGAAAAAAAACACCAATTACATCTCTTTATAGGAGACATAATTAGCTCCCTTCTTTCCAATGGAGAAAGACTTTCCCTCCATGAAAAGCTCTGTCTCCCACGCAAACACAGGACAGACAAAAACCCCTCTGAAATCTTGCTAAGGCGGATGCCGTGCTGAGGAAACCCAGCAGTAACCTCAGATAGGAGGAAACAGTGCCTGTGCTCTGAGGCTCACGTGTTGAATCCTGGCTTATCCAAACATACTTGGGAGGAAAGTATTGCAGAGATGTTCACTGTACAGAGCTCAGTGAATTTGGATCTAAAACCACAAGATATTTAGGGGTAGTTGATCATTACATTAAGATATGCACAATAGCAGGGATTAGAGTACATTTTACTGCTGTCTAATATGGATTTGTATGTCGGTCAGAAGTTTCATTTGTGTACTGCCTCCTACCCTTAAGCTCATTTCTACACTGCAACAGAAATAATTCATATTCACAGTCCCTCCTCTGAGTACGAAACATGCACTCCAGGTAAAGTATTTGCCTTCTATGCTTTGTTGCTAGACACCCTGGGACAGTAAGGCAGCATGTACTTTTAGCTGCTCTGTGCAGAACACGTTTTGCCAGGTTCAAGGAGACAAGGTGAACTGAAGACTTCTGCAAAGTATCCTTGCGGGGTACTCAGGAAAGCTCTATGGAAGATTGCACCAAGCCCATCTCACATTTTGTTTCCCAGAGGAACGCAGTAACATTGACAAGTCCCTTTTGTTTTTGAGAGTCCTGATGTTGTTGCTGGGTGCCATTCAGTGAGAAAGCCTGGGACAGTAGCCGATAAGGAATTGCAGTGATTTTAGAAGGCCAGTCCTCTTTTCTGCAGAGATGTACATAATGGTTTAACAGAGTTGAGGCAATTTTCCCTCCCTCGGTAACAGTCTTACTCCATCCCAAGTGTACAGGGGATGTCTAGAGTTTTGTCATGTCCTTTGCTATCATTCTGCTGCCCACATGTTCTTGTATTTAGAACAGGGTAATGTTACACAGCCAAACTGGGAGCCCGTTCTTTATTTTGGAGGGGATTGCTTATGCAACCACAGAAGCCACTCAAGAACAACTATGTTCTCTGAAATGTTAGGGACTGTGAGACCCTTTTTCTGACTATTCCTCTTCTGTTTTTGCATTCTTATATGCCTGCTAACATTTCTAAACTGTTAACCTTTTCTGCTCTCTACTACTTCTTTCTCAGGCAGAATTGATATTTCTTGCAATTTTCCAGACCTTTTCCATGCTCCCTTCAGGGTGACTGGGAACATGGGACTTGTAGAAAATGTTTTACTTCCATTTCAACAAAGTGTTTAAGGTGCATGCTTTAGTCTGCTGCTGTACTATATAGTCTAGGGTCTACCTGCAAGCAATAGAAAGGCAGCGAAGTGATGAAAGAAGGTAAGGGAAAAAAATACCTTCTTTCAAACCTATGGGTTTGTGACACATTTAGGAGATTAACGCATTTAGTTTGAAAGCTCTTGGTGGTCCACATGAATGTTTTTGGTGGCAAACCAGGAAAATGGGATAGTTGTTACTTCTGACCCATTAAACACATACTTTGCAGAGCAACTTTTTGGATGAGATTCCTTTGGACATGTCTTCATTTACACAGGGAGCTAGGCGCTGACGTCCCTCTGCCTTCTGCGGGAACAGTGACCTGTCTGAGAAACCTGAGATCACTCCACAGGGTATAAGTTAGCACTTTCCAGGCATGCGTACCAAGATCCCTGAAGCATTGTTGTGTCTCTCTGATCCTTTATCTTACTCATGATCTGCAAATGATCAGTCACTTAAAGCCCATAGGAGAGGGGGTTACTGCTCACCTACTGAGGGCTTGAGTTTGTCAGTTCTATCTTCAAACAAATGTGTATGAGCTTCACTTAGTGAAAATGCATATAAGCATACAGCTCTGATACACTCTCATTAAAGGAATCATAGAATAGTTTGGGTTGGAAGGGACCTTTAAAGGCCATCTAGTCCAACCCCCCTGCAATGACCAGGGACATCTCCAACTAGAACAGATTGCTCAAAGCCCCATCCAACCTGACCTTGAATGTTTCCAGGGATGGCACATCTATCACTTCTCTGGGCAACCTGTTCCAGTGTTTCACCATCCTCAGCATAAACAGTTTCTTCCTTATATCTAGTCTAAATCTACCTTCTTTTAGCTTAAAGCCATTACCCTTTGTCATATTACAACAGCCCCTGCTAAAATGTCTGTCCCCGTCTTTCTTGTAGGCCCCTTTTAAATACTGGAAGGCTGCAATAAGGTCTCCCCGGAGCCTTCTCTTCTCCAGGCTGAATAACCCCAACTCTCTCAATCTGTTCTCATAGGAGAGGTGCTCCAGCCCTCTGATCATTTTTGTGGCCCTCCTCTGGACCCTCTCCAACAGGTCCATGTCTTGTACTGAGGGCTCCAGAGCTCGACACAGTATTCCAGATGGGGTCTAATGAGAGCAGAGCAGAGGGGCAGAATTACCTCCCCTGACCTGCTGTTCACCTTCTTTTGATGCAACCCAGGATGTGGTTGGCTTTCTGGGCTGCAAACACACATTGCTGGGTCAGCTTTGCATCCACCAACACCCCCAAGTACTTCTCTGCAGGGCTGCTCTCAATCCCTTTATCCCTGAGCCTGTATCAATACTGATGGTTTCCCTTATCCAGGTGCAGGACCCTGCACTTGTCTTGTTGAACATAAGCTCACTTCTTGACCTTGTCCAGATCCCTTTTGACAGCACTGCATCCCCTCAGGCATGCCAGCTGTCCCCACTCAGCTTGGCGTTGTCCCCAAACTGGCTGAAGGTGTACTTAATACCATGTCATTGATGAAGATATTAAACAGTATTGGGCCCAACACAGACCCCTGAGGGACACCACTTGTCACCAATTTCCACCTGGACATTGAGCTGTTGACCACTACCCTCTAGATACAACCATCCAACCAGTTCCTCATCCATCAAACAGTCCACCCATCAAATCCATCTCTCTCCAATTTAGAGAGAAGGACATTATGGGGGACCATGACAAAGGCATTACAGAAGTCCAGACAGACAACATCCATAGCTCTTCCCTTGTTCACTAATATAGCCACTTCGTCATAGAAAGTCACTAGGTTGGTGACACAGGACTTGCCCTTGGTGAAGCCATGTTGCTGTCTTGAATCACCTCCCTGTCCTCCATGTGACTTAGCAAATAGCCACAGAAATATGAAGCATCTCTTTAAATCTGCAACGGGGAATAAGCAAAAGAGGAAAAACCCAAAGCAAAGCCCTCCCTTAAAACTGGTCTGAATATTTTCAAGTAAGACAATGTTCCTTGTAGAGGGAAAGGAAATGTGTGGGGCACAGCTGCGTCCCTTCCTCATGTAATGGCTCTTTATCATCTTTTTCCATGATTCGTGTGCATATTCTCCAAGCCTCTGGATGGGAGTCAGCACTTCCTTTCAGCTCTTCAGTGAGATCACACTGCTGATGATCTCCTTTAGACCTGAGGATTCATTTAACCACCCAATTTGCAGCAGGTTCCCTTCTCCTGGGAGAAGTGTCTGATGCTACAAGTGAACCCAGGACCTCAGAGGTGAAGCAGGACTGAAAGAATCTACAGAGGATTTACATGAATGAATGAGTTTAATTTTCAAATTTAGGCCAGAAGCAGCCCACCCAGCCTATTTTTTTCTCCCTCATACTGTTTATTCAACCAAAAGGATTTTCAGACAACCTGAGGGGATTGCCTTCATGGGTGAGCGTGCATTTTACCAGGAGTCCTATTTGGCAGAATGACTTTTATTATAAGCATTTTGGTTTTGCTGCCCCTGCTGCTCGCTGCCTTTCTTGGCCTTCTGGCTGTATCCAAGTCCTGTGAAAACCTCCTTTTCCACAATGCACCAGGGATCTAGCAGTTGCATAGGCTACGTAGCTGAGGAATCACTTTATACCTCAAGCACTGCCAAACAGTTTATGGTGCAGCTTAGGAGGTCATATATATACTATTGTTTACCTACAGAAAACCAGGGTGCCTTTGTAGAAATGCCCTCATTTTGCTTGAAACACCACCTGCATTTTGCAAGTGTGATCCTAAAGCAGCAGAACAAATCCAGCAAGGGGTTAAAATAGGATTTGTATTTTATTTCTAACCTGGGTTGGAGAATTCCCTTCCTTCCTTTTTCTCTTCCCTTTACGACACCTTTTTAAATAGAGTTGCTTTTTTCCAGTCCCAAACCCACCTAATGCCAAGGGGTCAAGCTATGTTTCTCAAGTCCTTTGTTCACCGGAGCAGTATGGGGGCGTGAGATAAGTCTTTGCCGAAGCCACCAACGATTAAGACATCAGCCCCATTAAGAGTTGCTGCCTTCTGTGCAGTCAGCTCTCTGTAAGCCACCCCGAGTCCTCTGCCGTATCAGAGCAGCCTGCCTCTCCCTGGGGGATCCCCCCAGCCAGCTCTGCAATGGGGCTTGTGCTCTGCTCCTCACATCCAGCCTGCCTGCTCGTTAATCATTCGGGATGCGACTGCTACCGCCACTGCTGCAGACACCTAAAGACTGAGGATGTCGTCTCCTCCTCACTACACAAGGCTTTTCTCTGCCAACTGCTTTTAAAGGGAAACATCTTTTTTTTTTTTTTTTATTTCTTGTGTGTGCTGCGACAGAAGAATATAGGTTGTGACCTTAAAAGCAGGAAAAAGAGTTATACTGCAGTCCCCACGGTGGCTGTGGCTGGCTCTCTGCTACAGTGACGTTTCAGCAGAGTCAAGGCATTAAAATGTATGCATGGAAGCAAACTCCCATGCCAAAGGCCACTGTAATCATTGCAGAGTTGGACTAAAGACTCCGTGCCAGTTTCCCACCCAGATGTGTCAGGGACACATGAAAGTGCCAGCTGTTGGGTGAAGCACAGTTGCTATTCTCCTTCAGTCCCTGGAGCACAAAATATAGGAAACAAAACAGAAGTCAGAGCAGTGGTGAGGCTACTCTAACTTACCCTGAGAGACAGGCACTTTATCTCTACTCCCTCTAATGCAGCGGAGAGATTTCAGAAAGCAGGCTGTGCCCTTCAAGCTACTGACAAATAAAACTGCTTGGCAAAATGCAGTATGCAATACCAAAGGGGAAGTCCTCTTTCAGTAATAGCTTTTCTAAACCAAAGATCAGTCAGCAGCTAAAACAGGACTGCCAAGCATTTCCAAAATGTAAGCCGTGTTCCCATTTTTCAACTAATCAACAGAAAAGTAAGGGAGCTGCACATGCCCTGATGTTCTGGTACAAAGCAGAAGCAGTGATGTCAGAGCTCCTATTCCCTCTGCAGCACTGGCTGAGCACAAACAACAACAACCCCTTCACTGTCACAGATTACCCTTACAATGCGGGTATTTTGTCCTGCAGGACAAACAGAAAGAAGCAGGAATCCAGAGAGAAATGAAGAAAACTAACTGCTTTCCACAAACTCCGAGGGCAGCTCTGATGCACTCAGAGCCCTTCTACCTTCACACAGGACTTTGCCCACACAACAGCTCCACTCAAACGCCGTGATAAAGCATTTAATGTTCCTTTGGTGGTAACTTCCACCTGCATTCCTTTCTTGCCCTCCAGTGACCACCACCACGTGCCCCTCCCCCCCCCCCCCCAGATCAGCTCTGGAAGTGGCCAGGTACAAGGTGGTTTTTTTCAAGAATAATCATCATCCTTTTTGTTTTTCGTTCTTTTGTCCTTTACAACCAGTTTTTCTTCAAGTCCTTGGAACAAGCAGTCACTTCAGAATAGTGTCACTATCACATGGATGGCAGCTCCAGGACCTGCAGGGCACATGTGAGCGGGCAGGCTGTATTAGAAAGCATCAGCGTTGAACACCTCACTGGCACATCCTACTCACTGGGGACTGCTGTCAGTTACTGTAAAGCACTCTCCCCGTGCTAACGTAACTCGGGTCAGGCCCTTGATACGTGGTACCACCCTTTTCATTCCCAAGAAAAATATTATTCAAACTGGAGCACAGGGGATTTTCTTACATTAGGATTAAAGAGCATTTCTTACATGAGAGTTGGGGTTTTTTTTCCCAAAAATGCAATCATAATTTTTAAAAGATCAACACTAAAAAGCTTTCTGTAATACTGCTTACAGTTAGTTATTTCTTTCCCTCTGTGTGTTCAGGTACTGCCAGTGGGAGCTTCATCAGATGCTAACAACTTCTCCCATCAGGAAACTCCTTAAGGAAGGATGTTTCCCCTCTGGCAGCTCTCCTGTGGGTGGCAGCAGGAGGTAATGCCCACATTTTCAAAAGGTTCAGGTATTTTGGCTTCTCCACACTTAAGCACTCTGGAGAGAGATTTCCAGCTACTGAACTACCCAGAGCTAAGATTTTAAGAAGAATCCTCTTTCCCATTAGGCACAATATAAAAATTGGATTTTCAAGTTGCTCAGACACTCAAGTTGTCTGGATCTAATGAAAATCTAGCCTAAATTTTGGAGGTTGAGAGGGTGCTGTGGGATTCCACCTAAGGTGGGAGAAGTCAGTCTCATTACAGCATATGTCTTCTACATAGTCCTCAAAAGCACCCCAAATACAGAACACATCTATACTGTTTGGTATAAGTACATGTATAAGAGAATATTAAAATGAATTAAAAAGTGTAATACCATTTATTGCATGTATATACTTAGCTCCAACTTTGAACCTGAATGAGATCTGCATCCCAACCCACCTTTGGCATACCTCTAAGCAAAATGATAACCACCTAAAACCTGGAGGTTTCATGAGGTGGAGTGAAAGTTGGAATGATTATCTGAAATTATATCCAAAGCTCTCTAAGGATCTCATAATTCAGTCTGGATTCACTGGATCTGGAAAGACTCTGGCAAACCTCTCTGGGAAATAGAGCATCAATACTGGCTTGCTCTGACAGGGCATACAAGGGAGGGTGTGAGGCTGAGGTGCTGATTTGGGATTGAGAAAGTCTACCTACACTTTCTGGTTTTCTTGACAGCTTCTTTTGCACTGGATGGGTTCCTTAACCTATCTGTGCTTCAGTTCAGTATTTCTAGAATGAAGACAGTAAGATATTTGACTTTTCTCACATTTTTCTGCCTGTTTAGACTGTACATGCTTCGGGTCAGAGATAGCCCCTTGCTTTGTTATTAAACACAGCTCCAGTGCCCAGTATGCCAGGATACGTGCTAAAAAACATCCTCTGACAAGCACAGACAAAAAACTACATTTCAAATGTTACCACTAACTCAACTTACAGAGAACGAAACAGTGTGGGGTGAAGTCTGCAATATGTCATATGGAGAAAAATGTAAGTTCAAAGATGCTGTCAGGGCTGAGCACCTGATTGTGGTTGGTGCTGGTCCTCTTCTCTGCTGCCCTGGCTCCACACAAGGAATCGGGAGTCAGCAACTGTCCTCACGTAAGTCAGAAGCAGAGACACCACGCACCCTCTGAGCACAGGAAAATAC
This sequence comes from Tringa solitaria, assembly GCA_026413425.1. NCBI lineage: Eukaryota > Metazoa > Chordata > Aves > Charadriiformes > Scolopacidae > Tringa > Tringa solitaria. Next base: position 49,932,588 of record JAOXJM010000041.1, on the reverse strand, counting down.
TGTGCATCGTAAGCTGGGTGGGAGGGAAGGCAGCATTACAGGTAGACTCGAAATAATAGAGCAAGCTTCATGCTGAAAGCAGGGAATCTTTGTCATGACAACAGAGAGAGCTGTTAAACTGTACAACATGCACAGGCAATGTAAAGATAGGCAGTATTCTGGGTCTCCTGCTCTCAGCAGGGAGGAACTGGCAGGACTGCAGCAGTGAATGATGGTTTATTTTTAACAACAGTTTCTAAAGCAGGAGTTGGTGATTTTGTTTGTTTGTCACTCTTTATTTCATCCAATGCTCTAGATGGATACTAGCTCCTGTTGCAATTTTTTATTTATTTATTATTGTTTCTCCTTGAAGCAGGGACTGCAAATGCTGTGATAAGTAGACTGAAAGGTTCACTTAGTTTCAGCTGCAGTTTCCCTACGTGCTTCTGTGTCCCCTGCTGAACTGCTGTTTTGTAACGCTGTGGAGGTGGAGCACGCTTTGGGGATATTCCACAGCACTCCCCCTGCCTCCACCACACCACGAAAGAACCATTTTTCCTCTCCCTTCCCTTCACCCTTCCTGTCCTGTAAGGGGACAAGAACCACCAAGGAAGAAAGACGTACCGTTGCCTTCTTCAGGCCTTTTTGCACCAACCAAAATCTTGCAAATCTAAGGCATTAACTAAGCAGTTCCATGCTTCGCTCCTGCCCCACGTCCTTCAGGGTGTGTGAACACAGCTTGCTGCAGACTAACAAGCCACACAGCAAATGCTTCACATTGTGGACTAATGTCAGGGGAGCAGAGGATCTAGAGCTGCAGCTCAGTGGTCTGAGGAAAAATCTCTGCCAGTTTGTGCCCCTTAATAATGGGCAGTGAGCATAGAGGGCAAGCGTGACTAGGTAGGAGAAAAGAGGCTATCTAGGGAATCACGCAACACGAATGCTGGGCTTTGCAGTCCATAATAGGGGTGAGTCAGACTCTGAATTGCTGTGCTGCTATCTTGGTTACAGCAGATGCTAATTCAGCTGGTCAGGTAAAGTGTGCTTTTAGGAGGCTAATATGAGCAAGCATATTGAGGCTCTGGGACCTTTCCAGGCTTTATAGCTGTTTCGTCTATCCTAAAGGGAAGAAGCACTGGTGAAACGCAAATCCACATCACGGTTCGGGATGCCAACCTCCTTCAGAGTTTGCTGGGGGGTAACACAGGACTCTGAGCTGTCTGGCAGATTAGTGGGGCAGTTTATTCTGCTGTGGTGCTTTCAGAGGCAGCTTAAGGTACTGTGGTGTGGGAAGGTCTCAGTTTCAAACAGGTACCTTCCACCAGCTTTATAAAAAAGTATGTGGAAACTTCTAACAGACTGATTTCAAAAGAGGGGATAAAACATTGGGACGGAATGACAATGCTCCCTACCCTGCTTCTTAAATACCCAGCAGGATTTGAAGGTTTCCTTTAAAGTGCTCAACCAAGAGCCTACTACACTGAATTCAAAAGACACCGACACTGGAGGGCATCGGATCAGGACCTACGAGGCTTTTGGACTCGCACTGCCACACCTGCAAACTCTCGGTTGGTCTTTCTACACGGAGGGGAGGTAAGGAGGTAGTAAAGAGGGACGAGACTCGGTGCCTCCCCTTTCCTGAAGGGATAGTTGACATGCAGTGAGGAGCCAGGCAGTCCTCTGGGTGCTGGTGCATGAGGTAGAACAGACACGGCTCTTCCCTTCGGTAGTTATACAGACCTGCAGTGCTGACAGTACCAACAGCTTGTTGTTGTCAGCTAACGAAGCTGCTATGATGACGGCAGTGTGCTGAGAGCAGACCCAGGCAGAGGCAGGGTGCCGTTTTTAGGGTTATTTTATTCCGACTGGAACCACGCTCCAGCCCCTTGGGAGCTGACCCTTTTCACTGAGCTTTCTGGAGGGAGCAAAGGAGCGGAGGTGAGATTCTCAGCCGAGACATCAGAGCCAAGCTGTTCTCTGAACCACTCTTTGTTGCCATCTCTTCGCAAGCCTGCAGCCTCCGCTCCCTCCTCCCCTTCCCAAAAATAAAGCTCCATGATGTAAAAACATTCCTTTGGGGCTGGAGGTGGAAAAACTAGGACACCACAGTTCGGAAAACGCTCGGCACTGCATGAAATATTCACTATCAACCGAAACAGGTTTACCCGGAGGAGAGTATGATGAAAAAGGATCGGGGAATCAATTTTACTGTCCTATGGTTTGTTATTCTGGCTGCTTCTTCTCTTCTCCAAATAAGCTAAGCTATTTGGAAGCGTCTGTCTGACCCAATTCTCATTCCGTCAATTTTCAATCCTTCTATCCCTCCTGTTTTATGAGCAAATAAACATGCATCCTAAAGGCATCCTTGCCCAATCCTAAACACTGCTGCTGTCCAGAGCAGGACTAATAATGTAATAATGCATCGGAGAGAGAAAGAGAGCGCATGTGCAGCTGAGCCATCCATCATCTGTGCACCTGGGGGGATGGGAAAGCACTGAATGGTGCCCCCCAGCCCCTGCAAAGGGCCTTCCCATTGCCTTCGCAGAAACAGCAAGAACAAAACAAAGGTTGCAAGAACGGCTATTTATTTCTGCTCTTTAAACGTCGCACTTGAGGATCAGGAGTGAATCAAAATACTTCTCTCTATAATTGATTACCAAGTTTTTTGTACTGTTTTTAGTCAATGCAAATGACAGGAAGAAACCTGGGAAATATGGAAAGCAGGAAAAAAGGCTCTGGTGACATATCAGCCTCCTGTGTTTGCATTCTACCTGCTGCAATTACAGGTTTTAGTGCAGCCCCATTCTGAAGCAAAATAAACTGGCTGACTTTGTGTCCAGGTATACAGGGGGTTCAGCCACATCACCACGTACAACATCCCAAGCAATTACAAGATGTTCAGACAGTGCAATGGGAAATGGGAGAAGATCAGAAGAGGTGATGAGAGGGATGACATGAACTAAATCTTTGCTTCCCTTTGGGTATCCCAGGATGGGAGATCAAGGTAAAGCCAAAATGCCCAGGCAGAGCCACAAGGGAAAAAGACGACATTCGTCTGCCTGGGATATTACCCCCAGACTCTCATAATACCCCACAGAAACTTAACCCCCACCAGGATTTTCAGTACTCAGTGCATTCAGACAACACATATGGGAAACCACACATTTAATTTTTTTTCAATGAGCTCTCATAGAGAATGGGGCTTATACACAAAGCCCAGCTCCCATACATTGACAGCTTAAAAAAAGCTACAACTGAAAGCTAATCTGCAATGAATACATTTTCCGCTCAACCAAACCCCAAACACAGTTTATCAAACAAAGGAGCTCTTTAAATGATCACCTGCTCCAAAGGACATTTTCCTAATGGCGAAGAGCATGCGCACTCAATCCTTGTTCCACTACAAGTGAACAAGGAGCTGTATCGTCCTACCAAAACAGGGAAACCGCAGGGATGCTACGCTCATCTTATTTGATGGATGGTACCGTCTCCTACTGTCACAGCCCGAGCTGCTTTGTTGTACACTTGATGGGATAACCCAGTGCATCCTTCTGAGATCTCCGAACAGGCACAATGGGCCTAAACATATGGCCAAACAGAGCAGTAATACGTGTAACTTGGTTATGAAAAGTCTTTACCAAATTTACCAATGCCATACTCAGCTGAGCCTGGTCTTATAATTTAATTCTTTGTGCTGATCATCTTTATCAGTTATCCTTTTTATTATTCATATTTTGCTAAGGCCCCATTTAACATCATGCCTTTGTTTTGATACCTGTAGATACAAAAGTAGTTCTAGCCTTACTGAGACTGGGAAAGCAGTTAGAGGTTGAGGTTAGTCTAAGGGTCTGGCTAGTCTAGAGGTTTCCCAGCAGATGCCAGCAGCCACTGTTTACAGAAACACACTAACAAACTGAGCAACTAAGGAGTTAGTTTCCCCTAGTTAATCTACTCCCTTGGACTTCTGGCAGTCAGCAAGGGCCACTTGGCCTGGAACATCTATCCAACCGTCTCTCTTTAACTCTTGAACCTACACGTGCTTTAGGCTCCCATTATTTTACAGTTTCATGATGTGGTTTTTGTTAGTTTTAAACCCCCTATTTCAATCATTTAATTGATTTTCCACTCATTCTGGCAGGAAAATCCCTAATCACTTCTTAAAACCAAAGTTCTCATGATAGGCCCATGGTCAATAGTAGCAAGGACAAGGACTCATATTTCAAAGAGCATTTAGGAAGTGAGATGAAGGCTACCTCCCAGTACCCATTTTTTATCTCTTTCCCAGGAGTTCACTCACTCCAACAATTCCACTCATTAAAGCAGCAGTGTTCTGTGCTAAGTGAAACTACACAAAAAATAACTGTATATGTTTGTCTTTTTTTTTTTTTTTTCTCTTTGTAAGGACAAAGAAATCTTCTTCCATTCATTAATGGAAAGTTCCTAAATGATAATGTGTTAGCTCTCTTCACTGATGCTTTTCCAGAGAAGTAATCATTGGAAAGAAAAGAAGATTCTGTAATCAGTAGCAGATTACAATGGAGTGAATGGATGGATAACAGGTACATGCTGTGCCTAGTTAAAATGGAGGAAGAGGACTGGTAGAGAAAAGTCACAGTGAATTAAGTTGACAAATATTTCTTACCTACAACACTCTGCAATAAAGATCTAGTTCTGTTTACTACCTGCTGCTTGTATTTGCTTTTAGGAATAAAGTTGGCCTTTATGATCTGAAAATTTGCTTTTTTACTTTAATTAAAATATGAGATCAGTTTTTAAAGGGGGGCTCCATTTGAAAAAGGTCAGTTCTATGCTGCGCCCCTAGAGGGCTGCAGCAGAAGGTGCTATCAGTGATAGCATCAAGGAAGACCACCAGCTGAATAGTAATAGTATATTTGAGGAACTGCACATCTTCGCTGTACAGGCAGACCTCTTCAGACTAGGCTTCTCACCAGGGGATGGTGTATTTGCTCCCTATACAATGTCAGGAATATGAAGAAATCACATGGCCACTGTTCCATTCAAAATTACAGTCTCTGCAGGATATAAACAAGCAAAGCCTTACTACCTGCATGAACCACTATGTGGATTGGTTCTGGTGGCTTCTGCAAGAAAAATCAAGAATGCTCCCAGGGGCTTACAGATTGCTTAAAGAGACACTGTCTAATTCCTACATACTCTGCAGGACTTATTAAAATCCTCCAGGAGACAGGCACAAGCACAATTAGAGCTGGTTCCAGTAGCACACAGCTGCATCCTGTGATAAGCAGGGGATTGAGTGCATGGCAACACAATTTGACTCAGCCAAAATGGCTATCGGAGGGACTGATCATCACTATCTTCCTTTCTACTTGCAGTATGCTGTCACTGTGCTGGCAGCAACAAATTTCATAGGGAATAAGCACACCTGGGACAGGGCAGAATTTGGCAGGCACCTGGAACTCAGCAGATGCCAGGTGTTTTATATACATTTTCCCTGTAAAATCTGTCCATTTGAATAAACTTTCACTGACATAAATGGAGATGCCAGCCCTGCTCTCTTCCACCTGCTAGCTGCATTATTTGGGAAGGCCTGGCCACCATTTATTTATTTACCTACTTGTGAGGAATCTTTGAGAGGGGATCTACACTCTTCTGTCTCCAAGCAGGAATCATCACTGCACGTTCCTTCAGTGACAGCTGGTGGTTTGCCTTCATCCATTAACAGCAGGCACAGAGGCCAAGCTGAGCTGCCTACCTTGATTTAGGGCTCTATGATGTTTTACCGGTCCAAAATGCCCCAAAGTATTTTAGACCCTTATGCAGTCTAAAACCACAAGAATTTTGGGGTTTCCAGGACAGAAACAAGAAGACGGAAGGTAAGCAGAAGGAAAATCAGCCTCAACCTTAGGGAAGATTTCAATACATGGATGAAATTTCATTTGACTCACATGGGCCACACAAGACCTGCATCTCCTAGTCATTGGGCTCCCTGTCCTCTCTAGTGCCAAGGTAGTTTTCCAGGTAAGGGAGAACACATTACATGTGTATAATGGCAGCCCATTGCTGACTGATTCCTTACACATGAAAAAGAGGCCATCACCTAATAATATTTTAAGTAATACTTGAAAAGCATCTGAAGTGAAAACCTTGGGAGTTTGTTGACTGTTTAAATTTGGGTTAGCAATTTGTGTCTCCCTACAAAGTGGGAACAGTCATACTTAATTTGTAGAAAAGTGATAGATATAGTTTCATTCATTAATTCTTCATGGAATTCTGGTGGAGATTTATTCATGATTTCTTGCAAAGCACTATGAAACTCTGTTGAAAGGCATTATGCCAGGAGCAAGAAGACCTGATGTCTTCTCTACCTCCACCTTCTACTTTGCATGTGTTGCCAGGTACATCAAAATCATTTGATATATCCTTTAATTGACTATTGAGAAGGTTAATTTTTGGAATAAGGATTGCCTATTCCTGTCTGTTTGTACAATACCACATTCACGCTACAGCCAAGTCTATGCTAAATAACACAAATAATAATTTCAAAGACTATCGTCTGTGCTGTATCATTCTGTTCATGTATTTTAGATAGAAAAGATACTGGATTAGTAAGTGTCAATCAGAAATACAGAACCAGCCCCTCTGCAGCTGCCCAAGGAGAGCTCTGGAGATAAATAGCTCAGCTATTTCTAACTGGCACATATTGTCCTATAGGATTATTAATGCCTGCTGCAAACTTGGCTTCCAGTGGGTGCCTTCTCTGGGATCAGTGGGTGTTCACAAAGCTTTTCCTTTGCAGAAGGTGTTAACAGCACTGCTTACAAGCAATATCCCCAGTGTCTGTATTGTCATGGGGATTTCTGCAGATGGCTCACAGTGATGACTGTTTGTAATTTATTACTGTTCCTTGCTCTTCCTTCCTTTCCCTCTATGCAAGCTCTTTCTAACATTGGTCCTCCTTTCCTTTATCTGTAGCAGACAACCTGCAAGAAGCCTTGGCCAAGGGGGGATGCTAGTCCAAATGAGATGGACACAGCACCTCAGACAGGTGCACAGCTCAGGGGCAAGTGACAGCACAGCCTTAAGTCAAGTGCGTCAGCCCTGGATTAAACTGGCTGCCAGCCACCAAGATAAAGTGCCTGCCTCTGAATTCAGCAATGTCAATTGTCACAAAGTTAAAAAGGGATGGAGGGAAGGAGGGAGCGTGTGATGGCACAAGCTGGTGAACACATGCAGGTGAACCAAATTGGACAGATAAAAAAAAAAGGAGACAAGAATGATACATGCTAAACATACTTCACTACTGCAAGCTTTGTCCTGCTGACCTTGGCCAATGAGTAATGTTACTTTAGAGCACATTCAGGTCTGCTCTTAATAGAATCCCTCTGGCCTGGAACTGGGACAAATGCCACTCAGGCTGCATGGGGCAATCTGTGAGCAGTGGAATGCATCTTTATTGCCATTTAAAAAATTTCATTTCTGGCTGAAGCTTATGCCTGAATTTCATGCTGTGGACCTTTCTTTCTCTGGACCAGATACCCCGCCTCCCTATTGCGGAAACAAGCAGCAGATCCAAGTTGGTCACACTGCTTGAATGGAGGAAAACCAGGGTGGAGAGAGGAGCTGTTCAAACATGCAAGATCTTTCCTTAGCTGTTATTCTTCCTGACAGATTAAGACGGGTCTACCAAGCTATTTGAAAGATGCAAAGAGCCCAAATCTTCATTTACCAGAAAAACTTACATGGTGCAAGTTGTTGGGAGATTCAGGACTTGAGTAAGAGAAGCAGGAAGAACTGTGATAGGCTGGTAAATGGCAGCCTGGAGCTACAGAACTGAAGTCATGGAGACGTTCCTGACCCAGAGCCTGAGGCAAGGCTAAAAGAGAAGCTGTCCGAAGGCAACTTGTGCATCTCTGGACTATGGCATGTCTAGCGCTAGCCAAATCACAAGATGACCAAATATGCCAGAATATTTTAAAGGAAATAGCAGCCACTGGGTCTGAAGCTTACTCTTTTTACTTGCTTTTCTTCCTGAGATCTGCTTTCACACATCTACAGTTGTAGCATCTACTCCCTTCCCCTTCCCTCCCTTCTTCCCTTTTTTACTGCATGGTGATAGGTAAATCATAGAGAATGGAGCCTTCTGAGTTCTGCCCAATATATTTCTAATTCATCTCTTAGTCTCCCAATATTCCGGCAAAATCAGGGAAGATCAGATCTTTAAGGAACACACCAAGAAAAAATATCCCAGCATGTGTACAGCAGTCATTCACTAAACTCCAATCACAGTTGGCCACCACCTCCCATGAAAGCACGGCATGTGCCTGGCCTGAGACAAAATCTGAGTGCTTTTCCCTAGGGAGGACTGCCATCAATTTGTGTCACCATTCTCTACATGCACCTGGGCACCAGCAATTTGCACCAGTTGGCACTTCCAGTCATCCAAATACTTCACATAATTCATAAGCCTAAAGCAGTAAACACCCACCTTCATGCCATTTATATCTTTCCCCCGGAGAACTCAGCTCAGACACAGCATTAAGGTTTCTGCTTTTTACCCAATTTTCCAGCTGGGTTAACTGAGGCATGCCGAGGTCAAGTGACTCGCCCAAGGCCAGGCAGTCAGCTGCTTAGCCAGCACTGCATCCCAGGCGCCGCCAGTCCTGTGGACATTTGCTCCAGCCGCCCGACCGTGAGGCTTCCCTCTGAATTGTCATACGGTGCACACAACACCTACAGGCCAGAGGAATCTTTGACTTCCAGCTAGAAGAGGCCCAGGAAAGGAAGGAAGTGAGCAGGAGGCAGTGTGGTGGGGATGTAGCTGTAATGAGGGCAGGCGCAGGTGTGGGAGTTCTCACTTAGAAGACAAACAGCTGCTCTTAGTGACAGACTGAGCCTGTAACTGATTAGCTTTAATAAGAACGACACTTAAGTATGCATCAGAGCCTCAGACAGGGAGATCTATGTAGCTTGCTGAAGATGTGCCTTTCGCAGCCCCTGAGAACAGTGAGCATCAATGGGAAGTTGGGTTTACACTAGGCTAGGGACTCTTCAAATGGCTGACCTCAGTTCACAGGAAAAGCAGCTGCCATGGAGAAGAGAGAGGTAGAAACTGCATCGTGCTGCAGCTATGGGTTTTACTAGCGACATAGATACTGGAAGAGAAAACTTCACAGATCGTGCTCAGAGACTTCTCCCACCTTTCAGGAGAAGCCTAGCTACATACATTCCTCCATTTATTTAAAATACATAGAGTAAAATGTGTCAAATAAATAAGAGGAAGGAATATCTGGCAACAGGAATTTCTGGCAACAGAAATTAAAGCCAAACCGGCTCTGCTCCAAGCAGCGCCCCTCCACACCTTATTCACTCTCCCTGAGCCCCAAACGAGATTAAAGGAAACAGCCTGTTCTTTTAGGATAAATAACCTTGTTGCCCAAAACCAGGAGTAGATTTACTAGGGGTTGTGATTGCAACCACAATCCTAACCCCTGCCTTCATCTGACTAGCACCTCCCAGTGTGCCTTCTGTGCTCCCAGGTACATGATGTAGTTGCAATCACATGGTTGCACTTAGTATGAACTGGGAACCTCACAAATTTCAAAACAGCCACAAGAGAAATACTACTCTTGACTATCACTGTGCTACAACGCTGATTAAAATATGGACCTGAGAGGCAAGGCTCTAGACAGGTATCTTTTTTGACTTTCATAAACATCAAACCCCCCCACCACCACCTTCCCAAAACCAGGCACCATTGAGGGCCATAACAAGGTTAGGTTGCTAGCACCTCCCTCTTACCTCCTCTGGCCTGTCAACTGTACTTGTGTCCATTTACTCATTTTAATCCTTCAGCAGAATCAACACTAGGAAACAGTCACCAAGGCTGAGGAAAAGGCTGACTCACTTAATCCCTCTTCACCTCATTCTTCAATAGTAAGACCAGTTGTTCTCAAGGGTACCCAGCCCTCTGAGCTGGATGATGTGGATGGGCAGCAGAATGAACCCCCATAATCCAAGGGGAAATGGTTTGCGAGCTACTACACCACTTAGGCATACAAGTCTATGGGGCCAGATGGGATCCACCCAAGGGTACTGAGGGAGCTGGCAGAATTGGTCCCCAAGCCACTTTCCATCATTTACCAACCATCTTGGCTAACCAGAGAGGTCCCAGTTGACTGGAGGCTAGAAAATGTGATGCCCATCTATAAGAAGGGCAGGAAGGATAATCCGGGGAATTATAGGCATGCCAGTCTGACCTCAGTGCCAGGGAAGGTTATGGAGCAGATCACCTCAAGTGCCATCACATGGCACACACAGGACAACCAGGTGATCAGGCCCAATCAGCACGAGTCTAGGAAAGACTAACCAGGTTTCTGGTTAGTCTTCTATGACAAGGTGAACCACACAGTAGGTGAAGGAAAGGCTATAAATATCATCTACCTGGACTTTTACTAAATCTTTTGACACTGCTTCCCACAGCATTCTCTGGAGAAATTGGCTGCTCATGGTCTGGATGGGCATACACTTCACTGGGTAAAAAACTGGCTGCATGGCCGAGCCCAACGAGTTAGGGTGAATGAAATTAAATCCAGTTGGTGATCAGTCACAAGTGGTGTTCCCCAGGGCTCAGTATTGGGGCCAGTTCTGTTTAATATATTTATCAACAATCTGGATGAGGGAATCAAGTGCACCCTCAGTAAGTTTGCAGATGACACCAAGTGTTGATCTGCTTGAGGGTAGGAAGGCTCTGCAGAGGGCTCTGGGCAGGCTGGAGGCCAAGGCCAATGGTATGTGGTTAAACAAGGCCAAGTGCTGGGTCTTGCACTTGGGTCACAACAACCACATGCAATACTACAGACTTGGGGATGAGTGGCTGGAAAGCTGCCCAGCAGAAAAGGACCTGGTGGTATTGGACAATAGCTGGCTGAATATGAGCCAGCAGTGTGCCCAGGTGGCCAAGAAGACCAACAGTATGCTGGCTTGTATCAGAAGTGTGTCCAGCAGGACGAGGTAAGTGATTGTCTGCCCATACTCAGCACTGGTGTGGCTGCTCCTTGAGTACTGTGTTCAGTTTTGGGTCCCTTACTACAAAAGGGACATTGAGGTGCTGAAGCATGTCCAGAGAAGGGCCGTGAAGCTGGTGAGGGGTCTAGAGAACAAGTCCTATGAGGAGCGGATGAGGGAACTGGAGTTGTTTAGCCTGGAGAAAAGGAGGCTCAAGGGAGATCTTATCACTCTCTACAACCACCTGAAAGGAGGTTGTAGTGAGGTGGGAGCGGGTCTCTTCTCCCAAGTAACAGGCAACAGGATAAGAAGAAATGGCCTCAAGTTGTCCCAGGGGAGGTTTAGTTTGGATAACAGAAAAAATTTCTTCATGGAAAGAGTTGTCAAACACTGGAACAGGCTGCCCAGGGAAGTGGTTGAGTCACCATCCCTGGAGGTATTTAAATGATGTGTAGATGTGGCACTGAGGGACATAATTTAGTGGTAACTTGGCAGTGCTAGGTTAATGTTTAGACTTGATGATCTGTAAAGTCTTCCAAATCAAAAATCAATCATAAGATTCTATCACAAGTGAACCCTATGCCTGGACCTCAGCCACTCCCTCACTGTCCAGCATAGCAATTTAAACCACAGATAACGGTAAGCTAATGTGCCTGATGGACCTCCTCTTCTGCCAGCTCTGCAATGGGAATGGTAATGAGCAGTAAAAGGATGTTAATATCTTACAACCACTTCAGCCATTTGCTTAGCAATGCAGGCAGACAGAGACCCTAGTCCCACTTGGTGGGAGACTCTCCTGTCTGGTAAATTGGATTATTGGTAAAAAATCTGGAGATTGTTTCTTTTCTTCCACACTCAGCCTCTGTCTTGAGCAGAATATCCTTAAAAAACATACATTGATTTAGCACGTTATGGATCCATGAGAGAAAGAGCTGAGATGCAGAAGTTCAAGACATGCCAAAGCCAAATGCCACCAGAAAGCATGTGACTGCAAGAGAAAAGATCTTAGTTCCTTTTAAGCTGCACAGTCCATGAGCTACGAGGGAAAGCTTCCAGTCCTTTCTCCTGATTGCTACCCTCATGCTTCAACACTACAATGCTAATTCTGCATCTTCAGTCATTATTTCACTCAGTGTTGGCTGCTAAACAGTTAAAGAAACAATTGAAAATAAGAAAGACCAGGGCTATGACTTAAAGGCTTAGGTCAGGGCATTGGTGCTTTGGCAACAACCTCTACCCAAATGCATTACAGTGACTCTAGCTTCCCATTTATATCCGCCTTACGCGGCTGTTGTATCACGGATACAACCTCCATTACAGTAAATCGTACTGAGAGTGGAAGTGCATTCTTAGTGACACAGACAGGAATGTGATAATGCCACCATATTCGTGTGCTCTACAGTAGCCTTTCCATCTTCACCAAGCTTGTGCATGTTTCTAGTTCCTGCTTTTTATTTTTTTGGTTGGGGTTTTTGTTATGAGATACTTTTGAGTGAGTGACACACACCTTTGTTATCATTATGTAGGAATAAAATAGTCAAACACCACCTGTGCAGAACCTACTGGTCCCTTTGTTCACTATGTCTGTGCCCCTTTCTATCTGGTCTTTCTAAAGACCCCCAGGCAAAGATGTTTTCTCATCGTCTGAGGGATTGCATTATTTTCTGTGCACGCCCAATACTTATGTGAGAAGAAGGGCATATACTATTCATTATTTACCATGACAACCTCTTCTCTTGCCTGTGTTAAAAAGTTACAGTCAGATAATGAGAAGGTAACCCATATAACCAAGAAAACAAGGGGCACAAACTAGAAACAGCGAATATAAACCAGCAACTAATATGAATGGTTTTGCTAATAACATTTTTCTAAAAAATTCCTTAATCCCAAATGAGTCACTAAAATACTGACAAATGGATTCATGGCAGCTTCAGTAAATTTACAAACTAGCATCCTGATCATAAACTCAGAAGCAGAAACCAGACCTAAATTTACTGTAAAATTCATTTGAAATTAATATTATAACTAAATTTGCTGAGGAATATACTTCAGGGAACTTTGCATTTAGGTCAGCAGGAAAGACAAGAGATACTAAAAAGGCATTTCCCATTTCACGGTTCTTCTATCACCAGCACAACTTAAAGCCAGGGGTATACATACCCTACCTAAATATTACAGAGGGAATATTATAACAGAAGCAATGTATTGTTTGTATCTCACTGATTGTGAAGCAAGGAGGAGATTCTGTTGTACAGAGCCCTCTAATACAAGATAATAGATCTCCGAAATGAAGATGGAAACCAAAAAGGAAAGTGTCACCGAGGAAAAGCAGAAATGCATTTCCTGGAAGCTGGGTGCTGGTGGGAAGGGTTCTTGGTAGTGCATTCAGACTGCGCACAATAACTTGGAGCACATAACTGGCTGCAGTGATTTACAGGCTAGCAGAGCAGTGGGTGCAGATTACAGTTCTGCTGATAGAGGCAGAATAACTCCTGGAAATGAGATGCCAGCCAGCACAGAGCAAAAGGCAGATGAAGGCCCCTAAAGTGCCTCAGATTGGAAATTACATCCTCCTCTGCTGCATGAATAATTGTTTGGCTTCCATTAGGAATCCTCTCCATTTATATCACAGTTTTGTTGATGTACAAACAATTCTTTTTTAACAACATGGACGGTACCTCTCTCTCGTAATGGTCTTGGTTTACCCTTGATGTCAAGAGGCAAAATATCTCCTGCCTGCTGGTTATAAAGTCATCAAGAAAAGACAGCAATAAAAAAATGACACAGCTCAAACAGAACCAAAATGCTTTGGAAATTACCTCCTTCCCATGCAAAGTGTCTCATACTTTCACTTGCAACAGAGTTCTAATGCAAGAGCTCAAAGAACAGTGTTTTCTGAAAAGCAGATTTTAGTTCTTAAGGCTCCTTGAAATTAAGATAGGAAAAATTTCTGTGGACAGTCTGCAAGCAAGGAGGCAAAGGCTGTGAAGAATGTAAGACAGAAGCTTGGAATGCGCTCATTCAATGGACTGGTAATTTTTAATGCCACCTACTCAGCTATGAGATATGTTGGTATCTCCCAAATTTAGTTAGTCTTGAACATTTGAGGACAAATGACCTATATAAGGAGGCAACACTGTGATTCTGTGTTGCAGCAGAACATTTTTAAAAGTGGCCACTGTATTTGAACCCTCAATTTGAGACGTCATCGAAGAAGGTAGTTTTTGAACTGGGTGACCAAAACGTAAGACTCATCAAATCCTGTAGAGATGTCAGGCTTTCAAGGCTGAACTCAATAGCAAAGGGATACTTCCATCAGAAGTTGCACCCCTTCAGTCTCAAGCGTACAGCAGGATAAAAGATAGTCAACCGTATTTTTACTTGTTGACTAAAGATGACATGTAGATAGGAAGAGAGGGAGCATAGGGCTCTGTAGAGAGACTTCCTGCCTTCAGTATATTTCTTTATACTGCCAGCTACGGTGGCATAGAGCCAGCCACCATGCTAAGGGCCTGTGCCATAACACATATACAATTAAGGAGTTGCTAATGTGCCTTTGCACTGCCTAAAAAGTCCACTTGCATGGAAAGGTGGCAGTACACTGCTGAATTCTCATCCCGGGCTTTGCCTTCTGCTTCTGCACTGCAGTTCATGGCTGTTCTGGCTAATCGAAAGACATCATAAATTTACTACAAGGAGACTAATTTTTCTTTTTATGTACTGATAGGAAAAGATGAGTACTACAAAATTCCGATACCAATCGGAGCTGAACTTACTGGCTAATTATTTTATTCCTGCCCATGTCAATGGGATTAAAACTTCTGTCGAAGAGCAGGAACAGAGTTCTAAAATACTGAAAACAATGATTACAATACATTTCCAAAGCCCCAAATGATACACAGGTGCTAAGAAGAATCATTTGCTACTAACAAGTCAAACTTTATTCAAACTTCAGAGACAGAGGGACTACAAACATTTCTTTTGTAGGAACGTTTTTTCAACAGAGGCCAAGTAAAAAAATAAATGATAACTAGCCATCAACATCATGTGTTCACTAAGCATAGCCAGAATGAAATAGGTAGAAAGAAATTAAAAATAAATTTCAATACTCTAAATTAAAAGATGCCACAGAAGGTATGCAAATTGTACGCCACAAGGTCTTGTTTTTTGTTTACAAAGAATGTGTTTTCAGTTTGATGGAGAGGCATCATTACGGAGGGAATTTGAGGCATTTTAAATAGCAGAAGCACTCATTAAGAATTCATTTTTAACAGGAAGACTCGAAAAAAAATTAAAATTAATGAGCAAGATGAAGTGGGGGGGAACTTTGAAGATGACAGCTTCTTGCTAAAAAAAGACACACTTGATATTAATCACAAGCAGTTCACATACATGCATTACCCCTAACTCCACTGTCACAATCTCCAGGACTAATTCACAGCTACTTCATGTTCACTTTGTGTCAGGCTACTTGGCAAAGCAGGCAAAGCATAGTGCGGCCCCTCAGATACTGTGGTGATAAAGACAAGGAATAGGTCACCAGGCAAAGAACCGGCATAGCCTGCTTTAAACCTGGGTGATTCCGATATGCCTGCAGTGGCAACTATGGCAGACCCTCAGGAAGAGCTACAACTACAGTCTATACCAAAAGCTCAAAGCGAGCAGTTTACGAGTAGGAAAAGCACAAGTGCTCTTGCTGCACCACTGTCATGTATTTTTGTAAACAAATGAAATCTATCTGGGACAATTTGTAGCTGGCACATTAAAACACTATAGCAGATTTTCTCAAACATTGTTTCCTTAGTCTTAAAAGGAGGAAAAAAACCCCCAAATTACCTTTTTTTAAACAAACACACAAACTAAACTGCTTAAGCGATGCACAACATCACATACGTTTTAGAAAATTCAGTGTTGTGCAACCATCAATTTATTCTTCAATACCCTCACAAAGTAAAATAAAGCAAAAAGCAGCAAAGCAGAAATTACTGGAGCAAAGCAGGAATAACAGGAGTTGCATGAAGATGTTTGAGGGAATGAGCATTTGAATTTGGTCTTGTTTCATACAGAGAATGTGACAGAAGATGACTTCATGCTAAGCATCTTTCTTACTAATGTGATGTTTTTTTCAGTGTGGTATTCCTCTTTGTTTGATCATTCCCACTGTCCCCAGTGAGTTGGGTTTATTTCCTTCTGGCCCTGCAGAACAGCACGCAGAAGAGGTGCCCCACATGGTAGAGAGAAGTACGACCCTACCAAGGGAAACCCTTCTGAAAACAACATCCAGGTCTGTTCCAACATCTACTGAAATTAGTGGAAAGACTTTCTGAGAATTTAGTGGGCTGTGGATCAGGCCTAGATAAAACCTAAGCTCATTTGGAGGAGAACTAAGAAGTTTCCATGCTGGGTAGAGATGTCTCAGCTACCTCCAAACAAGCTGCCTAATGAGCCCAAGCTGAGAGCTGCCTGATACAGCTATAGTGTTTCTGTCCCCATACGGGCAGTGCTAACTTAGGTGTCTCTGCATGACCCCGTATTGCATCATGTGGATGTATCTTAGCTGATTTTCTGCTTTCCTTTTGAAATGATAGCAGCAGTGACAGAACAGGCAGTTTACAATTACAGGATTATTTCTTATTAATAGTTGCCCCTTTAAGGTTTAGCATCTTCAACAATCATGTATGAAAATGGGTTGAAAAGACTGCATGACAATTCTCCTTTAGGACTCAGCTGACCCAAATACACAGTTCTCTTGCTCTCAATTCCCCTATATAGTGCAGGGAGACAAACTGCTCTGTTTTCTCTCTCTCTCTCTCCTTTTTTTTTTTCCCTCCCTTCCATAATGCTGCATTGCAGGACCAAATTTTCTGATTATCATGCAGTATTTTATTTTGATTGTCCTTTCCCCAAATGAAATGATTCTGGTACTGTCAAGACAATCAGGAACGATCTATCTCTTGCTCCGAGGCAGTAGGTAGTGCCTTTCTGTAATAGGAGAGCTTAAAAGCAAACGTACAGCCAGAAAAGTGGTTGCACTTCAGGGCGCTGCCAACATGACTATATCAGAGAGTGGCATGACAACATATGACTAAAAAAAGCCATGAGCGCAGAAACCTCTTCCGTCAATGCAGCAGCAGCATCAAAACACAGTTTTCCCTGCTTTAGCTTGCCTTGCATAGGGTGAGGGTAACTAATAAGGCTGTTTTCCCAACAGCAGTGCTGTACTGGTATTGCGTAAGTATTTTGACAGTGTGGTTGGCACAGCCTTCAAAAAAAACCCCTCTTGTTCCGTATTGTGTATTCATAGACAATTCTGCATAGCCAAATGACACAAACAAGGTTTTAACAGTTTTATCCTTGCAGAGTAAGAACTGCGATGCCAGAAGGACTAATATCTACTTGGGTTCCTGTATCATCAAAAAAGCTAATCAACTAACCTTGAGGTGTAGAAGCTTTACCTTCAGGTATCTTTACCAAGTGAGTTTCTGAACCTAGCAGTTAGAAAATCCTTTTTCTCACTTGCAAGCTTGGACATATTTGATCTACAAACCACAGACAGAAAAAAAAACAAACAGGAAAACCTAAAATACCATGTTTTTTTATAGACATATTTAGAAGCAGAGCCATACTGCAAAACTGGCTCTTCTAGCTCCTCAGGAAACCTGCACAAGCATTTAACAACTGCAAGAACATTCAAGGTCAAAGGCAAGCTCTTTTTGGAGATAAGTTGCCTTCTAGCTATAGTGCTAAACTCTGCAAAATAGAGCCTGTATTGCAGATGAGATGACTGGGGGATTCCTAAATCAAATAGCAAGCTCTATGAACAATGTACATAAATAAGAGCTTTATTGAGCCCTGTATCTGAAATTCATACACAACAGGAGAATTGGAATGGGAAAGCTGGTCTGCTCTGCTTCAATGAATCACTATACATCAGCACCAAGCCTACTCTTCTCATTTCAGCAAAGTACACTTTAGCTTTCAAGACCCTGAAGCAACTAGGGGATAGGAAAGCACACAAGCCCATATCAGTATAGAAAAGAGGAAAAGGCAGCACTAGTTATACTTTACTTCCACCAAGCTAGCTCTTTGCTGGCTCCTTATTGCAAGAGCTTTACCAAAAATGCTAGAAAAGCATGAAGAGAACAGTCCTTAACAGTGTGTATACCGCCCTTATATCCACGTGATTCTGGCTGAAACTCCTGAAGTCTCATCTCAGCATGTGTCAGGATCAGTAAGAAGGCAGAAGGTATCTGAGAGATAAGAGCGTTGAGGTCTCCAAAGTGCTGGGCCGATGTCTCACAGCAGCGTATGGTACTGCTCCTTCTTCAGCTCGAGCCCAGGACTCTACTGAAACAAAAAGTACTCTCCTACAATAACATAAAACGTAGTGGGAAGCTCTGCTGATAAAAAAACAACCACCTGTTTTTGGCATCTGCTTTTTTCAGTTTTCCTATGAAAAGCTATATTGGGCCAGACTGTCAATTATGCAACCTGCAGTTACTCAGCTGTCGACCGGCTTTGGCTGGAAACATCTGCAGCACTAACTTCCCAAATTACTTAACACTGTGCAGAAACAGAGCCCTGGGATACAACAGAATGGAAGAAGGGACTGGTCTGAGGTTAGTAAATGAGGAGAGAAAGCAACAAATTAAAGAAAAATCACTACAGATAAATGAAAGCTTGGAAGAGCATAGTTTTCCATAACACCAGGAGTCTTAGCTGAGATGGGACTGATGCATGAAGCCCAAGAAGGAAAAAAGGCTTCTGGTAGCCCAATTAGTCACTCACAGTATTTCTGACATTGTTGTGACATGAAGAACTACTTGGAAAGTCTGATCTGTTATTTGCACAAAAGAAGAGTAAGGCTAGCAGAAAAAGATTGAACAGCCTGTCAATTAAGCATATCATTTGTTCAACTTGTAATGGAAGAAGAATGAAAAGGAAAATCATGGAAATTAGCTGTAGATATGCTATCAGACTCTAAGCAGAGCCCAGGGTGAGACAGGGAACAGATTTTTCCCGTTTCTCATGGAGATACGAACACTGTAACAAAGCCATTTCAACTTGCCTGGCATCCTGCTCTCCATAATCAAGGCAAAAAGCAATCTTATCCGGCTTCAAACCTGAAATGTGTATGGTCTTCCTACCAGCAGCTCCAAGTTTTCTGAAGTAACAAATAGTTTGTAATGCTGCAGCCTAGGACTCCTAACACGCAAACAGAAAGCTGCCCTAATTTTCCAGTAATGTTATTTCATCATCATAGGGAATAATTAAGAAAAGAAATGCAGTGCACTTGCAGATACTTAAGACAAGTTTGATTGCAGGACTGGGGAAATGCAAAAGCACAGAAAGAGAAAGACACACAGAGCATAAGGTTCAGAGGCTAAACTCTTCCAGGAAGAAGAAAGTTTAGCCTTTGTCTATGATTAAGTGGTTGATTCTGCAAAGCTGGGCAGGTATCAAGAAATGGTTAATTGAGGGCAAGACAGAGTTATAGTACAAAGTGAAAACAAGCAGTCAAGGGGAGAAAAACAGCTGCCACCAAGTCTGTTTTCCTGTAGAGTTTCTAGTTATCATTTGAAGATAAATATACTTTTCAACTAACTTATTCCATGGAGCTAACTCCCTGGAAGTGCTGAGAATCCACTAATACTGTTGCCTAATATATTCAGGAGTTGATGGGTCTGTATCTGTGTAGTGTCCTTTCAGATTTCCTACCTAAAACAAATGAACTAACACACCAGTGAGGAAAGCATTGCATACATTTAGTCATCCCTCATAGCAGACGGCCAGCAGACATCCCAAAGCACGTGCTAGACTTATCGCAATGTATGTAACAGCGACTAAAGGCAGGTTTCTATACAGAGAGGGGAAAAACCTGACACCTTAGGTTTTGCAGCTGTGGACAGGTGAAGGACAACAGCCCCTCTGATAAAATAATGTGATCTTTGCTGTCTGTAAAGTTTGCTTTTCATTGAGGCAGCCACACGTCCTGCCCAGGGATTGAAGCTATATAGATAGCACTAGGTGTAATATGTTGGGTATATTTGATACTGCAGTATATTTTGTGAGACAAAGTACTGTCCATGCTACCTGCACACTGCTTTTTGAAAAGCATAATTTCTGAAGTCTATGTACACTATTTACAAACTATTTATTAAAAGTTATTCCAGTTCTACGCTGGTTTTCTGATCCATATAGTTTTGTGACTGCACTGTACCAGCAGACTCATTGGGTGAATTCAAGTCTATGGGAAGAGACTAACTGTACTAACCCAGGCAGTCTATGCCCTTTGGTGCTTTGGGTGAGACGTCAACATCCCACAGAAACCTCTGTGCTTCTTCTCACATCACTGTGGCACGCACAGAGAGGGAGGTGCCCAGAAGCAAAGAACGTTTAGCATAATGACTCAGATGGGTGGTCAGCAGTTTAAACCAGCCACTTGATGTTACTATAATGAGGATTCAGTTTAACAGTTGTTCCACATGCACAGAAATCTCCCCATCCCCAGGAAATCACTTAAAATGAACAAAAATCAAATCATCTGTTTGAGAATAAGGTTATGGCTTGGAAAATGCACATAATGGGTGGAGCAAAAATGCCCATGGGTGAATAAAAATTATTTCTCACAGCAAGAGGATCAGGGACCCTCTGAGCTTTATCTCAGGGATGACACACTAGAAATAAAACTCCAGGGCCAAATTCAGAACTGTAGGAATTAACTTCCCTTTTGCTGAGTCCAAGAGGAGTAGAATCCTCTTATGATAATTCTGAGCTTAGGCCAGTATGTTTTATACACATTTTGAGACACAGAAGTCTTGCTTGAAAGTGAATGAAAGTTATTTTCACGTTGATTAGCAGAATTGCATCATATGCCACTTACCAGGCAACAAATACCTGTTATAAATTGTCTACTAAAGCAATTAAAAAATTCCCATCCAACATCAGTACATTCTGATGCATATAGGAGCAACCTTAATCTTTCAACTACTACATCATTAGCTTTCTAAATCTCATCACCAAAACTAATTCATTAAACATATTCTCAGGAATACGCCTGGCCCATAAAACCCTGAAACACTTCTTAATTTCTATAGGGTTTACGTAGAGGCTTTAAGCTTAGGATGTCTAAACGTTTATATATGCATTAAATCTATCAAGATGTAACCTTTTTGCCGGGCCCTGAATTCTTCAGTTCTGCTCAGATCTCTCACTTCTCCCATTACATTGTGTGCTGTGGGTCTAGGTAGTCATAGTCCTGATTATAAGATTAATGCTTAACCATTGATATACACTGGTTGAAACATTGTAACTTCAAAAATTCATATTTGCATATGCAAATAAAGGAGCTGATCATTCTGACTGGCTATTAACAGCATTTTCTTTAAATCAGGCTGTGTCAAATTCTGTATTCAGTCATCCTGAAGCTCACAGAGCTGGTTATCAGACCATTAGACATGACAGCAGGATTCGTGGCATATTGTTTTGGTTAAGAATGCACACAAAATAGACCCTAGTTTTGTTTAAGTTCCATAAGATTTTGAAAAAAAAGGTAAATTAACAGCTTTTAAGGCATATGTGTATTAGCAGACCACAGCTAAATGTTGAACTGAGGTCTGAGGATACAGAACTGCCAGGGGTTATAACTACAGCAGCTGTAAAGGAGAACAGCTGTGGGGGTAGCCTGAAGAGATACAGAGAGGACCTAGAATCAAAACAGGAGAAGAAAAATATATTTGCAGACAGTTATAGTAATGAGGAAGAAATTAAGGATGATATGAATGGTACTGTTGTTCAAAAGATGCGTAAAAATAAGGGGAGAGAAGCCAAGCATCTTTAACTGGATATGCACTTGGAAAATAAGTGGAAGAGAAACAGAAACTGTAATGAAAGGGACAGCTGGAGAAATGATATCAGAGGATAGAGGTCAAGCCTCTGTGAGAACCAGCAATTCGAGAGTGAGAAATGACACAGTCACAAATAGCCACGACCTCTTTAGAAGTGCAGTGAAGGTATGTCAATATGTTCATTATTTCATCTGTTTTCTGCTGGTTGTTCCTCAAACTATAGTTACAGAACTATTTAAAATTTGATCTATACCTATCACTTAAATCACAGAAATTCAGTAATCGTGTCCTTTATTCCAGTCCAGTGCATTTATGATCCCGCTTCCAGTGTTCCCTCCTACAGATTGCTGAGATCTCCTTTCAAGACTCCAGGTAGGCTCTAAGAAAGCTTTCCTCCTTTGTCTGCTAATATGGTTGCTCTCTTGATGGTATTCAACACAAATGAGATGTGATCATTACCATGAGTTCCTTTAGGCTGCTTAAGTCTCAGAGTCCCCTCAGTAAAGCAGCCTTTGAACCAGTCCTAAACCCTCTTCATGCTACTGCTGTAATGTTTATTTTCACCTGCTGAGACAACCATTCTTTGTATGCTAGTCTGTTGATTCTCAGTTTTACTCATCAATTTTGCTTCTGCTGCTCCTTTCGATACTAAATTTTCCTGACACAGCTCTTAATTTCACTGACTGGTTGCTCCTACCATGAGGCTGCAGCAACCAGTACTGTCTCCACAGTTCTCTGAGGCATTATGTTTTTCTTCCGACTCCTATAGATTATTTTTTGAATTGTTCTAAGTCTTTATTTGATGACTGACACAAGTTTATTCATCAGTGATTCCAAAAGCAATGATAGCTGGCCAATCTCTCTCCTCTTATCTGCACTAGGGTTCAGGTTAGACATTAGGGATGGATTAGATCACTAGGATTGTAATGTAGCACTCGAGCAGGCTGTCCAGAGAGGTTGAAGAATCTCAATCCCTTAAGGTTTACGAAACCAAGCAAAACAAAGCAATGGCTGACCCATGTCAACCACAGGTCAACCACAGTCCTCCTTTGAGTGGGAGGATGTACCATGTAAACCCTCAGAGCTCCCTTCCAACCCTTATTTCTATGATTCTATACATTTGTCCAATATTTCACTCCTATACCCTGTAACAATCTGGCTATCTTAGATTTCTTCATCCTTGATATCTCCTTTTTCCGTCAAGCAGTATGTCATCAGCTTCAGTCTTGACATCTGAGAGTCTGAAAGCTGGTTCAATTTGTACTGTGATGCATCTGCAGCCAAACGGATGCAGAAACACATTGAATCATTGGTATATGCCCAAAAAAAGGTGACAGGTTGCCAGGTGGCAGGATGGCTCAATAAACTATATGCCCTCTTGGTATACAAGCAGCACATGGCTGTTGCTGGCACTGAGCAGATACTATGTCCTCAGTCACTGGTAATCAGTA
The DNA here is from genome assembly GCA_026413425.1 of Tringa solitaria. Classification (NCBI taxonomy): domain Eukaryota; kingdom Metazoa; phylum Chordata; class Aves; order Charadriiformes; family Scolopacidae; genus Tringa; species Tringa solitaria. The sequence goes on along the minus strand of JAOXJM010000041.1, from coordinate 49,909,325 downwards.
CAGCTCTCTCCTCAATACTAAGTAAAGCAGTTTTCGGCAGTGCTTTTACCTAAAAGTGTTCTCACCCTACCGGCCATGCTCAGCCATGCAGGAGGACAAAGACACCTTTTCTCTCAAAAATGGAGGCTTTATGGTTAACAGATCTCTGAGGGTTTTTTTTACTAACAGCAGGCAGGGTTTAGAAATGTTTCTACCTGTTGCTGGACTTCCACGTCAGTCCCTGTGAAACACGTCTTTTGATTCTGCTGGGCAGGGCCCCGATGCCTTGTCTCTTATATTGGGAATGTTCTGGTACTATAAAGCAATCAAATCTAAAATTTGCACTGCACTGCTGCCCAGAAATGGTTTGGCACTCTTAGGTACCCTCACAAGACTACTCCCTAATCCAAGTTCCTCCGTGGCTGCTAAACTTTAAACTTACACCCCTATATGAAGAAGTGAAAACATGACCCCAGATGACTGTGAGAACAGCTGTGTGCCACTCTGTCCTGTGTCCAATGATCTTACCCATTTGTTCTTAAGTAAATGTTATTATTTGCTGGATTTGATAAATCAGGGATTGATTTAAGAGGTGGAAATGAGGATAAAATGAATCTGTAATACCTAGAGGATAATATGCAGTCTCTTACTATGTGTGTCTTTCCTTTTTGCCTTGAAAGTGCTGCTGTGGATGGTGAGGGACAACAGGAGGTTAGCAAAGGACAGAAGGGACTTAGGAAGGAAATTCAGGGACAGCTGAGGGAGCAGGAGTGAAGAGAGGAAATTCATCAAAGAAAAGCGATAAGAACATTAGACTGAGGGGATTTATTTCAGGGTATTAGGAAGGAAATATAAGACGAAAAAATCTCTAAAAAATAACTTTATGCTAAAGTATTTCACAGCTGGGGGAAACTATTCGGCCTCTCCACAGACACCGATCTAGACACACACACCAGATTTTTGCCACAGAGCAATAGTAAATTCCAGTCTATCACAAGGATCCACGGTGACAGGTTTCTGACCAAAGGTGTGACTGAACTTCTGGAATGTCATAAAATACAATCTATTACCAATTCTTATAGGACAACAATATGTGTGTATCACGACTGTTGAAAATCTGCTTCAGGTACAATGGAGAAAACTAGTAACATAATCCCCTCCTGGCATGTTTGTTATGACAGCTTTTGCATATTCTGGTGACTCTTCTTCATTTTAGATCCTCTAGCTTTGGTTACTTAGTTACATAGAGCTGTACAGAAGGGTAGAACAAGCTATTAGGAACTGGAGGAATAAGCTAAAATATATATACCCTGTTAAAAGATGGGAGCATTACTTATGAACAGACTTGAGATGAAACTAGGTGTTGCCGTCTTGTTTATACGTGTTGCTATTATTTATTTGCTGTAGTTAGGCCTGCATCTGAGAGATGATAAAGCATGTTTCTGTGTCCTGGAGCAACAGAAAACCTAAAAATAGAAAAAGATACAGAGCTGCACTCTGTTGTGTTACACCTTACAGCAGTGACCTTTCCTTACCACTTTCCTACTGAATGTACAGAAGAGGCGGTGCTTGTGAGAGCTGCAAGCAATGTAAGAGTGTTTCTGCCTGTGGTATACACCAGGAACATGTTTCTTAGGCCAGATCCTTCTTGAGTGTTGACAGCTGTTCACCTCTGCCTTACCAAAATGTCCTAAAACAAGACTTTGAATGCGTTAATTTTAGTCTAATCTGGAGCATCAGTCCCAAATTTCCAGAAAGGAAAATTATTTTGGTTGCCAGACTGAGTTTTCATGGAGCATTCTTAAAAAAGCCAGCCTGTACCCTGGAATTTCTTACCGCTTTCAAAAGTCCCTATTTCCACCAGGGGCGATGCATGATAACATAACAGAGATGTTGCTGAGCAAATGTTATGTGCTGAGAGACTGCAACAGATGCTGAAGTTCAGGATTAAACTCAATCTCTCCTTCTATATGGTTTGTAGAGAATTAAGGTAACATCTCCATTATCCCTCACAGCACAAAGCCATTGCTGCTGCCTCCCCATGCAGCTGCAGAACATATCATATTATATTGTATTACACGGCAAGGTTCAAGAATACCAGGTGTTCTGACAAAGCAGCGATTGCTTCTCCCACATCACAGAAAAATCAACCATGCCATGACTGCAATTTTGCCACTGCGTGGTAGCTGGATCACTAGAGCACGGGCTTGAGCTCTCTTAGTATTAGTGCACCTGGAAGATTCTTTTGTAGTTGGACAAGAAACACAATTTTGAACTAAAACTCTGGAGTCTCCTCTATATGTGCTGTGTGCCTCCATGGGAGGACAGCAGGGGACTGCAAACAGTGGTTTATTGCTATGGGATTGCTCTTCATGAACAGACCAGCATATTAAATGCATGCTAACCATGGATTCAGCATCTCAGGATGCCAGGAGGCAAGGCAGTGACTTCAAAGATAGCAGCTGATAAAAGAGGAAATGCCCAAATATCTAAAAACTTACAACTACACAGATCAACATTCTGTAACAGCAGCAAAGCAAACCCATGGCATATCGTATCCAGCTCCACCTGACAGCTCTGGAACTAACAGTTAATTGTACTGGGATTGAGCCTTCCCAGATTTCTCCCAAATTTGTGCCAACTACTTAATAGCACAAACTGCAGGCATAGATGGAGTGAGGCCTGGTTTACACTTAACAAATGATCAGCAAAATGTTCATGCTGGATAGAAGAATGCAAAACAAACAAAAGAGCCTGCAATCCCTTAGCCTAGAGTGCAATGCCAGCCCTTGGCTCTCAGTTGTACTAGTTAAATATCCATTAGGCGACACATAACCAAGACAGAGCCTGGAAGCTACCCTTCACCTGGGGTTCCCCTCACCTTTCAGGGTAACTCCTACTAGTTGTCCTCCCTGGAAAACTGAGCATCAGGTCTGACAACAGCTGAAGATCCTGGTGTTTTCTGCCACTCCTTCATGTAGCAATGCTTTGTATGGTCACAACTCTCTAGCTGGAGATGCTGGGTCTGCCCCATAGCTGTGGACTCTTGGAGCTTGTCTCAAGACTTCCTACATCTTGACTTGATAACCTGAGGCTCAGAGATGGTGGAAATCCCTGCAGAGGTAAGACTTTCAGGGTCTCTTGGAGATGGCAAGCTTTGGAGATGCTTTGGAGATGGCAAGCAGCTACACTTGCCTGCTACGAATCCAGAGAGAGTTCAAAAGAAACCTAGTCTTTGACACGTTGGGAATTCACTGAGCCAAAGTTATTTCAGAGAAAACATTTTAGTGAATCAGCATCTTTTGATAAAACTAAGCTTTGGCAAAGGAAGAGGAGAATTCCCAGAAGCTGCCATAGAGGAAGCCATATGAAGTCAAACTATGGCCTGTCTCACCCCAAATGCAAGCACAGTGCAATTACAGTGGAAACAGATAAAGAAAAAGCTGAACAGAAAGGGTTTTTACATGCTAATTATTGACAGCAGCTTCACAGGTGGAAGAGGATTAGATGGCAGACCATGTTTAGACACCTAATCTCTGAGAGCAGTTGTTTCCCTATCCAAGCATTATGGTTATGATCAAGTGAAATGAATGGAAAAAGCACTCCTTGACTTCAACTAGCTCTAGCTGGGGCTCCTGAGGGGCATTTATTGCTGCATGACCAAGGCAGCACACGAGGATGGTGGACCGTATGTGTCTATGTGTTTGCACACACAGGGCTGTGAGTGCAACATGTTTCATACAATAGAGGTTTGAGCCAGACTGCTATAATACAAGTCTGCGGAATTAAAAGTAGGGTGGAAAAAATAGGGCCAATTATTTTTATAGCTTGCCCAAATGCCTCAATTGATCATACTAACTTTAGAAAGCAAAAGGCACTGTGCACACTTGACAGGTTTGTTCCTCTGACAGGTACATCATGTGCTCGTGATTCCTGTTTAATTTCCTTTTTTAAGAATATCTCAAACTGTGTTCCTTGTGGGTGTGGTGGAAAGCGGAGGCAGAGAGCGATTCTTCTCTAAAGGAAAATACAATTACCCAACTTCTTTAAATGCTCAAACATATGACAAATGAACAGGCTTTCAATGCTCCCCACCAGCTCCAGTTTAAAACAAACCACTCTGCATTATACATTCAGTAACAGATCCCTACTCCCAAACTCCCTATAGCAGAAGGGAACCAGGGAAAAAAAAAAAAAGCCCCTTTTATTTTCCCTGTGCTTTTCATATTGCAAGGTGCTTTTTTATCTCTTTGAACTCAGGAGAGAGACTCGCACACATGAAGCTGTGCTGCGCTAACTGGGTTGCTACTGGAATACAAACTAGGGTCACTGAGGTGGGGGGTGAGTGTTTGTGCACTCGTGTTCTTTGATGAGTGCCAATCATTCCTGCAGTTTGTTCACCACCTATGCACTGTCAAACATACGCACAGACACGCAGACCCTTCTAATCTGTTATCTTCCAGTGCTAAAAGCGGACAAGTGAGTGGTAATTCTCCAGGTTAAAGATAAACCACAATGAGGGTTGAGAGTGTGTGTTTTTAACAAGCTCATGCAGAAGATGTGCAAGGGACTATCCATGTAAGTGTGATCATAATAATTTCTACATTGCAACCTGTATGTTCGACAGCAAGTGAAAATACGAATATCAGAGAATACATACATGTTTGGGGGAGGTTTAATTCCCTTTATCCTTTCATCGTTTTTTTGCCATGAATACAAGGTCCTCTGGGTTATTCTCCCATTATTGGCAATATGCCAATCAATCAGAAGAATAATAGATGAGTACTAGCAAGTTAGCACTGTGTTTCTTAATCATGGAAAGTTGAATGAATGCTTTAAAACCTTTTCTTTAGGATTTCTGTTTAATAAAGGGAAATACTTTCCCTCCTCTTTGCTATTTTTAATATGATCAACTCCAAAATCTCGTGTGCCAGTATTCTAGATTAATCTAAACACATTTCACTGGTGAAATCATATGGTCTCATTTCTTTGTTTATTTTTACCCAATGGTAGGGGTATTCAGTAGGATTCAGCATCGGCTTAACACCATTTTCACTGCAATCAATAGTAAAACTCTGAAATACCGCAGCTGGAAAACAACTAGGGTACTACTGAACACATTAAGAAAAAATTCTGATTTGGTGAAATTCAGGTTTGGCATTGGTGAGTTTGGCTTTGTTAGTGTCAGGGAAACTGCGCTTGTTATGATCAAGGCTGAATTTGAACCAAGTTATACTATTCAGTCTGTTTCTGTCTCAGATTTAGCTTCTCCCTGACACTGTCCTGATATTCTGGTAATGACTGCTGTAGACCAGGCCTCCAGTCAGCAGCTGAGGACAGCTGGGTCAGCCAGTATTGACAGTCTTTTGCTTGAAAAGTCTGAAAATGAGATATTCCAAAGCAAAGATGCTGCTCTCAAGTATTTCCTTCTTTAACTTTGCTTGGGGGAGCCTAAATTTCTGCTTCTGCAGCTACCTTGCACATGCGCCTCCCTTTGTGCTCCAGAGAGAGATAAGTGACTTTTTACAGATTTCAAGTGTGTGATTAGAAATTCACAGCTCCATGGATTTTAAGGCCAGAGAGGTTGTTGTGTTAATCTCGTCAGAGCTAACACATAGGACGGATCAGGAAACCATTTTCAACTACTTCCTGCTGCAACTCCAGCAGCTGAAGCTGAACTAGGAGCTAGGTTTTAGAAAAACACACAGCAATTTAAGATGAATTTTAATAATCTTTCAGGGGAGAAACTCAACAGAGCTTTCAGTGGCTAGTTCCAATTAGTGACTTCCAATTAGGTCAAATAGGCCCAATATTTCTACATTTAATCTGTCTACCTACAGCTTACAACTGTTAGTTTCCAATAAGCATTTTGCCCCCAAGACTGTAATATCCTCTCTCATCAAAGGCCTATTCTCCATATTAGTATTTACAGATCATGATTAAGTTAAGTTTTAACCTTCTCTTTAATAAACTAGGTAGATGAGTCCCCCGAGTCTCTCATAAAACATGAGCTCTGATTGTTTACTTACTCTCTCAGATTCTTTTTGAATTGTGCCCAATTTCTAAACTTTTTCCTTGAAGAACGGGCACCTCAACTAGACATGCTGTATTTCAGAAATTTTTGCAACAAAAGAATGACAGTTATTACATGACTTCCTCTAGCAAAAGGGGAAAAGGTAGAGAAAAAAAGCAAGAAATCATGAAGTAGAAGAAAAAAGAAGACTGAAGAGGTTAAAAAGAGGCAAAATAATAACTGAAAGAAAATGGAGAAGGAAGGAAAGACTCAAAGTAGGCCAAAGTAGTAAAGAAATAAGTAGCTACTGAAACAGAAACTCAGGAAGAAGCAAGAGATGACGAAAAGACCATACAAAGCAGTGCCTATTTACAAATATGCTTTCATAAGTTATCTAGGCAGTTCCAAGAGGTTGACACTCGATCCTGTCACCTATCCCTCCAATGAATTATTTCATGCAATTGGTGATCTCCGACAGTGATTACTACATGATCCTCCCTACTTAAGAGCACACACTACACTTTTGTGGAGTTTTTTAGAAGCAGAGCTCATTAGCACCACTAGGCACTAAAATGACCTCCCCCAAACCCACCACCCATGTTTCAGTTGAGCTCCAACTGTGTGGAGTGGAAGAGTGGAAGGGACTGTGTCTCTTCCCATCCCCCATCCTGGAAATACCTGCCTCACTTCAATGCCAGCACTGGAGGACTCAGTCAGAACAAACAAAAGGCACATCTAAACAAAGCACACATACAGAGCTCTGGGCTCTAGTCATCAAGCCTGGGACATCTGTGGCTTTCTCAGGATGCCTTCCTGTTCAAGTAATTAGCCCAAGGCCAGCTGTCCCCTTCTCGCTCTTCACCCTTTATGCTCCCATTGCTTCTACCACCACTCTGTCCAAAGACTATTTCCTCTGACGGATCACCAGAAAAGTAGCTTTTTTTTATTATTTATTTATTCTTTGGAAGGAGGGAGTGGAAGAGAACGGGTGAGCTAGTAAAGAGGAAAGGACTCTTCTGAGTACATCTAATGAGATGCCTCAACTTTTCCAAACAAGTTTTGGCCACCATCAGAGGAAAGATCTGCTTTAACCTTTATATTTTGAAGATACAAACTCCAAATGCTTGTGTTGGTACTGAAAATGCAACCATCAATGGTGAATTTGCCTGTTCAGGAAAGCTTACTGCTTTTCGGACACATTCAGCTCTTGTATTCTGGGCCTAATTTCCCTCTCAGTGATGCAGAAGTAATTCAGGGAAATTAAGGAACCGCTATTTTAAACTCAAGATGCTGCCCATAAGGCACTCATTTCTGAAATCTTTCTGCTGATTTATGCTAGAGCAACCTAGAGGTACCATGGGAGGCAGGTCTCCACATCCACGGGGGTTACCACAGTGTGGCTGAAGAAACCCAGCTGAAGCTTTTACTGGTTGTGTGAAAGCAGGAGCGAGAACAGAACCAGCCCTTCTGTTCTCACCTGTGAAATTACATTTGTAGCTCTGCCCCAGAACTAGGCTCCCAAACAGTCCCAAGCTGGAGCCAGGAAAGGAACGCTGCTCCCCATGCCCTTACTTGTTTAGCAAGTAAGGGCATGACAAAGCAAAAGGCACGTGTGTGCATTGAGCAGCCCTGTCCTCTGATAGGGCAGCAAGTGCTTGGATGATACATTTACTGCAGCTTGCGCTGCATCGTGCTTGCCCGTGTATCATCTCCATAGCAGCAGTTCTGCTAATTGAGACCAGCTGCTTCAGTTCCAAATTCTTCTCTCCAGAAATATCGATACTACAACGTTATGATTAGAAGGCACTTTACCAAATGCCTCTGAATTCTGCACAGCTCGGATGAAGAGCAGCTGCAGAAAGAAGAGACGGTTCCCTGAACGTACAGAATAAAACACTGCAAAAACATTGCAGAAATGAAGGCGGTAAGAAGCACGTCAAAATAGAATAATAATGGCAGAGAAAGCAGCCTGCTGTATATGCTTGTGCCTGTCATTTTAGATGTTGAAAAGCCCGGGAGCAGACTTCTTCCTTATGCTCTAGGATAAATGGCCACAGCACTGCAGTGTTACAGCTTCATGCGGCAGGTGTGCTTATCTGTCAGATCCAGTTTTTCCGTCCAAGGATGGATTAAAGTAAAATCCATCAATCTGGGTATGGCTTGGGAGAGTAGCTGGGGTCTTGCATCATTTGGCTCCAGGGACTGTTCTGCAGCCCACTGGCAAAGAGAGTCACTGGAACTGATAAACTAGTGGGAAGATTTGCAATGCAGGAATGCCACCACACCACCATGACCTGGCTTCGCTGTTGGCTATTTCCCTGTGGCTGCTGACTCCACACAGCAAGCTGTCAGCTGGATGCTTGGCAAAGGTCACACTGGGATTGCCGAAAGCTGCAAGCATTTTCCCCCTTTGGCCAGGCTGGATTAAGCTGGCTAACAGTACAGTCAATTCCAAATTCACTTAGAAGTCTCAGGCCCTGTCTGTGACCATCGGGCATAGGGCATTCCTGAAAAGACATCTGGTTACTGAGTTTATGCAAGAACTGGGCAAACCACTTCACTCCCATCTGTTGTTCCAACCTCCTGAGCACAGAGAACAGAATCCTTGAAAGAGAAAATCTCACCAAGAATGGTCTAAAAATGAGAATCACGATACAATGCGTGGTTTCCTCCTGAGAAGGAAGCTGTACAATCCTTCAGAAAACATGCCATGCTAAAGCATGCGGCTGTGTAAACAAGGGCCTAACACACCATTTCACTACTCAGATTTCATACAACAACTGAGGTAATGCAACACAACTAAAGCAGAGAGATCACTTTGCTATGCTAAGTGATTTGCCTCCTACTCTGAAAATCAATGAGGTAAATAAAATGTTTTATACAGATACCAGACAGTGTCTCTCAGCAAACAAAATGCTCGTGTTTTAAAAAATATTCCAACTATGTTACTCTGGAAAATATTCAAAATGTTTAGACCCTCATTCAGATTTTGCCATTTACACACTTTGTTTGCTTTCCTTGTGTTCCATTTATCTGCTGCATCTCCCTTTAAAGTTAGAGTTTTCGTACCTATTTCACTTTCTAACTTTTGATCTGTGTTAGAAGACTGTTGATCTATATTAGAAGACTGTTTGAATCCACAGTACTCAGGAGAGGCAATACCTCAACGAAATTCCAGAAAAGTTACAATTGAATATAAACTTTAAGAATCCTTCTCTGAAAAAAAATAAACTTACATTGTATGCATAACATTCACTGACTGCATATTCCTTTAATATCCATTTTCTTTCTGCTGCTAGTAAGATTGCTATACTTACTTGTGCAGGAAATCAGCTGACACAGAAGTACATATAAGAAAGAGCACTGTAAAGATATATGCTCCATGTGCTTATAGGGAAGCTACCTCAACAAACTGCTCTTTGGCACATGCAGACCTGTTAGTGTCATTTGGAGGTGAGAGCTTGATGAAATTCTGTTGATTGCAGTACAGTTCTAAACCCTTCCATCAAGCTGAATTTAGCCTTTCTAGTCACCAAATCACATGAAAAAACTTTTATGCATACATTTATTTTATTTTTAGGTCTCCAAGATCAATCAATGACACTCATGTAAGGAGATGGTTATCACAAGGCTAGGTAAAAAACTAATTAAGCTCTTCTGTACACTACAGTCATTGGGACCATCAGGACAGACACTTTGATGGTTTCCAATGGCTCAGCTCTGTGGAATGTTAACAGAATTACAACAGCTTTAAACAGTCATGGACCTTGGCGCATCAGATCATAACGAACCCATGCAGCAGAGCAATCAGTAGGAGTACTCAAACAACAGATTCACCAGCCTCTCTTAAATCTCTTCCTACTGGCATTTGTACACCTCAGTCTGCAGTGTGCTGCAACTATTATGCACTGCTGGAGCAGTGGAAGGCAGATGCCCAGCACACATCTGCCCCAGCAGAGAAGCAACAACTCTGCAGCTGACCATTTATTTTGTTCACAAAGCACAGGCATACTCCCATTTAATTTTAGCTGCCCTAGCCTCTCCCATAACTAAATTATTATTATTATGCTCCACACAATCCTCGTACTGACAGGGATGTTTGTTATATGTAATTAAAGATATTAATTTTGCATGGAACAGAAGACACAGAGCCAAGAACTTGATTTTTTTTAAAATCTTCCATTAGAAAATTACCTTCATTAGCACCGACTCGCTGAGCTTCTCTCTGTTGACAATTTTTATCGCAACCTTCTGACACGTAACACAGTGAACCCCCAACTTCACAAGCCCTGCAGGAGAAACAGAGCAAAACAGAAAGGGAGAATTGGTTAGAGATAGCTGCTGTTAAGATTTGTGTGTACACCACCCAGCAGTTGGCAGCTTGCATGCAAACAAACTTCCACTAGTCCCTCCTCCAGCCAGATAAGGTCTTGTAAGTAATGAAGCCCTTGCTGCCCACATTGGGACCATTTGGCAGTGAAGCCATCAACATCCTTAATGCTGCTGCAGTTTCTGCCATTAAAGCTGTATTTTTGTTGAAGCACTGCAGTTCAGCTCTGTCCACTCAAAGTGTGTTCGACCAGTAAAAGGTACACTTCTGCCAATTTAATCACACTAGAATAAAGGCTTTGCTGACATCTGACATCAATGAAAGTTCAGAAATCAACAAAACTAGGTGGTCAAAAGTCTGCAGTGTAGACATGGGCTCTATGTTTTTCTCTTTCCAAAGCTTTCATAATCATAATAAAAAGGTACTTAATTATGCTTTCCCTCACTGTTTTAATTTATCCTACTGTATAAAGTTAACACTGTAATGAACACCATTGTGGCATGGAGCAACACCAACATATGCTGGTACAATTCTGAATTCTTCTTATTTGTTATTATTTACTATATCCTTGTCCTCAAATAATGAAGAGCACTGCTAATTACTATATTGGTAAAAGGATATAGATATCCCTGACAGGATCAGGATGTCTGGTCCGTCACCAAAATACATAACAAAACTCCAAGAATTAAAAGAAAGAGGTAAGTAACATATACACAGCATTATCTTCTGCAAAATTTTGACCTAAATCTGCTGACTTGCATGAAAGTACATTGAGGTATTTCCCACAAGTGAGTTTAAGATAGTCCCACAAGCTCTCAACTCCATCACCATTAACAAAATTTGTACCCAGGAAAATTGCACTTTGTAGGTCTATTCAAGTGAGATCTTGTTTGTTTCAGCTTTTACTTGCCAAACGTGCACATGCAGCACAACACCTGAGATAGGCTGGATCCCATCCCACTCCACACACAATATGCCAAATTGCCATTTAGTTTAATTCAGTTATAACTGAAGTAAGAGGAAACGGCACCTCCCCAGTGTCACTGAGACCTGCTGGGATTCACAGAGCATTTGTGAGCAATGACATCGCACAGCAAGAAAAAGTCTAGCTCAGCTCGCAGCTCCTAGGTTGGGTTGCAGTTATGACCCCAACCCCATCCCCTGACACAAACCACAAAGCCAAACACGTTGCTTTATCTGCAAATTGAACACAACAGATCTGCAGGTCAGCAATATGATGAACACAGGACTTCACGTTTCTTACCTAGGAATGAATATATAGACTATTGCCTTACTACCAACTGTCCCCATTGAAGTGAACTGGAGCTTCATCAGGGACTCCAGCAATCCCTTGCAGCTACCTGTCCATCTTTTTGCTACATAGTTAATCATAAATTTGGAACCATTAATCGCTGGTTATTATGCTAAGAAATAAACTCCCGACTTGCTTCCAGTCACATCTCTTTTATGGCATGCTCAAGTGTTCTGGATATTTCTAGTCACATAATTTCTCAGTCTCATCTGCTTAAATGCTGACATCCTTACTTTCAGCCATGATATAAACAAGTCACAAAAATTAAGAATGCTGCACACTGACAAATCCATTTGAAACTGTGCATAGCAATAGCCTGTCCTTTGCCTGAAGCTGCTGAGAAGTGCAGCTGGGGGAAAATGCTGTGATGTCCGGCCAATGCTCACTCTTACGTCTGAATTTTGTCTATTCAATAAATTTATAATATTACCCATAGCGCTACTGGCTCTATTGATAGCAGCTGCAGCCTTACTTATGCTGCTTCTCTTTGGCTTTGTTCTGTGTTTGGCTAGTGAGTGGCTACTTGGCACCACTTTGTTGAAAGTGTGCATAGTTTCAACTTGTGCTGATTGCTCCCTTCCTGCTTCCTGCACAAGTCACAGCTCTACATCACTTAGAGCACTATCACATCACTTTTTACGTGCTCCTAGTTACACTTTTAAATCGCAGCAGAACTTCTAGCTCAGTCCTTTACACTTAGACTCCCAGGATCTGTGGCACGGTGCCATACTGTAACGTGCTGCAGACCAATTATTTTAAGAGGTCAGTAAAGGTGACAAACAACTGGTCCTTCACGCTGAAAAAAATATAATGGCTTCTGGTATCTCACACTTTAGGGTTTCATTTCAAATGTTGTTGCTCCCAAACCAAGACATCTTTCCCACTGAATTTGGCTGATCTGTAAACTATTTTTCCTTTACCCTCCCTGAAGCACTCTGTTGCTAAGTCACAGGAGGGTTTTAACCATGAACTTCTGCGAAAACACCATGCTGTACAGGCAATCTTCACAGCACCCTCTGTCCTTCTGGCTACTAACCTACCACAGAAACTCAAAAATTAAGATTAAACCATTCTGTTTACTCCACTAAAAAAGTTAATCAGTTGTTAGAAGACACTGCACACCTTGCAAAAAATCACACTGATACTGAATTACACTGATTTTATATTGAATTAATTTAATTGACCTCAAGAAATTGTTCTTGATTTACACCATGGTACCAGAAGACAGGATGAGAAAACACGTGAGATTTAATGCATTTTTCCTCTTCTCCCAATTCATATTTTAAAAATCAAGAAAAAAATTGCACTGTCACAGCTGTCTGTTTTGTGGAGATAGAACTTTTAAGACAACCCCCTGAACAGCCCAAGACAGCACTTTCGCTGCACTAAATTCGCTGAATGTAATTTTAGGATAAAGATAAAACACGTTGCTCTGCTCTACCTCCTCCCCCCTCCCCTAGCTACTTCCTTTTGACATCTGCATGCCAGCCTAACCAAAAAACTCCCCTCTTTGTAAGTCTATTTATACAATAAGGCCCTCCTGCTACTAAGCAGAAATCACAACTGAGCTTGGGAGGAAGTGCCTGAACTCAGGCCTTCTGTTTCTGTCCTGCAGTTCCAGTCTAGTGTGTAACTACTTAGAGATAACTTACACTAGGATTTGAACTCTTGTGGGCTTCTGATGCTTAGGAAGCCCTTTTCCTGACAAAGAGAACATAAACCATTCAAGATGTATTCTATATCTGCATAATGACAGACCTTTAGAGAGAATAAGAAGCAGCTACGTGAGTAAACGAGCAGTTACTAAAATGAAAGTGGCAGAAATGCCTGCTTAGAAACAAGTGTCCAAGGTATGTTTACAGGGTTGTGGAAGTGGCTGTGGACCTTCCAGTTTTAGCTCTCCTGTATATACAGCTGTTAACGAGCACCTCAAATCTATAGCAAACCTCCAATACAAATGTGTCAACAAGTTAGGTACTTACTTGTAAAGCTTATCTATACATTCAGACCAGCACAGGTACCTATGTGGTCCGCAAAGGAAAACAAACAAGGCTGCCACTAAGAGGATATTTTGCACTGCCTTTGCTTAAAGCAAGTCTGCCAAGCAACAAATAGTTTGAACTTGTCAGCTTCACAAGTAATTAACCCACCAAATGCAGGCAAGTAGTCTTCAGGATGGTTAAAGTTAACTGTGGTCTGTGCTGGCAGAAAATCTAAGATGTTTTGGGAATCAAGCACTTGAAATTTCCCCCAACCACCCACATAGCTGTCCCACCCACTCCCTTCTCTGGGCACACTTCAGATTTCCATCGATCGGTGGTTCCTGGGGGCTCTCGGGCACTGACATGCTGGAGCTTTCAAATAGGCTGTTCCATCCTACGAGCTGCAAACATTGGGCTGCTTCTGATCTTAGCCACTGAACAGCACCAGAACCAGCCCTATAATTTCAGGTTGGTGAGCAAAGAAGAAAAATGAATATGTTGAAAAGTAAGGGGACGTGTAAGCTAGCAGTGTCTTTTCATGTATAATTAAAAGCCATTAATTGGAAAACAATGAGCATGAGGAACCTCAGACGACACAAGGGAAAGATGCCATTCAAGGAAGAAGAGCAAAGGGAAGCGTACAGGCCAACAACCATGCCTGCACATTTTTCTGCTGGTAAACTCCCACTCTGCAGATGCTTAAAGATACACAGACCTTTTCTGAAATGGACAGGAGCTTCTGTGATGAGCAAAGGACAGATTTAGATCAGCTGAACAGGTGGACAGCCCATCCTGAAGTAGTAGAGAGAGGAATCCTTTATTTTACCCAAGAAGAACACACTGTGGGGATGAAGAAACAAAAGCTTCCCTCCAGCTGAGACAATAAATTCATTGTGAATCCCTGACCGCAGAAAGTCATCTCCATGGCCTATACTGTAACTGGCAATCATCTCCATGACTTTTCAGCCAAGGACAGGATTTTAGAAAAGGCTGATTTCCTTTTGCCTTGCATTTTCTGTAATAATTTTCTCTAATGCAGACTGAATGAAACATTCACAGTTCAGAGCTGGTGCTATTTCATATCTACTTTACAGTTGTGTAAATAGCAGCATGAGGGAACATAACTGTGGATAGTAACACCTTACTAATGATCCCGTTATTCCAACTCTTCATTAGAGAAAGAAACATTCTGGGAATAAGAGAAAACTCGTTTTCAGTCCTATCCAAAATTGGAGTCTGTCAAAGACACCAACCTGAAACAAATTGTCATTTCGGGAGAGAGACTAATAAATAATGAAACAACATTGTTGTTTAAATACAGCACTTACAGTATACTCATTGTTAATAAATAATGTTCCCACAGTCTTTCAGAAATGTTAAACACAAGTAACTCATTATCCTGATTTTAACCATAAGGCAAATGACTACTTCAAGAAGTGGAATGA
Source organism: Tringa solitaria (assembly GCA_026413425.1). Taxonomy (NCBI): domain Eukaryota; kingdom Metazoa; phylum Chordata; class Aves; order Charadriiformes; family Scolopacidae; genus Tringa; species Tringa solitaria. Next base: position 49,894,264 of record JAOXJM010000041.1, on the reverse strand, counting down.
AAAATTAGGTACATTTGCTTCATTTAATACATATGATTTTTCTAATCATAAATGGAGGTCTTTAATTTTCTTTTGAAATAAAACCAACCCAATACCCTAGTTGTAAGTACTGATAAATTCCAGTAGCAGGGAAACCAGCCACTGATTTCAGATGATCATCTGCATGTTGCTTGCTCTTCATTTCACTTCAGAGCGCACTGTCAAAAAGCTTCTTAAAAAAATCCGAGTGGAAAGGCCTGGTCTGGCCACTAGTATCTATTTTGGCTGGATAAGCAATTAAAAGAATGTCTACAGAGAAATATTACTCCTCTTTTAACTTGAGTTAGCTAATTGCCAATTAATTCAAGTCAATGAATACTCTGCAAATGTTAATCTAGGCACTGCAGGACACAAACATTTGTGGTTTACTTCAGGGCTCAGACTAGTACTGATAACAAACTATCTAGATTAAAGGAAGAATAAAAATCTTAGGCTGAACAAACCCAAGTACACTGATTTTTAAAAAGCTTAGTGTGTACATCATTGCTGTATATGAGCTTTGTACATATGATCTTTATATACAAGTAATGTAAATTCTTCCCACAAATTGGAGGTTGCTGCTGTAAATCTTAAAATTTATGGATGCTCGTTGCCGAAAACAACATGCACTAGCATTTGCAAATCTCCAAACCTTCAGCAATGCCAGTTTAGAAAATCAACCCTTAAAGCAAACAAAAGCATTAATACAAATCAAGTGGAGTGCAGGTCAATGCTTAAAGTGTAATATTCTTGCTCTTTATTCTCAGTTATCTTCACAAACACTGTAATTTCAATTAGGGTTAAAGCAGTTCAGTTACAGTGTCTATCTGCTGACTGCAGTGAAGTTGCTTTAGATCTACAACAGTGGAAAACGGATTAAAATTTGGCCCAGAGCAACACGATTTCCATAGCCGTAAAATAAGGATAGTAACTACTTGCCTTGCACGGGCTGTAGAAGGATTAACTGATTAATCCTTGCAAAGAACGTTGGCAAGGGATCTAAACCCTATGCAAGTTCTACATGTTACAACCAGGGAAACTGCATCTTAAATACAATCGGGAAAGAAAGATGTAGATAATTTCTTATTAATAGCTTCCATTTCATTTCCCAATTCATTTAGCATGTAGATGTCTGGTCTCCTACAATATGCATCTTAGGCTCTTCCTGGTTGCACTGGAAAGAACTTTGTCACTGAGCATCCTACTTACGGAAACCAATAATTGCCCTTAATTACTCAGTCTTCTCATTGAACAGATGTTTATTTTTCTATGGCAATTGTTATCTCTAATTATTGCCTTTAAAATAAACAGAGCCTTATATCAAGTGACAGGCAAATTATACAGTATCAATTTATAATTGCATATGGGGAAAGGAGGTATAGCGCTGTCTAGAAATCTAAAAGGATAAGGATGGAACTACCCACACTAGTAATGAAATAATTTGACCATGGGCTTTTCTACAGAGAAATCCTAGTGCTATAAGGCTGTTCTAAGGGCTCATGCAATAACTGTTTCTAAATTGAATAAACTGTAATTACAGTAGGACTAAAGCCAGAGTTCAAACACTCAGTAGGAGCATGAAAGGAGATGTTCATCAGTTCTGGGATTCACATGCCTCAGCTTAGAGCACAGGGAAGCTGCACACCAAATTGCTATAGTCTGTATTTATTGTCCTGAGCTACGAGCACTGTCAAATGCACACTGGCTCGGCCAGATGAAGGGACACATTCCTAAGCTCAGAGATTGGTGAGAACAACGCATCAGCTCAGATGTGACTGGATCCACATGCCTGATCTTAGAGAACAAGAGACACAGACACACATATATATGCAGAGCAGCTCACTAGGAGCAGGTTTTACACTGTATGCATCAGAGATTATGGTAGGATCATCCTCCAAGCTCAGCAGGATCAAAACACATAGAACCAACATCACCTCTATTGATTTTTATCTTGGTCTCTTTCTTACAATATTTCATAAATCAATACTTCTCAGAGACACTTTGTGCCCCCTGAATATAGCAACGAATGTGATTGTTGAATCCTTTCCATATGCTCTCTTTCCCATTTTACTATAGACACTCACTTGTCTAAAGAAATCCCCACCCTCGCCCCAAGGGTATCAGGACACAGGTCTTGATGGGCACACATTGTAAAATGCCATTATTTCATCAGCCAAACTCTAACAAACTCTTGAAGTCCCCTGGGATCTATCAGCAGCTTGTGATGTCTAGTGGGCTGAGCTATTTCAGATCAAATCTTTGTTCCCATATAAAAACACTTAGGAGGCTAAGCTTTGCTGCCACAGGAGAAGTGCGGACTTCAGTCTCCATCATGTACGCCTGAAAGCATTTGGGCAGCACCCCCACCCCCTGCAGATAGAGAAAGAGAAGAGTGGTTTGATTGTTTTCAAATGAAAAAGATAAATTAAAATATAACAGAACTTTCCATTGATGCACCAGAAAAAAGTTTTCTTTTTTAACATCTCTGTGTGGGTACTGGGAAAACTCTGCTTTTGCCCTCAACTCTCCTAGCCAAAAGCTTTTCTTTCCACTTTCCAACAGCTGTATGTTCTCCTTGAAAAACTCCTTCTGAGGAACGATGAGATCCATGTCCCCCTTCAGACTTCATTAATCCTTTGGCAGGAGATAACCAAAGATGGGCATTTTCAGGTATAGCAGGAAGCCAGCAGAGCTGTCTATCCTGCCTAAGATATCTTTTAGAAAACATGTCACTATAATTAAGTAGCATCTGGGTAATGAGCCACAATGTCCCCGCTTGGTCCAGTGATCTATTGAGAAGGGCTAATGCACTAACAAGAAGGGAACTCTGCGCAGCAGAGAAAGAGGAGGTGAGGAAGGAGGAGGGGAAACAGCAGATAAACTGCTCTTCACATGTGCTTTTAGCTGATGTTAATCCCATTTTCTGTGCTCATTTCTTACATCTCCCCTTCTCCACCACACCTTTCCACCCTCCCTGTCAGAAAATCCTAACACCCTTTTGACCCTCCCATCAACCATGATTGTTTCAGCTAGGTTATATGTATATTAAGAACTTAATTAAAAAGGAGGGTTACCATGGAAAACCTTTATACAGAAGACAAAGGTCATGCTCTTCACAAGATTAGGCTCACCACAGAACACTTCATCTAGCCGGCTCAGTGCTGATACAGCTTACTCTGCCCTCTGACATCCCTTAATCACCCACTGACAGATTCCTAACAGGATTTTCACTGACTGCCGATATGCTGCACTACAGGCTCAAGAAGTGATTTGGATTAACCATAGTTGCACCCATGCTATGAACAAGGCAGCAAACAGCAAGTCACAAGCACATGCAGCACATCCCAATTCCCATGAATTCCAGAAGGGTTTGCTAATGGCAGTGGGATATGGCCCATACTCAGCCATGGGAGAAACGTGTTGGATAGCCATAGCATACATTATTCTACAGCTACAGATTGCTTCTCAAGCACAAATTGTTCTGTACCCAGTAGAACTAATAAGGATTGATATTTTGCAGATTTCATTTAGGGTTAGAAACCCTTAAACTTCTTTTCATTGTCTACCACAAAAGCCTGGATCCTCCTCATGTTCCTTAATGAGATCTCCAGGCCCATCCCAACAGGTCCTCACCACATCTGTGGACCTCTGCCCCCATTGTCACTAGCTTCTTCTGTCTGCTACAGTAATACTCTCCACAGTTTTACCCATTTGTCCTGCAGTTCGTCTATCACTTGCATAGTTTTTTTCCATATAGCTTTCTCTCTCCTTTCTCCTATGTAGAAGACAACAGGTACTGTGGCTAGTCCAAATATGTGAGCACATGATCTTGTCAGTCAACCAGCATCTACCAAACAGGATATATGTCCTTGTATGTCCCTCTTAGATTTGATTCTTTCTCCTGTATTCAGACAACAGCATCCAACAAAGCTTGAAAAAACTTCATTATCTATGAAAGATTTTTGAGACAGAGACATTTATGTTAATGTCATTCCATGGAGATATTCCCACCATACATTTTCATGTCATCAAATGTAAGAGGACAATCAGGCTGGGGTTTGGGTAAGAGCACAGTAGGGATACCCCATCATCAGTCTCTCCTGAGCTCTGTACTTGGCTCCCATGGTATGGCTCTAGCCCTTTTCAAAATTATATTGCGACCTCCCAAGAGGGCAGTGGCCTTTGGAATTTAAATCCTGTTGAGTTAATGCCTAAGTTCAAACCTCTCTGAACTGCTAAAGTAGTTCCTCTTACTATAGTTTCAGACTTCTTAAGTTCAGTTTGGATGGCACAATATCTGGATTATTTATTTTAAAAAAATAATAATGTGGCTTCCTAGTGAAATAAAGTCAATATAGACACCTTGCATGTCTAGCTGTCCATGCACCATCCATCTCAACAACTTTGGATCCCACTGGCAAACACCAACTAAATTCAATAGTGAGCCCTCAGTAATGGGTTCAACAAAATTCAGCAACTGGCTACGGAGAAACCTTGTGAGTTGCCCCAGTACAGGAAAGGTAAGGATACAGATTGGCCTTCAGTCATTCAGTCTGGCTAAGAGAAAATGCCTTGCTGGTCAGTGTGAGACTGAACTCCTGAGCAGACTCCAGCTGTACTGCCTTGGCTGCAGGTTAAACAAGGGGACAGGGGAGGGGGATGGAGAGAGGGTAGCCCTAAGGCTGCTGGAGAGGCAAGAGGTCGAGGGAAGGTCTGGGGACTAACAGCAGACTTACAGGCCTGCAGAACACAGCTCCATAGGAGGAAATGGAAAGAAAGTGTAATAAATAGCTTTAATAAGATTCTGATATTTTCATATGACTCCTAGAGCCCGGCACGTTGGCCTATATAGTCTCAATTTGAGCAAACGTTTAAAGCGCTGCCTGTCCTTCATAGTGGATTGTGTGCATTATAAAACTGCGAAGGCAGAGATCTCATGACACAATAGTAACAGACTGCTTTTCCCATTTTGCAATATGTTCCTCTGTAAAAAGTGTAGGAAATACCACATTTTCTTAATTATACTGAATATGAGAAACTCTCAGCCTCTGGCTTAGGACAATGGAAAAAAAGGCCATTTGAAAACTGATTTCTGGCTTAAAAAAAGGAAAGTCACAGCAAAAGAGTTAAAGGTCAAAAAATTAGACTGTTATAACTTTAATGAACAGAAACAGGCATATAAAAAAAAAAAACAATTTTCAAAAGTATTTCCTTTAATGTGAGAATAATGGCTCATGTCACAGCATGGAGCTGAAAGCATTTATCGACTTCTACACCAAGAGCAGGAGCTGCCTGTTCATGTAGTACAAACTTCACTACAGCTGGTTCACCATGTTCCTTACAGAGAGAGGAAAGCAGGGGGTCACATTCAATACACGGTTATAAAAAAAAAGGCCCAAGCACCTCATTAATTTAAGGTACGGTTTATGAGAAACAATGTAATACCTAGAGAGCACGGTCAGCTGTGCCTCCACAAAAACACAGAAAGAAAATGAAGCAAATTCAATTTCCTTTCAAAAGAAAAGTAGTTGGATAAATACAAACATGCACACTGCAACCTACCTTCTGATACCCAGCTTCATCACCGGAAATTCATACTGGAGTGGCTGAAGCTAAGTATGTCCTGAAACAGAGTTCAGTTTCAAACTCTGGCAAGAACTGGTGATGATAAAAGGACTATAGTATGAAAACTGTGCTATCAAAACACATCTTTGTGTCACATTTCTGTTCCAGGTTTTCTGTGCAAAAAGCCCTGCCTGGGTTGCTGGAAGATCCCACAGTGAATTTTTCTCTTTTGGAAGAATTCACTGGGTAGGTCAAAGAACAAACCCATACATCTGATCTAAAGTCCACTGAAGTCAATCCAAAGGCTTATCTGTTTCAGGAATTTGCAGACCAGTTTTTTCATCATCAGCTCTAATGCTCTAGTGCCTCTAATGGGTGTTGCTGTAGAGAATGAGATGAAAGTGCTGAAAGATCTGGCTGTAGAAGACCTTATGGCTATGACAGAATCAGCTGTTCTCAACAGTTACCAAAGTATACAACTCCCTGTATGCGTTAACTATCACTAAGGCAAAACAAATCTGCAGGCATTGTTATTCTTGAATCTACATCACCTTTTACTGCATCACTCACCCACATAGGAAATGGTTCTGCCTTTACTCAGACTGGTAATTTCTTAGCATCAGCATAAAATCCTTGAATTAGGCTCCCCACAAACACTATTTCAAGGCCAGAGCACATAAAGAAGGGTGAAGAGTGGATGAGTTTTCTAGATATCAACAGAGAATTTCATCCTCAGGGTTTTTCCTCTGATTGCTTTCTAGTCTACTAATAATTGTATTTCTCGGCTGTACACAGTTAGCATGAGGTGTCAGAAGACTCAGAAAGGTCCAATCAAAAAAGCACCTTAAGAAGAAGGACAAGTTTTAAGCCTGGACAACTACACAGAAGTAAACAAAACACCAATAAGCATCTTCTACCTAAAAGCTACAAAATCTGTGTGAAAGTTAAAAACACCATCCCTCAAGAACAACACTCCCACATGAGGACCTGGTATTCTGTGCATGTAAAATAGTGTGATCCCATTGGCTTCCTTGGAGTTGTTCCCAATTCCCACCGACCAAGAAAAGCTGCAGCCCTCCCAGCATCTCCAAGGAGGTGACACAACACAGGGCAGTCTACAAAAAATGGCCACAGAGGAGCTCAGTGCTGACTTGGAGCAGCTCATGCTCAGAAGAGGAGGCGGCTCAGAAATAATTGAGATTGCTGTGCCTGCTCAGTGTTCCAACATACACAGGGGATAAACGTGCTAAGATAATACAGTACTACCCAGCAATAATGGCATTAGACCAATCATGTATCACTTTCTGCAAAGCCACTGGCCTTAAGGGATACTGCCTGTAAAGAGCACAAGAAAATGCTCTCTTGGCCTTATGAACATTACACACACACTTACGTTCTTTAGCTTTGCATTATGAGCTCCTAAGTGACCAGAAACCGCTATGATAGTCTTTACTCATATTGCAGGGTCAGGCCACTCACACATTAAGGCTATGGCGAAGTTACAGAGGATGGGGTATGCAACAGTCTCTCCTGAACACAAGAATCATCAGTGGCTAAATAGCATTTATCTGGCAGGACAGGTGTCCCACAGAAACATTATTTGTCTGTGACCCTCTATGCTTAGGGCACTAAAGGTTAGAGGTTGCAGTCCAAATCTTATTAGGGGAATCATTTAAGAAACTCTCAGCAAGGATGGAACAAGATTTTAAAAAGAGAATCAGGAACTCTAGCAAAGGACAAATACAGAAAAGCCTCACGCCTCAGGCTTCGGAGACCGAAAGTCCAATTCTGGTAACTCAATTTGCAAACTGAGTTTGGTCAGTTGGACAAACAAAAGCAGTGTGAGCTGAAGCAACCTATGTAATGTCACAAAATGGTGCAATGGCACTGCCATAAGCACAGGATCTGCTTCTGGAGATCCAGCCCTTGTCAACGAGGCCTCCTGCGCAAGCAGACAGGGCACATACATTGGAAACAGGAATGCCTGAAAGCACGCGTGTACTGTGAGCCTTACCAACAGTAGAGTGTACATCAGATTCAGCACCACAGATTTCAGCTGCAGAAGGACCTCCCTAAGTCTCCTGAGAGACCATTTTCACTTGCAGATACAAGACTTTAAAAGTCCTTAGCACTAGATCTCTTCCCTTACACTGGGATAGAAGCCCCAGCAAGCTCCAGGAGATCGACAGAGAAACGCAGAAAGAGAAGCTTACTTCTCAGATAAGGTTTTTCTAAGCAGAGACATATATTCATAGCTGCAGTTGAGAAAGAGCAAAGGTGCTCCCCTCTGGTCTGATTCAAGGGAATTAAGGCAATTCTGTGGCCTTGTGCGACTAGAAGTTGTCAAGTATGAAGGAGAATCCCTCTGCCCACAGCATCAACTGTAAATCCCTCTAACAACCATGTGAAGAAGCCTAAAATGAAGGTTCTTTTTAAAACCTTTGTCTCTTCTATGCAGTGTACTCTACTCAAAGTCTACCTCTGCAGCTGCACATGAATGCTGCTGTACTAATGCACTGCTGTACTGGGAAGAGAAAGTGCCTTCTGAAAGCACAGAGGCAACCACGTGAGTGAATATAAGAGCAGGAACCTCCAGACTGCACTTGTTGGCAGTGCACTGGAAAAAGCATAAAGAAAATCAGTGTGGCAGATGGCCAGTTCTTTAGCAATGAGGTTAAAGAAATGAAGCAAGCCTTCTCTAAACATGCTGCCTGATTTGTACTACTGGTCCAGTTCCACTGGGGAGGAGAAAAGGAAAAAAAGAGAATCTAGAATCTGCTGTTGGTTACAGAGTCACAGAATCATGCAGGTTGGGAGGAACCTCTAGAAATCATCTAGTTTAAGCCACTGCTCAAGCGGGGCCAGCTAGAGCAGGTTGCCCAAAACTGCATCCAGTTGGGTTTTGAATACCTCCACGGATGGGAGACTTCAAACCCCTCTGGCTACTCATTCCACTGTTTGACGACTCTCACAGTACAAAAGTTTTTTATTGTGTTCAGACTGAATTGTGTTTTAATTTGAGCCCATTGCCTCTTCTCCTGTCAGTAGGCACTACTGAGAAGAGTCAACTCCTTCTTCATTCCCTCCCATCAGGTGTTTACGCACATTGATGAGAAACCTTCGAGCTTTTTCATGAGGCTGATCAGTCCTGGCTCTCCTCTTACAAGAGACACTTGAGGAGACCCTTAATCTTTGTGGCCCTATCCCAGATTCACTCCAGTACATCCATATGTTTCTTGTACTGGGAGTCCAGAACTGGATGCAGTTCTCCAGCTGTGGCTGAACAGAGGAGAAGGATCACTTCCCTCAGTCTAGTTGATCCTGCAGCCCAGGATACTGTTGGCCACCTTCACTACAAGGATGCATAGCTGGCTTATGGCCAGCTTGTTGTTCACCAGGACCCCAAGGTCCTTCTCTGCAGATCTGCCTTCCAGCTGGCTGGGTCCCTGCATGTACTGAAGTCTGGGTTTACTCCTCCTCAAGTGCAGGAAGTGTGGGGAGGTCTGACTAGCTGAACTTTGGAGGTCCCTTCCGGCCTGGACCATTCTATGATTCTATGATTTTGCATTTCCCCTTGTTGAACTCTGATGGTCCTGCCCGCCCAGTTCTCCAGCATGTCAAAGTTCCTCTGGATGGCAGCAAAACCATCTGGTGTATCAGCCATTCCTCCTGGTTTTGGTCTCAAAAATACAATGTATTGCATTTGGTTCCTTCAATGGTTTCCTTCCATTCAGTCTATATAGGTATTAATGAGCAAAGAACACTTTCAGAGTGCTTTAAAGAAGTTCAATGGAACAACAATGTTTCTTTGCAGCAGTTCTGAAGAATGTTATAATTGAAATTATTCCAAGTATTTCTTCACGTTTTCTACATGTTTTATCCTAAAAGAAAACCTTTCCCCTAAATTCTTCTAGCTAGTACTAAATCAGAAGCTGTACAACAAAAAGAGAGTGAGAAAGAAAGATGAGAATGAGCTGTTTGTTTCTCTTCAGCCATGCAACAGTCCATTCGTAAGAGTCCTCCTGGTATAGCAGAGGCCTTACTAGCTTACAGAACTTCATGTGCTTCTGCTCTGACTACAGGTGATGTTGTGAATGGGCCACTACTGTGGCTTTTATTACCTGGACATGTGAAACAAGACTTTTCCTCAGCCCAACCTTCCTCCTGATTCTTTCAGCTTACATGCCTTCACAAGACTCCCAGTCATACAAATTGCTCTCCACTTCTTCCCCCACAGCAGGAAAGAGCCACTGCTGGACTGAGTATTAAGCTGCTGGCAATAATAATAGCTTACCCTTTCCCTACCCCAGTGAAGTTTCTCTGCCAACTTTACTCCTACCTTGAACACTCCCAGTCAATCTATTTTTTTTTGGAATTGCTAAAAGGAAGAAGAGTAGCAATACATGTAATTGAAGCTGAGACTTCCTCCTCCAGAGACCTGGCTTTAAGGTCTGGTTGGTCTCATTCTAATTCCGAGTGGGGATCCCCACATGCCACAGATCCCAGCGCAACACAGGCTGTTTTCCAGAGCCCAGAAGTGCCAGGTGAGCAGTGAGGTGCACTGAGAAGTCTGCAGAGAAAGCTCTGTACAGATGTACCTCATGTGTCATAACTGTTCAAACCAAACTGTTTTTAAATCTTTTTTCCTTTATGTTTATTTTTAAATGGAATCAGCTCACCTGGATAATAAATAATGATTATTAAAATTTTTTTATCAATTTAATTTCACTTCAATTTCCAAACCAAACAGAAGTTGATGCAAATTATCCATAAAGAATGTATGTCCGTCTACAGTTAGTAGAAAATGCCAGTCATCAACCTATAACGTAGGAAAAAATTTCAAAGAAGGATGCAAGTAAATGCACATTAACTACATTATGACTTCAGTGAATGAGAAGTGGTAAAGAATGTTTTCCTGAGCACAGGAAAAAAATACTAGATTTTGTGTAAAGAGAATTTTTTTGCAAATCAATATACTTCAAAATCAACCTTTTTTTTTTTTTTTTTTTTTTTAGGAAACTAGCTAAAAACGTACAAATGACAAATAAGTACAGAATCAATAAACAAAATCAAGGTTTTGCCCTTGCTGATTTAAACCATAATAAAAACCACGATTTAAATTGCCTTGATTTAAATATAACTGATATAAATTCATGAACCCCGCTTTTCAGATAATTCTCTTCACAGCTAGGAGATCAGCCCCATGTCAGAACCTAACAAGAGTGCATTGCTGGAGCCAAACCCTACCTCTTTGGCAGTGTCCTTGCCACATTTGCACTTAACTTACTGGCATCTAGAGCCTTGCTCCGTCGTTCGAGGTTTGCATTTCCTAATTTGATGTCAAATGTGGGAACTCAGCTGTTCAAGATAGAGAAATAGGGGTGCTATGGGAAGTATGTCAGCACTTGAGGTGGTTTCCAGCTTTCAGCAGAACTTAATCTTTAAGACAGAGAACTGTCTACAAAGTGATGGAGCTACTGAGGTGAACCAGGTAGAATCAATGCTAATCAAGAAGCAAAGAGATATTCATATTTACAAATATAAAGGAATTTGCACTCACTCTCCCATATAAGCAGACAAGGCACGAGGCAATATCCAGGCTGTTATTGGGAAAGCCCAACTTTATGATACATTTAACACAGTAAGAATAGGATGCTGCAGAAAATAATTGTTTTCTCCAGTCATTTTCAAGCCTCATGAACGTATTTCAGGACTACAGAGAAAACTATTTTAAAAGTGAAAACACGTAACAGAACACAGAATTAATTATGTGAAGGAGACCTATGGAATTATTATCACTGTTTATATTGGAAGACTCAATCCAAGACTAGGAGTCCACTGTGGTAAACATGATGCATACACATAAGAGGTGCTAGGCCCTGTCTTGGGGTAGATGGTTATGATCCAAACAGATAAGGCAGTCAAAAGTACACCTAATTATATGCTATTTCTCTGTTTGAAGATAAAAACTGCTGGCATGAAGAAATTGGGTAACTTGCTGAAGGTCACACAGAAACCCTGTGGCAGAGCTGGAGATCAAGCACATGCCACAATCATATTTTAAGTTGGCAGGAGTAGGTAAAACCTAGAAAAACATTATTAATATATTTTCAACTACAAACTATATGCTGGAGCAGAAATAACTGGCCAGTAGACCATAATTTTTATTAAATTCCAGATAAACCTCACACCCACCCCATGCTACAGCAGTGTAAAAGGAGAATAATTCCATTTTTGCCACTAGATCTGTTCCTTGCTTACAGCAGAAAATTTGAGAGCAAAAGTGGAGTGCTTCCTATGTTATATGTGAATGTATAAATTGGTGAGAGCTTTCAAATTTATGATCCATTTAATGAAAAAAACAATCCCAAAAGTGCAACACCTAATTTTAGGTAGGATAAAGGATGCTGATTTCTGGAAGCAACGTCAGAAGAACAGAAAAAAAAAAACCAAACGTAAAGGAAAAAATCTCTCTGCTCTCACCTATCATTTTGCTCACTCCGCTCTAGGCGAAGGATGGGTCTGTAGCCAAATGACAGGCAGCATCATTAGACCAAGCTGTTCAAATGGAAAGGGTTAACCTGGTTGAAAGACTGTGTTAGGGAGGGATGCGATGATCAGCAGGTGCCCATATCATGATCCTACCGGCAGCAGCAGAATGGCTGCCACAGCTTGGTTTCTGCTTGTTCAGACTGGGTGAGTGTCCGCTGAACTCGGCGGCAAGGCTGGAGCATGTTTATTGTGCTGTGCGTGCTCTGGGACAAGGAGGCTGCCGGAGATGATAAGTGCCGCTCTGCAGAGCAGCAGGAGTACCGACTGGCACACGCGGGGAGGTACAGTACAATAATCTCCCATCTGCACAATATAGCTTTGAATCCCTTCCTTTACAGCTCAATAGGTGCATCTGCTGCCCCTCTGCTAATCCTCAACATTGTTTAAAATGCAGATCAGTGGAGATCATGCTTTTTCTTTCCCATTACAGACCACAGCCCAATAAAAGAGCTTTAATCACACAGACAATATTCTATCTCTTCCAGGGTCTGCTGCTTCGTTCTTTCTCTTTGCCTTTGTTTGGAAGCCGGATCTTTGTCAGGCACTAGCAGCAGCAGAATATAATTTTGCAAGGTTTGAAGCGACCATAACCTTTCCCCAAACTGCGGCATTGTAATTAGAAGACTGTGACTGCAAAAGGTAAACAGCAGGGAACTCAGGTCATAGGAACCCCTTGAGAAAACGCATCCTAAACCCCTGGATATGTTGCATGATTTTAAATGTAAAAAGCAGCATCAGCAGATTTCCTTACTTGTCTTTGTCTCCCTAGCACTAATGCACTATGGCATTTCTTTAGATGTCAGAAAGTACAAGAGCTACAGAGGAAAGCTATGATTGGTTATGTGACTGCAGGCTGAGAAAAATGACTTAATTTATTTCACATAAAGAACATACACATGAACATACATATGTGTAAATGCTAAGCTGAAATAACTAGTTCTTTCCAGGCAATTCTACAGCCAAATGAATGACCCGGTAAGCTGGAAAGCTGTTCTTGTTGTGATGACAGGGAGATCATGTGTGTCAACATCATAAGAATAAGACCATAAGATCCACTGTAGTTAAGCCCTGATGCAGTTCTGATTCTTCTGTGGAAGAAGCGACATCCCAGAGTTTTTCTTTCCATGGCTATTGCAATCAGTGCATTTCAAAGGGGAGGACCAAAGGGGAGGAATTCTCCTCATATATGTTTATCTTTAAATTAATTTTATGTTAGCAAGAAAAATAAGGAAGAAAGACAAACCAACCAATTATTTTACTGATCAGGGTATGCCTGTCTTCCACAAATGTACAACATACGGTAGAGAGGAGGGCAAAGGAATCCTTCCTGTTTCTTACATTCCAAGGAATATGTTCATGGCAAGATGATAAAACATAGCACAGCACTTCCCCTACCACAGGGAGCAAGATAGACACTGAAGGAATAAAAAACACACAAGGGATGTGGCCAAGGGGGATGTACTCCCTGCCATTAGTATCTCTTGAGTCACCAGATCCTCAAGAGACCCACTGAGGACAACTCACTGCTTGCAAGACTTCCAGATGCTATTTAGAGCTTGGCAAGCCCCAGACTTTCACTTGCTGAAATACCAGCTGCTCTGCAAGAACTCTCTGCTGTAGCAGAGCCAACTGGGCATCACAGAGGGTCTTGAATGGCATGATCCTACGGGCAGACACAGGCCAAAACCATTCAAGCCATTCCTCACCATAAATGCAAATGCTCTGTTCATTTATGAAGCCTAGGCAGATGCTATGCTAGCCACTGACTTCCTTGACAGCAGGAAACTCAACATGCTCTGCCTGACTTACACATCTGTACAGAAATTGTTGGAAACAGCAGTCCCATCCTACAGAGCCTCTTTTATTTGAACTCACGGGAGTCCCTAACAGTAACTCTGCGTCTGTTAGATTTGCTGATCAAGGACAGCCCAGCACGTGGTCCTCTTCTGCCAGTTCCCATCATAGCAATTAAAGGGGAAAAGACTATGGGACGAGTCATTTCATCAGTGCACAAATGCATATATTATTTGTCTCATTATGTAGACACAATGTGATTTTCAATTAGCTGTCCAACGGTATGATCGAACACAAGATACTTTAATTATGTATTTCATGGACATGCTTCAAAGGTGCTGTTTCAATCTCAACATAATTAGTTGCATGCACAGGCAACTCAGAGTTCCAGAGGGCCTGTGGTTACTTTCCTTTTTAAAGATACAGAAGAGTTATTTGAGTTTCCTGAAGTGCAAAGGCCTCCTGGTTGCAAGATAACAGCACCTAATGTATCTGTCTGAAATTACAGGTGCCTGTGCATGCGTATATGGCTGGGTTCCTAAAGGAACACGGAAAGACATTAATAGCTGCCATATGGTATACTTGATACTTCAGAAGAAGCCCTCTGTGAACATTAGGTCTTGCAAGGGAGTCTTTGATGAAGCATCACAGGATGCGTGCACACCTCCACACAGACTACCCAAACCAAATCCAGGAAAGCAGAAGTGAAGCAGGGTCGAAGAGGGCAAAAGGTAGGGAAAGGCTGGAAATGAACTAACAAAGCTGAGTCACATTCAATTCTCCTCTCACAGAGCAGCAGTGCTGACCTACAGTAGCAGCGTCTCATTTGGTGTTTGTATAAGCAGTAGTAAATTACTACCTCCTGGTGAAAAAGGCGAGGAAGATGCTATGAAACAAGTTTTCTCCAATTAACAAAGCCTCCCAGGACCATTTATATACTGTCCCCTCCTAACGAGGGCACCCAAAGTCATAATCCAGTTCTCTTCTATAATTAACGCCTGCAATTACTAGTATACAACATTATGCCTTAAAAAATGGCATCATTCAGAACATCAAACATTTATATCTGCACTTTTATTAGATGCAAAGCAAGCAAGTTTCATAGGAAAAAAATCTGTTTTTTTTTTTCCAGATAGTAATACCAGGTTTTCATTTCAACAGCTGGCTCAAATATCTGAGTACTCCTAACAGAGGCTGGAGAGAAGGTTAAATTTTGGCAGCCCTATACAAGCATATGTGGGTATGAATTGGTTTTCTTGTTATCAATAGCAAAGTCTTGAAGGACCTCACCTGCCAATTACCTCTACCAAGGTGCCGAGACGACATATACCGCAACATATCTAAATTTTTTTTTCTTAAACATCTGATCCAGAAAAACTGCCAAAAGGAATTCAGAGCATTAACTGAAAGGGGAAAAATGGCAAGTATAAATGTTGCCAGAGGATACTTATTGCTCCCACAACCAGAATGCCATGTGACATCTCACCCAAGAAACAGTCAACTTTTACACTAACTCCCCAATAACTCAATTATCTGTGTCAATGTCAAGGCAGGGCTCTGCCCCTTCACATCCTTTGTCATATATGTTTATCTCCTCCTACATCACAGCAGTCCTGCTGGCCTTAGGAAAGAGATTCCTTGCTAGAAATGAGGCCTGACAGGAAAACAAGGAAAAGATTTTGAATGCATAGAGGAATCTTTTGTAATTAAGGGTTTTGGTTGTTTTTCCTGTGGGTATTTATAAGAGGGTTATTTGTTTGTTTGTGAAATGAAGCTACTAAGCTTCAGGGAATCATTTCAAAAACTGTTAGACCTTCAAATTTAAAGAGATTTTTCCACTGCTGAGTTATCTGTAAATTATCACATAGGGAATGGATGGAGGTAGCACATATCTTCAGAACGTGCAAGACGGTGAGGGTACCACACAGGCAGAAAACTAAAATTTCTCCATGCATCCCTGCTCTCTGCCAGCAGGATTAGCTGGGTGATACTCAGTAGCAGTGAAAATGTCAGCGAATCTTACTTGACATCAGGTGCCTGTTTCCATGGAGGATGGACACTTCAATACATAAAACATGTATTAAAGCGCATTAAAAAAATTGTTTAGCAACCCTAAACTTCGGACAGGGTCACGTGTTGTAGTTTCACATACACTTTAAACTCACTGAAGCGAACGTTAAGGCTACAAGCAGCAATTCAACCTTCTCATGCCACTTGCAAGTGTTTTGTTGTCCATGTAGTGAATCGGCTTAGAGAACCAATGTAGATGAAAGCCAATCCAGGAAGAATGGCAGCTTAGCCACGTTGACATGTGTGACATACAGAATGCTACCAGTACAGCTCCAGAACGTCCAGATTAAATTCCTTTCTCTCTTACAAACTCCCTTCGTATCATTGACTAATCATTTTTTTCCTCAGCCTCAACTTCCCAGCAGTGACACAGGGCAATGGTTATTTCCTTTGTTCTTTCCATCTACGCAGAGCATGGGGGCTTTAGCTCCAGGGCAACAGGTTTGTACAATCTGTTCAGCAACAAGTGCAACACATCTCCAATTCTGACCAAAAAGCATAGGCACCATTGTATTAGAATTAAAATACAACAGTATAAGAAGGAGATCTGACAGCTATGTCTCTTCATAACTGAAGGACATATGAACATGAACATGGTACTAGTTATTTTGGAATACTGATGAGATAAGCTATGAGCTATTTTGTTCTGGTGTCATGAGAAGGCACTTTTTCTGGACTATGGCTGACTACAAATGGGAAGGGGATATCCTGTTATAAGGCACAGGATGGGAACTCAAAAGACCTATATTCTAAACCTTATGGAAACTGTCCTGTGGGATGAGTAGTTTAAGAGCATCATTCAAGGTAAGTACCTCAAGGTCTTTTTGAATCTGGGTCTCAGTCTTCCTATGCTTTTGTTTTTCCATTAGTTATATTAACCTGCCACACAGAAATACTAAGGATTAATGTGTTCAGGTTGGTAAAATGCCAAAATTACTTCTAGGGTGTTTTTGTAAAGGCTCCTTTTCTTCCTGCTTAGAACTGAGCAGGAAAGACAATTTGCTAAACTTGCTATTTCTAACTATTCTACAGTGGCAAATGTGCAGAACCCATGAATTCTCACTGACCAGTCCATACTTGCAACACGACCACCCTAAATTCATATTTCACTGTCTACATAACACATCACACCCTCCAGAATGTACTGTGCCCTGTAACACTATAGTGGGTCAAACTGATTACACATACTGGTCTCTTCTTGCAAAATTTACACCTCTACTTAAGCAAGTTGCTCTTCTTCCCTTTCACAAACACAGAAGAACAGCTAGACTAAACATGGCTAAGTCAGGTCTAATCATACACATGCCACTTGTAATTGCTTAAATTGATGGATTGTTTGCTGTAGTGTTTTCTTTTCAAAGTTGTTTCTTAAAAATAAACATGTATTTCATAAAGAGGCAGTTAGTCTGTGCTGGCTAGCATGTATTGACACGTACTACTGAGAGACAGAAACATGTCTTCTTCCTTTATCCTCCACACATGGCTCTGAGTCCCCTAGTTACATAAACCGTAACTATGTCGTACAACTTACCATGACCGTAAACGTTCTCATCCTTTGTCCTTTACTGTGTATTCCTCATTTCCATATTAGAAGTTCTTCCCCATCATATTAGGAAACCAGCAAACAATTCTTGTCCAAATAACATACCAGGATTTCCACCTATGTATTGAAGGATTTATCAACCTTCATAACCTACCTATTTATGTTGATGACACTGACAGCAGTAAAACAAATGAGTTCAATAAACAATACAGATGCAACTGAAAAAATAGATAACCTGATCTTGGTTAAAAGCACATGAACAAGGAGAAGGCTAATTGAGATTAGTGGAACTATTTATGAGTTAAATCAGTATAAACAAGGGAGGACTACAATCACTGTTTGTAAGCAATTGAGAACACTGCTTAACCATCGCACTGCTTAACAAGTTCATAACTCATGTCCTGAGTGGAAGGAAACTAGGCCAAAGACTTTATCCAACTGAGAAAGCCAAGGGGCTAAAAGGTGCATATATTCCATTCAGTTACAGAAAAGAAAATCCACTTTTAGACCTATACTGCCTACTGCTCAGTCTACAGATTAATTTTAATCTTATTTTGAATTTTAAAAAATCCCAAGGAAATACCTTTCAGTCTACAGAGCAGAAAGGCATCATCAATTAATAACTGGGAACCCTGTACTAGAGACCCTCAAGCTCTAAGATTTCTGTGAAGGATATGGAGTGAACGCACATACACAAAAGACTATGCAATTCTAAAAACATCAGATTATGCAAACAGGAATTACTGTGCTACACAGAGGCTCACGATACTCTATGACAGCCACACATCATGCTAAACTCAACTCTCACCAAATTAAAAACTGAGACATCATGGTTTTTGACCTGCTGAAGGAAGTTCTATGGCTACACATACAATGCATCTCAACCAACTTGCAAACAGAGCTCTAAAGGCCATTTACCCCTAAGTGACCTAGCAGGATTTTCACCAGAGCTGCAATCAAACATAAAGCAATATGGGCCAAAATATGATGAATTATACTAGTGTAAATCAAGAATAACTCAAACCACTCAGTCAGGTTTACGCAAGTTTGCAGAAGAGCAGCACAGAACCTACTCAAAGACTATCTACAGTATAATGGGTTTCCTTATTTCTTCCCAGTGATTTTCATATCAAATTTGTTCAATTTATAACTCGAAGAATAGTGTGCATGCGACACCCTTGTATCATTATCAATGGTCTTCATTTTGGGAAAAGGTTTGGGGAAGGTTCTTTGGCTTCTGATTATCCAAGTCATTTGTCCCTCCAGTTTAGGTCTCTTTAAAGTAGACACATTGGCTTCTATTTGACTAAGACGGTACAGATCTTAACAGTCCATGCCAGCTGTCTCAAGTCTGAGGTACCACAAAATGTTGATGACGTGGTCCTAATGAAAGTACCAGCAGTTGTTCATAAACTGGCTTCTTAATCAACCCCAAAGCATATTACTGGGCTCATAGTTTTGGGGCCGAAAGGTCTTTCATGCAGGATTTCCCTTCATTAAGCCACTTCCTTAGTATGAGCTGTCATATTCAAAGACCAGTAGAAGTAGGGAGGCGATTATGCCCCTGTACTCAGCATTGGTGAGACCACACCTGGAGTATTGTGTCCAGTTCTGGGCACCTCAATACAAGAG
>JAOXJM010000041.1:49850854-49874990 GCA_026413425.1 Tringa solitaria | reverse complement strand
GGACTCGATGATCCCAAGAGTCTCTTCCAACCTAAATGATTCTGTGATTCTGTGACCTTTAATTAGGACGAGTCTTCTCCACTGACTTCAACAGCATCTGGCCTCATGAAAGAAATGAGGTCTCTGCAGTGAAGTGTCTCAGCACAATGACTCTGTCTCAAATCTGTCAAAATCAGACAGGACTTCTGAGAATTTTACTAGGGTTTGGCAGAGACAACACCTTGAGTGCAAGCTAGAGGAACCCAAGACTCATAAGGTAAGATAGGAAATCACTGGGCATTAAGAATCTAAATTGCCACAGAAGAAACTTGGTATTTTCTCAGTGAGGTTCCCTGACTGTATTTCAGAAAGCAGAATTCAGACCAGATCCATCTGATTTTGCTGAGAAAATAAAAAATCCCACAGGAAGAACAGCATTTGAAAGCAAGCATTATATAAGAGCATCTTTAAGAAAAAATTAAAAAAAAAAAGAAAGAGTTGAACTTCGCACTTCTAACCAAGTTTGCTGATGGAAGTTACCCTCAAAACCAATGTCATGCCTGAATCATTTCACCAGTCTGGATGCAATCTAATTTTCCACCAATTCTCTGATTTCAGCCCAGTTTAACACAATGTTTATACCAAAAAAATGAAAGAAACAAACCCCTAAACCTATGGCAATGTCCTACTTGTCAAGCACCAGGAACGACTGCCAGAAGTTAAAGTAACCTAGGTGAGCTCTGATTGATCTGCATATCATACCATACAAGCATTGCTAAAACTCTGTGTCCAATCCAAGGAAATCACACTGGTGGGACACAGCCCCTTCAGGCAAACACAGCTAAAAGACCTGAGTATCACTCAGCATCTTTTGGCCAATCTGCCAAGCTCAAAAGCCAGTAAATAGGCAGTACAGGCAGCTATGAGAACAGTTTCCATAGAGAAGAGCATGAAAAATGGTTCAGAAGCCACAAACTCCCCTTTTCCTTGTTCTTAACTGGAGGCTGCATATATGCGATTTTTCTGTCTCCCCTCCATAACCATCTTGCCTCCAACCTCTATAAATACAAACCTTTAACAGTTCCAGTCTTCCCCACTACACTCTGACACAAGTGCCTTTGCCCCAGTTACACTTGGGATGCTTTCAGGGCAGCTTAAAAGCCCCTTTGAAAGAAAAGTGGAATAATAATATAAGGTTCTAAATCATACCAATAAATTAAAGTGGTGCTGCAGGCTCTAATGAGGAGAAGCAGAACACATTGCCTCAAACTCAAATTTCTTTAAGCCAAGGCAGAAATAAGGATTTGCTTCTGGCAAAGAATCAGGGCATCCGTTCCACAGCCTGGCATGTAACAGGGCTAATCCATATATCTACAAATCTCACCATACATACACTACATGAGACCCAACTAATAAGCAGAGTGTGAAGCAGAAAGAAACAATCTAGTTCAGTTTTCCAGGGAGATGAATGGCTAACTGAGCCTTTTTTTCAGGATTTTACTTTCCAAGGGCTGGAGGAAAAAAAAAAAGGGTGATGGTGACGGTGTTGGATTCAACTCAGCACTAGCTGTTCAAAGAGATATCTTTAAAATCTCTTATGAATAAACGTTATTTTTGTCTAAAAAGAGGATGTTCTTTTTCTTGCCTCCCAGCCTCCTCCCAAATATGCTGACAAAGAAAGATGAATGGGAACTGCAGTATCAGAAAATGCCTACAAGGACTTGAGTTTCACGGGTGGAGATGCAAGACTGAAGAACAAGGGGGTCAAATCACCACATCATTTACTTGAATCAAACATTAGACAAAAAATTCTCTTTCTGGACCCTAGTGCCTAGAAACCCTAATATGAATTAGAGGCGATGGATAATCGCAGATCAGCATTCTCAGTCTTTTTCCTGTTCCGACCTAATGTTAACAAAAATGACCTGGGGACACCTATCCACCGATGAATAGATGTGAGCTTAACTCAGTGATATACTTAACCAAATTTGAATCAATGGTACTTAGAGATAAGCAGCCCTTTAAATAAATAGACTTGCTTTTCAAAAACCAGAACAAGGAAGATCTGTAGCGAGTGAAGGACAGTACTTTTCAGTCAAATTTACTTTTCACAATCCAATGTGCAGATTTTGTAACAATATTTTCATCTTCACATTTTTCTGCAAAACAGTTCAGAATATTACTTAAAATAATAAACTGAAAAACATATTCTTTCTGAAATCTGTTTTTACATTTCATGCTTTTCAGTTCCACTGACTTTTCACAAGAATGCTTTAAAATGTCTAATTTTACTACTTTTCCATTATTTTTGCTTTCTGCTCTGCTTGACAAGCCTAAAGAATAGCAGATATGGAGTGAAAAAAGTAATCTATGTTGCTAGTACAGCCTCTGATAAAATAAAACCAAGTCAGATAGAGGGCTTTTTTTTTTTTTTTACCCTACAACATGCAATAGGATTAACATTCTCCCTAGAAAGATGGACATTTCTTCTAGGTCATGGGGCCATCTAACTCAAATTTGACTCAAAACCAAGCCCTCTGACTCTTGACCACCTCACAATATAGTAGCGGAAAGCATCTAGGTCACATTATCCTGTCTCATCCATTTTGGATGCAGTTCTTCCAAGGATATAAATTCATTAGAGACAGACTGTAAACAAACATATACACATACACACACAAAAAAAAATGCAGACAGATTCTGCCTGCTCACTTTGCATATATATTACGACTTGACCCAGAAACCAAAGGCATCACCATCTAGTCACTGGGTTAGTGTCATTCACCTACATAACTAACTACTGCAATTTAGCCTCTCTACCACCTTCCAGAACATTGAAGAGCATTTCAGGAGACTGTGGTTCCCCCCAGTTTGTCTATTACTCAAAATTAACCCTAAAAAAACAAGCTGCCAGTCTTACAATGAATTAGTGTTTCACTCCCCTGAGAGCCCCAGTGGATTCTTAGGGACATCTCTTGAAGTACGATGGTAAGCAGGCAGTACTGGAGACGATTATTTCTAGAGATCTGGATTATTTCTCAGAGATTTTTAAAAACTCCACAGAGATTAAAAATAATTTGCAGCAAGAATTGGATACACAACACTCAAAACACAGACATTGGTTAGTTGTGATTATCTTAAAGAGCTAGACCCCATCAACTGATCTCCTATGAAAGAATAACTTACTTCCCCCCCAATCAGCTGAGCAGAGCTTTCAAAATTAGAATGGCTTAAGGAAACGTCTGCACCTTTGGACCTCTCATAGAAAGCTACAACTTTACGAAGAAGTAGGAAACAATGCCATGTTAGGGATTTAAAAGTACTTTCAATCTTTTTTTTTCCTCTCAGCCACCTGGACCTTGCCCAAGACATGAACTGTAAAAAACAACAAGCCATAAGATGATGTTGTCAACCAAAAAAGAATGCAGATCAAGTTTTCTTCTTTCAACTTCCAACCAAAATCATTTTGCATACCTGGGCAGTTGCAACTGCAAGGGTATTTTTGTATCACTGATATGTCCATTAAATTGCCTCTGTGCCAGGGCTCCCAAGTAGCCCTGATCAAGCACAACTCTGCCATGTTAGTACACCCTATATGGATTACTGAATTTACTGGTTTGTAATTTTCTGTCCTCACTATAATCAGAGACAAAGTAATTAATAGGGCATAGACAGCGCTCTTTCTCACGTTGCTGTCTAGCACAATTAAGTATTTTTGCCAGGTTTGGAAAAGTTAATCATCCCACTACTCCCTGTCCCACTGGAAGCACATCACTCAGTAAATAATTCTGAACAAACACAGTAAGAATACTAAGTAAATGTTCTACACGCTAGTAAAAGACCTACACACATTTCATTCATGGTAACAAAAAAAGAAAGAAAAAAAGTGAAAGCAAAAGCTCATAAATAGGTCTATACTAGTTTAAAGGACAAGAAATCATTTCATTGAAGATAAATAGATTATTTCCTTAGCATACACAGTACTTTCTCATATTTCCTGTAGAAAATTCTTGAAAGCTGCAAGTACTGACATTTATTCAAACCAACTTATATTTTGCTATCCAAAACAAACTCCATTTCTCTGCCATATGCTCAAGGAGCACAGGGAATCCTACATTGCCAAAATTAGGCGTTCATCCGTTGTTGCAGTAAGTCTGAGATACCACAGGATGCATTCCCATCTGCTTTTGAATTTTGCTTCAAGTAGCAAGGCTAATAAATTTTCCGATTCTTTTGCCCCATCAGTTCTCTTCAGAGCAGTGTGCGTGGCAAATCCAACCTGGCCAGCATTTTCTGTCCACAAAGACATTACGGAGCAGCAGGGGCACCAGGATGGATAGGAAGTGTCCGAGTTACCCGATGGGAAGACAACTCACATCACAGCATTCGCAGTCCTAGTCAGAAACACTGCTCCTAGGAACGTGCCTCAGAGGGATGACGCTGGGGACAGTGGGTCCCTGCAGGCTCCAGTAACTTTGAGACTTGACTGTACCCGTTAAGACTCCTTTGGGTAAAGGATAGTGTTGGTTGAACCACTTTGGGAACAGGCCAATGCACCAGCCTTGATTAAGAGAATAACTACCGTTTTCCCAATTCCCCCCACTCTGACAAGAAAACCTAGAAATTCACATCAAGTACAGAGACCTTTTCCCTGTAAGCTCCTGGGTGGGGCACGGACCATATTCTCCTGCTCTGTATGGACAGTGCACAAGATCTCCAGGCATTTGAAAGAATGCCAGTCTGCTAGGTGCAAAATTTAAAATGTAGTTTCTATTGAAAAGAAGCTCACAGTCTGACTTTCACATATCAATTGCTTGCTTTCTTACACATGAACAAGCTGCATATATATAAATATATAAAATTTACATACATGTGTATATAATTGCTCTATTTGTCTCCACTTGCATATTGTAAGACAGATTCAGAGTTGCTGGATTTAACCCCAAAAAGGTTTTAAAAATATAAGATGAACTAATGAACATAAGACAGTCCATAACATTCAAAGGAACTTTTCAAAATGCAGTTTTTGTGTGCTTTCCTAAATTTAATTAAAAATAAAATAAATGCATATTTTGTTTTTTCTTTACAGTAATTAATACACTGGGGGCTTGAGGACCTTTATTATCACTGCGGGAATTTATGTTTGTGGTAGCAGTGTTGTTCTTTTTTCCCCTTCAAAAAGATATTCACAAATCAGAGGAGAAACCCTTTGAAGTATGCGGTAGGGACTTCTTCTGCCCACTCCTTATGCATAACTCTTCTAACATCATCTGACCGAGATGCAGCTTTTCCCCTCCAGCCCCCAGCAGCATGAATCTTGCATCAGTCAGACAGTCAGATGTAGAGGATCTCACAGCCCAGCACCTTAGATCCACTGGAGTAAGAGATGAGAGAATTGAAGCTCTCCAGGGGGTCTCAGCAATTCCGAGCACCACAGCAGCAGCTTCCCTGCATCACAGGTAGCTGAAAGCGGAGTTCAGCCCCTCATGTAATTTGATTATGACACATCACAGGCCTTTTCTTGATACAAGATACATACACACAAACTAAGCTGGCAGCAAAAAGGTTGGGAGGAGATGAATAGTTTTGCAAAAGTTTTCAATTTAACTTTCATTGTAAATAACATTGTTCAGAGACAGAATATCTTCAGACTTGGATGGCACTTTATGTAAGGCACTGAAACTGGGCAAAGGAGTCCAAATAAATTATTCAGCTATGCAAACACGGACATGGGGGAAAACAGAGGTGGGAAATAATTTCTGGAAACAATGCTAAGCATCTCAAATGCAAATTTCAAAGTTCATGAGTGACAGGCACTTTGCGATCCGAGATCCTGGCCCCAGCAAAGCCAGAAACCATTCAGGCCCCAATCCAGCAAAACACCCAGGCCTGCATTTACCCAGGAGCACATGCAAGTCCATGGCCATGAAACAACTCAAGTGAGCAATTGCCTTTGATCTCTCAATGCTTCTGAGGTCAGCTGAACAAAACAACACAACATTAACTGGGATGTTTGGGGGCAATCAGTACTAGTTACAACTTCTGATTAGATTTTAAGAACTACCTTGCATTTTTTGTGCCAGAGAGACAAGATGCATTTGTATGTGTGCTCTGGACAGAGTGATGGCTTCAGTTTAAATGAAAGGAATTTCCTCAGAACAAGAAAACTGGTCATCAGTGCTCACTTTTTAAAACTTGTATTCACACAGTAAAAGGAAGCACAGATAAATCTAAGTGAGGCAAAGGGGCTTAATTTCCTAATTTGGTTCAGAAGGGTTATGTGCATGAGAGTATTTTTACTGTTTTGTCTATCCATTATTATCTATTTTGTTTTGATTACTGGTTTGGAGCCTTTCACAAAGTCTGCTGCTCTGATGTCACATGGCCTTTGAGGAGTGAACTAGAATCAAATCCCTCCACAGGTGGAAGTCTGAGATCATGTGCTTAAACAACCTGGAAAACACAGCCATGTTAATCTAACAGAAGCATGCAAGATATGCACGTCAGGATGGTAAGACAGTTTCAGCCTGTCTCATTGCTCCTCATTCTCCATTTCCATCTACCAAATCCAGGGGACTCTCTCCCCATGTCCTAGGGATCAGTTGTAAACAGACAAGGAAGAAGTCCAAAGCAGCATTAGGGACGAATGGAGTTTGTGTGTTTATGGCCCCTCTTGACAACCAATTAAAAAAAAAAAAAAAAAAGGTAGCAGCTTAGTCTACATTATTTCTATTACAATGCCTTTTCCATATCATGCAAAACCCCCCTCGTCTGAAGACAAAACTCTTCTGGTGGGAGAGTCTTTGTACTGTGCCTCCTATTATCCAAAATGGTGAACACTGCTTGTGTGCAATATTCTAAAAAGCATTGTTGGATCAACCGCATCTGGATTGCTCCAAATCTGAACATGGAGCTTCCCATACCCAGTATCTTAACTTAAACTCTCCCCACATTAGTTGTAAGGACACTTCAGAAAACAGGAGCAGACATAAATGCGTGTTAAGAGGAGGAAGGAACGGATTCCCTTATCAGGCTGCCTGTGCAGTTCTTGCAGCTCCTGTAGGACACAACAGTAGCTCTCCCGAAGGGTCATTTGAAATCCTGGATTCCTATATCCTAATCGGCAATTATGATTTGCAATCCCAAATTATTTTTTGCTTGTCTTTGGGCTATTTGACAATGAAGTATAAAGCAGGAAGACAGAAGCCCAGTTCTCATGAGCCAGGTTGGTGCTTCAGGGCTCAGGGTAGCAGAAAGTAGTTTTGACAAGTTAGCCATGCAAATATTATGTGCCAGTCGTTGAGCAAGTATCTCTGTGCTCCTCTCCTGCGTCACTGTCACAGAGACTGATGCACTGTGACAACTTTCATACTCAGAGTTAAACTGAACTCATTTCAATCGTGCTTTAAAACAAACAGAATTAACACCAAACTCCTAACACATTAGCAACATAAATACTAACAGTTTAGAGAAGCAAAACATTTACAAGCCAATCCAGATAGCCACCAAAGTATGAATCCCAAAGTTCTCTGTTCACCCACACTAAGACCCGTAGAGTCCTCATCAGTGCAGCACAGCTTTAACCTACCTTTGTGTATGTTCATCCTACCCCTGGTCAATACTAAGTGCTTCCCTCCTGTGAACTTTTAGACATTGTCATACTATAAAAAACTATTATAGCAGTCAACTAGAAACAGCCATAATTAGCCATGTACAGTTTAAATAAAATCCTGATTAATTAACATTTACCAGAGGACCTTACCTCTTGGTGCTTTTCCAGCCAACACTGAAATCAAATAGCTGTTAGATAGAGAACAAAATAGGTCGTTTGGGTGACATTTCCTCATAGAACATAACATCATTCTGGACAAAAAACCAAACAGAAATAAGGGTTAAGTGTTCAAAACTATGTACGGAGAGTAGAGGTCACATCACAGCCTCTCCAGTTTCCACCAAAGGTCCCTTTTGGTGAATAAAGCTGTCAAATACTCATTCCCTGACTTTTTTTGCACTTCTCCAAGTCCTGGCCATTAGATTCAGTCATGGAAATAAGAGCTGTACTTCTTACAGCCTTAACACACTTTACACACCATGTTTCAAGCAGTGGAGGCACATGCTACTTTTGGAAGGCCAGCATGGAGACTCAGCTGGATGCATTGAATTCTCTGCCCCTCAGAGTCAAGGCTGAAAGCCACTGTCACCATTTCACTCTGTGATAGAGGGCAGATAACCTGCCACAGCCAGAAATCAGGCAGGCTCCCTCCCTGTGTCTATTAGTGACGGGCACTTAACTCCATTTCATTCAAAATGGGAAACAACCTGATCCTATGGCTTTCCACTTGAAATGGTAACACGGTGCTTACAGCAATGATGTCAACATCCTCAGCCATGAGAGAGAAATATAAGGAAGCTAGAGACACAAAGAAAGTTTCCAAAGGAAACAGTATTTCTCATTATTGTATTTATGCTTTATTTACTTTCTAGTTTTTACTAATGGGAAACTGAAATGCTTGCAGAAGAACTAAATGTAATGAAGTCTGAATTGGTGGGGCCTTTCCATTCTGAGCTTATTATAAACATCCAAAGTGTAGTGAAGAGAGGTTTATAATAAAACTTTTATCAAACATGCAACAAGGAAAAGTCATCGTACCACCAGGGTTTCCATCTACAGTTCGCCTAGTGGGACATGAGGGAGCCAACAGCAGGGAAAACCTGCCTTGACTCACTGCCCAGTGTCTGTACAGATAGATTGATACTCACTATCCCATATTCTGTTCCTATAGAAAAAATGCTACCCACAAAACATCACTAGCAGAAGCAATCCTGTTATTTATACTACAGAGATGAGAGGATAAATCAAAAATGCATAAAATATTAGGGCAGACAGAAAATATTTATATTCAGTGGTAAATACTTCCTAGCCCAAAAGCTTACCTTTTCAACAGGTGTAAAAAGTAGAAAGTTTCAAATGGAACAAAGATCTATGACAGCTACTATTCAAGGAGAGAAAGGAGAGCGATGAAGACCAACAATTTCCAGTTACATTAACCCCCTTCTGCTTCAAGGATCTTTATTTTAAACTGTTGAGGTGTATTAGAAAGCTCCAGCTTGGTTTCCCATTACATTCTCCCTGTGTCATTGCACCTAATAACACAGAAGGCTTTAGAAATGTTTCTGCTTTCATTATTTTCTCCTACTGGATGCCTAGTTGTTTAATAACTTTACCATTTTACAGTTATTTGTATTCAAAATAATCTGTAAATCAAATTCAAATATAACACACAAAGTGGGGGCAGAGAAAAGTAATTATTTATTATGGTCTGGAGTAATAACTCAGTTTAACGTGATAGAATTCAGCGCAAGAAAATGTAGGTTAAGTACCAGGAACCATTTCCTAACAGCAAGATCAATCAGACTGAAAAAACAACCTCCCCACAGAAAAAGTGGCATCCTTTTCACTTCCTTTTGAAGCAGGACAGATGATGGCAGTGGAGCATATAACATAAGGAACCACCTGCAAAAGGAAGGTGACCTAAACCAACTTCCATTTCTATCCTCTTACAGAGATCCACAATCCAAAAGGAGAAAACCCTTTTGGCAATACGTTATATCCCACATCAACCCCTGCAAAGCCAGACAATCACAGCCCAACCATTGGTGAACCAACACTCACGGAACTCTAATTAAGATCATGTATTTTCTTTTGTTCTGTTCCTGCTTTTTAGGACTCCACCTGGGAAACGGCCCAGGCCATGAACGGACTTAAGGATCTGATCCAAGTTTACTGAAATTGCAGATGTTTACTCAGATATTCATCTTAAGCTTGTTTCTAACTTCTATGCCAAACAGAGATGAACTTCCTGTTGTGCTCTCCTGAACGAGGGCCCTTCTATTTAAGAAGCTTACAAAATGAACAACTTACTATACATATACATGTAATATGCATGTATATATTATAAAATTATAAGCATTTATTAGTCATTTATTATTAAATGATAAATCATTTATTTGCTGCAGATGCCATGTTTGGTCTTCCGATTCACTGAAGAAGGGCGTCTACTAAAAACATTCTTTTTTCAAACTCTATGGAATTTTATTAAATAAATTAAAATGGAAGAAAACGAAGCATACAACACAGTAGTTTCTCAGGTCACAATAATACTGTACTGTGGGTGCAAAACTATTTATTTGAATTCATCAACAGATTTTAACTAATTCTGCAATAGCCATATGAATTTTCGCCTTTGTTTTGCAGGTGAGAAGACTCAGGCTCAGACAGATTAGATACCTGGCCCAAGCCCATACTCTAAAGCTAGCAACAAAGATTCATGTGTTGTTAGGACCATATCTAATTTATTTCTATCTACGTTTTTATTACACTCAGGAGCATAGTATTTCAGTTCTTTACAGTACTCACAATCAATAAATCCTCGTATTTTTCCTGTCAGAAGGGATTTGTGACTTTCACCATTACAGAAGCCGAGAAATGAAGACACAGAGGTATCTGCTGACTTGGTCAAAGCAAGTTGCCCAGGGGAGTCAATGCCTGAGGCAAGAACCGAATCTGGACCCCCAGAGTCCCAGCTCTTACCTTCATGTTCCTCCTTTCTTATGAAATTTCTTTTTCTCTCACTCCCTTTTTCTTTCCTAAGTGGGTCAATCTAGAAATCAACGAGATTTTCTTGGAGATTCTGTAACTGTACTTTCACCCAAAAGACATCAGTATCTACAAGAAGAATGAAAACAAACTGGTATCTGATAAAACTGTGCAAAAATGGTCTTGATTCATGAGGTAACACCACTAGAAGGGGGAGAGAGCGGATGCTACAGCCAAAATATAACACCACAGGCCATCAGCAGAAGAAACGAATTTATGCTGAAGTCTCTTCTCTTACCACTATAACACACCAGCTTTTTTTCTTGTTAACAGCCATGCCTTGCAGTTACTGAAATGCTTTGTAGCTGAAGCAGCAGGGACAGGTAAGAGGTAATTCAAGAGCTATTTCCAAGGGGTTTATGTAAGCCTGTCATTCCACATGGCCACTTTCTACAGTTCAAGCAGAAATGAAACCTGGGCTACTAAGTTTTGCATGACTCGTGCATCATTATATCAGAAAACATTGCATGTACAATGTTTTGTTGTACCCACAAACCTCTTAATCTAGCTGACTTGCATTCCTATGGCTTCTCTTTATTTGTCTTGTGAGCAGAGAAAACTCTGACACAGACAGACTTTGGGAAGTCTGTTCACTACTGCCGAGTGCCTCAGACACCACTTCCCACCCTCTGGGTACTGAAGTGTGGAGCAAGAAAACTGCTATGCAATATTAAAACTCAACACTTTTTTCCTTTTTTTTTTTTTTTAAGTCTTTTAGTCCAGCAAATAGCTCACAGAACACCAAACTGTTTGATGTTTTAATGTTGCAATAGATATCCTAGGGCACGAGCTGGGTTTAGAGAACTAGCTCCAGCTTCACTCAGCACAGTAATCAGCCTTAAATAACTTCACGCAGTAACAATGGCACAGAAATAACATTAAGACGTGGCCAGAGGTGTGCTTTCCTAACTGCTGACGAAGGGAGAAAGGCAGGCCCACAGCCAGCTTCCGGAAATGCCCACAGGGACGGCCATACATCACATTCTCAGAAGCGTGTGTAGTCAGGTTACGCGATGCACAGCTGGCACTGCAGGAATGAACCGTCCTCTCATATCTCTCTTTAAACACATCCCCCTTAGTCCTCTGCATCACCTTCTCTGCGTGGGGAAAGGCAAGAAACTGCTGCTTCTCTGCTGTTTTAAACCTCGTGCCATCACAAGCATTTCACAAAGCTGCAGGTGACAATGCACTGGTGAGTGGCCCTTGCAACGTCAAGGCATGCTTTCAAGTCATAGCTTGCCCTGTAATTTGCTCTCTCTTGACTCTTGCAGTTAATTATACAATAGGTCACCCAGCAGTTGGCATCCACAACAGACCATCTATCAGAAACCCCATTCCCAATTTAAAAGCAACGCAAGTTGAGCGGCCACAGCCCTTCACCCTGTAATCAACCAGTACAACACCCCTACATTCAACATCAGCAATAGGCAAAACTCACTGATAAGTTTAGCATGAGGAAACAGAAATGAAGTAACAGGACCCACAATGAAAATGGATTTCAAAACACTTATTTATAAATCAGCATTTAAAACACGTAGGTTTTTTTTATGCTGGCACAGTGGAAAATTTGGGAAGGGATGTGAATTTGGAGATCTCCCAGTCACAAGGTAAAAGAGTTGGTACGCTGCACTGGAGATTCTTATCTTGGCATCAAAAAACCAAAGCAAATTGCACCCTACTTTCAGGACCTGTACATGGTAAACTTTTACCAGTGATGGGCATTTCAGTTTCTGAATATTCTATAATAAGGAAAAAACAAAACTAAGCATAACATCAAGATTTCGTACTGGATTAATATTTCCTTTGAAACCGAAGCTTTAACTAGCCCTTTTCTGTCCTCTTTTTTTTTTAACGTAAGGTCATTTGGCCAAAAATTCATCGTTTTCATTTAATCACTGGCATAAACTCTGACTAACTAAATATTTTCAAAATGACTTCTTTGATTGGTAGCTAAGCTGCTCTCGTGCTGTG
Organism: Tringa solitaria; assembly: GCA_026413425.1. Classification (NCBI taxonomy): domain Eukaryota; kingdom Metazoa; phylum Chordata; class Aves; order Charadriiformes; family Scolopacidae; genus Tringa; species Tringa solitaria. The sequence continues at coordinate 49,862,383 of JAOXJM010000041.1, read as the reverse complement.
AGCCTCTGCTGGTAGTTAGTTACCTGCTCTAATTGTGTACTACAGATGACAGCAAGATAGCAAACTCTTTTACTGCTATGGTGCCTGATGGGCTGAAGCTCACTTATGACATTAGGGTTTTATTTGTAATGCAATATTTTTATTACACATTTCCAAACCACAAAACAATTTAACTATAAAACTGTCACGATAAGAAACCTGTATTTTTAAAATTGCTTTCTGCTACAACCGTCACATTACATTATCAAAATGGAAAAACTATTAAGATTAAATTATGCTTTACCATTTACTTGCTGCTAGTTGATTATTTATCATTTTTCCCCTCAATTTAGACAATGGAAGCAGGCAGCCACACTCATGTTTATATCATATTAAATTTTAAGCATCATGCTGTACTTCCAGTTTTGCAGAGAAACGCTTAGATTAAAATCTTCCAAATTCTTCCAATTCTGTGTAACCACCACCTATCTCCACATGCATGAAAAAATTGTACAAGGCTACCGCAGATTTATTTAAATTCTTACAAGGAAAGGTCAATCCAATCTTGCATTTGATTTTACAGTAGAAAGTCTGGTGGTTAAGAAACAGGAATAAGGCTTTGAAGATCTCGTTCTGAAGCTCTGATTACTTTCTTTGATATTATGCCCAAGAAGGTAATTTTGTGGTGTTTCAGTTTCCCATTGACACAGGAGAGTCACATTTCTTTTCCCATCTCCCCTGCCTGTTCTCAGTACGTCCATGACAAACTCCATGGGACAATGACCACATCTCATTTTACATTAAATGGTTCTAACTGGGTGTCTCCAGGATCTGTGTATTGTAAATGCCTCAACAGGTATAAAAACCTCTTATTACATAAGCCTACCAGTGCTCCAAAAATTCTTACACGAAGGATTCTTTATAAAAATCTATTCTATTTAATTCCCTAAAAATCTATAAGAAAATAATTCGCATGAAATCTTAAGTAAACAGTTATTTAAGCACCACTTGCCTCTTTCTTACACGTTAGTTGTCCTGTCTTGGTCCTACTACCAATGCCAAAATAACACTGCAAACTTCAGCTTTTAAGCAACACTCAAGACTTCTTCCATGTTACTTTTTTTTTTTTTTTTGCTTTCATGTTCTGTACCTTCCAAGCTTGAAAGCTGATGTCTAAAATCAAGAGAGAATACAGCTGTACTTGTAACATCAGCCAGATTATTTGTTTAAACCATTGTCACTGCAGAACAGTGGTATCCTATGGTATACTAGCATTTACAAGCTAAAATTAGGAATTTTGCTTACACTGAAGAGAAAACATTCTTCCAACATCTTAAAAGCAAATAAAAATAGAAGACACAAATTCATCTTTTTGCTGAGAAGAATAATAAAATTCCAGGACATCAAAGTGCTTGTTCTGGATTGATTGAAGCCACAGAAGCTACAGATTCAGAATTACGACGCCAACTGAAGTGCAACTATAATGAAAACCTATAATATTTAGATGCATTCAATCCAGAAAAGATAAGAATGCCAAAGTGTGACGTAGACAGAAAACATTCTGAAGAGTAGCCAAGAAAATAAAATCAAATGAAGGATTAGTCTTGTTTGTAAAGAATCTATTCCACCTAGAAACTGAACCATGACCCATGAATCCAAAAGCAGCAAAGGAACCTATTGAACCAAGATAACTGTACTTTTTTTTTCCTGGCAAGAGATCTCTCTCAGACCTGTAAACAAGAGAGCAGGAAAAAAAGCTACATTTGTGAACAGACTCCTTTTTAAACCTTAAAGATTTCTTATCCAAGTACTGTCTAGACCAGACATTGCCTTTCTTTTGTAACTAGTAGAAACAAGAGATGCTCAAACCACAGTCTCATTCTGTCAAATATTTCTGTGCTCTTGCCCTTCAGTTGCCACAGAAGCCCATACATCTCAAGCTTGACACCCCACAGACAAGAAATGAGTGGTAGAGCCCAGCCTCTAAAGACTAGCCATAGCACTTTTTAAGTACAAATACAAGGCAGATCATGCAGCCAGATTACATACTTACAGAAGTTCTTTGATCTGAAATTCTATTAGGTCAAAGTATTTTACCCTTCTCCATACACTTCTTGCCTCTTTCTATTTATTCAATGTCCAACTTATTTCTAAAAGGAAAAATTTTGCCAGGCTTTAGTAGGTCTCATTCGGCAAAGCACGTAGGTATAGTTCAGACACTAAGCCTACACCGAGCTGTCCTGTTAAATGAAGATTTTAAAGGAAAATTGAAGAATATTCCTGTTGAAGATTTCAACAGAAAATAACCTATAGAGAACTAGATGAGGTCTTTTGCATATATGCCCCAATTTAAGAAAGGCATGCTCCATCCCAAAGATGAAGGTAGCAAGCACATATAGGGACAGGGCTTCCTATGTACTTCTAGCTTCTTCTAGCGCAGCAGCTGAAGCAAGTTCCACACGTATGCAAAACCCCAATACAAAAAGGTGCACCAGAGGCCAGGCAGAGGAACTCCTTCTTACTCATTCCTGTATGGGTGTGCAGCACCAAGATCTGTCTCCAAGCAATTTTCAAATGCATTAACAGAAAGGAAAGGTGTTCATCTTTATTCAGAATTACAATTCTGACATTTTCCGAGTTAGTCAAACCCTTTCACAGGCAAGAAAAAAAAAACAACAAACCAACACTCAAAGAAATTACCATTGCTATTTTTAAGAAAAACAAGTTTCTCATCTATGCAGAACCTTACTTCTTGGCAGAAAGTAAATATGGAGATTTCAGCTTGAAAGGTATTGTTCCAGGAAAGTTGTAAATGACAGAGAATATAAGGTTGCCGATGAAAATGCCATCTCAACCTTAAATATAGCATTGTTACAGCAAGACTATAATGAAATGATAAAGTGGCTGCTGGCTGAGGAGAGGCAGAGGGTTGACTCCTGTAGAAATGACATTTCTTTGCTATTCAAAGATTTGAAAAAAGACTTAAAGCATTATTTCCCCACATGAAAGAATTTTCTCCCCACATATTTCAAAAGGGAAATATGAATACTACGAGTATTTAATGCAGCCTCCAGATCATGTTTAAAAATAATGGGATTAAGTGTTCATATGGCATGTTTGTGAGCGCAGGAACCATGGAGATTTACTATTTTCTATTTACTTACAGGCTGGATGTAACACATTAACAACACTCACTATTTTGGATCCCAGAACTGTTAGCATGCCAATATTAATACGGTAAAACCCAGCAGGATATAGACACTGTCATTAGCACTATTAGATATGCTACATGCACTAATAAAGAATTGTTGCTTTCTTAACTGTAATTCTACCCTTGCTCACCATACAGCTGTGTGACACACTTCCAAGCTTTTGTCTAATTTTTGTTTCTTCATGTTTAAAAATTTCCATTCCCAGTGCTTTGTATGTTGATGTATATGTTAGATCACATTTTTTTTTAATGTGAGATTATTTTTTTTTCTGCTTTATAGGTTCTTTTTAACATGAAGACTAACAGTTGAGACTGGAATGTAGCAAAGAGAACTTGATGGAAATAAGAAACAACGTAATACAGAAGTGGTGATTGCTACTAATATAGGCCTCTGTAGTCAAAGATGACACTTCCAGAGAGCATTAGAAAGACTTGCCTCACTTGAAAAAAGACTCAAAATATACTTCTTGATAATGTCTGTGCAGTTTTGTAAGTGAAAGAAGAGAGCTTGCAGTGTCAGAACCCTTCTGCAATTTAATATTAGCAAACACACCCCTCTGATCTGCCCTCCTGAAGCCATGAATCCTGACTTGCATTGCAACTGAACCCTCAGGAATTCCCATCGCTACAGGCCTTCTCCTGTATAAACGCTCCTGATTATTTACAAAAAATTCCAATTGAAACGCTTCTGTGCTTGCACACCATGGGGAGCACAGACAAGTCAAATGGGCTATGGTGGGTCAACCTGCTCTTAGATGATGGGAGGAGAAGAGCAGATAATTGCACAAGAGCCAAGGGACTATGTCACTTAGGCAGAGCAAGGGCTCACGTTCGCAGCAGCAGTTACCAGCACAGCCCTATTTAACTCGCAAACGTTTTTTTCTCCTCACTCCGAGGAACTTAAAACTGCCTCATACTAAACTGCACAAGGGCTTAACAAAAAGTTTTGAATTATTTCATAGTCACATAAGAGCATTTCAAGAATGTTTGCTTTTCTGCTACCAGTCCAGAGGACTCGGAGAGCATAGGTAAAGGAAGATTACCAATGGTATATACTTGATGCTCTTTTCATAAGGGCATCCAGTGGCACAAGCTGGGCTCTGTGGCCCTGCAAAGATGCATAACTGTTGTATCTCAATCCAAGTTTTCAGCTCTTGATAAGAAAACTCATTGTGTCTTTCCTGCTTTTGTCTGGAGCTGAAAAATATGTTTGTCTTTCCTGTATTCCTCTACTAATTTTTTCAAAGGTTTTGCCAGTGAGTTTCCATGACAAAACCAGGATGCTTTAAAAATTTGGATAAAGAGTCTCTTCACTACAGGTAACATTTCCATACTGCCCTAGACGCCACATCAGGGGAAATGGATCTGAAACAAATGTACAGCTTTTAGATTGCATCAGTAATGAAAACAAACAACAAAGACATTTTGGTTCAAGCAAAACAACAGAAAAAACTGCCAGAGAAGATACTTTAAAATATTTTACTAAGGACATCTTGATCTCTCTATTTTTAGAATACTCAAGATGCAAGTTTCCCTCCAACTGATTTAGCATATCTTCAAATTTTAATAAATTTCATAGGTTAGTATTATAAATTAACAAGGAACAGTAAAGAAATAAGAGTGAATAGCTCATAATGTTCAAAATCATGTCAGGAAAGTTGGTAAATAAGTTCTAACAGCACTGGTGTGGACAAACAACTAAGTAAGCAAATGACTGTCGAACTCAAGCTTGATAATTTTTTTTGGAAAAAGATTAGCTGGCATTGCTGTGTGAAAAAGAAGAGGAATAACTTCAGTTGCTAGAAGATTCCTTGCAATGTCTTGTTTTAAGCTATGATACTGTAAGGACTATGGGGTCCTGTAAAAACAGTAAAACTGAAAACATAATTCTCTCCTTGCTCTGTGAGGGTGTCATGGTTTAACTCCAGCCAACAACTGGGACCACCAAGCCATTCCCTCACTCTGCTCCCAGATTCCCAGTGGAGTAGGGAGAAGAGGGAGAAAAAAAGAGGGAGGAAAAAAACATAATCAAAACTCGTGGGCTGAGGTAAAGACAATTTAATAGAAGAGTAATGCAAGAGAAAAATAATGATAATAATAAAACTGGTAAAAGAATATACAAAATAAAGTGATGCAACACAAATTGCTCTCGCCACCTGATGATCCATTGCCCAGCTTGTCCTGAGCAGCAATTGCGCATCCCTGCCCCTGGCCAATCTCCATTTATATACCAAACATGATGTCTATGATATGGAATATTCCTTTGGGCAGCTTCTCCTGTCCATGTGCTCTCTCAGCTTTTATGGGAAGCTGAAAGAGTCCTTGACTTACTATAAAAATTTTGCAACAACTAAACCAATATGTTTTATCAACATTATTCTCACACTAAATCCAAAACACAAAAGCTACCACAAAGAAAATTAACTCTATCCTAACTGAAACCAGGACAAAAGACTATACTGCAAAAATTCCAGAGGAATTTCTGTGATAATCAGAACTCAGATTTAATTCTCTCCAGATGTTGGCATTTTCCCAAGACAGGCATTTTCTGGATTTCTGCTGAAAGTCATCAATAGAGACATCTTTTTATATTATCTACCTACCTGGAGCTTAAAAGATGTTGGGTCTGCATTCCTTAAGGTGAAGGACAAGGCATACATTAAATACACTGGTTAGAAAAACATGGTTTTGTCAGGAAAATTCTAGAGCATCCATAATTAATATCAGCATAAAGATTTGAAGAGATACAGCCACACAAAAAACCCAACCAAAAAGGATAAGAGAATTTCCGATCCTATCAGCTCTATGCACAAACAGGAGACAGTGGTCAGCACCAGGCAAGAACACAGTTTTGGCTCAGGGATGAATTGCCAGCTGCTCCCACGCTTCTAACCAGTATGAAGAGAAGCCCACATATGAAGGGTGCTGGTTATAAATTCTTTCGCAAATGCAACGGTTTGATGCCAAAAAACACTAACGTCCTAAAATCCAAGTCACCTGGCCCTTAGGAAACACATAGGAGCTGGGATTCACTACCACTTTATGACCATTTTATTTAACTTGCTTGACATGCAAATCTCTTTTCCATAGGCAGCAAGAGCTAAGACAGGAAGGGCTGTTATTTTTAGATGTATTTACTTTATTATAGAACACGCATTTTTTCTTGTGTTTTTCTCTGAAAAGAACCAAAAGCTACAGAGAAAGAAAATTCTTTTTCCATCATTCCTCTTGGCTAGTTATTGTAAAATCCAGCTTGCAAAATTAGGGAGTGAAAGGTCAAAACTGGAGGCTTATTTTTGAACTTCATAAATTCACAATAATTGACTGAGATAAAAGATTCAAACTCAAGTCACCATTAATAACTTCCCGAAGATGCAAGCAAGAGAGAGTGTGAAAAATCCAGCTGAGCTTGTTTTAAGATACGATGCTTTGAGGACTATTAAAACTATTGCTAATCATTCTTCTGCACACAGATAGGAAGTAATAGGAAAGGAGGTGGTGGAAGAAATAAAACTAAAAACTGGAATGTTTTAAGCAACATGGGACATCAAGAAGCTCCTGCTTACATACATTAGCACAGGTCCTGTGCAACTTCCCTCCATCCCTAATTTTTCCATTCAGACAACCTGAAAAAACACATTACTCTGTAAGACTCTCTGCTGAAATCACAAGTATTTGTAAAAGAACGAGAAGGACAGGACTCATCTCTTGGTTGTAACAAACCAGACTGTCTGAGGCAAACTGAATGTTGCTGTTATCTTACTATTTCAGTGCATTTACTCCACAGAAGAATTAAACCTAGTATGTGGAGAAATAGAGCATTGGATGATACTAAATGCTACTATCAACAGCTGATCCTTGAATAGGCATCCAAATAACCTGCTTGGAATATCCATATACGCTTCATGCAGCCAATTTTATATCCTTCAAACAGAAAATTAACGGTAGAAACAAATATTTATCCTGCTGCTTGCCAAATCTTAAGGAAGGTAATTAACCACATGTCAATCGCTAATATGAACGAACTTGCCATCTTAAATGAAGGTAAAAAGGTATCACAAAAAACTTAGGTGTGAACATTGCAAACTCCTACCTTTATAGCCCACTACAAGATGTATTGGTATTAAGGAACCTTTATTGCAGTGAAGACCAAGCCAAACTTACAAAGTAAAAATCATTGTTGTCCGCTATCAGCAAGTTGTTCTCATAGTCACAGAAATTATTTCTTCTTCCAAAGGTTTTCTTTTCTTTTTCCAGACTTACCAGCATTGCTTTATAAACCTGTAATTCTCTATTGCATTAAACCCAAGGAAGTCTCTTCCTGGAAAGGTACAGACTATTACTTCTTTGTTTTCCATTTAAAAGGAAATGAAACCAAACTGTGCTCATTCAAGTGTGTGGAATGGGAGAGTATAAAATTAAGGCAGAAAACACAACACATCCTGCTCTTTATAGTTGGTGAGGTTCCTGATGTAGCTCTTTTAAACTTATTATCTTTAAAATGAACTCCTGTTGTAAAGTTAGCTTTTTTTTTTTTTAATAAGAAGCTCTGAGGCTTCTAAACACCAGCTCAACACAACTCCTGTCTCCAACCTCAACGCCATGTGGACAGAAAGTCAGCTTGTTTCCCTTATAGTTTAATCAAAATAAACTTGTTAAGATATAGGAATAGGCACAAAATCTAGACACATTGCCTGGTAGTGGCTGCAGTAGTTGACATCTTGACTAATATTGTAAAGGCAGTGTTTGGCAGATTTAATCATGATACTAGACTCAAGGGGCAACAGAGGCGTGAATAAAAGTAGCTGTGGCCGTAGTTCATTCCATCAGTTTGGCTATGACCAGCTGATACAGAAGATCACAATTCTTTCTTGACCCCAGTAGTAGGTTTTAATATATCATGAAATCCTGCTGTGCCGTTCCTGCACAGAAACCAATTCTAGGGGAAACAATAACATTAGCTACACTTAAACAGAAGTTTCTCTCTCTGACGCTTCTATTCCCCATTTACCTTATTAACCTGGTATATCCTATTACCTTGTTCTTTAACAATATAAATTAATGAGATGCTAAGACACCCTACAGTTGTTGTTTGACTTGAATCAAACCTCACATAGGAAGAGGTGCTAGAACAGAATGAAAGTCACAATGATTTAGCAGTTCTCCAACCCCAGACCGCAATCCTAGGATTGCAGTGTTAATATCTCAGAAGTGTGTATCTGTTTTTGCACAGCTTAAAACTTCAAAACGTTACTGAACATGCACAAAGTTCCTTTGATTTATAGTCTGTTCAAAACCACATATGTCAAGGAAGTTACATGAAGTATGTGTCAGTAAGGGACTGATCCTACAGTGTCCAGAGACACCAACAGGAGAGTTTCCACAAACTTAGTACACGGATAAAACCTGAAACACACTGGTGTCTGTTAAAAAGTGACAAATCTATCTGGTTGCCAGAAAAAGCCACAATGCTTCAGTGCAGGAGCACATACATGGCATCAACACTTAATGAAACATAAAAACACGACACAAGAGGAGTTTTCATAGGAAGCTAGAGGCCATCCATGCACATTCAAAAGGATTTGGATATTATTTGACCTGTGCCCCAGAATGCTGAAAGTTGCTTCTGGTCCATCATTTATAATACAAAATGCCAAAACATCTCCCCCACTGTGCACAGTGAAACGAAAGTACAATACACTATACTCAAACACTCTCACAGTGTGAGAGAAGAAAAAACAAGAAGACAATCAAAAAGTGGTAATGAAAATAATATAAAAAGCTGTATAGGGCCTGGATCACAGTGCAACTTAAATTGTTGCATTAAAAGTGAGGAGAAAAGAGATCTAAAGGAAATGTAATTATGAATAAATAAAACCAAGAACTTGCCCTACTTGCTACTTGTAGGGGGGGTAAGGATGCTGCTATACTACATCCTGATTCACTACTGTTTGTGTAATTACTTGGGAATTGAATCTTTGCAGTGGTCTTCCAACACATACTATTCAGGACATACAACACGTTAGGAGATAGAGTGAAGGAAGAGTTACTGATGTGTGATGAGGCTTTAGAAAAGTCCTGGAGGAAGGCCAAAGCAAGAGATATGAACGCGTTCACTACAGACTCAGCCCTGAAACCTCCAAACCCTACTGCTGGTGCCTCCAGCAGTTAAGAGTGTTCCATGTACGCAGCACTGGCATCACAAAACATACCAGACCGCAGCATGGCGCAAGAAGGCTTCAGCACCAGGGAGAAGGTAACCGCTGCCCAGCTCTGACACTGCAGCAACTGCACACCTTCACCCAGCCCACCTGCTGCCAGCACACAGAGTGTGCGGAGCCAGAGCTCAGCAAGGCCGACTGCCAGGTACCTGCTCTGCTGTCACTAGTACAGAGATAGACATCTGGTGACTGACAAGGAGCCACTGATCCTAAACATTCTGTGTTAAATCATTCATCTTCTTTACTCTGAGGGTGGTGAGACACTGGAACAGGTCGCCCAGAGAAGTTGTGGATGCCCTGACCCTGGAAGTGTTCCCCAGATTGGATGGGGCTTTGAGCAACCTGCTCTGGTGAGAGGTGTCCCTGCCCATGGCAGGGGGGTTGGAACTAGATGATCTTTAAGGTCCCTTTCAACTCTAACCATTCTATGATTTTACTCTCTTCTACAGCACCAGCTTCTAAACAAAGCCTTAGCCCAGGTTTGCTAGTCTGTTTTGCACCCAAGGCAACGTATATAGCACTTCAGGGACAGAGCAGCAGTTTGCAAGTGCTGATATACGTGGAAACTAAAATTCAGGGTCCAATGCTTGACACTGACAGCACCTCCTTGAGAAGTTTGTGTATCAATGTTTTTCAAAATTGCTGCTGTCCCTCTCATTTTTGCTTGCTCAGGCTCTAGTCAGCCTTGGAATAAGGGGTGCCCTTAACAGTAGTTTCAAAACCCCAAGATGAATGAAAGCTAGGAGCAAACATGAAGGAGAAGCAGAGGTGATATATTCAGATCCACTTGTTTCACTCAGCCAACACAAAGGAGCTAGACTATATGAGTAAATATGTCTTAAAGTCTTCATATAATAACTTCAAGAGACATCTAGAAAGATAAGAAAATGCTGACTAGTCTAACCTAGCAAATTCCCTAAACCTGACAGGAGAAAAATGCCCTCCCTGTACAATTCATAGGAAAGAGATACCGACTTGCAAAACTGAAACTGGCATCTATTTTTTCTTACCCATTGAATTCTCTGCACTTGCACAATGCCTCTTGTGATGAAAGGCATGAAAAATGTAACACAGAAAACTAACATGTTTGGCAGCAATCCCATGAAGTACTTTATTCCCATTTAACACAAGAATGAGGCCCTGGTTTCTATGGGAAAAGAAACCAGAACTGACACCTTTGTGTCTTCTCCCTGACTATCCTTTACTATGAACAGCAAGATGGAACATGCAGCCCATGAAGAATGTTATGAAAAAAGATGAAACACCAGAAAAGTAAGGGAAGACAACCTAGAGTTCTCCTTGCAAGAGGACATAGTATTTCCCCTCTTGTGTTTTCCATGAAAGCAAATAAACATTTCACAACACTTACCACTCTTCATCTATGCCAAGCAGCTGAAGGAACTAACAATGATAAGTGTATACATACGACCAAAATACGATGCTAAAATTAAATTCCATCAACAACTGTAATCAGAAAACTAAAATATGCTAAAACAATTTAAAAAATGTATTTAGTGGGAATCTATTGAACACAAAATTGGATGCAATAGTTTGCAGAATGACTAACAAGAACAAAAAAACCTTCTGAATCATGAAAATAAACAAGGTAACACTTCAGAAGTGTTGTATGATCTCTGATGGCATTTTCTGATATGTTGAACAAAAAGCAATTCTGCATTTCAGAGAAAAGAAGTTGGGCTCGTTAACAAAACCTAAGGAAACAAATTCCTACATCACTTCCTTTTGTTAAGGTCTTTATGTTATTATTCATTGCTGACTGTTTCTCCAATGAAGCCAATTTCCAATATTGAAACCAGTAAAAACCAGCCTATGTCAGGGCTTGCAGAAGTGTTCAGGCAGTGTGGCTATTGGCAACCTTATTAAAATGTATACAAGTAGCCTGAAAAAAATTAATAAACATCTAGATCTAAACAGATTCTACAAAATAAATCAACTAAGGTATTATATTTTTCTCCCTTGCTGAACTGTCCTTAGTAATAAAATAGTGAATACTTTTCCTATTCAGATTACAAATTTTGCACTGCATATCATCAGAAGACAGTGAAAATGATTTAGCAATCAGTACAGTATCTCATGTAATACTCATAACTAATCAAG
>JAOXJM010000041.1:49820330-49843748 GCA_026413425.1 Tringa solitaria | reverse complement strand
CTCAAAGTAAAGAAGTTCCTCCTCATGTTTAGATGGAACTTCTTATGTTCAAGTTGGAACTTAAGTTTGATGCAGCCCAGAATGCGGTTGGCTTTCTGGGCTCCAAGCACACATTGCTGAGCCATGTTTAGCTTCTCATCCACCAACAACACTGAGTCCTTCTCCTCAGGTCTGCTCTCAAGCTATTCTCTGCCCAGCCTGTATTTGTGCATGGGATACCGGACAGTCATCAGCCAACAATGATTCTAGTCCCATCACGAGAACTTTTAATTGTTATTGTTCTCACATAGGTACCCGCAAACACATTCAAAGGAAAAGAGTCTGCAATCTCTTTTACAGTAAAGAAAATTAAGGACCCAACATGAAATTATCAGCCTCAGCCTGGAGAGCCACAACAGGAGGTTTTGCACAGTCTGGAGTTTTAGGCAGTACCTGATGGAGAAAAGAAGTGAAGTTCTTGTTCCCTGGGAAGCATCAGGCTGCTCAAAGCACTCCAGGGATGATGACTGAACTCAGCCCAGATCACACTGCTATCAGATGGGAGAATGCAACTACAGCAGAAAAGTTGTGCTCAGTGTGACTTCACTGCTTCCAACAGTTGAACTAGACAGTATAAAGCCAGTTTGGTGAAGCCTGCCTGCATTACAGCCTTACTGCAGATTTCAGTGTGTGCAAGACTCAAAAGCAGGAAGAAGAAATGTGAGGACTGAGGACTAGCAGAGTAAGAGAACTCAGAAGAGCTGGAATTACAGTGCAGCTGCATACAGCTTTAGAATTAAGTGTATACTTGTAGAAGAGGAAAGAATGTTTGAGGTCTGAGGCTGATTTGAATAAAACAAAGTCAGAGAGGTGTATAAAAAATTAAGCAAATTGATGCATTTTAGAACAACTGGGCAGACGGAGAAGGAAAGAGACTAGAGGACAAGACTGATAATACTTGTTTGTAATATACATTATAGTCTAACAGCATCAGAAAAAGCTGGAGCAACATAGCAAAGTCAAGAGCAAACCTGAAACAATGCAGCAGCTTTTAGTGTGGTGAAAAAAAGAAAGTTATTCTTTGTGATAGAGAAGACTAGTCTCTGTTTTCCACGCTTTAAAAGAAAAAAAAAAAAGAAGTGAGAGTTTTGTAATGTGATTATTTACATCTCCATATAATAGTTCTTGCTGCCACCAACCATAAATATAAAAGGGTAGAAAGTTTACAATAAAAAGGACAGAAAGAAGAGTCAACAGTAAAATTTTAGTGAATGAAAAATTTCTAGTATATAGCTTCCTATCTTGTACAGCTTCCTGTCTTGTATCCCTAGGTTTCCATCTGGTGCCAGTTCCTACCCCAAAGATTAACAAGTAGATTCCAGAGTTTTGTAATGCTGTGACCTTCACAGACACAGACTATCACTGGAGACAGAGTATGAATCAGAACCTCCTATGCCGGTCAAAAAATAAGACAAAACTGGGTCTCATCCTCCATGCAGGGGTGATCTAGATGTATATTGCGCTGTTCAAGAGCGTGCCCCTGAACCCATTGCCCTCATGATTCATAGAAGAGCGCAATAGACATTGCCCTTGATCTCCTGTCCATGACTTGTACCCTGTATGTCCAGTCTACTATGTAAGGATTCCAAAGCACTAGAAGAATCACTTTTCAGAAAGGGCTGTTAAAGCAGGACAGTCCATCACAAGTACATCTAAATCTGTGCAATTAAACGATGAAACAAAATACTATATATTATTACACCACTAAAAGTAAAAAGTGCCCCTCAGCTTCAAAATATAAGCATATGATCATCTAGAAGCATTTGACTGAACTGCCAATCCCACTATAGTGCAAACAGGGATTATAATTTGTTCCTCCACCATATTACCCTTAACAAGAGCTCCTGGGTTCTCATGGCAATGCACGCCATCATGAAAAGACCGAACCTGAGAGGAAGTGCTCTAAACCAGCACAGCATTGGACAGAGTGTTAGCATTTCACCCTGAGTCACTTTAGCACCCCCGAACGTATACTGCAGCAAATAGCATTCCATGAGCAGGACTTTGACTAGATGAATTCATCTAAATGTATTTCATCTCTAGTTTCCCTGAATCAATGCTTGATTTGCACTAGAACTCCCAAACTCAAGAAGCCAGAAGCCATTTGTAGCGAGCATTGCAGCAATGACATCCCAAGAAGTTATTCAGTAGCTTCTTGCTACACAGCAAACTAGTTACATCAAGATTTTCATTCTTGTCTCATGCCTATTGACAGCAAACTACAGCCTGGTTAGTACTTGTGATCAGACAGACAGGCATCTGACTCAAAGCTGACTCAATTTCAAAAGGGACAAGACCTGAGCTTGATGTTCTGACGAGTCAAAACCATTTCTCTGCTTCTGTCCCTCATGCACCCAAGAGTGAGTCTATTCTACTTTAAGTTCTCGGAAAAGCTCTTCCTTGTGTTTGGGTTACACACACCAGCACTTTCACTTTAAGCAAAGCCCTTCCAATTTCGAGTTTAATATCATTTCCTGGCATTCTAAAGGTGTGTGTAACACAAGTACAGGTGATATCTTGCCTGTGTTTCATATCACTATAAGCACTGGCTACCAAAACTAAGTAAAATCTTAAGTGATATCCCAACTGAAAGATGCATTCTACATCATTCCCGTATCTTTATACATTTTTGGTAACCTACGTAACTTCTTCACAGCCCTGACACAGGAGCAGGCTACAGTATCAGTGCTGGACACCTGAGTCTGCTTTAGAAGTAGTGCTTCAGAAGAACGATAGGAGCCAGAGCTTAAAACTGCTTGAACACTTAAGTGAAAGGGTCCTCCTTGGTCTCAGTAATGGAAAAGGGTGGCAGATGTCAGGAAGCAACTGCAAAAATCATTCCTTTCTTATAGGTTGCATGGATCTATTGATGTTCCTAATTGACAAAGCCCTCCTTACTAAAACAAAAAGCCACAGAAGACAGTTTTTGCCCTTTCCCCACACAAATCAGAACAGGCAAAAAGTAGTTTAAAGGATTTTAACCATTCTCCGAAGTGTTATTCTGAATCACATTTCAGCTCCATTCATGCCTATTTCAAAACTCTTGCTTATTTTTCTTCCATCTCCTCCTTCCTTTTCCCACAGCCCCTGGAAACACAAAATTAAGTGTAATAAAATATCCATACCTATTAAACCAAACCAAAAAAAAGTTCTTTTTGTCTGGGATTTGGATGTTCATGAACTGAGGCCTTCCAGGACCTTCGCTTTGATGTTTTCAGAAACATCAAAAGATCAGGCTTGTTATCAACATCATTAGCGCAGCCTGAAGATGTTTAATACTCCAGCACATACAAAAAATGCAGCACAGAATCCCCCAATGGACAGTGCCTTGTTTTCATTCCTTCTTTTTTAATTTTGTTTTTAATTCTGTTTTGCATTTCTCATTCTGAGCCACTTGCCTCTCTCCCACCCTGCCCCATCCTCTCATTAATTCACCAGAAAAGCTTTCTGGTGGCGACCTATTCCTCCTTTCTGAAGGGAATTTTATAAACTCCTTTCTCCCCTACCATGACATAACATACAGCAGTTCTCCTCAAAGTGCTCACTGGCAGATACAGAGCAGGGCACGTCTCTTCAGTTATTTTTCTGAAATAAAGTTTTGATTTGTTTCAAGTCTTTGTTGTTCTTTTTTTTTTTTAGGAAAGGCACAATTTTCAGGAAAGATCTGAAGGGGAAATGAGGAAAAAAAAGCAGAACTTGAAATCCTCCAGAGGAAGAAGCAGCAAACCTTTGGTGCTTCATCTGTTAATTTTAGGAAATCTGCTTCCAAACCACTTTTTAATGACAAACACTAATTTAGACCAAATAGGAAGTTAATACATGAACAGAATACACTGCACTCACTCCACGGGTGTTTCTTTGATGTGAAATGCACCATCCATAGATCAAGCCCTCACCTGCTCAAGCCAGACATGCACTTACAAAGACCGTTGGTGTTGTTACAAAATCTAGGGACTGCTCATGACACCTGACTCTGCACTTTTTCCCAGAGATTGTGTGGTTATTTCATTGTCCACGTACAACACAAGGGACTTTCAGCACATAAACTTCCCTACGAGACTCCTCAGGACTAAACAGACCTACTGCAGAAAAATCTTATAGCTTGGATACACACCACATCACCACTAGGTATCTCCTCAGGCAGCACACATCATGACAACGACCGAAATATTCTTTTTAAGCGAAGTTTCTTGCTGTGGCTCTTCCAAGGCTCCATACTTCTCCCTGGGTAAGCACCAGAGCACCAGCAACCTACCTGTTTTCTTTCTCTGCAACTGCCACCTTTTGCTGAGCAGGCAGCATCTTATGCACAAACGGATGGAGAGAGGCCCAATAATGCCAACTAAACTATGGGTATTTTAATTTAAAATGTTGGCATCAGACTGAGCTTGTAGTTCGATGATCGCTTACTTTTGTCCTTCCTATCAACTATAAGAATCAAGAAATATTCCTTGAGGAATGGTCAAGCAGAGAGATTTATTCCAACACTATCAGGCTTCTTTTATTGCAAGCAACATCATTATAAAAATATCACTGCATGAAAGGATCCACCAGTGACAAAAGCTGTACAGGCTAACTCTGCTCTGCTGTCCTTGATTAAAGTCTCATGTAAACTTCTGAAAGAACTAATGCCTTCTCTACTCCTTTGCCATGAACAATATATTTAATCTGATTCTCTTCTATAAAGCTATCAACATCTATTCAGTTATAACATGCACATTTGTATAAGGCTATAACTGCTTAAAGGAAAAAACAGAACAGGTCATCACATATCAAGCTAGACTTCACAGAAGTATAGAAAAAAATGATGATGAATAAGCAAATGGATTCAAGCCATAACTTAGGGATTTTGTGGGCTGCAATATCTCATTGTTCTGCCTAGATCTAGTGTTGCTACATTTAGGTAAACTAATGAAAGTATGACTGTAGCACAGTCTCCGCAACCAGACACTCATTACCCCACTAGCCCCAGCAAGTATGTTGAGGTTGGCATGGACATACTAGCACTGCTAACCTACTATTTACTGTCTGCATCAATACAACTTGGTGACAAAAGCAGAGACCCTGAAATATCTGAAAACAAAATGTTTTCTTTTCCATCTTTTATATAGAAACCTTGAATTCAAATTTGCCATAGGAAAATATTCAAATGCAACTGGAAGGCACTGATCTGAAGCCTGGAAGGTGCGTACATATCATAGAATGGTTTTGGTTGGAAGGGACCTTTAAAGGTCATCCAGTTCAATCTCCCCCTCAAAGACAGAGATAGATAGATGTGTGTGTTTATATATGTGTATCTTACCCACAGAAGCATTATATACTTCATTGTGAGTACTCGTTAGCACTCCAGAGCAGACAGGCACAGACCAGCTAACCAGGAGGGATTTTGCAGGTCCAGGGGGCAGTACACATTTGACAGAACAGCATGCAGAGAAACTTGCACAGTAGTTGCCTGCAGTACTATATACCTGACCTTGCAAAGACCTACAGTAAATATTTTTCACTTGGAATTATCCCTCAGACAACAAAATTCAATCACAAGGCTTTAAAAAGTACAAAAGGAAAGACATATGGGACAGAATTTTTATTAAGTGATTAGAGGAAATTATTACTACAGAATCCATCTCTGTCACATGCTTTTAATAGGAGAAAAGCCATGACTGGCAGCTTCCAGAAGCACTGTATTGTTACAGGTATAGCTCTGATACGAATAGATCACTTTATAATGTGTCTGCACTCTGCCGTTGAAGGACTGTGTTCTTCCTAATATTTGATACACTCAGTTTAATAGCACATTGTCCCAACTTGCTGAAGAACTGGAAGACTGCCATTCTTCACATGCTGCACAGATACTTTTGGCTGACAGAGCAAGCAGCTGTGCTGCTCTGCTACTCAAGAGGATGGGCCAAATTCAGTGCTTTTTTAGGCTGAGGTACACAGCCTGTTGATCTCTGTGGAGTCATATGCCTGCATTCTGGAATCAGGGATGGAGTCTGGGTACACAACAGCTTCAAGAGCAATGCTGAGAGATACTCACTCATGCCAATACCAAACAATATATCAGGACGTGCTATACAATTGGCTGAGCTGTTTGTGACAGTGGTTAAGAACATACATATCCAAGCTACAATAAAATACACCTTATAACCTTCTGGTTTCATGCAACAATGTGGCATTGTCAGTAGGCATAGGATGCTAGACCTGAGACCTAAGCTTTGCTCATGCTTGTGTCAGTGGCCTGCTGCATCATCTTTGTAATTCACTTCCCCTCCATAATTCAGTTCCCCTGTCTGCAGAATGGAATTAACAGTATTTGCTTTCCATATTGAATGCTTTGAGAACTACCTTTTACAGCTGCTACGTAAAAGCTTTACTATTAAAGTCATTGTTCTGAGTATATTTAGGAACTCTCTGTGTGAAGTGCTGAAGCACATTTCTAATGTCAGCAGGATATTAGAAGACCCCTTGTCTCACTGGAACAGCTTTAATGAGCTACTGGAAGTAGTTCAGTACATGTTTCTACTGCCACAGTGCTGCATAACTTGTCCGTACATCAAACAGTCTTGGAATATTTACCTCCTTTTCTCTGAACCCTCTTGGTTGCAAAGATACAAAGGCTATTCATAGGACTGGCAATGTGCCAGTATGAAAATCTGGGCAGCCTAACAACTTCCTACAAGACATGTGAAGATAAGGTGGCAGAGAGACAATAGGAGGCAAATTAAATTCCCCAAACTCCATCTTTCTGGGAACTGGAAATTAAAGAATTAAGGTTTTGTTGTGTGACCTCTTTCCAGATCAAAGATTACATGGAGGCACAGAGGGGACAGGTTCCTATTTAATTCTTCAACGCTGGTTATCATAGCCTGATGAAAAGATTAAGCAGTAAGAATAGCCAAGATTGTTACTATAATATTCTGGAGTTTGGATAATGCTAAAGCAATTATTTAAAAATGCAACAACTAGTGAGGGCTGGTACAAAAAGAGGCCACTTGAGTGACAATGTGCATTTCCATTAGAGAGAGAAAATACTCTCTCCTGTTCCTATGCCCCTACAATGATTCAACACTGCAGGAATGTCTAGGGTAAAAAGTAGGCACTTAGAGAATCTGTGAAAGGCTACAGGAAGTTCTCAGTTCTTTCTAAGAAATCCCAGATAAAAACAATCCAAGAGACTTCCTGCTGTGTTACCACATACAAGAAGAAAGTTTCCACCTACAATAGGCCTCTGAAGTATTTTCATCCAAACACCTTACTGACGGTGCTTTCGGATAGACTTCCAGCTCCTGACGTCTCACAGTTTCTATTTATACAGCTCCACCACCTAAACACACACGTGTATGAATACACCCTCAAGTAAGATAGATGGTTGGTTGCTATGTCAACAGCACCTAACCAGGAGGGAGAAACAGGTACCAAAGGAGAGAGGGGAGGCAGAAGACGTAATTAGTAACTTCCTCCTCTGAACACATCTACTGTGGAACTGTTTACTTACAAGACTCGGAAATGAAACAACAAACCTTTCATTAGCATTCAAAGCCATGTGAAATCCAAAGATGTCTTTGCAAAACCTGTCAGTACTAACCAACCACTTGCATCAGGAACAAAAACACACAGACACGAGAGGGGGAAACAGAAATGGGATCATTTCTGCTGGAGCCTGCAGAGGGAAGGACAGGGAGACAGGGGCATGTCTCCCCTGTGAGATGGCTGCAAAGCCCAATTCAAAGGCACGTGCCTACAGGTTCCCTCCCTCTAAAACAGACCTTTGGGGAATTTTTGATTCTAAACAAAATCCATCCTTCCAAGCTGTTCAAACACCACTAGCAGAGGGGAAGCACAAAAATGGTGCCAAAATAAACACACAAATGAATTGGAAAGTACCTTGAGGACAGTTAACTGAAAAACATAGACAAGAGGTAAGTGGCACAAGCAAAACCACCAACTTCACAGAAATTACGCCATTTTAGACAAGCTGTGACACAGACCTAAGTCTCTTCTGGAAGGAAAGCAAAGTTAGACTGAAGTAGCCCAACAGCACGTTTTACAGGGTAGGGGAACACACAAAGTGACAGAAGGGAATATTTTTGATAATACCTTTCCCCCTCATGGTCTCTCTAGTTCAGTCACTCTTACCTCCAGGATTTAAATTTTCTCTTCTTCCATTTGTAATCTGAAGAACGCAATATCTTTATAAAAGTCTTCAAAGACTACAGATAAAATGCTAATGCAAATGTGAAGAATTATTATTTTTGCTATTATATTGAGGATGCTGTAAGTTCCCCTGCTTATTTGCTAGCAAAAATCCTCCTGTTCTTGACCCCACTTAAGACTTTGTGCCTGGGCTTTTGTCTCTACCTATTTTTGCTATATATGAAATAGCTGCAAACTAAAGAGAACCACAATTATATTGCAATTTCTTGGAAGGATAAACAGATCCTTAACTAATCATAACAACTACTACTTAAAAATATGACAAAGTTCATTCCAAGGTACAGACTTGAGTCACCCATACAATCCTGTTACTGTCTGACAATGCAACACTGTTTAAATTAGGGGATTCACACAACCATTAACAGGATTAACACACTGGTTTATCAGCCACTACGCACACAATTCCCTAGACAATAAAGCATTCCCATCCCTGGGATGAAGCATGGCAATTATTTGACTGTGCCTCAATACAACATGGTCATTTAAAACCAGGGATCAAAGGCTACTACATGCAGGAAACTGAGGGGGGAAGTCTAACAGATCCCCTTTGGACACTGAAATTAGTAAATCACCAGCAAACTTACACTACTATGAATAGGCAGTACCTCAGCTCAACCTGTCATTTAAGTACTTTGTATCCTGTATCAGATTGTCACACTGAATCTGTGTAAAAAGTGCTGCCTTCTGATTCAGTGAGCTCACTCCCAAAGTAGAGTTTTCTTTGACGATAGATATTCTAAGCCATTGCTGACCTCAACCAACCTCACTTAATGTACAAATTCTAAAATCTGACGCTGCCTGTTCTCTCAAGGAGGACTCCAACATTTTAAACATTAAAATGCCACCAGAATCTAAAGCCATCCTGCCACAGATCTCATCCAAGGACTACTCCTAACAAAGGGAGAACTCCTGTACTACTGTTGAGAAGAATTTTGGTTCAGCTCCACGCAAGCAAAGCATGGCTGATAGTGAAAGTAAGATCCCATTTCCTATATATAATCAGCATTGCCACAAGACAGCCTGATGCACAGGAGCGACTGTTAGCTTGATTTCACCTCGCCTTTGTCTTAAACATAGACATCTCCAGCCTCTCCACACCAGGCGTAAAGCTCTCTTACCCTCCTGTGTCTTTGCACCTAGTAGCTCACTCCTTAAGCCCCAAGAAATGACATTCCCTTCTCTATGAGTTCAAATCCCTGCCAGCAGCAGTATCTATTAGAACAGCTCACAGAATCGCTTCCTTCTTGCTTTCCCAGATCCAGCACTATGGAGGGGCAGGGATGGAGTTGGTGGGGTGGGTTAAGCAAAGAAAAGGTAAGAGGAGTCAAGCAAGAACAGAAATAAGTGAGCGAAGCAGAGATGACAGAGGGATCTGACGAACACCAATGCAAAAAATGGTAAATTGGGGAGGGGAGGGGAAAGAAAGAAATCCTGAGACAATCAGAGTTCAAAGAAAAAGAGAGAACATGCAAGAGCTAAGCTGGTAAGCAGAGGAAGAGCAGAGCTAACGTTATTACTCCAGGCTTCCTCACATTTAATACACTGCTATTGGAAAGGAATCCAAGGCTGCTTCCCAGGGGTTCCCCAACTGTGTAAGCAAGGTACGTGCACTAATGAAGTTTCTATGGTTTAAATTATTTCCTTTGGTCAAATCACAAATAGTACTTACTGGGTTATAGTGACCTCTGCTTACTGATCCAGTAACTTGCATAAACAATAATTTTGGATAATCAGGCTGTTATCTAGCTTATACTCTCACCTACTACTAAGGTTCAGTATGGCATGGCACAAAAACTGGAATTAGTGTTTCATTTTGGAAGGTACCAAGATGTAATTTGTTTATCGTAGTTTGAATGTTGGAGCACTACTTGGTACCTACTTTATACTGACAGGTAAAGCTAGGAATAGCTTAGAATACCAGGATGGGATATCAGGACGGAAAGGTCTGAAAATTTCCCTAAGACCCATATATATTGTTGTTGTTAACAGTAAGCCGAGGATGAATGTAAAATCATTTACATATTATACCCTAGCTTTTAGGCATCACAATATTTTTTTCTATAAATTCAAGACCAGGATTAGAGTTGGGGAGCAGGACAGTAGTGGTCAGAGTGTCTAAACTGTTGCTTTACTTTGCAAACATCAGAAAAAAAACATCCACTAGCATCACCAAATTTTCATACAGCACTTGATTCCAGGATGCAATAAGGATGTTCTACTCTACAAAATTAATTCAACATTAAAGTGCTAGATAGTTAAAACTGATATAGGTCGACTGATGGCATGCCTGAAATCAATGAAAAGATATTAGTTCACATAACTGAATTTGTTCTGCGTTTTCAGATCTGTGGATTTTTGTTCAAGCTTTATTCTGTCTATTACAGGGAGGAATTTTCAAATACTTTATTCCTATCATAGTATTTTACAGAATGATCTTTACTTTTTTTTTTTTCTGCTCAAGAGATGCTTGGAACAGGGTAACAACAAAGGTCCCTTTCAGATATTGCAGTCAAGCTACAGAAAGGTGAGAAGCAGGAGCAAAACAGGTGCCAGAAAGGACTGAAGCAAAGTAAAGATTATGTGACTGTAACCACTGCTTCTGTGGATGTCAAGAAATTCATTTCTGCACAAAAACTACAGGAGGGTTCTAAGCTATTTTGACTGGCTTTCAATCTGAATGGATAACAGGGGAGACAACAGCATACAGATTTTCTAATTCTTTTATATAGCAAACTACTTACAAATATTGGGAGTGGGGGGTAGGGGAGAACCCTGAAAAATAAGCAAACCTGAACTCTAGGCAACTTATGAAGAGAACAGAAAATGAATGAAAAATGCTGTGTGAGTGAATGAGGTCATACTCTTTGAAACACCAATTAAAGTCTTCAAAAGCTAAAACAATGATGTTCTGTTAAGTGTTAATCCTCCTATCGAAGAGGAAGAAGACTGAGGGGTAAGACTGTTTAAATTATTAATATGACCCCATGCTAGTCTGCTTCATTGGAACAACGAGATAAATTATAGTGAGGGCAATGTTATTTTAAATTACTCTCAGCAAGGTGCAGAGTGCTTACTCATTTCCCATGGGTTGATGTTTACATGTGTTCATGCATTCCTCTCATACTCCTCCTGCATATATGTACCAATTTAACTAAAAAAAAATTTCACATGTCCAAAAGAAAAAGTTAATTACTGAAAGAGCAGATTCACCCAAGAAAAATAGCCTTTTTACTGGAATAGCTTTGTTATGAAAAGGCTAGAGCTCATAAGCCCTCAAGGCAAAGCCCTGTATGACAGAAGACAATGAACTGCTATGAAGGATGGCTCAGTGAATGAGACATGGGGTTAGGATTCAGGACACCTGGGTTCAAGCCCTCTTCAGTTAATGATTCTCTGTGTGACTTTGAATAAGTTGCTTAATTTATTACATCTTTTAGTTTCTTCTTTGTGTAATGAAGATAATGGCTTCCCATCTCACAGAGCGGTGAGTGTAAAATCTAATGATTCATTGATTCCAAGGCAATCAGATGCCATGCACACTACTAATTATTGTCAATTTTGTTATGTTAAAGAGGCTCGGAAATGCTGAATGACTCTTCCAGAAACACTGCCCTGGGTATGCAATGTCTGTCATAACTTCTACCAACATCCTTTACATTCCTTGCGATTTCTTCTTCTGTAAACATCTCTTCAAACCCCAGAAAAAGTCTTTTGGGAAGGACAGGATGCAGGCTGAAATTCTTCAGATTTGTACTGATGCAGGTGAAATGAGGATCAAGTCCAAGTCTATTTCCATCTTGAAATATTTTGAAAGGGCACATATATACCAAAAAAAGAATAAAACACTAAATAATGACAGCCACTACTAGATGTGGTACACTATGTGTCAGACTACAAACTGAGACTGAATGAGAGTGTATTTCCTCCTCCAGTTGCTATTTAAGTTAAAGTATACTCTGAGCAATGAAAATAGATTATATTAAGCACAGACAGAGTCTCATCAGATCTGCATTCCTCTTGTGATTCTGCTGTTAGATTTTTAGGTTTCTTCAGGCAAGTCACCAGTCTTTCACACCTGCACTCTCCTCAGATGATCTCCCACCTTCACCACCCAAAAAGCTTAATGTTATTTAAACTTTGTCTTGCAGACAGGAATACACAAAGCACAACTATTTGAACCCCACAACAAACCCTGACATTCAGCTTTTTCTATATCTATCGTACAACCTGACTGTAATGCAAACGAGCACTCCCCTTCAGCTTGGTTCCACTTGAGCTGATTCCACTTCCAAAGAAATTAGCTTTGCTGGCCCTACCTCTTCAAAAAAAACCAGTAAACAGTTGCAGTAAAAGAAAAAGTTACATGATATGAGGAAAGAGGGAGCTGATAAAGCAGTATGTATGTGCAGTATATATTCCCTTGGAACTACGCACTCTAGAAATAATAATTTCTAAAAGAAATAGTAACTTTTCAACCAAAACAGTCAATTATGAATACCGAAGACAGCCCATGCAAATGCCTGCATTCATGCACTACTGCTTGAGCAGAGCAATGACAGATCTTGTACAGAAAGCTTCCACTGTGTCTTAGAAATATGTAATCAGATACGCCTTAGATGAGGCCCCACGATTCTTCCTGAAAACATCTACTGTATCCCAAGATGGAGGAGGTCCAGGGAGCATCGCTACTGCTGTTACTGCAGCTCAACACATCTTAATACATTTTCTTTTGCTCTTTTTCAGTCTTTCAACTGCCAGCACATAATACAAAGATCAAAACCAGCAATAGGCAGGCTCGGACTACACATTTAACAACTGTGAAAAGGCAGCTAGGAACCATTGCGCACTGCTATACTGCCCAGCTCTCTTGCACACAAACACACGTGTGTGTGTGTGTGTGCACGGGTGTACATAAAACAGATTTATTTATTTGATTTTACAGCTTCTGCAGTGCAGTGCATAGCTGCATAGCCTGCTTCTTTTGCCAGAACACATATTGGCATTGTAGGGCTGCAAGCACTTTCCTTATGACAGCTTTTACATTTTTAATCTCCTTTTTGGTACAGCAGAATGGGCGTTAAGGTCTGATACACATTACGTACATAAAATGTAATGCTCTCACCATTCCTCATCCAAACCAATGGAGATCAGAAATTTGCAATTTTTTTGGATTGTTTTCATCTGTACTTCTCTGTTCTATCACTATTTCTCCCTTCATCTCAACCTAAAAGAAAACTCTAAAACAGTGGCCATTAGCTATGGAAAAACAGGATTATTTATCACTTTCCAGGTCTGGATACCAAAATAGCAACTGTCTTCAAAACACAAAATACTGAAGCAAAAGTATTTGCTTTAATTTATCTTCTAGTATTTATTTAAAAGAAATGCATTTCTAAAATATTCATAGTAAGTTTTTGCAACCCGTTCTTTCCCTCTTCCATTATTATTTTTACTTTTACAAACCCTGAAAATCTGCCAGTGCAAGAATACGAAGCTTCCAACTGTCATCTCATGGACCTCTCAAATCATCATGGACCATTTTCCCAATCCTGACAACAGAGGCCCTTGATTCGATACATTCAAGACTGCCTCGATTCTAAGAATGAAATGTGAAAAGAAAAATTCAAACTGAACTATAAAATAGTGTCAGAAAAACATCAGAGTGTTTTATTATTTTGTTGCCATTTATTCCCCAAAACACACGAACACATTCCAAATTGTTGATCTAAGTATGACCCCTCTGCTTATGGGGCAGCTGGGAACAGGGCAGATCCACAACAGCAGCTACTGAGTCAGCCGTAGCAGCTACAGACAACTTTGCAGCTACGAAGTTCTGCTCCCCACAGTTCACTGTGCTGCATCCTGAGAGGAATGAGTCCTGGCTGAAGGGTTCAGAAGTGCACACAAGCATGTGCAGGCCTCACAAACCACGCATCAAAAGCCATGCTTCTTTGCACTCTGGTGAAATCTTCACAGGGCTGCTCTCTCCAGCTCAACAGCAGCAGAATTCTCCTCTACCTCCTTGCCACCCTCCTTAATTGCTTCCCTAAGGCAGCTTCTGCATTAAAGAATGGCTTTTTTTCTGCATTTCCACCAAAACTGACCACTTCTTAAGAAAAAACAATAAATACCCAGATAATACTTCATCAGGGGACCTGAAATGGAAAGCTCGCATAGGGTTGAGGCATTCTGTACAACAGACATCCCTATTCAGATTACAGACCTGTATTTTAATGAAATATAAAGCTGTGATCCAGACTTTGTTAATTTGTGTGTTTCTCAAGCATCAGGACCTAAAGTTAGCATGGAAAACTCAAGCTATCTTTATAATGTCTCTCTTATTATTTACCCTGGCTCCTCTTTTCTCCTAAAGCCCTGGGTAGGGTTACTGGGAATTTAATAAACTATGAAACACTTGGTAAAGTGGTTTCTGATAGAGATTAGAAACTTCTGCTTGAGAAACACCATGGAAGCATTCTGTGAAATCGTACCAAGCACCATGAAACTGTTTCTTGCACCTACAGGTGTAAATTTCATTCACTACAAGAGCTATGGCAAAATACTGGAAAACAGGCTGGCCTTAAACAAGAATGCATATTTTGAAAAAGATTCCTCCACTTCT
Organism: Tringa solitaria; assembly: GCA_026413425.1. Classification (NCBI taxonomy): domain Eukaryota; kingdom Metazoa; phylum Chordata; class Aves; order Charadriiformes; family Scolopacidae; genus Tringa; species Tringa solitaria. The sequence goes on along the minus strand of JAOXJM010000041.1, from coordinate 49,828,873 downwards.
TCCAATTTTTTTTTAATCCATTATGCATTTAGGCCTCCCCATCCCCCTCGCAACAACATTTTTGAGTAGATGCTCTCAGGCAAAAAAATTCAAGCTCTTAGTCTCAATTTTCACTTGTGTGAATCAATAAAAAGTTTGGACCAACTTCTGAACTGAGAATTTCTAGTTTGAAAGAAAAGCTGCCTACAGTCAACTAGATTTCCTGCTTGACTGAGATGAACGCCCTAGAAAGCACTGACAGCGAGCACCCTCAAATAATGCATTTCAGTATGTACCCGGATCTCTCACTACAGCTGCACATGTGAAATGCAGTAAACAGACAAAGCAGAAGTCACATATGCAGGAAAGAACTGTCATTTCCAATTATTTAAGGTATGACAGTGAAACTAAAGATGGACCATGCACCTGAATGCTGTTCAGCTACACAAAATACAAACCAAAGTGTGGTGTGGTTCCAGTAACACAAGAAAATTACCATTGCTTTATGTCACGCAATGCTATTAATTTGAACCCTTTTTCCCACTCCATATTCATTAATTACTATTTTCACACAAAACACTGTCTCTTTTTGGTAACAATTTTCTTAAGCAGATAATAGTCTCACATTAAATCCACCAGTTTAAAAAGGAGCATTTTACCAAACAAGCCATGAAATTCATTTTACTCTTCTGACACTACTATGTCAGAAACTCTATGTCGCCTTTAATAAACTTCTCAAAATGAGCATGCTGATAACTGAAAAACATGACATTTCTAACAGTGCGAAGGCAGAAATCCAGAAACAATTACATTAAGAAGGGAAGGGGGAAGGGGAAAAGCAGGCTGGAAATATCTTGGTTCAAGTAAAATCTCCTTAAGTTAGGACTTTAAACTCGGGGACAAAAAAAGACGGCTCCTAGGCCTAAGAGGGGCCATATGTCAAGTTTCCTGTTCCACTTTTAATGAGTACAGGACTGAACTGTGAACCAAGCAACATATCACTACCTGAAGGGCCAGAAAAATTAGCATAAAGAAGTGAAAATGATAAAGGTAATTGTTTAAGATACTTCGGGAACATTCTCACTCAACAGATTTGCTTGCAAGTTTACAGGAAAAAATGCATTCATACTGAAAAAAAAAAAGTAACAAAAGGAATCTGCCACTTTCATGGCATGAAAAATTTTAAGTTGAGTTGTTCTCATCTTTTTGGTTACAGATATTCTCTGTTTCTTCGTATTTCTGAGCAAAATCAAAAAAGCAAACCTAAAGAAAAAAAACAGAGTGAGTGACAAGTCTGCCACAAAGCAGAAAAGAAAATATTAAAAGCAAAAACAAAATAATAACTTTGGGAACAAATGGAATTAAATCAAAGTAGGTGTTTTCAGCTGATTTGAGTTTTTCATTGGCATTTCCTGTTTTTCAATCAGCTCTAATCCTTAGCTGGAGAATTCAATGGAGCTATGTTAATTTATATTTGCTAAGGATTTGGCACATCATATTAAGTATTTCCCAGTGTGATCATCTCTCTAAGTTAAGTAATTAAAACATTTCACGCAAATAGGGATGGAATCTATATTTCAGTTTCTTGACTGATCCCAGAACAGCCAAAAGGGCTCCAATTTTCTCAAATGAGATAAATTGGAACATTTATTTGTACACCGAGAGTTCTAATGCCATACCCATGGTGCCTAGATACTTCTGTACACTACATATACCCCTTCAAAAGACAATGGGAAGCACTAACAATTCATAACTGTGTCTACTTTTATAAAGTCGCATAAACATCTAATTAAGCAGCCCTCTCCCTCTTGTCTAAGACACTGCAAACTATAGAGTCCAAGATTCCAGAGTAAATCTGTACAGTATAACTAAATATAACACTTTCTTCCATAGGTTTCATTTTTACCTGCATGATATTTAAGAGCAACTTCTGTTGTGGGAAGGGAATTACAACAGAGAAAAAGGTGAAATGGCTGGTACCTTGATTATCAGCCACAGCTGCACTTCAGTGGACTGAAATAATTAACGGAAGCATTCAGAGTAGAATTTCACTGGAAAAAGAAAGACAGTGGGGGAAGCAAATGCACATTTCTAATCTTCATTCTATTTTTGCTTGCTTTGTCATGAGTATCATTAAAGATATATGAAGAAAGTTTTAGATTTAAGACTATGTCTTAAGCACTCGATATACTCATGCATTCTCACCTACAACAGAAATTTTGTTTCTGTCAAACTTGTCGAACAAATTACAAAGGGAAAATCCATTGCAGATTTTTTTTTTTTTATTTTACTTTATTATGTGAAACAGGCTCTGCCAAGCTTTGTCTTGATCAGAGAAAAGTGCCCTCACTTTGGGTCTGAAAAAGAAGGTGGAGAATTATTTAAAAGAAAAACTAGCAGAACACCATTTTGCGTTTCATCCTAAGCCACAGGAATTAATAGAATTTTCTTCTTTGTTTGACCAATGCAGCTGTGGATCCATACCTTCATGAGATGGATCTTTGATGAACATTATATATTCAATCTTTGTTGCTAGAATATAATCTTACTCTGTCCTCTTACCTGTCAGAAATGTTGGCTTTTAAAAAATAACTATTTAAGCACTCCAAATCAAGGAAAGATAAGAGATTTGAGGCCAAAAAGAACCATTCTAATTACCTCGTCCAACCTCCTGCATAACAAGCCTGAAAACTGTGGTCAAAACAACAGGCTACGTAATTTAAAATATATCCAGTCTTCATTTATGAGAGGGGAAACTCTTCCTTAACAATTTGTACCATTGATAAAATATCATAGCTGTAAAAAGAAATAAAAATAAAAACTACATCTTATTCCTAGTTCACAATTGTCTGACAGACTATTTTCTCATGCCTTTGCCAAGTTCCCCAGTAAGACGTAACAAAGATAACCAGCACACCTGTCATAGCCGCTGCAACTGGTTTATTATAAAAATGTAACAAAATGAAAACTTTCACATAAATTCCTCTAAATATTGGTGATTAATACTAAATGAGACCTGAATTCATACTTAAACAAAAAAAAATAAAATATTGCCTACTCTTTGGGCTAGATTTTAGAAGGAAAAGAAGACTTGAGACAGCTGACATATAACGACAAGAAAACTCTTGCCCAGTTTACTGCGGGAAGAAACTGCTGCTGTTGCCCACACTCCAGGGATGTCACTGACGTTTCCAGGGCCTGTGGCAGAGCACACTTGAGGACTCACCCAGCCGCAGAGCCAGTAACAGCTGCCACCCATCCCAGGCTTGCAACAGTGAAACCTCGGTACTTTGCTTTGAAAAAAATATTTTGAATATTCATCTTCAAGGGAGGAAGGGGAAAAACCAAGACTGATCAAAGACACTGTACACACTGCTTTGTCTGCTCCAGTCCACCCAAAGCAAATTGTTTATAAAGCTACCTGGTTGCAGTTGCTCAGGGATCTTTACTGTGCGGACCTGACAAATTAAGTCCCTAAATGCCTACACAATTTACCAAAGGTAGCGTTCATTTATCATACTACTGCTATAGAAATAGAGAGATTGGTTGAGTTTTAAATCTACAAAAGGTTCTATATGCCTTTGTGATTGAACTAATTTACATATGGAAATAAATGTTCAGAGCGCATAAAAATAAGACACTGAGTTAAGGTCCCTCCAAAAATCTGGCTGTGGCATGCAATTATACCTCTCATACATAAACTACATCATGCTGTTCAACCACTCCCTGGTAAAGTCAGTGTGGACACTAACAGCTAACCCCAAGGCAGAATAGCAGGAAAGAATTTGCCTTTATGCAATCCACATAATCCCAGTAGTTTTATAATATTCTGACTTTATAAAAGGCTGCCAGACCTTTCATAGATGCTGGCAACCAAGGCAGTGAAAAGAACAGCCACGTCAGAAGATGGCTGTGAGAAGACACTGGCATCACTGCATGCTCTTCTACAGCAAAAAGCAAATTAGGATAGAAAGGGATATGAGGATAAAGGAACCATTTGAACCACAACGAGGAGGCAGAAAGTCATAGCTGTATTTCAGAGAGAAACAAGAGATGAGCATTCCATGTGCAGTATCAGAAAAACACTGTATTTCTAAGTGGAAAAAAAAGGAGATTGAGGAGGAAAAGGCTGGATTCATTGGTTTATTCCCATCCTTATCACCGATACACTTTTATCTCCAGTTTTGGTTCCACTGCCCTGTGTCACAGCATACCCACCAATCGGGGACATAAGGTCTGAATTTCAGAATTGCTCAGCAGTGTAACTCCTAATTCAGGCAAGAGGTGCTACAGGTATTCAAATGCTATGGGGAGGCGGGGGAAGAAAACAGGTCTTTAATGCTTACCTAACTTCTCTGGGATAGTGTGAGGTTTAATTCACTAAAGCCTGTAAAATGTTCAGAGATTTCAGATAAAATGGCGTAGATGTCAGAACAGTAATTTAAATCAAGTATCACGTAATCCCTGAATGTGTTTTGAGGAAAAGACCATGCAAGCTACGAAGAAACAGTATGTTGGCTAAAAGAAAAAAGGAAAAGTAGACAATTGATTGCTACAGAATTTCTTTCAGCAATGAGAAGAAAGAAAAGCTGAGCTATTAAGCTAAACAGCTGAAAAAGAAGACTTAGCTTGTTCAAAAAACATAAGACATTTTCCCCAGCTTTTGAAGTCAAAGTTCAGCGAAAATTAGTGGAATAAGACTCCTGTAGGAAACAGACCTTATTTGCCATCATGGCACACAAGCAAGACAAAAGCAGGACCTAAATAGATGACAGCAGCACCAGCTGCCCACCATTCCCACCCCCGCCCCCTTCCATACACACCCGCACGCACACATAGATTGCCATCTTTCACCCGATTAATCCTCTCCCAGGACAGATTAACGCTTATCTGCTCAATATCCATCTGCTTTGTGATTTCAGTAGATTGTAACCAATCCCAAGGCCTTATCAGCGCCTCTCCCCCCATAGGCAGATGGGAAAAGATGGAAATCATCGTGTTCTATTAGCGATGGCAGTGACAACAGGCTAACACAGCTGCCTCTTTCCCTTGTTCCCTCATTCAGGCTGCGCAGCACAGAAAGATTGCAGTATGGCAAAATGGGCAAAGCCACCTTCACCCTCTGCTTGCTATTCACCTGAATTAATGAGTTTAGAGAGGACAGCAACTGCTAAATGCTCCTTTCAAAATAGGTTTAATATAGGAGCGTTACTGTCTCTGCCCCAGCTAAAAGATCAGAATGGATTATGGAGACAGGAAGCAGAAACGAAAGCCTTGAACTATTAAGATTTAGGCATTTCAGACATCTGTGGATTGTGCAGCACAGAAACCAGTAAACAGAACAGCTACAGCAAAATGCTGCTCTCTGATCATCCACTCTTGCACGAGAAACAACAGAGACCCATACTCTGGACATCCCTACCTGCAGGTTTCTTTCTCTAGCTCCTCAGGATTGCAGCCACCCTTTAATTCAAAACAATTACACGCAAAATGGGAAAACGATACATCAAGTTGCACAGTTTATTTGCAAATAAAACATCTTCAGCTGTACACCGAAATAGAGCTATGGCCTTTACATTCATATAAATGGAAGGAATTGATTTCTGCCCTTCCATGTTCCTCACCATTTTGTGTTCTAGAAAGAGTATACTAATTATTTTATTTGCAGAAATCTAAAGGAGGGAAGTTAAAGGACATAAACATTTTTAAAGGGACACAATCACATTAAAAATCTAACTGCTGTTTAATAATTTCTTACATACCACTGCTTGAAGTAATAACCCAGTCTCCAATAGCCAAACAATACATGACAAATGTGAGGGTGAAATAAAGTACTCTCTTTTTTCTCTGACTTATTTTCCCTTCACTGTTAGAGGGTCCTATAAATTCTCCTGGTATTGTTTATTCTTCCGGTGTTTTTCTTTACTCATGGGAGCCTACAGAAGTACCTTAAACTAGACTTCCATTAAAATGTTTAGTTAGGCAAGATATATCCCACTCTAGAATGAATAAAGTGATTTAAGTATCCAAGTAAAATTACACAACCTGATCAGATTTTGAACACTGAATACTCACATCCAATTGCTCGCAGTCCACAGGCAAAGCAATGATTCTTAACATGCAAACACAACAAGCAAATTCATACTGAATATTGTTTGGCTGCCCACTGGCAACTAATTAACAGAAGTATCTATAATCCCAGAGCACAGACATGGCAATACTCAAAACCTACATAAATATATTCTTAGTCAGTGAACAAAGATGTCAAATCCAGTAGGATGTGTAAGCCTGAAGTCATACCTGGCACCTCGTCTTGGAAACAGGACAAGTTCTCTAATTTGAAGGAGAAGCAGTAAAGCAAACCACTACAGAAACAAAACATATACTTATATGGGATCCATCTGAGCAAATCCCGAAGCACTTCTCAAAAGGTGAATATTAGACTGTTCTTTCTATCATTGAAATGCAATGTCTTTTATGGTGAAATGTGATAGCTACTTACTAAAATGAGGTAATAGTACAAAACTGCTTAAGACACAGAGTAAAAGGCATGGAATTTAAGTAGACGGGGAGAAGAAATTAACAGAGGAAAACCCATGATTTCCCAAGCTGGAATTCTGCACAGAAAACTGGGTCTAAAATATCTTCTTACATTAAAAGAGTTGATGGTCTCTTTAGTAGCTCCACATGGGTGAGACCTCCTCTCCAGGTACACAAAAACTCAGTGGTAAACTCAGTGGTATTTGAAAAAAACCCAACAAAATCAAATAAAAAGAACACAACAGACACTACATAAAGCAGACATGCACTGCCTGAAGAAGGAAAAAAAAAGCATAAGAATACATATTACATATTTTCTAAAAATGTCTTCTGGACACATACAGAAAAGCTCTTTTTCCCAAAAGGTCACCTGCATTCTGCACCCAAACAGCAAAGCCCACAAAATATGGGAAACATTATGTTTTTAATAATGTAGAAGGTCACCATATAAGAGGTCAACAATCCATTAACTCTCTTGTGACAGTCTATTGCTCCAATACCTTATGAACTGCAGTAGTAGTTGGCTGAAACAGTGTAATAGGGTATGATATTGATCTTATACTGCTCTTCTAATACGGACTCCTGCCTGGCATTGCTAGGGTAATGGAGTGCCTTACAATCTTTAGTACAATTATGCTTATAAGAAACATGAAATAATATTCACTCACTCTTTCACAGATAAGGAACGAGGTGTTTTAGGAAGCTGAATCTCACTGTTTTCCACAGGTGGCAGATACTTAAATGTCTTTCAAGGTCTGAGATTTTTGTGAATAAGAGGGGGGGAAAAAATTAAAATATAACAAAATGGATCTGCTGGAGATCAGGAAGCGCACATCCCATCCACTGGTGTGGCTCTCACTTGGTTCCTATCGGCCAGTGCAGCGTGAGAATAAAGTATGCACACTACCTCCTTCTCCATAACCATAGATTCAAGGAGCAAAAGGATGACCACTAAGGAAACTAGAAGTAATTTCAAGGATCTCTCTGGAATTCTGCATTGTGGGTAATCTTTTTCAGAAGTACAAGCTGTGAAGGAAGGAAGCCCATGAAATCTAGTCTCAAGGTGGCTTTACCTCACACGACATGCTGTACAAAGGGAGGCAGAGAAGGGAGGTATAAATTATTCAGCATGGAAGAGAACCAAGCTAGACATTGTCTATGTGTCTAGGAAGAACTTACCCCTAATGGCAATTCTGTGAAAGAATCTAGATCCCCTGCACAAATACATAAGCTGTGCAGGCAGCTTGTCTTGGTTTAGAAAAAACACTTTGTTCCTGCCCTCTTCGTGAGTGCTGACCAGCTTCTGTTCAGAGATGAAAGGGTGCAGCTCCTTACAACATCAGCCTAAAAAATGAAGTATGGCTGTAATGGGAGCTACAAGACTTTGTATTCCTGCTTAACATCTTCCCTCTATCACAGAGAGGGAAAACACAGTCTCACGGTGAGGCACTGCTGCTCTCAGAAGCACAAGTATACATTATGAATGACTGATTTAAGGAGTCTCAGCAGAGGACATCCTCTACAACAAAATCACTAGGTAACCTTTCTCACTATCTATTAACATTCCCACTGTTCCCCACTTCAAAGCTTGTAAAACATTCATAAATACTGAGTAAACATATTAATACCTTTTTAAAACAGCCTGGAAAAGGCTTTGATATCGTAAAATCCAACAGGAATCATTAAACTTTAACTCTTGAAAACCATTTCAAAATTATGTTTAAAAAAAAGATTGAGTTCAAAGATGAAAACTACTCATCTAGAGGTCAGCTTTCTAGGCTACAATACTTGGTGCTGGTCACATATCTCATTGCTTTAAAGAAACATCCCAGCCTTTCCCTACTGTAAAACTTAGTTTCTGATGTAGCTTTGGCACTGCTCATTTCAGGCAGTAAAGAATTTCTTCTTAATATCTAAACTAAATCTCCCCTCTTTCATCTTAAAACTGTTACTCCTCATCCCATCACTCCACTCCCTGACAAAGAGTCCCTCCCCATCTCTCCTGTAGCCCCCTTTAGGTACTG
>JAOXJM010000041.1:49748523-49795853 GCA_026413425.1 Tringa solitaria | reverse complement strand
CCCCCCCCCCCCCCCCCAGTTCTCTTAGTGGTCTTTGGTGACATCGGTTGTTACACCTCCAGTCTGCTTTATATCCACATTTACAATGTGGAACTTCATCCTCTGTGAGGCTGTACTTGTAACTGATGAAAAGTGTAAGTTTCCAACTCAATTTTCTATTTTGTAATGAGGTTTTAAAGTGATGCTTTCCATCAAAACAGGGAATTTGTTTGGAATCCCTAAGATGTGAGAAAAGCAGGAAATGAAGGATTAATGACCACACAGTTTTTAAAAAACACTGAAGAGAATTTAATCCTTTCCTTTCTACAATTGTTACACTTTCCCTTTTTTGCACTCAGGAGGCTGAAAAAGAACACCACGATATGAGCAATTGTTTCATCCACACATGCTACACAAATCTGAAGTTAATGGTCTTCAGGCAAAAACAAGTAATCACAAGACTGAAAACCCTCAGCACCTTTCATGACAGCATTATTTGACAAGCAGCAGCTAGCAATTGCCTTCTACAGGCAATCCTGCCTTACTGGGCATACACAATGTACCTGTATAAAATGCTTTAGAACAGTACATCTGTACAGTTAAGTTGCAAGTATTCCAGTTTTTGCGGCATGGATAAAACACACTTTTCATCAGCAGGTTGGACCATACAAGTTTCCAATGCCAAGCAAAGTATTCTCAAGCTGCAATCATCTTAACACCATAACCGCAAGACTTCTTCAAAAATACCAGTGAGTGGACAAGCAATATCTTGTCACACATGTAAAAACTAACGTGTTCTGATATTGTTTCATACTCACACAACATGCATTTTAGATGGTAGTCTCTAACCTTCTCTTCGACCAATATGAATTTTAGCGCTGGCTTCACTAGAAACAGGAATAAGCCGTCTATGAACAAAGATCCAAAATGACCTTTGTATGATATAAAAGGAAAAATTGAAGTGAGGAGGATCCTCAGCACACAAAGGACAAATGCAGCAGCTAACAGTAGTTATTGCTGTAATCCTGCATTCTTTTACCTGAGAGAAAGATTACTTCTCCACAGCACTTGGCATATCTAAAAAAATTACAATGCTGTGTCCAAGTCACAGCAGAGGTAAAGAAAACAAACCCAGCACATACATGCTTTATTATCGCTTCACTTCATCATTGACTAGAACGCACGAAAATCAATAAGAATCCTATGCGAACACATCCACCGTAATAAAATATGTGGCTTACATATATCAAATACTAAAAAGTGGGCCTGCATGCTCGGTGGAGAAAATCACTTCATAAAACAATCCCATGAGAGTACTAAAAACCAAAAAAAATGCCTAAGGAAGGGACAAAACCAAATGATGTATCCACAGGATAAAGAGATAACAATAAGAACTCTTCATCAATGCACTGGACTTGACAAGCCAATGTTTTTATCCATTATTCTAAGTCTTAGTTAACTTCACACCTCCAAAGAGCCACATGCATTTTTGTCTATGCTGGCATCAGTGGACTGAAGTAACTAGTGCCTACTTACGTCCCTCTAGTCCCTTTGATTCCTTACAGAAACAACCCATGTTAAACAGAAATAACTGCCTATTTGGGTCTCAATTATCTCCTCTGTAAGGAAAGGGAGCATACTGCATCATAGTTCCTGCTTCAAGAATTGTCTTGGGAAGCGCATCTCTCTGGAGTTGGAAATCTTTCAAAAGCCTCCATCTTATTTTAAAGTCCTTCTAGTCTCCAATCCTTTATTTAAGACATGCAAACAACTCAGGTTGTCTTAAAAATTAGGGTTTATTCCATGTATTTCCTTAACCTGAGAGTTTGCCACAATGGTTGTCAGTTATTCTGATTTGCCACACTAGCGATGATTTGCTCATTGCCCTCTACAACACAAATTTCAGTTCAGCTGAAGAAGGGATTTCTCTGTTATTTGAAGACAGATTTTTGACAGTGGTTTTCCATGTTAAGGTCTAATATTCTAGCCCAGGATCTGTCTCAAGTGGTTATCTATAATCTCCTCCAGATTTAGCTTCTACTGACCTCCAGTAAGCAAGTCAAAATCCTAAAGAAGAACAGCATTAATTTGAAAAACACATTACCCCAGCAAAGTTAAAAATCTATTTCTATAATTTCTAAGCTTATTGACCAGGAGGGAGTAAATAAGATACACTCTGTTTGTGATTTTAAAATTTCTTGTACAGTTTTCTCTGTTATTCTTCAGTTCATCTGCCTGGCACATTTAGCAACTTTTTCTGTGTAGCCAACTATACCATTTTCTTCGGTAGTGTGTATCCTTTCCTAGGCATCAGAAAATAACTTAGCGAAAAAAATACTACCAGCATAACTGAGACAGAAGACATTTCAGCAAGAGAGACGTAATGAAGAAAAACAAGAAAGAATAGGCCTAAGAAATGTCTTGGTATTGTGGCTTATGTACCTTTCTAAAAGACCTAGCATAAAAGTGAAACAAATTCTAATAGTAAAAAAATAAATGAAGTTCTACAGTTAAATGGCGCTTTACTATCGTATTGTTTTCTTAATCAGTTAAAACGCAAATTCAAAGTGAGAACACCCCTTGAATGTTCACCTATTCCAATTTCCTTGATCTTGGCTACTGCCTATTACTCCAGATGGCTTTTACAACATCCTTTTATTGAGCCTTCTTTTCACTGCTGTCCCATAAGACCAGAGAGACTTCTCAAATCAATTCTCAGTGCACGTGAATCAATTTCTGAATCTCACCATGTCAAGGGAGCTAGAGCTCTCTCCTTTTTTGAGACTAGAGCTGGTCATATGAGTGTCTAATACTTTGCATTAAATTTCTTCTGCAATTCAGTGTCAGGCTTTAAACCTAGTGCAGGCAGTAGATATAACATATGCTTGTAAAAACAGAGAGTAGGGTATAAACTTGCATTACAGGTATAATAGCGCACATTTGACACGAGAGTTCCCTTCTATTGTGAAAACAACGATAGGATAGTCCCGATTTTTCAGCAAGATCCTGACATTTGGGCATAATTCTTCACAAAGCTCAAGCCTATGAATTACTTTTACATCACAGAAATAGGACTTGAACTTTCAAAAATGGTATTTCAAGATAAAGAACAAAATCAACCAGTTTCTTGGATTCAGTGCTAGATTTTGAAGTCCAGAGGATTAACTAGTGTATCCAGGAAGACAACCTTGATTCTGTTGTTAAAAGGGGGGAATGAAATACAGTTTATTAACAAAATAGGTTTAGAGAACCTCACAAAGGGCTGCATGTCTGTGAGGATCTCCTACAATCTGTACTGGGCATATTCATATCTTGTTCAGAAAACCTGCTTTCCAAGGAGGAAGCTAGCAGAGGATATTAGACCCACTCTCACAATTCCCATCTCCCCAGTAAGAAGAACAAATGATGATTATTTGGTTTCCTCTTGAAAAACACTACTTTCTGAGTATATAATCTGTGGATGCTCACTCCTGAGTATGCTATTATTCATTCTCTACTTTTCTCAACAGAAGTCATATTTTTGCCACATTTACAATAGCACTCTCAACAGATTAGAAAATTTATCATTTGTGTCTTTCCTGGAGCACTTAACTGTACGACCCATCAGTCCTTCCCCACTTAATAACACCACAGAAACATCATTCCTATAGAAAGAAAAGGTACTGCAAAGAAAGTTGATGCCTGCATAAGAGAGCAGACCCAGAAGCAACTGACCAGAAGCAGGCCATTTTCTCCCCGCTCCCCAACCCAAAAATCTTTTGCTTCTTGTTGAAGGTGAAACTGAAATCCCCAGTTACCTTTGGGGGAAATTTTCCCCTTCTTTTAAAAAAGGTGCTGTTAATGGCAGACCACTCTGACCAAACAAGAGGGGCCTCTTCTAGTTCTCCTCATTCAATAGCTCAGCTGGAGTCACATCATAGTGATCTGTAATCCCATCACAGAACAATACCAAAACAGAGAGAGAGAACCCAGAGACTTTGGACAAGTTTTGCAGCTAAAACTCTGGTGCTTTATGAAATGTGTGAAATGTGTCTTAAAACACATCTTTGCATCTATTTTCAACTAAGGCCCCATTTTAATGGTAGGAAAAGCTATATTTCTCTCTCTCAAACACAAAGCATAAAAGCTTGCTTCTAGTTACATACAAGGGTAATTGTAAAGGTACATCATTACATCTGTGCCATTGAGCATGATCACACTTCCTAACTTTCACGTTTCCGTGTCTCTACTTCCCACTTCAAAAAATTCTCACAGTTTGAAAGCAGCCAGAGAGGCTACATTTTATATTTTATCTGTCCTCAGTTTTTGTAATTATGTTTATTTTCATAATTTTTTTTACACAAAAGTAACATTGTTACCTCCTACTAAGCTTCATCTTGGCTGGGATCTCAATTAGATTAAGTCCCTTTAAGTAGGGACTCTCCTGTGCTTATACACACAGGAGAACTTGTCATTTCTTCTCTCCATGAAGGAGAGTAGTTACACTGGTTTGTCAAATGCCTCCCTAACACCCTAGGGTTGTTTTCTAAGTTACAATAGGGAGGTAATCAATCACTGCTGAGTAAAAGGATACCTTCTTCCTCTTAAGGTGGCTTACTGACACCAGTCATTGGCTACAGCTTTCTCCTTTCTCCGTTTTGTTAAATTCCAAACCGAAACATGGTGAGAGGATAGATAACTGCACTGAAAGTGCACACAATGGAGGGTAATATATTGGAGCTGAGATAGTCTGACAGCCCATGCAGGCAAGAAAAGAAATTAAGAGGATGCTCCTGGCCAGAAGTGACACAGATACAGTGAAGAACAAAACCACCCATTTCTTCCCCCTTTCATTTACCAAGCAACTATTCAGCAAAGCACTCAGCCACATTACAATCTTTTTATTACCATTAGCAACAGAAGTCTTTGAACAAATCTTAAGGCAAACTCCAGTTATCATGAGGGATTTTACTTCCATGAACAGTGTTAGCTGTCCCGCCGCCATTGTGCTCCTTCTATTTTTGCACTAAGAAGGGATGCATAAAGGAATATGTCCAGAAAAGTACATGGATTGTCCTTCCAATGGTCTGTATCATGATATCACAAATGCAAGGGGACACAAACAGAAGGAAAAATAGTGGCTAAGAAGGTGACTTGAGGAAGGAGAGTCCTGTTTCTCACTCCAGGCATGCAGCACTAATTCCATTTCATAGATGCTGGCTGGCTTAACCTCAAAACTCCTAACCTCCTTCCAAACTAAGCATCTGCATCTATTCATCTATTGGCAAGCCTAGCCTAAACTACAACACCCACCCACTTCCCTGAATCTCTCTGCTTCAATACTTACAAATATCCTGAGATTTTAACTCATGCAGCCACACAGACATTACTGCAGGCACTATGATGTCAGGCAGTGTCAATGTACACAGAATTGCAGTTCTATTAATATAGAAAAACAGGAGAGTCACGGCTGGAGAATATTATAGTACTCTAAAAAAAAACATAATTGGAGAGTTCCTAACACACCTCATAGAATGAAGTCCTGCAACTTTCATCCATGTTCAATATACATTATGCACAAAATCCTGAAGCATTCATGCTTAAGCACCACACACACCAAATATCCTGGAATCAGGCCCAGGAAGGTATTCAAAGGTAGCTGCTTCCTTTTTTCACAACCAACTACAGTCTCAGGAGGTTTAAAAGAAGCAACCACAGCATGGACAGAGATCTGACTGTATGCAAAAAAAAAAGTATACAGAGAGACAAAAATATGCAATCCCAATCAACGGTTACTGCAGATCTACAGAATTATTTCCGAACATTTCAGTGAGCAAATATGTCATTCAAAGGAATGCAGGCATAACAAAATGTCACTGAAGGGCAGCCCCAAGATGCATGTCTTGCCATGGACTTGTAAGCACACAGAAATCCAGTAACCTGAATGGGGCTCTGGACATAACAGGATCCTCCCATAATCAAAAGAGGACCACGTAATTCAGGACTAATTTTAGGAGAAGTTGCATACTTCTCCTCAAAATAGAGGGTCTGGGGGAAACAACTGAAAATACACACCACAAAACTTAACTTTCGTTTCCACAAGCACATTATACCTACAGTGCAATAAATGTGCTTCACGTTTTACAAAAGATTTTATAATTCTCCTGTCTCTAGGAGCTTATGTTCCAGGTTCAATAAGGTGATAATACTTCTTAGAAATGCTAAATTTACTGTAGCTATTTTAAGAAGAAGCCTTACAAAGCAAGACTACAGAACAGAACCTTGAAATGATTCAAAATATAATACCACCTCAATGCTTCTTGGCATACCTGAAGGTATTTATATACCAGTAAAAAAAATAGTTAGCACTTCACTAAGTGTCTACAAGCTCTTTAAAAATTCAATGCTGCATAATGCAATAAGCATTTTGATTGTCACCCACAACAGAAATGTTACTGTATATGAAGCAGTACCTGACAGCTATTTAATAACATAAGACATTATACCACAATTTGTTTTGGTTTGTTTGCTTATTTTTAAGGACAGATTTGACAGAAATTTGGTAACAATTATGAAACCAAAACTGAGGACTTTGTGCAAAAATCCACTGAAGGCTTTTGTCCACTGACACCCATGAACAGTGGACTTCAAGGTGAAACAATGCACCAAAAATTGTCAAATAAGAAATAATTTAGAAGGAAAAGCAGATAGGCATTGAGGACATAATCTGAAACTCAGATACTCAAGCTAAAGGAGACATTCATGTGCTACATCCCTAAATCCACGGGACACAGCCAACCACAAATCAGACAGAGATCTCCAATGTTACTACCAGCAGTAGTAACAACTGCAGTTTCTGCAGATTAAATAAAACATGGCTACAGTATCTGCTTAAAGTGCCGGGAGTTCTGTAAAAGAAACATAGCTCAGATCTGTCCCAAAGTCTAACAGGAGAAGACAGTAAGCACAACAGAGGAGAGGCTGAATGAGGAAAGACACAATGAGCACCACAAGGGCTCGTAACCATCTACACAGTTTGGGGAATGCCATGTGTGTGCAGGCATTTCCTTTGAAGACAACACATAACCACAAAGCTAAGGGAAGGGAGGAGTCTAGGTAAGGAGGGTAAAACCAGACAGGATTGAGGAAGAAACACTGAGATCAGTTTTGAGTGCATCACCATTGAGCACAGGGCAGCAAACACCCTGGCCGGAATGGCAAGCTGCTCTCTGCATGGCCTTCGGCCTTTGCTGTGCCGCTTCTGCAGCTGTTAGGACCAGCTGGTGTCTCTGTCTGGTTGCTCCCTGAAGTTTCCTCCAGCCAGAGCCAGGCTGTGAGGGGAGGAGGCATAACCATGGTCCTAGTGCTACCTACATAGCCACGTCCTGGGGCTGCGAGTCCCAAAAAGAGACTGGCAACACAGTCCAGTTGTGTTTGACTCCGCCTGGAGTCTTTCATCTGGATCTAGTCACACCATTCCCTACAGAGATATTGGCCCAACTTGAAGGGTATCAATTATGGAGAATAATATCTGCTGGAAAGGACTATTCTGCAGATATTTAAAATTAAACAAACCCTCTTTTCTTTCTTTGTTCACTATTAGGTAAGCTCTGGATAACCAGAGCTTGTCTAATAGCAAACAAAGAAAGAAATGATAAAATATTAGAAATAGGTAAAGATGGGCATCAATGATGGGAAGGAATTATTTATCATAGTAAATGCAAGTATGTTAAGGAATGTTGAATGTTAAGGAAAAAAAAAAAAGAATGTGGCAATGCAGACAACTATAACATCTAGGAAAGAAACAGAAGCTGCAGAACAGTCTCCAGAGGAAAAGAACAAAGTTCCAATATACAAAAGTCTTATAAATAAGTCTAGGCCAAAAAAAAAGTTCAAATAACCAAAAGAAATGTCTCAGTGTACAAAACATAACAAACCCCCAATGCCAGAGTGTTGCCCCAATAACCTCAGGCACCTTTTTTAACACCTATTTGCTGATTGTAATTTGATTGAAAATAAGAGCATTGCAGACTACACAAATGCAACTGAACACCACTCCAAAAGGAAAGATGATACTATTACTACTATTATATTACTTCCAAGTTCCTACTTTGATGCTTCCCACATAACAAACACACTGGAAGTTTATAATGTTTCTTTAAAACGACAGATTTACAAAAAGAATTTGTGGCATAGGCCCTATAACCTACTTCAATATCATTATCTATTTCTTTTATAGCATAGCTTGATTAAATATGTGGAAAATTAAAAAAGAAAGAGAAAATTAAATC
Organism: Tringa solitaria; assembly: GCA_026413425.1. NCBI lineage: Eukaryota > Metazoa > Chordata > Aves > Charadriiformes > Scolopacidae > Tringa > Tringa solitaria. The sequence continues at coordinate 49,787,604 of JAOXJM010000041.1, read as the reverse complement.
AAGCTCTATAGTATAAAGGATGATACTAAGGAATTTTTTTCCTAACGTAATGAGAGATCATACCATTAAGGCTCCACTGCTTGCAACTTACAAGTCATTTTCTTGCTTCATGGGATACTGTCCTTCATTCATACACACACTCTCTTATGCATTATAGATAATGTATATTGGAGACTAAATGGAAGAAATTGCAATAAGCATTTCACACAAGGTAATGGAACAGATACATGATATAAGGGAGACTCAGCATGGATGAAGAAATCCACTTATCAGGCCCCCCACAGTATTCCAGCTATTTATGCAAAGTTTAAGCATTGTTATCTGGAGAAGGGGGGAAAAAGGGAGGATTCACAGAGGAACAAAGTTACTTATTTCCTTTAGTATGCGAGTGTGATAAACCACTACTCACATTGCCCACACCCATAACTTTAAAAGTTTTACCTTCACTGAGACTCTGCGCTCTCTTTTGAAGTTTTAAGAACAGTGAGAATGATGTGACTACATAATATTGTAAAGGTGCAGGACAGAACTGGGAGCAGCAGTATGAAATTTTTAAAGGATACATGCACATGGAGGGAAAGATACTTTACCATTACAAAATCCACAATCTTGTTAGAGTTCTCTTTACTGTTAGCTGTCCACAACTCCAAATCTAAGTTCTCCTGCTGAGTAATAAATAAGGAAACCTCTCCAGAACAATACATACTATTCAGCTTTTCTCATCATGGGAGAGGTTTAATTCAAAACAAACCATTTTGGATCTCCAGTCCCTCCACTGAATTTAGTAGGATCTGGATCAGGCTTCTGGAATTTAACCTAATCTTGCATGCTTAGCTAAGACAAAAATCACTAAAACTTGAAGACTGAACCAGCCTGTGGGTGTAATCAGGGGATTACTCAGTTATTATTTTCCTGGCAAATGAGTATTCTGGACTGGGTCTCTCTTCCATCAGTTACTAATTTCAACTATAGTTCCCAAGTCTTCAGTCTGTAAATTTCAAAGAGGTCTTCAGTATTGAAACAATTTGTGGGGATGAAGGGAATCCATAAGTGAAGAACCCTGAAGCTCTTACCCGTTTTACCTGACCAGAAGAACAGCAGACACAAGCAGACATCATGACACACAGATGTTCCCTCTTTTCACTACATTTCTCTTGATAACGTCCTGGTCACAGAACTCCATAAGGAAACTTCCAAAGCAATGGCAAAATGTGGCAGATTGCTTGGCAACCAGATTTAGCATATTGCTCTCAACAGGGCTTCATAACTTACAGAAAAGAGCATTTCTTAAACACTGACTGCTGGCATCTCTGTTTTTAATACTCTATTTATGACCTTCACAGACACTCTGACACACGTGCCAAACAGCACATTACCTTATGACGTCATCCAGTGTCTAAAACGTTGGCATATCTTCTATGTAGAACTCGTTCTTGCGTTCACTGAGAAGTTTTGCTACTGATATCAACAGCACTAGCTTACATGCCGCTTTAATCAGTAGGTGCCTTCCACAGTTCTTTTTATAGATGCTGTCAAGTATAGATGAGTTTAAGAAAATTACTTATGTCAACAGTGCCTCCCATCTTCTCCATGCTCAGGTTTTCAATTGCAACACATTAACACAGTAAACCCCACTAATAAAAAATATAATTAATTAAAAAGGTAGACATTGCCAACTTATTAAGTACTGAACATCCAAACCCCTTCCCACTTTAAATTCTCCTGTGAAGTGAAGAATTCAAAAGGATAACAAAGGTTACAGCACATAGTGGAAGAAATGATCTCCAGAACAAAAAGCTCCTTCACTAAAAAATCAAACAAAAAAAAACCCCAAAACCCAACGCCAAACAAAAAACCAAAACTAACCCAAAAATCAACCCTTTCATTGGTTTCTTGATTGCTGGTGTGGATAGTCATTGAGGCCCTCAGGTCCCATACATAGTAACAACCATGAGTAACACTCAGAAACAACAAAAATTCTAAAAAGATTATTCCAGCTTCAAATTAGGTGTATCTCCCTTCATAAAGACCAGCAGAAACACAGGGAAAGAAGGATGCATAGATGCAAAACACAGATACATATACAAGCAAAAGTTAAGACGAGATACACAGAACACATTAAAAACCTTGGGAAATACAGTGATAATACCATACACTGGTACATGTCCCTTTTGGAATAAAGAAATGCGGTATTTCATGAAAAGAAGTCTTTTAAAAGCAAAGAAATTGTCTTAAAATTGCATGCTTCACGATTCTAAGTGTCCCTATACCATAGTCTCTTAGTATCAGGGTCAGAAATCCTAAAAAGAGGTAGTTAAATGAAAGAGACAGACTGTAAAACCTTTTTTATTTTCTAGCATCTAGTCGAAGCACAACTTCCCATCTTGGAAAGCCACATCTCTTGTGGTGGCAACAAACCAACAACTAGAAGTAGGTTAACTAAACCCCAAGGAATTTTTTTTGCTTTCAATCTAATATGTCTTTTTTTTTTTTACTTAAATTTTAAATGCAGGTGCAATAACAATTACAATCAATGGTAACCAAAACTTAAAAAAAAAAAATAGATGCAGATACTTACTTTCCTTAATGGTAATCTTTACATCTGGAATTTGGGTCCCAATTTACAGTCTTCAAAAGCATTCCAGCCCCTTACACAGTGCTGCTTATCAAAATCTTCACCTTTCAGAAGATTCTGGTTTTAAAATGGTTTTGTCACCGATCCACACAGGTGCAAACCCCAACACTTGTATATACCCAAAAGCAGCACTAGAGCTTTATTTTAAACAGTTGCTGTACTTGAACATAATAGCCTGTAAATATTAAGCCTAGAGGAAAGTCACAGTCTTGCATATACACACTTTATCAATTTACAAAATGAAGACAATTCTGCTTTCCCCCTTCCCCCACCCCTCCCAATACAGTACAAAGCTACTTGTATTTCCTCTCAGAGCAAAGCGATGAAAATATGGGGCTGGTGAAAACAAGATCAATTAGCACGACCAGATGCTTTTTAGGTTTTCCTATGTGACTCTGTATTTCCAAGCTGAGAAGTAATGGCATTCTGACTTGCAGACTAGAGTTGGAGGTGAAGCAACAGTTACAACATGGAGCAGGCAAGCCAACAGCAGAACCTGAAAGCCAAACCGCAGCTCACTGTGTGTCAGAAGAATGGCATAAACAGCTGTAGACTTTTCTGTTGCAATATAAAAGGAAACAAAAACATCACAAGCAAAAAGATTCAGTTTGTGCGTCTCCCCTGCCACCACTTAAAAACAAAACAACAGCAAGTATTGTTTTAATCACACTATTGCTCCACCATTTCAGAAGCTAGCAGGACTGCATAAAACAGACTGCATCAAGTAACCACATAGACACGTGAATCTTTTTATCACTTATCTAAGGATGACAGATTTGGGGGAAAATTGATTGTTTATTCATGCTGACTTGAATGCAGTTTACTGAAATTTACTGAACAAGTCTGCACAATTTGTAGCCCTGAGACTGAATCAATCTGAATGTCCTGTTAATACATAAACTTACAAAAAAACCCAGGCTTTCCAAAAGAGCTAAGTGGAATGTCATTCATCATGAAGATGACTGTCACAAGATCTCCTATTTTTTGCAATAGCTCCAGCATAAATTACCATGTTTGGCTCCTCAGAAATAATCTGCCAATTCAATATACAATCATCCATAGCATGGATTGGGTCTATAGGAACAGAGTAGAGATTACCTGCACACAAAGACTTACCCCTCCACTCTACCCTTTCACTCCACTACACGGTAAAGTGGAACCACGCGGAGTTTGGTGTGTGAAATCACACTATTCACAGTACTACTCTAATAGGTAAGCAAAGAGAAAAGAGACCTGATCAGTGATAAGGGGGAAAAAATTACTACAAACAGACTGAGTATTTCTGATGCTATGCCAGAACTGTGAACAGGCCAACTTGTGTTACAACAAAAGAAAACTGTATCCTACAGATTGACAAGGAAGCAGTTTCCTGAGAGATGCAAAACAGCCTTCATGCAGCACTGCAGCACAGGACTAGCACGAGTGATCTCATTTCTGAAGAAAGATCTCTCTTATCTGACATGGCCTCAGAGGCTCTCAAAAAGAGCAAATCCAGGACCAAAATTTCTGCTTCTGCACCAGCTGGCCCATAACCAATCACTTACATTCCAATACCTGTACTAATTTATCAGATTACGTTTTGTTCACTTTAATGCTGCCTTTTCTCAAATATTTTCTCTCTCTATTTTGGTTCTCTCTTGGATACAGTAAAAGGCATACCAAAACACCCTATCAATGCAGCATTAATAATTCCAAAGATCTTGTTAAAACTCCTCCATTCTTTATAAAAGAAACTACTTACTAAGCCATTCAAAGACTGAATAATGCAGGGTGTTAAGCCATCTGTGAAAGGTGTGACAATTTCAAATTTATTCACTAGCATAGCAAGAAAACAAAACATGAGATTGCCAAGCCTTTGTCTGTACATATTCTGATATTTCTGACACATATAATTTCTTTGTTTTCCCATCATTAGATATGGATATGGCATGTTTTGTTCAAGGCATCTCACCTTACTTATTACTTACTACCTTACTTACTGGAAAAAAGAAAAAAAAAGAGAGAGAAACACACTGTTACTAAACAGGGCTGAATTAATAGTAGAAGTTGTCTGTGTTTCTTGAGGGACAGGTGGTAGAAGCACAAGAAAAATCCAACTACTCCAGGATGTTACTTACAAAAACCAGAAGCGCGGCAAAAAAATTTAGAACAATCTGCACAAGCTGCAGCAGTTTCAGTGTATGCCTCCTCACAGCACCCTCTACCATCCTCAATTCAAAATACCTTCAGTCAAGTGAGGGACAGAACCTCATGTAGTTCCTCGTTATTTGAGATTTACTTCCTACAACTTCCACATCAGCACCATAAACACTCAAATCCAATTCAAAACCATTTTGGATTGAGACAGCCTTCTCATTTTAGTAGCATTTCCTGAATAATTTGTAGTTACCCTTTACCGTTTATTTCTGTAGTTCACACACATCTGTAGCCCTCTCTCCTTCTGAAAGGGCTGTTATGTTCTCACTCAACACCTTTGATTATTTGAAAATACTCAAATCTGATATGGTATCTTAACTAATTTTAAAGAAAAGCAAATGACCTGCTTGGCAGTATCAATGCAGTACTATTCCTTCTTCAAGGAGAAAGAAAAATAAATAGGTACTTAATATACTTGTTAGCTAATCTGTCTATTAGATACCTATTAGTATCTAACTTAATGTATCTTTAATAGACTACAGTTACAGTGGTGACAAACACCACAAAGGGATAAAGAATTTTTAGGAGGATTAAAATATCCCCAAAATTACATACAGCAAGGGTTATCTGAAATAATACAGCAGATTGTTCTTGCCTAAATACCATAAATACTTCCCCACTATTTGGATAAACAGCTCGAGGGACACCTTTCAAAACAACACTTTTTAATAGTCTGCATTTGTTTTCAGTAATTAGAATTAAAAAAAAACAGGGATATTTTAAAGACAGTGAAATACAACTTCTGTGGGGATTTACAAGCATTGTTTCAAGGATCACTTTTAGAGAATTCAGTACTGACTGAGATTAATTTAAAAAATACCAGTAAATCTCCTTTCTACTGGTAAGAAATCAAAAAGCACCATCTATATGGCATACATTACAGACCTCAGGATCTCAATGGCTTTCTCCAGTCACCTATAACTGCTGGAAGCAAGCTTTTACACATAGGGCTGCAACTCCTGAATCCTTCTCTACAGCAAATCAAAGTTCTTCCTCCATTTTCATTTAAAAAAAAAATAAAATCTCTATATAAATAGAGAATCAAAATAATCCCCCTGCAATCTCCTAAATATGACAGTGCAGATTATATTACGCTTCCCAACCCCACTCCCCAGGGAATTATTTTAGTAATAAAGACATGCTACAGAGAGTATCTAACTCCAGCAGATTTAGTCTTGATGGCAAGGCTTGACCAAAGAGAAACAAAAACCCAGACAAAGTAGCAACACACAGCCAAATCCTTCAGAGCAGTACTCGGTCACAGAAAAGTTAGCTTTATTTGTGTGAAATGCAATTACCAGAAACTCACATGAAACCAGTTGTACTGGATAAATGCATCAGTTTTCAATTTAGTCACTGAAGTCTGAATGTGTGACTGACATAGAAATCTTACTTAGCATATGAATAGGAAGGCATAGCCAGGGCTCCAGTATTCACATTTCACTGAAAGAAATGCAGAGATCAGAACAGGAGGAGGAGGGGAGGCTGTATCCCCCCATCTCCTACAGTTACTCTGTGTGCTGTGGGTCAGGTTCAGCTAGACTTACATTTTCAAGTAAACTGGTGCTACGGGAACAGATCATTAGACTGAAGTAGTTAATGCCACGTTCCTGACATCTACACTACACGTACAATTCAGGCATTTTGTTTCACTATAGATTAACCAATACTGTGAAACAACTGTCACCAACATGAATGGTTTGCAGCTCACTGCAGGATCAGTCATTGGTTCAGACCCTCTAAGAAGTCATCAACAGTTGCAAAATGGTCTTAAGTAATACCTCCTTTATGCCTAAATATTTTAAGATTACTGAAGGACAAGTGCCAGTCAGTCCTGTGGTCACATATGTATGGCTACATTCAATATGATTTTATCTTCTAATAATAGTAAAATGGTGAGTAGGAACAATTGCATACGTTTGCAGTAAGATCATGATTTCTTAAATATCCACACCCTCAAGAAAAATTAGCATCTTTGTGCTCAGATCATTTATGTATATGAATTACATCCAAAGGTCGGTTGGCTTTCCACTTGAGAGAAAGCCTTCAGTATAAAAACCACTTTCGCATGCTGTGCATACACATAGACCCAAACAAATCACTCCAAAATAAAATTTCCATGCCAGGCAAAGCTTATGGTTCCAGAGCCTGATCTTATAATTGGGGCCTTCAGTAAACTAAAGAGAGCGATGCCCAATTTCACAGACCAGTCATGGTGAAATGAGAGAAATTTCACAGTTTTATTCTGAAAACAAGGAGCAAAGGGAGAGAGGTATGGTGGGTTTTTTATTTTTTAAATCTACTCATATACACAGTGCTGATAATTTCTGTAGTTTTGAGGTGCAGCTGAAGGGAGTACAGAGTAAAATAACCTTGTGAATGCACAAAGCACATAACAAATAAGTGACTACTTTGGAGAAATAAGAATTGCCATACTGAATTAGGCCAGCAGTCCAGTCTGACAACAGCCAGTCCACTGATCAGAACGAGGAGCTAGAAACTTGTATTCACTGTACTCTTCCCTATCCCCCTGTATTTGGCTTTGTCCTGTCAACCATTATTTCAGCATCTGAACATACTCCATCTCTTCTGTATATGTTAGCAACATAAATCTTGTGGAGACTTCAAGGATGCAACAGATAAAAGTGGTATATGGGTTTTTTATTAAAAAGGACAGGGAGTTAATTGATACTGTGAACACTATGGTGGTAGAAAAGCTTTAGCTAAAGAGAAAGGTTTTGCACTTTCCTCAAACACAGCACAAATTTCTGAGACTGAAAGACAAGAAGGCCCTAATAAGTGATGGAGTTTCTTGGGCCAAAAGCAAGCTTTCAGCTTGAAGGTAATTCCCCACCACCCCATCCCAAATGTCACAGAAGCCAACTGATCCCATGTGAATTTCCACCCTTGCTAGCAGAAACGTGTCTTAGCCATACTGTTTTATGGTGTCAGTATTCTGTACTACTGGAACTGGTAATGATTTAAAGGCAACTGTTTTGGTAGCACTTTTTTCATTTTGTTTATCTTTTTTGTTTTGTTTGGGGTTGTTTGGTTTTGTTTATTTTTAAGATGAACAAGCCCAACCACCACAGGGAACATTGGCAGGGAAGATACCAAGAAATAGATTTCATATTTCTTATGTTTCCTGCCAAAGTATATTTGCACACTAAGCCTCGTACAACTGACTTGGAGCTGCAAAGATCTTTTTTCTTTGTCCCTTCAAAGTTTGATAGCTACTTCCCATATGAAAGCTCAACAGGAAGCCAGGCTCCTTGGGGCAGTTCTTGGACATGCTGGCAAATCTGCACACTGAAAGCCTGCATTAGTGGGAAAACTAATAGGCCCACAGTTAGAATAGCAACACTGACATTTGGAAGATCATCATGGAGAATTTGTTTTTCCTAATTATTGTAGGGAACTGTAGCATTGTGCATTTTTAAATCATTTTTTTCTGTAGACAGCAGAACAGAAACCACAACCACTAAGCCTCAAAGGATAAGTTAGAAATATGTAAGCGGGGAGAGATGATTTTTGCAAACTCTCCCCGCTCATCTCCAAATATGCAAGCTATCCCTATTGTTCCTCGAGAGTCTCCAGTTGGTAACTACATGTTTCAATACAATAAGGTGTCACAGCCAAGAGGAACTGCTGATCTTCCTTCATCAAAAAACATGAATTCCATTTGGATGCTATCCAACAGGCACAACTCCCAAATTTCAGTAAGTAGACTGAAGCTTGTATACAGCATTTCTTACTGTGTTACAGATAGTGGGCATTCCGAACTAACCCAAGTATCTTTCTTAAGGACCTCATTTTTCTTAGATCCAACAAGACACAAGCAGATAAACTAAGTAGTTACTACTTTGGGAAACTCTGCCTGAATGTTTGCAGAGACAGAACAGGTGTTATACTGGATCATATCAAATTGCCAGCACCTACCTTCTATTGGGTAAAAAGCAGTCATGTGAGCAGCACAACTAAAGAAGCCTGTTCTCCTGCAGGTATTCAGTTCATACCAGATTCTTTGGGGCAAGCTCACATCAGACTTTTCTGTACTTGACTTATGTGAAGCATCTCTTTTTCATACAGATTCTCTGGTACCTAGAAAAGGCTGGACTTCCACTACAGTATTTCCGTTAAACAGAGCACTAACCCAGCTTCTTTCCTCTAACCAAGAGTCTGTTTTCAACAAACTTTTAGTAATTCAGTATTTGTGACACCACTGCCTCTCTGTCCCCTCTGTGCAACTAGCCAACATGTTTACAATGTAGAGGCACACAGAAAGCTGTATAAGACTGAATTACAGGAAAGTATTTCAGAGATGTCACAGAAATCCTGAACTAAGTATTGATCTCGGATAAGTACTACAACTACACTAACTGAAAAATAGATGGCAAACGAAAGAAGGGAAATTTTGAAACCCAACAAATCCAACCGGGAAAAAGCAGCTGAAGTGGTAGTTATAACTAGGGTAGCAATAGGCATTCCCCAGATGTCACTATCATTACAAGTTTTTGCTTATACACCACTAGGAGAAAACAAATACATTTTTATCAAAGGCACAATTACCTTGTTACAGCAGCACAAGAGATTAATTTCATCCAACACTGTAACACAGCTCATGCTAAGGTGACAGCAATAATATGGAGCTATTCTGGTCAATGGAAAGTATCATCCATACCTTCACATTAAGGTGCAAACCCTCAGCACTGACATCCCAAAATGTTACATTGACTGATAGAGCCTCTTAAATACCAGCACGTAGAGTAAACAACATAAATTGAACGCTGTGCCGTCAACAGAGTTCACACTAAATAGGGTGTGTAATTAAGCAGTGCGCAAGTGCATTAACACTAAAGATATTCCTGAACAGTTCTTTTCCAACACTGGTTTATGCCATTTGTTAATGACAACACAAAACAATCACTCTGCTCTATAAAAATAAGCAAATAGCTAACAGTCCTGATTTTTTAAATATCTAGGAAAGCAGTGGCTTTTAAAAGATAGGACACTCATTGGCTAGCAGCAACTAATAGGTAACTCAGCTTCCCTACATCCTGCCAAATATTCAAGTTCCATCCTATTGACTCCTTCTCTTGTTTCTCCAGATGCCTACAGACTGCAAAACAGAGGGGGGTTATGTTTGGGGTTTTGGTTGGTTTTGGTTTTTTTGTTTTGTTTTTTTTTTGTTGTTGTTGTTGTTGCTGTTTGATTGGTTTTTTTACTGGATCTCCTTACACTCTGCCCCGAGTTAAAATACAAATTCTTATCATTGTGCTCTGCATCTCAAAGTTGTCTTGGGAACTTTGGACAAACTCTACAGTAACTGCCAAAAAAGAAAGATGAATCGCACAATTCTGCCCTCCATTTCTTTGGCTGTCAGTAACCTTTCATCTTCAATAACAAGTGAACTGGACAAAAGAAGCAGGGAAAGGGAACAGAGAGGAAAAAATTTTACAGATAGAGAACGTTCTGAAGGATCCAAAATTGAAGAAAATCTACCTTCTTCCTGCAGTAGCACACTGCTCAGAGGTGTGATTTGTAAGTCTTCGGCATCATGACTACTGAAAGGTGCAAAACAAGAAGCGGATTCATTACCTTCTTTCTTAAATTCATTTTTCTCCAATGATTTTGTTATTATTTGTGTTACGACACAAAAGCTTCAGTCAAAATCAAGTTTTCTTTCCTCTAGTCACTGAGAAAACAGACAAGTAAGAGAAAGAGAGTTCTATTTACTTTCATTTTACAGACTGGTTGGTAAAGTGCACAGAATGATGGGTAAGTCCAAGCAAATACAGCTTGTGGAAGAGACAGAAACCTGAATGTAGAATCGGAATAAAGGCTGCATTTCCTACCTCATTTTGCTGCAGGAAGTAGAATTTTGAAAACACAAGAAACGGTTTTGTCAGTTAGTACACAGATACCATGTGTGCACTAGAAAGAAATTATCTCTTTGGTCGCCACAGGTATTACCCTCAAGTTAAAAAAAAAAAAAAAGTTTTTTGGTTTGTACGGTTTCAGTTTGTGGGGCAGCTACTGGGAGGTGGAGGAAATAAGTAAGGAGAACAAAATTAAATCCATTTCAGTTGAGAAAATGGAGAATTCAGTTCTTCTTGAATGAGGACTGAAAATGAAAACTTTTTTCATCCTGTCCCAATCTACCTCTGCTAATGCAAAGCTGAGCAACTGCAGTTCAGACAGAACTATACTTTTCTTTAGTGCCACATTCAAGATAGCTGTAATAGCAAATGGAGTTCAAAAAATGATAGAGAGAGATAAGTGCATTAAGAAAAAAAGCAACAATGCCTCCATTTCTTACCACTTCCTGTACAACTGTTACCAAGATATCAAATCGATGATATTGCACAAAGGACACCAGCTTTAAGCAATATATCTGCTTTTTGAGAAGCTGTCTGAGAGTGGTGGTATTGGTTTTGTCTGCACAGCTGGAACAAATGCTCAAAATGTTCAGATGATTACCTGTCGTCTTTCCCTTCCCATGTGGATATTCTCCAGCAACAGGTAGTTTTTGAAATATAAAATTCTGCAACCATGAAAAGTGATTGCTACAGAAAACTTGTAAGGTAGTCTAAAGGTAGAGTACAACAGAAACCTTATGGGAAAAAGATTTTTATTCAAGGCTGCCTCATCATGGAAAGATGCTCAGTACAACGCTGCAAAGGAGCTAGAAATCTGTCACACAATCCAAATACTTTCAATGGGCTTTAGATCAAATATCCAGATAACGCTCCTAATTCCGTCACCAATTTCTGTATGTCTTTCAGCAACTCAATCCCTCCAATTCAGTTTCCCCACTTGCAAAATATGAATAATTACATGCACTTTATCTGAGTGCTATTATGAAACTAAGACTAGGATTTCTAAAGCGCTTTGAGATCCCTGAGTAGAAGTTGCTATAGAAACATACCTAGTGTGTTATTAATTGTGATTTAGAAACTGAAAATGTAATGAGTGTTCATGCAAAGAGCAGGAAATCCTTATCTGAACTCAGTAACGGTATAGAAATAAATTAATCTCATATACACTTGTATTCATGTAAAATATATGTAATCCAGTGGTGAAACATTAAAGTATGAGTCTGTAGCAGTAAACTAAATACTGTAAACTACTGTACTCAGGTTATATTCAGAACATTAAAACACTAGTAATCTGTGTTTTGCTCAAAAAAACCCTACCAGCCACATACTACTGATATCACTCTATCACTTGTCTATCACTTTTTATCAAAGTAGCCATCAATAAGAACTGTTTTAAGTCTCAGTTATGGCTGACATTTCTATACAGAAAATTAATCACTGTAAAATACAGTTACTCTCTCATTTCAGTACATAGATGGACATAAGAACGTGGTCATTAATGCTCAGAACTCCTAGTGCTGTACTGAAGAGCTGAAATTAAAAACATCTCTATTGCCACTAATAGCTGCCAGTTTATTCACAGGATGAAAAGTCTCAGATTATAACAGCATGGATATGGTGACATTCAAGTGTATTTGGCAGTAAACTTGAAGAGCAAGAGAAGCAAAGAGGAAAAACATAGAGACAAGATTCAAAGTGTATGCTGTCATTTTTATAAGATAAGTACTGGGCACCTCTGTTCTGGTAATTGCAGAGCTTTTTTCAATTTTCACATTAGCAATCCAACATATAGGTGAGATAGAAGAGTACACATTCTTTCTTACACATATGGAAAACTGATGCTGAGACACATCAGGCACAATTTTCAAGGTTTATTATTTTTGTTTCTTTAATTCTAGGTACAAGTGCTCAAAAAACAATCAAAGTAAATATTAAGGGGATATGATATGAACTCCCGTGTCTGAAGGTTTTTAAAAAGTCAAAGTAAATTAACAGCAAAGAAAAGAATAAAACTCTGAATCTAACTTTCTCGATCCTTATTCCTGTTATCTTCCTTGCTTCCTTGGCTTGGACGTGGAGGTCCCAATGAGACCGTGAACACTGGAATGGCTAAACAGACAGCAAATTTAAATGGTTAAATGCAGCCTCGTATTAAGATTCCTCCTTACCAGCTCTGGCACTAGCTGATCACAATGAAAAACTATCAACACAAAACCAGTAACAGATCATGCAAAACAGAAGAGTTAGAATGGAAATAGTCCTGCTCCTAACAAAGCCAATTAAAAAAAACACCACTTATTCCAGAAGAACAGCAAATGACCAAATAATTACACAATTTATGTTCACCATATTGGTTTAGATATTTTTGGCTAACCTTTTCTGGCTTGAAACCAAATAATTTTTTTTTCTCTCCAAGTCCAAAACCGTTTACCACAATACTCCTTAGACACTTTAAAAAAAATTAACTCATCAAATTTGCAAAATGACCTGGCAATGCCAGATCCTACATAAGTGACAGGTCCATGTTAGCAGAAAGATTTTTCTGAAAAATAGATGCATTTTCATGGCTAAATATGGATTTAAGATTCTACATAGTGGAAGAGGTAGCTACTATTATTACATATAGGAAGAAACCTCCCGCCTTCTCCCTGATATCTGTGTCCCTTCATATTATGTAAACATCGTACATCTCAATACTAATGCCATCAATTGCATAGCTACTGCTGAACCTCACGCCCTACTTGTGTCTGTTATAACATACATTATTTAAACTAGAAATCAAATAGTAGTTTTTAACAGGTTTTCATATTTACAATAAAGAGAAACTTTTCCCAATGCAACTGCAGATATTTTAGAAGTAAAGCAAATTTAGAACAACTTAATATTTTCCTCTTTCCCTTATACTTGGAAGTAACTTATAAGGTCATGTATTGAAAAGCTGCACCTAATCAAAATTAAGTTTTGCCTAACTTTTTATGATTCTTGACAATGGGCTAGAAGTTTTGTAGAAAGACAATGTCATAATTTATCTCATCAGTGAGGCTGACATCAAAAACTTACTGGCTTCTTTCATTCAACCATTATAATTTGTATAAAAATAAAATGGGTTAATCTCCAATACATTGCAGTTATATGTGTTGTACTACTATCAAACAGTGAAGGAGGTTTCTGCACAACTACAGAAGCAACGGTAATTAGCAGAATGCTTTTTTTGGTTCACTAATTAAAATAACAGTGTTCTAAAAGATGGTGTCCCATATGGAACTGCAAAAGGTTTTCCAAGAAGCGAATAGAAAACTGGCATATAACACTCAGCATCTTTCCAAAAAGAGTTGAAACACTTTTGGTATTTTTCTGGTTTTGGTTTGTTTGGAGGTTTTTTGGTTTGTTTGTTTTGTTTTGGGGGGTGTTTTGTTGTTTGTTTTTGTGGGGTTTTTTTGTGTTGTGGTTGGTTTGGGGTTTTTTTATTATTTTAAGGCTTTCATTATGTATGTATGAATATCAAAATTTTCAATTTTCTAGCTGCACTTTTTACGTAGCAAAGACCCCCTAAAGTCTTTCTATTATTGTCACCAAAACCAGGCAGAATGAAATCTTAGCTAACCCACTCCTCCAGGCAATACACTACATCTATAAACCAGCTTCCTGCCCCCATCCCCCACAGATCGATGTCGCAAGCATCTAGGGAGCAGCAGGAAAGCCAAGCTGGTGACCACGTTCAAACACTCCAATAGGTTACTGAGCAGTGGTGTTACGTGCCACAGTCTGACAAATATGTTATGTTTCTCCCTATGTAAAGCAGAGTGATTCAGAGGATTTCATCAGGAAAACAACAGTATGAAGCTGATTTCATACCACCTTATTTCAGAAAGAACTACCCAAAAGTTATCAAACTAAACAAGAAAAAGCCAAAAAAAATGGGGAAAAATGGAAGTAAAGTTACCAGCATATGATGCATAGATGGGAAAGAATATCAAACCCTTCTAAAATAAATGCTCTATAGTCTCTTATCAGTTTTTACAGTCAGACACTGCCCTCACATAAGCAAAACATTTTTTTGTATAATGCAAGTATCAATTGCTCTAGTTACTCATTTGCTCAAATCCCACAAGAAGAATAATCAGAAAAATATGAGAAGAAAACATTGCAACTTATGCTCCTGAGCCAGAGAGGGCAGTAAGAAAAGATTTGGTAGCTCTACTATAAATAACTGATAAAAGTATACTTCAGTTTCATTCATAAGACATAATCCAGACCCTAACACAGTCAACTAAAAAAATTTTTTACAAATTTCAGTTGAATCCAGATCAGGCTCAGGGTGATGTAGATCAAGGATGCATTTCCTAATTACAGAGCATGCTGAGCACCACCTGAAAATCACTTGCTAGACTGAACCTCCAGAGACTTCAGTGCAAACAGCAAATACCCAGAACCCCATAAAGTCATCTCCTTTACACAAAGCTAATGAAAAAGTCCAGCAGAAAGAACCTATGAACCTACTTTGTCTCATAAAACACGGCTTATGCGTCATAAAAATAAGGAAAATGCACCTTTGGTACATCCACTAGTAAATGACCCTTCCTTCCTACTACAAAAAGTAAGCTGATCTAAGGAAACAGTAAAGCCTTCCAATACTTCACTGTTTCAAGCACCTCTGCAGAAGCCTGGTGAGCCTCACTGCCCTTACAGCAGTTTTACAGGTTTATGCTTGTGTTTCCTCTGGTTTGGCTCAGTCCAATGCACAGGCGGTGCTGCCTAATGCTCTGCAAGAGGCTTTCAGTTCTTGCTTAACAAAGCTTTCCTCCCACATGTCATATGTATTCAGGCTACAGTCTGTTTATCTAATATCTCCCTTTCTCTTTCTCTCTCCCCCTCCCCCTCTCCTTTCCACCCCCTCGTCCCCAGAAGAGAATAACCATAATGTGCCTATCGCTTGCAGAAACAGACAGCTCAGCTCCCCCTTGCCATCTGGTCATACTTTGGTCTCTCAGCTGTCGTCAACATATGAATCCCGTTGTTTTGACTAGTGGGGTCCCAAGGAACAAGCAACAGTGCAGATTGCAGGGAATCAGGATGCCCTTTTCTCTCTTCCTTAAACCAAAAAGCAACCCACATAATTAGAAAGTGAAGAGCGTTTGTGAAATGCAGTAGAAGGCACAATCCTTCTACCTTTGCTCATGTGATGGGGATCCTGCCAGCCACGCCAGGCTGCTCTGTAACTCAAATAAATATATTTACATCTTGACTTAACTATAGGACACATTTTGCTGCCTTCATCAGCAGCACATGACCATCCCATCCTGCTTACTCCTCAACCTTTTACATCTTTAAAACACAAAAATAAAAGTCGAGCTCCCAAAAAAAGCAAAGGAAAATATATAAACCCATAATCCATAAGAATTTATCTTCCAAGACAAAGATAATTTAAAGTTTATACTGATTGGGAGAACAGCTAGGGAGAAGATTAAAAAAAACAAAAACAAATAAAAATTAAAAACAAACAAACAAAGAAAAGAATGTGGCAACTTAGCTTGTGAAATACAGAAATTTCCCCAAAAGGGAAGTGGTTAATAATATTTCTAGGCTAGAACAGCCCTAGAAGTTTATGATGTATGTCGATGACAAAATTAAAATGCAATTATTTTTTAAGTACCAAGAACCAAAAGTTGGTTTGTTCATCATACTGTGTGCTTGAAAGATAGTAGAAGGTAGAAGCAGCTGGCTCTTAACCATTCAGCAGCATGAAGGAACAGGACCACATCAGGGTCTCAGCTCACATGACAAGCTCAAACACCGTCTCTTGCCAAAATGGAGTCAGTGAAACTCTCACCAGGCATTTGAATCCTTCTATAACAATTCTTCAGTGGGTTCAGACCCCAGCATCTGAGGACTACAACAAGGAAGCACAAAACGAATCTTTATGCTTGAAATGGGAAGACGACATAACTTAAAAAAATGCATCTAAAAACTCACATCAGTGTCTTAGTAGTAAGTTTAAAATTCAGACTGCTTTGTTTTTCTATTACTTATTTGGGATAGCTCTGCGAAAGATTCCTAAGATGTGTTTCTGAATCATATACTTTTCAAAATTCAGGTTTTATATAAACAAAGTTGCTGCTCTCCCACTGTATCACTGAAATTATTCACCTTGTGATTTTCTGTTCAAGCAGGAGTGTCTTGTGCTCCAACAGTTCAACTCTAACCATTCTATCATTCTATGATAACACGTGCAGGTTCATTAGTCAAGCAATTGCTACACAGTTAAACCTCTTTCTGTGAATATGTTAAAAGTTATTGTATCAAAAAAATATGCAAACAGAGAAATAAAGCAAAAATACAATTATAAGTTATGTTCATATAAAACATTCCATTTTCTCTCATGTAGCATACAGAATGAAAAACCATCCTGAAGCTTTGCCAGAGTAGCAGCTGGATGGCACAACAGGTCTCCCTCCAAAGACATGATACCATTGGAGCCCTTGGTCTCTCATACAACCAAAGGTATCGTCACAAATAGCTCTTTGTCAGCTTTCAGGACTAAAAATGTGGTCAGAGTTCAACTTTTAACAAGTAACATTGTAAGACTCGCATGTTGCATCTATATTGTGGCAGGTATCTGCCCCCCTGAAACAATTACAACAGCAAGTCAAGAGCAGCAGAGGCCTCAGCATTGGTTGGGTGTTTTCTCACTCAAGTACTTACGGTTCTGGGGAAGTTTACCCAGCCCAGGTCTGTGGTGCCGTTGCTTCACTCTATAGGGTGTTACCCTGGTAAGCTTAACAGCAGTTTAAGGATGTCTACAGATTGCAGTCATAGCTCTTATGGCTCGGTATATGTACTGTACATTGAAGAAGCAGCACTATAATTTATAGCAGTGGAAAGGCCATGGAGACTACAGGTAGGGAAACAAGCTTAAAAATGGTCTTTTTCTTTGGTTAGTGTTTTTGGGGGTCGGGGTTTTTTTGTTTGCTTGGTTTGGTTGCTTTTGTTTTTTGGTTTGTGTTTTTTTTGGTTTTTTTTCAGATTGTGCCAATATATTAGGGCAGCAGACAAAAATTTATACTAGCGCTGCCCATATGGTACCTGTTTTAGAACTTGGATGAATTCACTGAACAACTGTCACAACCACTACTAGTTAAAACATGAAAACCTAAAAGCCATATCAAGTCTTATAATCTCCTTCACTAAGTGCAACAAACAACATGTAGAGCAAAAATACTTATATTCTGAACTCCAAATACAGCCCAGGGCTGCCTGAGGTCTGGTGTAATTTACAGCAGCCCAGAGTTCTGGCAAGCTCTTACCACAGGTCAGCCTGGCACTAAAAGAAGTCATGCCACCAAGCATGCTGCCCATGAAGGGGCCAGTTCTTCAGCCAAAGGGCATGCCCTGCTCCATATTCAGCAAGATTCCCTACACACCTACATTTAATTTCCCACAAGCATTTACAATGTCCTTCACTAGTGCAGCAGAATGACCTTCAATTCACATAAAAAATATATTTATGTGTACTTACTTACATCCATTTATATACAACATAATACATCTCACTATAGTATTTTTAGAGAGTTTTTCTTAATCTATGCTGGTTTATGATTAGCTGTAAATCCCCTAGGATTTTTTGATCTAAATTAAATACACCACAAGTCTGAGAGGAACACTCCGTCTCCTTACAGATAAACCAGCATGTAACCCCACTTCTTATCTGCCCAGTGCAGCAGCCTCTACCAACCTTCTGTACAATCAGAAAATATATTTCTTATCTGTACAAAGTCAAGCCTCTGACAAGGCTCTTCCCCTTTGAAATGTCACCATCGTTCCAGTCACCTTTCTTCCTCTCTCTGCCCCTTGTTGTTTACTAGGGAAACATTCTCTGAGAACTATTAAAAACTGTTGCTACCCAAAATTATATACGTGGGTAGCACTGTCCTCTGCTTTTAGTGGTTCCCCACTTTCTCACCTGCATCAAATACCAATGGACAATAAAGAACCCTAAGTTGTTCTGGCTACTGAGGTAATTTGTGGGTGGCAACAGTAACACAGTATAGCTTGCTATCTTCACGTAATCTAGTCATTCTAATCAAGATATTTAGGTTTACAACTCTTCATTAAGACATCCTTAAATAAGCAGCCAATTTGCCTCTCAGACTGCTTTGGTATAAACCAACGTTTTACTGCAGGGGGTAGAAAACACATTTATTTCTAATGGAACTCACAACATGAAAATTTAATATCAAAGCAACGCACGCAATTCAGAATGACTGGAAGGCTATTCTCAAAATACACCAAGGAACCAAATGTGTAAACCAAGCTCCATGTCAGTCCTAAAAATAAGAAAAGCAGAAATGGGCTCATCCCACTTCAGAGAATGTGGTGCATTTGGCAGAGCACTAATGGAAACTTAGCTTTTCCAGCTGGCTGCATGACACCTGGCTCAGATGAGGTAAGTGGGAAGGGGGAAAGGATCCCAGTTTCCAAAACTGCATTTAACCATTCAGGATGACAACTCATCACATGTTTATGAGCGCTCAGAAGACTTTTTCTCACCCAGCTGTAACTTAATGCAAGTGAACATAATTTGCATGTAACACGCAATAGCTCTATAATACCCAACCTCACTGCAATCCAGCTCCCACTCTTTTTAGTCCCTTTTTTCTCCACCCCTTAGCCTCTACAGCAGTCATTGAAAAATGACAGTAATGAAAATGTTGATATCACAATGATTAATATCTGCATAATGGAAGACTGTTGGTTGGGTAGTTTGGGAGACTCAAGGTTGAAAGATATTTTCGAGTAAAACAAGTTTTCCAGGAGCAATATAATATAAATACAATGCAATATACTACATATACAGCCTGCATACCAAAAGTCACAAAGTAGATTTGCCAGCAAGTACTATTTTGCAGTGGGGATGTCTGTATCTTTTTTTTTACAAACAAAATTATTTTAAGTGTAGAGATGCAATCGTAAAGCCTGTTGGCAGAAAATATGACTCTGTTAGTGATAAACTTATCACCCCCACTGGGGGTCATTCAACTGTGCAGGTCAGCACAGAGCTCAGATGACTCCTGTGGAAGCGTATGTTCCCAAGTTACATTATTCAGAGACTATTGCTTTAAAACAAATTGCAGAGTTCTCTGCTATGCAAATCAGATCCAGGTTTGATGACAGCCTGATATACTGCAGCAACTAGCAGCTTTGAGAACTTTAGGAGATTATCAGAAAGATGTCAGTAGACCTTTAAGGACTATTTTGCAGAGTCATTCCAAACTAACAGCTAATGGTATGCTCTCTTCTATGATAGCTCTTTTATAAGTGGCTGATGAAAATCAGCTGCAAAGGAGGGAGACGATTATATGTCTCATTAATTTTGAAATTTTTGAGATGTTTTTTAATACCAAGCAAATCAATAACCTCAGTATTATGCCCCTCTTCTCCTTTCCTTTCATCCTTACTGACATTCTCAGCTATAACACAATTTAGACACAATTCTTTATTATTTGGTCTGAATACCTACATGCATCATAGTTTATCATCGCTGCTAAAAACAATTTGCTTCATTTTGTATCCTTTCACAAACTCAGAAGGTTTTGGAGGTTTCATGAGGAAATTCAAAAGTTAAAGCTTGCATCCATTTGCAATGCAACTGCTAGAATTAGGCTACAAACAGCATTTGTCTTTGAGAACATCCAGAGTCTTTCTCAACATATAGAGATATACAGACATATAAACACACATACCCTACGTACAGAAAAATATTTCTTAGATGAGAGGCTTTTAAAGCATTGAAAGACAACATTAAAAGCCACTTCAGTTTTACCAGGGTTTTAATATGTTCAGCTTGGAAAATGCTGGACAGTTCCTTCTGTTTGCCAGAAACAATGATTTACCACTCTCACAAGCATTTCCTGTAGCAAAAAATTTAACACAGATGGGTTCATTCCTCAGGTTCAAGAACATCACTGGAGAAATGGGAGTTGAACAAATGCAGTGCAACCTATTGCTGTGCTAGGAACTCATAAATTGTATATATAGTGTCACCTGTACATTTTTAGGTCAGTTTTAAATAAATAGGAGTATACAATTGGTATTAATGCTCTGTCTGTATTCAACATGACCTACAAACAGAAGCACAAGTCTGACTAAAAGATACATCACCTTTAAAAAATGGTGAAAAACTTGTGTTCTGCTGGGGAATCAGAATAGCTGCTGCAATTCAAAAACGATTATTACCAAATAATGTCTTGCACTAAAGGTTCTATGATAATATCTGTAGATTAACACCAGTCAGGCAGGCTGGCGGCAAAGTCTTGTGGCTTTTTTTTTTTTTAAATTGATTGGAAACAGAAGTGCTGAGGTACCAACAGGCCGAATCCTGTTCTTACCTCTGCCATCAGAGTGGTTCCAAAGAATATTTATCAATATGGAGATAGGCATTTTATATATATAAATGCAAATATATATATATATATAAAGACACAAAGAAGGATTTAGCATACACATGCAATTTCCAGATGTAATTCAGATTTTTCAGAGTAATGACACTCCTGTTTCAAAATATGTGAGTCAGTGAAGAAACCTAGTTTAAAATTTACAGTTATTTGTATTATGGAATTATTTAGTAAAGGAGGGCATCAATATGTAAGGATGTTGGGGTTTTAATATATATATGTTTTGTAAGAATAAAAAATACATTTCCTTTTAAATTACTTACTTTTTTTGGCCTCTGGCAGTACTTAACATCCATGAAGTTTAATATTCAGAATACAGGTTTCTCAGGGTAGCAATTGCTCAGCCAGGATGAAGCTCCCTAAGAGGGTGGCTCCGAAGGTATTTATGGAAACATAACAATAACTATCGGATGTTTATCTCAGCTTAATGAATTGATTCTAGATCTCTGTTGCTTGAACAGTTGAGAAAACGGGAAGTGTTCAAGAATGATATGAGAAATGAAGAAGTAATGACTTGCACTATCAGCCTGTGCCAGAGATCGTCCTTTACAATGATAATCATGTATCCGTGTTACAATATGATTTGCTATGACCTTTCCATACATTGCATAAAATGGATAGGAATATTATTATAATCACATTACAGAGCTGTGCTCTAGCCCTGTTGGAAACAGGTGTCCAGTTGTTCAGTTTCTGATATTCCCAGAATACCAAATAACTCCCTACTTCAGAAAAGGTTACATATATGCAGTGAAGGAGAGAACGTAATACATTTCAGTATTATCATTACAACATGGCTTGCTTCCATCTAAAGAGGTGCAAAAATAAAAGTTGACCAGAATGACAAAAATATAAGCAAGTCCACATCTACCACAGGGAGCATGACTTCTGAGCCTCACATAATTTTTCTCCATGTATTTGCTTTTTTTTCAAGTCAGCTATTGCTCCTGATCCTCGTATCAATTCAAGAATTAGATGTAATTACAAGTTTCACAGTTGTTCCCATGGACTTCAGACAACACAGCCAACACAAGCAGCAAGCCTGCATTTGGTCCTACAGTATTTCTAAAGAAAGAAAGCATGTCAATGATCCCTTGTAGAGATTGAAGTGTCAGATTGGAAAGGGCATTCTGATGGCTCCATCAGACTCACAATGCCATGAAGTGAGAAGGAAGACTTTACAGGAACCTAAGTAGTAGTTATACAACAGAAAGAGTATTAACTAGAAAAACAAAGAGTAAATGAAGTTTCTGTAGTATCATAAAACATCAAGAAAAAAATATTTAGATGTAACTGAAGACTCCAACAAAGTTAATCTAGCAGCTATAAGACTTTAAAAACCAGTGTAAGGAAACCAAAGAGCAGAACTATCCTTCCCAGGAAGTCCTTCCTGTATTAACTCTCCTCTGTGAAAGAAGCATCCACTGCAGCACTGAAAATGCATATTGTACTAACAGAAGCCAAATCATATTAGTTTAAAACAGTAAACTGGTCAGGAGATTCTCACCGGTCAGCATTCATAAATGGCAACTGGTTATTTTAAAACTTAACTCTCATGTTGTCGTCAGATCCCAAACCCAAAGAAGCCAAGCAACAGGACATATTCTACTCTGTCAGTATGGCTTCTGTTATAGTTATCTTAGAACTATATGCTCACAGATAAGATCTACAAAGACAGAGAGGCCCAAACCACAATTTCTCAATCTGACAGAATTTCTCATCAAAGAGTTAGAGATTTAAATGGGACTACCTAGCATTTTTAACTTGGCTCCATGTATTTTTCACCATTGTAACATATTAGTTGTCATAGCCACTTCCCTCTTCAGATCAAAACACTAAATAATAGAAAAGTGCACAACAGAATGATAAGTAAGAACATGTGCTACAGCTGATCAGATGACCAGCCAGTTTAAATCAACACTGACTTCAACAGAGCTGCACTAAATTTACACCAGATAAATATACGGCTTATGGCTTCCCTAGTAGTCAGACTTTATTGTGTGACTAAATCCTTACTCACCTTCTGACTTCACTGAGACAGGGCGGGAATGTGCAAAATAATTTCCCAACACATGACTGAGTACAGAAGAGAAACTTCTAGAAAACAATAAAAAATATCCCATTTTGTATCATCACAAACAATTTTATTTTTTTTTTAAGAGGAAGGTTATTCTTGAACTAAACCACTGATTCAGCCAACCTTCTCTACCACACAAGGAGACAGGACAGCTTTGCTCGGAAAAACAGATGTCATCATTGAAACTACAAAGTATCTGTCTTGAAGGCCATGTTCTCTGTTGTGGCTTACCTCTACTTAGAGAAGAAAATAAGCCACACAGAAGTCAACTACAGCTCCTTTCCCTTAATAATCAGACTGGGATAATGTAGGCAAGAGCAGGAATTGTTCTCACATATGTCACTAAATCTCTGGGGAACCTTGTATTAGTGAATGACAGACATGGCAGAGCTCTGCTTCAGCATTTTTTCATTCTACAACATTTAATACTGGGCCAATGCAAATAGCAATGTTTGCACAGGAGCCACCTCCAGCAGTCAGACACCACTGCTGGAAGCAGAGATTTCTCTGTACCACAAAGAATGTCCTGCTGACCAAAAAGAATTGAAATCAGACTACTTCACATCAAACTCAGCAGCAAATGAAGTGACGATGGTTTAGACCCTCCTCTTACCCTCACTAAGATGGAAAAAGGAATCATGAAACTTCAATGGTCTTCCCAATTCATGGCTTCAGCAAGTCTTAGGGGCAGAACCAGTAGATTGAACATGACAGTAAGGAAAGGTTTCATTAATAATGGCTACACATGGATGCAACCCTTGCAGAAAATTAAATAAAATCAGTTTTGGATGCTCCTTTAATACTACTTCTCCTGAGCTCATTTGCTGTATATAGCCCTTAGAATGCTCTCCTGTTTCCACTTCACCAGCCACCTATCAGGTTCCATTCTCTAGAAGCAACAGCCTTTTCAGCCCTTGCAAAGTCTGGAAGCCTAAGTCTGACACACAACAAAGAGCTGTACTTCAGTCAATGTGGTGACTACAAGAGATTGGCTTCAAGCTTCTGATATGAAGTTCACATTGGTGGGAACTCATTCCAAAATTGAAGCACGATCAGGACAAAGCTTCACAATGCAACACTGGAAAATAACTATACTATGTTATACCACAATCTCATTGTAAGTGAATGCATCATTTGAAATACCAAGCCTTTTAGATTTTGTTTTTCCAACTTTAAATCTCTAGATACAAAATAGTATTCTAGTATTCCCGAGCATTTGCATCTAATCCAGTTGTTGCTGTTCTCCACTGCCGAATCTAAACCATAAACCTCAGTTCTGATGACACAATCACCCCCCTCAGTAACCAATTGTGACATCAGTACAAATGAGCATGATCTGTTTTAGTAAGCTGGAGAAAAAGTTTATTTTGGAAACTGAAATGCAATTTTCACTTGGCTCCCCATCTAGCACCATAAATAAAAGTTAATATAAAAAAGTAACTTAATAGTTACTATAGTTCTAGTAAACTAAGTTTGAGTTTAACTGGAATAGCTTAAGACATAAATCATTTGCAGAGTACAGAAGTTTGTTTGCAAGGTTCTGGACTGGCTTCATACCAGACTTCTTGCAGTTCTTTTTCAATATACTACCCATGACTGAATCAACTACCAGCATAGCCTGTAGACTGTCCTAAGCAGTATATTCAAACAGCTACTTCCTTTCAGCAACTATTTTTCTTTATTTCTTAGAAAGATACATTCATTTTTTTTCTTCCTAACGTGACAAGGGGATAAAGAGGCTGCAGGAGGCTCAGACACAGCACTTACAGGTTTTGTGCTGTTTCACCAGGATGTTTAACTCATGGTGACATGCAGGATAGGCAAAGACCTCCTGATACACAAGGTCATTCCTGAACCACAAATATTATTATCAAGAGCCTCAAAGTCCCTAAAATGTCATGTCAAAAGGCATCTGTCACTAGTTAATAGGAGCTGTGGATTGTCATTTGAAGGTCCTGTTCTCTTTCCTCCTTCCCTGCAATTTCACAAAGATTTAAAAATAAAGACTAATTAAAAAATCAAAACATTGCACAAAATACTCAGGATGGGCAGTGGCTAAACAGACTAAACCACGCTTTACACAGATCCTGAAGCCAGCACTTTTAGAGGGGGTGGGAAGCACAACAAATGGAAGAGGGAGGTTGCTCATTAAATAATTATGGGTTTTAGTCTAAATTGCTAAGTAAAAGAGTCACTGCTTGTTTAGCAGATGCTACCGTGTAAATCTAAATTCACAAAGACACCAGCATGTTCCTCTCTTTTTGCTCCCTGCTCTACTTCATAAAGCGGGATTTCCATGATCATACAAGCAGCCACTGAACAGCTGGGCACAGTTTGCCAATTTTGCAGCAATCAGTGATCACTGTACCCATCTAGTTTTCTTCCCAAACCAGAAGCACCAAAATAACAATAAGCTTGCAGGGATGAAAAAAATTCTTCCATCTGTTCACATTTTTACACCTCTTATATTGCAGTTTTACTTCTTTTGGGTATTTTTGAAAGTAAGAAGAAAAATCATCTTCATAGCTTTACATTTCCCCCCTCATTTGGGGGATATGGAGAAGAGACATTTTATTTGGTTTGTCAATTTGATGGTATTTTTGGTGACAACAGAAAGACAAATCAGACGTCAGCAAATCTTGTTATATATTATGATACACTATACCTCAAAAAATTCTCTACCTTTTATACAATGCTGAGTCTGCAACTCTCAAAATAATTTGCATAAGGAACATTGTCAAAGTTACAGGCAGCAAACCAGAAGTGTCAATAAATAAGTCACAACATCAGAGATAACTAAAAAAATCAAACCTCCTAAGCTTGAGTCCAGCCATTTGCTCACCCACATAGAAAATCTTTCATGAAGCAGCAAAGAAGAAATAGATTTTCCTTTTAATAAAAGCAAAAGGGGAGATCGGCATAAATCAGTCACTTCTTCGTAATTCCACTTAATGTTTTAGGCTTTGGGGGAACCTTTGTGGACTTGCTTTGAGAAAAAAAAAAAAAAAGCTATGCTACAAATAAACAGAGTGACAGGAAAAAACAACCCACACAAATCTCTCAACACGTGGATACACTAGTTGAGATATCCTGAGATTGAAAAGGTCACAAGTATCCAGCAGATTGCTACTTCTGTATTTCCCCTATGCTCATACTAAGACGGATCACCAGAACTACAGACCATGATACATCAAGTTTGTGGTGCACATTCTGGATATGTCATTCGGATCTGAAAGGGTTAATAGGAAAAGTTGATCCTTTATATTGCCCTAGGACATACACAATACATCCACGATTAATGTGACAGCATGCATCAGTTCATAAAGGGTGAAATTTTCCCTTGCACAGTAGGCTAGCACAAGACTAATGTATTACTTAAGTCCCTCTTAAGTACTTAAACCAACGAAATATCAAAGCCTGGTGGATAGACAGCATGACTGTAAATGAAATTCAGTGTCGACAATTGCATAATAGAAAGAATAACATGAACTAGCAATATATACATTTTTGACCCCCAAGTCAACTGGAGTCATTCAAGAAAATACTTACTATTACTTCAGACAGCATAATAAAAATATCAACTCCACGTGCAGAGGCAATCAAAAGCAACAGCAAAGCATTGAACAATGAAATTGAAAGTTATACTTTAAAATGAAACAATACCAATGTATAAATACATGATACATCCTCAGTTGGAATACTAACCTCAAAAATGCACAGCAGAAATAGGTAACATTAAGAGACAAGCAGCAAGAACGATGAATGCATGAAGATCATATCAGGGTAGAATGAAAATATACAGATTGTCAGTTTTGAAGACCTGACTAAAGAGAGACATACTAAATAACATTAAACAAATGCAGGATGATGAGAGGTACAAAGACGATATATCTCAAATGCCCCTTTTTTTAATACCAGGATGTGTGCTATCTCGATGAAGTAAAAGGGAACAAAGTTTTAAATGGAGAAGGAAGTAAAAGGAGAAAGGGATTTTCATGCTCCCTTTCATTCATTTGGGGGCTTGTACAATATACAATCATATATATCAAAAATATGTGGATATTGGGAATAGATTCATATCACTATATTAGAATGAAAAGCAACCAATAGATGAGCTTTGACACATTCAGATAGAAGGCAATTACAAAGTAACAGATACTGGGGGCAAAAAAATTATTCCTACTATTGGTGATTCTGAAGTCTGCTACTGCAACATTTCCAAAACTGAACCACATCTACTACACCATACTGTAACAAGAGAGAACACTGGTCTGATACGAAAAAAAAAAAAGCTATTTTATCATAACATACCTGTTATGCCCATCAAGAACCAAGATGTCTACAACTGAGAGCAGTGTAGAGATAACCAAGACACTTTCGAATTGGCAAATTCAGGTATTGGCCTGACTCACCACAGCAGTCTGGAGCCCTCCTTGCCTGGCTACTGCAGCGTAGACACAAACAAAGTTGAACTAGGCCGATGTTTGGGCTTGACAGTGCCAAATGGCATGAGATTCTGAACAACATCCAAAATTGATCTAAATGACAGGCCCTTTTACAGTGAAGTACCTTTTTCATCTACTCAGATGAAAAATAAGCATGTGGTTGTGTTCTGTTCTGGAACAGAAACCCCACTTTTCCTCTAAGTGTTCTCTTGAAATTCAGAGATGTTTAGACCTCAAATTTAAAACTTTTCCTGTAACTGATGGTATCTCTGTGCATGTTTCACTTATGTGACTATTTATCAATAGGTATTAATGCAAAATTAACAACTTCTAGGCCTTCTAATGAAAAGGAAAGGAAGTACAAAAATTATGAAGTCTGATGTGTAGCAAGCTAAGTACTGGGAAGCACCCAACTGAGTAAACATCAAATGAAGGATTATCCTTATTTTCTCAAGGATTTAATTCCAGCAAGGAATTGAACTAGTGACCTCCCCCTCCTTACCACCTCCTGCTGCCAACAGTCAGATAAAAATCTGTATGACTAGGTTTATTTTATCAAGATCTCAAGAAAGAAAGAAGTCATTTCTGGACTAGAGGTCAAGCATAACAATTTTAAGCCCAAAGGTCAATTTTCTAAGAGAACTGTAAGTACTTGGGGATAGCTTAGAACAGAGGCAATATCCAAGCTGTGTCTATTATATCAGCATAGAAATACAGTTGCTATAAATTCAGAGATCATTTACTTACAAAAAGAAAGTAAAGAAAAAGGTAAAGATTACATAAAGGCTTTTTCAAAGACAGAAACAAATGGATACCTCTTTAAGGATTTCTCTTTGCAGAAAGGGTGTGATATCTAAAACTTTAGATACCAAAACCATTCATAATGTTTGTGGTTTTGTATTTCTCTCAAGCAGCAATTTTTGAAAGGAGAGAATCCAACACCTCGACTTTTTCCCAAATGTAAAATTTATAGTCTCTGCCTTTATATAGAAGGACAAATCCACAACCAGGGTAAGTCAGTCCAGCAGCATGGAGTCCAAGGCTCTTAACCAAACAGCACCAGTTGAGACTGCAGCCCATAATCACAGACCTGACCTTTCTTTCAGTTACACTGGATAAAATAAACCAACTCCAATTAAGGTGATGGGACAAATTCCGATTTTTTCAGGAGTAAATGCATGGTCAAATTGTGTTTTCTGTGTAGCAGCGTAAATCTAAAATGAGACCCCAGAACCGTCATGCCATTTTTACAATAGCACAAGCAAAGCACCAATTCGCCTGTGGAGAGGCAGACTCTGGGCTTCTTCATGATCTCACATAACCCACTTTCTCAGCCTGTCATTACACTAAATACTCTTCAGTTTTTCATAATGGCGAGTGAGCTTACAGTCAGTCATAATCCATGGTGCTGAGCTTGCAAAGCAGCATGGATCAAGATCGTTCCATTCCCTTTGAAATCCAAGTCTGGATTGCTCCAGCTTGTTTTTCAATAGAGCAGGTTTTTTTCAAATGGTACAGTTCGATTTTACAATGCTGCTGGCAAGGCTGGGAATCAAGCTAAACCCAGATGCATCCAGCAGGGAAAGTTGCCACAGGGAAAGAGTGAAAAATCAAAGGGTGAGAAGTAAGATGATCCCACACCACTGACTTGCTGAATACCAAAGAATAAAGGTTTGATATAGCATCAGAGGAATAAGAAAACAAAAAAAAAAGTCACTTCCAGTACTGTCAATAGTTGTTACTATGAAAGTCAGAGATGGGGTTTTTTGGAAACACCAAACTGGAAGAAAAAAAAGCTGCTGCATACGTATTACTTCTTAGACACCCACTTACATTTCAATTACTAAATGCTTCTCTTTAGCAGTATATGTCATTTTAAACAAACATCACAATTGACAGTAAAAGAATGCATCAGAGGTTTTTTTGGTACAGCTTACAATCAAATCTTATTTGACTGATATTTCTTTCTATACCCTTTAATGCTGATAGTCTAGTCTTCCCTGAAGTTCTTTAGTCTACATGTAATTCAGGAGCAGAAACTACAACAGCTTTTTGGCAGCACACGTTTGCTGACTTATGTATGGTGACTCTTATATAGATGCATGGAAGACAGTAAGATCCACAGTAGAACATCATACTGCTCTGCTGTGTCAAACTGCTGCAAATCCAAAGAGCTGTCAATGAAGCACTGGAGTTGCAACACGAAAAGAAAAAACAGTAACAAAACCAAAAACTAATAAATGTAGCAAGAACAAAAATCTGACCCATCATTATAGGAGAATTTTTGTGTAAAACACAATCCCTGAACAAAAGACAAATGGTAGAAATCTAGTGACCACAGAGAAGTTTAGATTTCTACATAAAACAGGCTGATATAACCAGGGGAAACGCAAAACTCCAGGACAGCAATGTGTCAGTTTCCAACCAATATATTTAAATACTGTTGTGTATATGAACTGGCTCACATTACACAACTTCCAAAATGTGGTGAAACAGCACTTCTGTGCAACCTCACAGCAGGACAAACACTAGGATGGCAAAAATTGCAAAGGTCACATAACCAAGCATATCCAGGAACAAAAACAGAGCCAGTAACTTTCCTTTCAAATCTCAACATTCTGTAGGTTACAAATAATGGGAAGTAGAAGAAAATGTGCATTTGAGACAGGCTATAATCATAGCTGCTTCACTGTTAAGGTTAGGGAATAAAGTCTTGAAGATTTAACTCCTACTAGGATACATGTACAGCTACACAGAGATCAAATCAGAAGTCTCATCAAGTTCAACAGCCTACATCCAGCAGTGGCCATAAACCACTTGAATTCATTTTTAGGCTGGAAATAAACATAATTTGAGATTTTCATGAAAAGTAGTATTTAGAATAATCAAGATGGGGTGTATGCATTTTGCTTTTCTAGCTGGAATATGACTCACTTTCACCTCATCCCTAGTTTAGTAACTCAATTTATTATATATATTATTTTTTTAAAAAGAAAAAAAGCTTTGAACTTTCACAGACTTGTGGCAAAATTTAGTTCTTCAAAAGAAATGCAGGGAGTTGAAATTGGTCTGAAGTGGTTTAGCTTTGGCCTTCCACATCAAGATGTGTTTCGCCCTGGCTAGATGCCAGGTGCCCACCAAGGCTCTATCACTCCCCTCCACAGCTGGACAGGGGAGAGAAAATACAATGAAAGACTCATGGGTGGAGATAAGGACAGGGAGATCATTCCCTGTGTAACTCACCAGTTACCATCACAGGCAAAACAGACTCAATCTGGGGAAATTAATTTATTACCAATCAAATCAAAGAAGGATAATGAGAACTAAAACTAAATTTTACAAACACCTTCCCCACATCCCTCCCTTCTTCCTCAGCTTAACTTTACTTCCAAATTCTCTACCTCCTCCTCCCAAGCAGCACAGGGAATGGTGAATGGGAGTTGCGGTGAGTTCATCACACGTTGTCTCTGCTGTTTCTTCCTCCTCAGGAGGAGGATTCCTCACACTCTTTCCCTGCTTCAGCATGAGGTTCCTCCCATGGGAGACAGTTCTCCACAAACTTTTCCAACCTGAGTCTTTCCTAAGGGCTTCAGTTTTTCAGGAACTGCTCCAGCGTGCACCCGTTCCATGGAGTGCAATCCTTCAGGAGTGGACTGCTCCAGCCCAGGTACCCTATGGGTCATAAGTCGTGCCAGCAAACCTGCTCCAGTGTGGGCTCCTCTCTCCATGGATCCATAGGTCCTGCCAGGAGCCAGCTCCAGCATGGGCTTCCCACAGGGTCATAGCCTCCTTCAGGTGCATCCACCTGCTCCAGCATGGTGTCCTCCACAGGCTGCAGGTAGGTATCTGCTCCACCATTAACCTCCATGGTTTGCAGGGGCACAGCCTGCCTCACCATCGTCTTCACCATGGTCTGCAGGGGAATCTCTGCTCTGGCACCTAGAACACCTCCTCCTCCTTCACTGACCTTGGCACCTGCAGAGTTGTTTTCTCTCGCATATTCTCACTCCTCTCTTTCTGGCTGCAGTTGTCCATTTTTTCTTCCCCTCTTCTTAAATATGTTATCCCAGAGGTGTTACCACCATTGCTGATGGGCTCTGCCTTGGCCAGCAGTGGGTCCATCTTGGAGCTGGATGGCATTGCCTCTATTGGACACAGAGGAAGCTTTTACCAGCTTCTCAAAGAAGCCACACTGTAGTTCCCACGGTACCAAAACATGGCCATGCAAAGCCAATACACAGTGACTCACCACTGTTTCTACATACAGAAAGGGCAAATTCAGGTTTATTTTTTTTTTAAAAAGTGAATTCCCTTATTCTGGCTTTTGCTTTGTTATCATTTTTATGGATTTAGTTTAAAAGTTTGTAACTCTTTTCAATGAATGGCAGAAAGTTGTTTTGTTTAGGCATCTCAGCACAAATTTGACAAGCATCTTTAAGAAACAGGATACGAAGGACCTAAAGTCTTTCTTTTTTTTTCCTTTTTTTAAGCCATGCCTGAGCAGTCAACAATGCAATTTTATTCTGCCACAAAAAAAAAGTGACCAGCAACCTACTGCAGCATGTGTTACAATATTGCATGTGTTTTAAATCACAAACAAGCATCTGAATAAGCAAAAATAAAATCATGTTTTGGAGACTGTTGGTTACTCAAGACCTAGTGATGCCTTGATCTCTACTACGATTCTCTATTTTTTTCTGTTTAAAAAAAAATAAAATATCTCCAAGGTGAAGAAAGCTCTAAACTGTTAATATTTAAAGATGCCAAATTCCTGCTTTGTTCATCTTATTTTTATGCCAACATATCTCCACTCAGTTCAGTGGATTTAGTCCCAAATTTATTCCTTTACAATTAAGAGCAGGAAAATATCAAGTAAGCTTTCAAGACCAGTGACAGGGTAACTGGGCAGGGGGTAGGGAATTATCTTTCTTCTAGCTTTCCCCTTTCATTTTACCTCCTTTTCAGCCTATGTTAACTGCAAGCATTACAAGTCAGAAGTTGACATTATCCCTTTAATATCTAAGCTACAGGCTTGGAGAGTTCTTTGCATGGACCAGACTCTGACCCCAAGCTGTGCAAGTGAGACATGCACTAGGCTGGACAGCCTTCCTAATTGAGGCAAACCTGACAAAAATAGTCAAGACTTACACCCCCAAAAATATCATGGATGAAACAATACTTCTACATCATATGTCTCAGCGGACATAAATGTCTCTTGATAATTGTTAGCAATTCTACCACAAGAAACCTAAGGCATTATCCAGCAAGGCCACAAATTTGCATTATGTACTGCCCACAGTATGAAGATCACCCAAATAATGAGAGGGGCTCATATGCTGCAATCCCTTTCTATCATTTGAAGTAATAGAAAGAATTAAGATACAGAATAAATTCTATTTACCAATCCCATTATCGTTATCTAAAAAACAAACAACAACAACAAAACAACACCAAAAAACCCAACCAAACACAAACCTAGTCAGTAATGTTTGTTTCACTTTACAGACACACAGTAGGTTTCAAACACCACAGCATCACAGTCAAAAATCAGTGTTTTTTAAAACAACTAATTTTAACTGGAATTATTTGCCCTAAAACCTGAAACGGCAGAAATTATTACTTTGGTGCAGTTTCAGCTATGTAAAAGCCTGGTCCCTCCCCCTCCCCCACACCTTTTTTTTTTTATTTTTTATTTACATACAACTTCAGGCTTCAATCATAAGGAAATTGTATGTTGTTCTACAAAGATAGAATACTTATGCAGTAACGTAGTTGTAGATACAGCATGATTTTGACCTTTACTGTAGTCCTGGAACGGGAACAGCCAAATGCATCACTAGCATAGCTTTAATAGTTAAAAAAAAAATATTTGCATGTAACTCTGGCTTACCACCCCAAAAATAGTAAGGAGTAATATTTCATACCATCTACTTTCTGAACTCCCATTTTTACCTCTCAGGACATAACTTAATACTTCATAATAGGTCTTAAGTTGGACTCAAGTGATAGCTAAATATCATAGCAGCAAAAGGGTAAATTTCACTCCTCGGGCACTGATGAGAAGATTCTCCTTCGCCAACAGACAAAATATTTTTTCCAGGCAGTAACTTACAATATAACTCTCATGGATGCCCATATAACAGCCTGGTAAGGTCACCCCTTTAAAAAATTCTTTTGATATTTCAATTTTCAAGTTTATCAGCAGCCTCCTCAGAAATGCCTGCATTCCTAACAATTCAGTCAGTCTTTAGAATAACGCATTAGCCTCACCACCCACTTCACACTGCCCTATACCCTTTCCAGGCAATAGTTCTGGAAGCTGAAACTTACTGAAGTAGCATTTGGTAAATATCATTTTGCCAAGTAAGACTGTTGGTATTATCAATTGGCTGCGTTCATTAACCTTGCTTTGCCTTTTACATTCCACTTCCAAATTTAGGTGCAGATGATAATGAGGTGAGGGTTGGAAAGGAAAAGTGAGATTTGGGATTATGTGGCAGCTTAATTTGAGGCATTTTTAAAGGCTTCTCTAGCAGTCTGTCAGAATATCCAAAGATGACTTAAAAAAAAAAAAAAGGAAGAAAAAAATCCCCACACAACCAGAGGGCTGCTGCCTGCAGGAAAATGAAACTGCTGCATTTTAACACTGCAGTATAATTCTACCAGCTCCATGGGAGCATAAATAAAAGTGACCAAGTTATAACTCTTTTTTAAGTAGAACACACAGCATCATATAAGCATAGTTCTACTCAGTGACATTTTGTTTGAGAGATCAGGGACAAATACCCCTAAGGAAAGAAACAACAAAAGTCAGCAGGGGCACAAATTGTCAAAATGGGAACATCAAAGCCATTTTTCTATATTAATAGACAGTTAAAACAACTTCAGTTTTAAATTGCAGCCACAGAGATTTCAGCATTTAGGTATCAATATTACAATAATCGAGAAGCTATGGAAGACAAATACAGCATGAAAAGTTATCATCACCAGAACAGGTCATGCTGTATGGATTGATCTGCCCTCAGATGATGAAAATCCACAGAGGTACATTTAAAAAAATGAAGCTAGCAAAAGTGAACAGTAGCAAATAAACAAACAAAGAAATAAAAAAAAAAATCACTAGGCCTATATAGTAGAGTTATCCCAGGCGTTTACACACTGCTTTTTATTTCTGAAAAAGTTTTCAATACTAGCTGGCTAATTGTGTCAGTCCCAAAAGGGAAGGCAAGCATTCTTTTAGTTTTACAACAGGGCATCATTAAAAAAAAAAAAAATTTAACTTGTCAAAGTCTCCACCCCAAGTCAATGGCTAAGTCTGTTAAGGCAAGTGAAGACTACATAGTTATTGTATCTGAATAACCTGCCTTATAACTGCACAATGAGGTGAACAAAGCCTGTTTTGTACACGTCTCTACTACTCTTCCCCATGAAATGACTCGGCTAGGGCTCTGCAGCATTTTAGAGAGCATAAGAGTACAACCAGGGATCCAATCCTTTGAGAAGTTGAGCACCTTTAATCCAACAGGCCTTAGGAGTAAGGAATAATCTTTCACACCAGAATTAGAATTCTGCAGGATCAAGCACAAGGTTGGTATTTTGCATACACAAAAAAACCCCAACCTTGAAATACATACATAGTCATACATCCACAAAGTGTACACTGCATTATGTATATAACTATTCAGCTTATCTCCATCTGACGTACCATATTGATTTGATGCAGGGTTTATCAAGAGAGCAAAACAAAGGCACAAACGGTACAAGTAAATAATCAGGTAAAGATGGGGAAGACTGGACTTCTACACAGAAGTTCTTATGCTCTGGTACGCTTCTCCAAATCTCATACAGCCTGCATTGCCCTATTTTCACTGGTGCTTGTGCTAGTATATTATACATATATATTATAGTGTTACCTGCTGCAGCACTGGAGTTCCACCTCTGATGGCAAGGTAGACACACCCTTTAAGATCCTTTGCCTTGCCATGTTTTCACTTTCCACCATTTTATTGAGGAAAAAAAGGCTAGGACACAGCTACCTCCCCTCTGGTGGATTCTTCAGAAATTTGCGGTAGAGCAGGAGACACTTGAACAGTAAATGTGATATGATTGCTATTCTAATCAATCTTTTAATGAATTCTTGAGAAACAGTCCACAGACCACCTGGTTCTCCAGAGCCACAGGCACTAAAACACTGAAAAAAAATAAGTATTGGGGGAGATAAAGAGGCTCTCAGCTGTAACTCCTCTGATTTAATGGCGATCAGAGTAATGGTGATGACAGCATTACGACACGGATCCAGAAACCATGCCTATTTTTTCAGCATTTCATCTAAGCAGGAAAAGCCACCTGGTAACACAATGGCAACTGTCCCAATCATGCTAATAGTCTGGCTGTTGCTTTCCCTACCAAAGACGCAGTAATGATAAAGGTAAGGATGTTTCCTACATCCTGAAGCTTAATGCAAACTGGTTGGGTGATTTCAGTATATGTATGCATGGAATACTAGAGAAGCATTACTGCTAAAAGTATTAAAACATTTGCTTGCCTTAATTTGTCTGTTAGCTGAGCAGACAGACTTCTGCTTTAAGGATGAAAGACAATAATTTGTGAAATGCTGGGCCTGTATTTTCAGTTTGAATTGAATTTGCTTACAGTATCATTCCACTTTGTGCTCTAATTTGCTTGAATATTCACTGCAGAGGAGATGTATTCCTAGACTGCTCTTAACTAGAACACTGCCAGAGGTCTGCTTCTGCTGCCATCAATAAGAAGCTTGCTTACAGGTCAAACTCCCCTCTCTGATGAACTTGAGCAAGGCCTTGAAGTCACTGGGGCTGCACAGCTGTAACTGAGTGATGAATTTGACTAAGTAATGTCTTCAGCAATCAGGAAACAACCAGAAGCAAAAGAGATGTGATTCCACAAATATGAGCAATAATACAAGCCACAGATCCAGAAGTAGCACGGGATAAAACCCAGAAACACCAGGATAGATCTTTGTTGTCAATGATTACTGATTTTAATCAAGGTTTACTGATTTATAGGAGTGGGAAGTTTGAAAAAAAGTGTAGATTTAACTAGTTTCAAAAGCTAGTGAAAAACTGTTCAAGGCTAGTGCTTGCAAAGTATAAAGAATCTTAAAAGCTGTGCCACTCATAGCCATGTCTTTTCAACAAAACAAGTGCCTGCATTTAATAGGGCTATAGCACTTGTGTCATTGCCAAGTTCTAATATAATACTTGGCTTTGTTTTTGGTGACGATTTTTGTAGAGACAGGCATTGCAAACACACAAACAGCTCTCAGTCTTCCTCTCAGCTTTCTGCAGGAAAGGACTACTTCAAATACTGCCACTGTACCAAAATGGATACATGGAGGAAATACAGAGAAGGCTCCCTGCTTCCCACACTCCCAATCACTAAGCTCAGCTTGCAGACAGGGAGGGCCAAGCTCTAGCCTCCATCCTCCCTGCTTTACACTGCTCCAGCAGCAGAAAGTAGGCAAGAATCCAGCCTATCAAGCTGGCTGGGGACGCCCTCACCATTAGGGAATCACAATGTGGTTTAGCACACTGTCTGTCTATAATTCTCCCATAACAACAGAACAGATTAACAAGGTTCAACCATGTTTGAAAGAGCAAGGGAAGTCTCTAAGGTTCTACAAATTTCATGGGAATTGCTGAATGTCTGGGAAAAAAAGAAATTCAAACTCTTGCTCCCACAATGGAAAGAGTAATTGTGATTTAGTCCTTAGTGTATTCGCAGAGAAAGAAAAAATATGGACAGGCATCAGAGACGGCTCCAAATGAGCCACAAATACTATCTTCACCTAGCCCAAGAGACAAGGGACATATAGTGAGGCCAGCAGCAGGAGGTGAATACAGGATACAAAGCTGGAGGAAATTGAGTTCCTTAGTTTCACAGTTCACTGAGCAAGTTATGGTTCAGTTGCATAGGATAACACAGAATAGCAGAGGTTGGAAGTGATCTCTTGAGATCACATAGTTCAACACCCTTGCTCAAACCAGAGTCAACTTGAGCAGGCTGCTCAAGGCTGTGTCTTGTCTTTTGAATATACGCTAGGATGGAGACTTCCCAAAATCTCAAGGGAACCTCTCCCAGTGGAGAAGCTTCTATACACACACAAAGGCCCAACTAAGATCAGAACCTTAGCATGAAAGTGATTACATGCAGATAACATAACACAAATTATCTTTCCTCTCAGTTCACAACATAGGCAAGACACATAAAGTGTGCAAGACAAAACATATTTAAGAGAAAGTAATTCTCCACGGATACAGACAACATCAGTGTTAATTTCCCAAAGCCAATGCATCTGTATAAGAAGTGGAAGAAAACCCTACAAGGATCTCATTTTTCAGTCTACCATGATTATACAGTTTTAAAATATATATATATCTAACAATAATATATGCTTCTTTAGAGATAGATTTTCTTGCTTAGTCTATTTCTACCAGCTCTTCTAGCAATAATCATCAACCTATTTAAATTGGGCTGAAATGATTAAAGTGCTCAATCTTGAAACTGTAACATCCCCACAAGTTTTCTGAGAATATCCTCCTAAAGTCTTCATTAATTTGCTGTAAGAGATTGTAGCTGTAGAAAGAACCGAATACCTGTCTAGTATTTTCTCGATTAGGATAGCAATCCTTGAACCAGTTTACAGTTTGAAGAGGCATGTT
Organism: Tringa solitaria; assembly: GCA_026413425.1. NCBI lineage: Eukaryota > Metazoa > Chordata > Aves > Charadriiformes > Scolopacidae > Tringa > Tringa solitaria. The sequence continues at coordinate 49,749,221 of JAOXJM010000041.1, read as the reverse complement.
CAAATTTTAAAAACAAAACAAAAACTCGAAAACCCAAAACAAACCACCAAATAAAAAAAACAGATGGCCAGAACCTAATAGAAAAACTGTACCCAGTGACACTAGGTCATCTCAAACGCAACAGCCAAGCTACCCATTGTTTACAATCTGAAGATGAAAACTTTGGAACAGAATACTGGGAGAGATTAAGAGATTTGAGTAAGGTAACAATCTAAGAGTCAAATCCATTCCTTAATCTTAGGGGCAGGTCACAGTTATTACAAGGAATTCCCACAGTCACTGAATGAAACTTACCCAGGTGAATAGGCTGGCATGATGAGTAACCTAAACCTCAGCTGGCAAACAGTCAGCAAAAGACATGAGAAATTTTAAAACATCCCACACAGTGCATTTCATATCACAAGAATTTGGAATGTGAAGTCTTCTTTTCCTACCTAAACTTGTGTTTTAATTCAATAACACAGTAATTTAATTCAGTAACACAGTAATCTTAGCAAAGCTTTGTGCTAGCTTAGCTCAAACATTATCAGAGTGTTATTCTTTATTTTAAAAAAGGAAAGGAGGTTGCAGAGTGTTATTCTTTATTTTAAAAAAGGAAAGGAGGTTGCAGAGAGGTGGGGGTAAGGTCAAGTGGCGCCAGGGGAGGTTCAGGGTGAATATTAGGAAAAACTTCTTCACTGAAAGGGTTATCAAGTATT
>JAOXJM010000041.1:49717244-49740591 GCA_026413425.1 Tringa solitaria | reverse complement strand
GGGGGGGTTTATAATCAATCATCTCAGAAGAGCATTGCTTCTTACAGAGAAAGATCTGGATTTTGACTGTGTCCCTAAGAAAATTGCGGACTGCAGAGCTGCTGCCATGCAGGGCAGCGAGGAAGCAGGCAGAGCAGAGGCAGCAGCTGGGGATGGAAACGCCTATTAAATCCTTTAGACAACAGATGGGCAAAGCTCGGCTGGGTTATAAAAAAAAAATAAATAAATTACACCACAATGCATCATGTTTTATTGTCCCACCATAATGAACAACACTTAACACCCACATGCCCAAATAAGCCCCCCTATAGCTGATCTTCCCCTTTCCCTAAATTATAATCTCGAGTTTCAACCCACTTTTGGGGGGCTCCCAACCCAATGAATTTGCCAGATCCCATTGCTTATTGCACCTGTTACTAAAAAAAATAAAATAAAAAATAAGGAAAACATTTGGGCTTCTTTTTAAGGGTTTTTCTTCCAATTAATGCTCCCCTGCCCTTGAAGTGAATGTGCTATCCAAGCAAGCAACAGTAAGTCCAGATCTTGAACGCATTTAGGGGATCTAATTATGTCATGTAGGGCAGAAGCACCTGCTCTCTAATTCCCTCCACTCGATTTCCTCTTTTTAATATTTCTTACCATTGTTCCATTCAGGAAAATCTGCTGGGGGTGAGTTTCATAAACAAGCTTTAAGAAAAATAATTAAATAACATCCCCTCCCCCTCCCAATCCCTCCTACAAAAACACAGCATAACCAGAATGAATTCTGCTACCGATTCTCTATTTTTCTTTTATTTCAGACCCTACCCACAAAAGCCATCAGCCCATCCATCCATATTTGCTAAATACCCACAGCAGTCAGTGCCATAGACATACTGTACATATTTCCACCCCCCCAACTGCACCTTAAGGACTACACCCTTTTCAATCATGATGTCATGAAATACTGCTGGTGACTCCCCCACTACCACCACCACCTCCTTGGTACTACAGACTGTGAACCCTTCATTTCAATATAATTTGATTAAAAAGAAAATGTTCCTAAGTAGGGCAGTGAAGAAATTGATGTGAAAATTCACCACTAGCACATCATCTATTTTTTCCTCTGCATGCACTCTGGCTGTCATCAGAACAACACCCATTAGCAGGAGTAATGAACATAAAGCATCCTGGGCTTTTTTTGTTGTTGTTAAGAAAAAAAAAAAGGAAGAAAAGAAAGAATTAAAATGAAAACTAAAAATAAATAAAGGCAAAAATCCCCTATGAATATTATCTTCACTAAAACAGCAAATAGGAAAACCTGAACCCTTCAATATCCCATCCCCAGCACCTCACTGGCTGCTACAGCACCTTCCCCCTAGCGCCAGTGCTGCTGCAAAAGAACCAACCTGTCTGTCCTTTTCCTAGGGTTTTCTCCAAACGATAGGGTCCAACATATTGTGCATGTTGAGCTCCGCTGCCTTCTTTCCCTGTTGATGTCATTTCTACTTGGATCTGTAATTCTGCAATGTGTATGTGCTGATGAGCTGGAATTTCTCTCTCTGCAGGTTCTTTAAATTCCCACTTTGCAGCTGTGCAAGCAAAGCACTCTTTATCTTTGCTTTAGTCCACTTGGTTGCAGATTTTTCTCTTCCTCCTCTTTCTTTCCTCTCTCTCTCACGTGTGTGTTTTCTCGCTGGGTCTGCCTGGGACGCTGATGGACGAAGGAGTTATTTTAATGTTCAAAGAGGGGGATCTACGATCCAAGCCCAAGGAGCATGATGCTGGTGATATGAGCTCTGCACGCCTTGTTCTCTCTAGGAGCTGTTCAAGGGAGAGCCAGAGCCAGAGCAGCGGAAGAGCTGGGGGCCGCAGCTGTGATTGACATCAAAAGCAGCCAATCCCCTTGTCTCCCACCTCCTTCTCCCCTCCTCCTTCCACTACCTTTTCTTTTCCATCAGCAGCAGTTACTGCCTCAGCCTGCTACAGAGCATCATGAGCAATAGCAACAGCAAACACCTAAGTTTATCAGTCTATTGATAAGGCACAATTAAATATAGTTTAATGTGTATATTATTTTAAGACCCAAACATACCCTTTCCCCCCCCCCCCCCCCGAATCACACTCCACTATGCAGCTGCACTTCCAGAGTATAAAAGAAAGGCTGAGATTGTGGCAGGAAATAGGAAAGGGGAAAAAAACACAACTACTCCTGAAAATGAGCTTGAGAAATTCAGTGATTCTGTTTGATTCTGGAGGACCTACATCTTCTGTGTGTTTTCTGGGGGATGTAGAGTGGTGAAGAGGGAAAAAAAAAAAAAAACAAAACCAGGGCAAATCCTGTAACCACTGAATTCAGTGACAGACATGCTTTGGAGTTTGATGGGAGCAAACAGACTTCAGGTCCTTAGATGAACAGATCAAAAGTGATATGGCCACTACCTTAATTAGAAATACAGCAGAAAATCCAGAGATTAGATGGCAACAGGAACTGATTCCCAGATCCACAGGCCCCATACCAGCAGCGTAAGAAAACTTTCACTGCTTTTGTCTAAGTACTTATGCCTGTGTTTAACTTGCAGAGCTTAAGGAGTTGGATGAAATAAAAGATGCTGCAGATGTGCTTCAAACTAGGCAGAAGCCCATGCATTTTCTGGATTCAAGACCACACAACAGTTTCATGCCAGACTCCAGGGCTATCAAGCTGAAACCATCACCACACACAAGTTCAATTTTTACCTTCTCTTCTCTACTTCACTCCAGACAGAAAACTGATCAAGGTATTCTGACCAAATTGTAACTGAGACAGAACACGCAGCAATGATTCTTCAGTCAGAGGGAAGCCTTGGCAAGCCCGTAAGAGAAAGGGAGGGTAAGGAGAGGGCAAAATTTGAACACACCTTATCATTATCTGTTGCTTATTGAGAGAAAAGACTATTTCAGGTTTCTTTGGGTTTGGGGTGTTTTGTAGGCTTTTTTTAAGGGGGAAATTTACCTTTTTTACCTGTATCTACAGATAGTACCTGCTCATGTAAACTGGAATAAAACTGGAAACTGGCTCTTTATCCATACCACAGACAACACAACTTTACCCAACAGGCTGCAGAGGAGTAACACGATGAGGAGGGGGGAGGAAACCAGGATGGTAGACTGAAACATTAAACCAGTTTGATGGTAACTCCTGTCACCTCAGGAAACAGGGCCCCAACACTTGTTTTTTGACCTTCCCCTGCTTTGCTCTTTATGGTTCATCTTTATTCACTTCCAGACTGTACCACTGCAGTAACCTGCCAGCAAACTCCAAAACCCCACAAAATGACCCCATTGCTCTGCTTCCTCTTCCAGGCCTCCCCCTGTGTAACCACCCACCATGACGCATTCTCTGCTGAGAGGACTGCCTCTACCTTTTGCCAACCGCCACCTCTGGCCCCTCCAAGCCCCCACAAGTGTCTCCTGTGCTCTCCTAATAACACCAACTCCAAACTGCCATTTCTCCAACCTCCCTCCCCCAAATCTTTCATTAAGTATTTTCTTCGTCCACCTTACCCCAAGCCCAACAGCTGCTCCTCTTTCATCCTTGCTCCCCCTCACACGCCCACCCCTCTCCCCTCAGAGCTCAGGTGCGTCACCTCACGCACCTCAACCCGCACTCCCTCACCGGGGAGGGAGGAAAAGCAGCCGGGACAAACGACGCCAACGACCGGGGCTGCCCTTCCCCACGCCCTGCTCCCCTCCCCTCTGCCCCGCAGCCCCCGGCAGAGCCGCGGGACCGGAGGGGGGAGGAGAGAGGAAGCAGCGGGCCCTGCTGGCAGCCTGGGCGACATGGCGGCAGCGCGGCACCGGTCTTCCCGCCAAAAGCGTGCGGGGCGGGGGGGGGGGGGAGATGTTGCGTGAGTTATGGTGTTAGGGCAGCCTGTGGAGAGGCGTAGGGTGGGCTGTTAGGAACGACGGCTGGATGGGTGGCTGACAGGGCTACGAGACCTGCCCCACGGCTGAGGCACGGCCTGCCCGGGAGATGAAGTAAACCTGCTGCAGGGGCGGCACAGGACTGGGACCTGGCAGCGCTGACAGACCCGAGGGCTTAGAAACCCAACCGCGAGGCCCGGAAACATCAGGATGGATTCAACAGGACGGTTTGGTATGTCTTGTGGCATGGTTGAAAAAATGTCTCGGAAGCTTGAGGCAGAGGGCATCTTCCACACACACAGCCCTCGGGGACCCTCTTTTCCCTATGGCTTACAAGCCAGGATGGGGCTGTTTGAGGTGAGGCACCATGGCGGGAGGAGCACGCTCCCAGCTGGGCACTTGGCCACAGAAATCAAGCGGTGGGAGAGTCTAAATGTGTTGGGTTTTCAGACCTTTAACTCCCAACTCCCCTTTAAATGTTGAGTCTGTTGTCTCTTCTGCCACCCCCACTATTAAAAAGTCCCTGCACAGACAATAAGGGGAAATAACTGAATTACAGGAACGGAAAAGACTGTCTAATTTTCTAAATTAGCAAATTATCCACACCACTATATTAGCAATGCAGGGGGTGAATATCAGCATAGATCTTTACACTTAAGATCTTTTTAAATTCCAGTATTTGTATTTTAAGGGGCATTTAATGGGTGATTATGATGTTTGTATTTAGATAAACCATATGTGGGTCATTATATTAATAAAAAGATGAGCAATCAGACTATATTGTCCATCCAAGACCCAACTTGTGTATTTTACAGTTTGCTTCCTTTGGGCCTTGGGGAAAATGAGTGACAGAGCCACGGATGGTACAAATCCCTAACATCCACCACAAAATATGTGTCAGTGTCATGGCTGGAGTAAGATCAAAAACATTGTTAAAGTTCATATGATCCTGACTGGAAGACCAGTGAGTTTAAAAAAAACCAAGCAAACAAAACCAACACAAACAAACAAAAAACCCAAACCAAGAAAAAAACAACAAAAAGCACACACCCAAAACCCCACATCTTGTTGGTCTCATTTAGTTATTTGTTATTTTTATTCCATAGGAGTGTTCTTGTATATAGGCTATTGCAACAGTTTTGACCTTTCATCCTAAACTCTTTTTGAAAAAATATTTGGACACTTCTTGATTCCTGAATAATCAAATGCTGTTTATTTTATTTGTTCATATAGAGCAAAATCCCATTTATCTGTACCCCTTTGATCTGAAACTCACTCCTTTGAATCTAGGTTATGTCCCCCTGGTGTGAATTACTTATACAATAACTCCCTCAATTATTTGAAGCCCTGTTTATCCAAATGTTTTGATGTTCCAAAAGTATTTTGAATAAACAGGGCTCTGCTGTCATTGGATATATCAGATATCTTTGGGGTTGCATACGGGATGATTTCCCTGACCTTATTCTATATTATCTTGTGCTTAAATGAACAGGTAGTGTGAACATAAGTGTATACTTAGTGTATTGGTACCATCTTCAGTACTTCTTTCCCCATTAATTACTTTTCTTCCGTTGTTCTCATTAGAGGACTAAATCCCAGAAATTTCACTGAGGGAGGACTCAAAGCAGATGCCAGAAAAAGCTTTGCTTGAGTAAGGAGTGAATGAAAAATGTAGTGATCTAGAATTTTTGGTCAGTTTTGTCATACTTCTGAAACAAAGCAGAGCAAAATTATTTGCATTTTTTGGCATTTTTCACCCACTGCCATTGACACTAGCTTGTGTCTAATGAAGTACCCATGTTCATTTGTTTTCTTAGGTGTTTGCCGTTGTCTTCTTATTCCCATGGGAATCCTCAGGGTCAAGATGGATCATGAAATGATGCAAGAAGCTAGAGCAAAAAACAGGTCCATGAGGACACTTTATTCAATATTTTTCACTTGTTCAGTTGAATGTATTTGTGGAGTTAATAATAAAAATAAAATATAAATAAGAGGAAGTGTCATGCTTGCAAGAATAACCAACAAACTTCTGTACTTAGCATAGAATGAATCAATAGTCTTCTCATGGTAAGAAGAGATTCACATTAACTAGGAGTTTGTTTCCAATTAGAATAACCTAATAGTTAATACCAATCATAAGGACACATTAAAGCTAAATGGGGAAAAATATTCAGCATTTGCAATGTCAGGATCCATTATAACATCCCGAATTACATATTCTGTGGACACACTCTTTAATGAGTGGTATTGGGAACAAAATGTTTTGGGAATTAACGTCATTGTATAGATACTCCATAATAAACTGAGCCAGGTATTTGGGGGACATTTGGGCATCAGTACTGCTGACAAACTGATAATACCTATATTGAGAAAAATTATGCTAACAGTCTAAAATTGAGAATTTGTCTCTTTTGCGTTAGATATTGATCATCTTCCTAAGAAGCCAAGGTAGACCCTAAGAAAAGAAAAGAAAGGGATTTAAGTAGGTGGATGGTGTTTCAAATTCTTAGAAGACCCTCAGATTTCAGACACTTTTTCCACTTGCCAGCAAGTGCTAAGGAACTAGTTAACATTGGTTACTGGAAGACAGTGCTTCCACAAATGCTCCCGCATTAGCAGCTCCTAAATGGGTCCACATTACTCAGCAGAGGTATACCATGATGGTATTTAGATAGACACTGGAGATTTTTCTGTTGTTGTTTTCAATTATTATTATGTATTTAACTTAGAGTATTAGGATTCTTGGCATTCTGTGTATTCTAGTACCTCATTTTAAGGTTCACCCAGAAAAATGAACTGTTAGCTCATCATCTACATATCATATCTTTGTTTTAAGACAGGTTAAGGTAAAAGCTTGTAAAATGTTTAACAACAAAATAGATAACTGCTTCCACAGTGTTACTTGCTGTGGACTGTGGACTTACTTTATCCCTTTGGAAATATTAATGTCCTTTTTTAAGTCTGCCACTGTCATTATCTGTGCCTCACAGAACTGTTAAACTATTAAGGAACAAAAAACACTTTCCAGCTTAACAAGACAATGTGAAAACCTCTGTGTGAAGATTTTTTCATACACTGAGTTTTGTATTTCATAAAAATATGATTACTCTATACAGACACATTCATAGGTTCAATGTGTGACTGGGTCTTAATGGAAGCCACATTAAAAAGCAATCAGATACTTTAGGGTGATTATAGATCTGTCCTAACTGACCTGTCTTTGAGGTACATGAGACCAAAAGGATGTCTTTCTTGGGTTGTCAGATCAAGCATCCAACTACCCTAATACCTTGTCTCCAGTGGTGCCTGTAAACACAAACTTAGGGAAGAACAAGTCCAGGACAAGTGTTTATGATACTTCCCTGCAGTACTCTCAGGATCCAATTGTTTTCAGCTCAGGCACTTTCTGAGCCAGATCTGGTTTCTGTGTGTGCCATAGTCCTCAACAGACTTTTTTTCCATGAGCTTGTTTTTGTCTTCCCTTAAAAACTTGACACCATGACAGATGGCCAGCTGTCTCTTCAAATTATGTGCATACTTCTCAGAAGACAGTGAATCCTTGAGACAAATAACATCCATTGATCAATGCTCAAGAACCCCCAAAAGTGAAGAAAATTATGAGTGTGGCACCATTCTTGAAATCCTGCCACTGTGTGGAGCAGTTCCAGCTGCAAGGTGTCTGCCCAGGAAACCTGGAAAACGGTAGAGTTGAGAGACGAGGACATTTGGGGGCTAAACACCGAAAATGGGTATGTGAAAACAGAAACATGGTTTCTGTCTGAGCTTTTCTGTTGTAGAGCAATTTCACCCATTCAGCTTTGCCCACAAAATGCATGTGCAGCCTCATCACAAGCTCTCATCACATCACTGTATCATAAAGAAGTGACTGTTACGTATGTATTAATAACTACCATGAATGTTTTATTGGCATTCTAACAATATACAGTTGTATGATGTCAAATATGCTGAATAAAGCAAATTTTCTAGATTTTATCACAGATGATTCAGTGGAACATTCAGTCAACGTCCTAGAATATCCCTGCATTTGTCTGCAGAGATTTCAGGTAACCTAAAAAGTTTGACTGGCATGAACAAGTAAAAATACTAATTCTTTAGACCACAGGGTGACTTTTAGCAGAGGAAGTAAGAGGTACACTTTCCATTTACTGTCTGCAGTGATTTTAGCTGTATGTGTAACATAAGGCGTTGTTGAAAAAGGGATCATGAGGCACTGTACAATTGGGTGTGGATGGGTACGTGTTTCATGTGTGCACATAGCTAGGGAATGTGTCTATTGGGTTGGCAGTAACACACAAATGATCTGGAGCAATGCAATGTGTGTATGTTGGATGAAAATGTATCATTCTCGATCCAACAGCCTTAAAGAGGCGAAGCTTCATATGCCCATGTCCAACCATTAGCGAGGCTGAAGACAGCAGACATACACAAACAAAGCACACATATACACTACATATGTATACCTACACACTACATATCTATGTGGCTGGACACACAATTCCTAGACAGACACTCGGAGGGCTTGTGAACATAGGCAGTACTGATGGCCTCATCCTGCTGCCCTCTCTGGCTGAGCAGGATGTGAAGCCATTAGTGAGACTATATATATAGATATATGCACAAGGTGGATTCCTCCAGCAACTGGACTCATACAGTCAGCCTGCCCAGTAGGTGGTCCCTGGTTCCCAGTCTGCCCAGTTGCTGGCACCTGGACATACAAGCCAGTGAGGCTGACACCCCCACTCCCCCGGCACCCTCCCCCCATACAGACTGCCCTGTGCTGGCACCCCTAGAGATGCACAGCTGCTCTCACACCCGGAGCTGGCCCTTAGAGACCCCCTCGCCCCCTTGTTCCCAGGTCACTTCAGCTACGCACCAGCTGGTTTGTTTTGATCTTTGCTAGTGATCACACACTCACTTGCACACCCACACTCAATCAATCTCTGTGCCACAGACAAACAGGCCCGCAGCCTGCGGTCTGCCTCCAGTTGCTGGGACTCACATCCCCGTACTCACATAGATACAGAACAGAGACCCTTCGCCCAGGAGAGAACTAGGCAAGAGGACAGACTGTGTCCCTGTCAGGGACAGGGCGTAGCCAGACAGGCATTCTGACTAGCTGGTTATATGTATACAACTGGCCCTTTTTATTTGCTTACCCCTCAGTTTTCCCACTCTTGTCCCTCCACAAATCACCTAAACCTCTCCTGTGTTCCACCTTTGGTTCCTCCCCTAAACATCCCATAATTAGTCCTGTGTGATCTGTAACTGTTTTCCCTTTGCATCCCATAGTGTGTGCAACCCCTAAGTGGGTGAGCCCCTTAGGCCAAAGGTGATTGGAGAGTCCTTCATTTGCGTTCCTGCCAGCTCTTGTGCCCCTGCACTCATCTGGGTTTGTGCTTGTGGCCCCTGTGATGGGCCTGGGAGTAGGACAGCAGGGTATTATTTGGGCACCTCCCTCCTGTTGTCTCTGAGCTCCTTTGGGGGCTTTCATTGCACAACTTAACATTGTATATGTTATGCTGTTGGATAATTTGTCTTTTAGCTACAAGAAGCACTTAATTGCTCGGTTATAATAGCCTGCCTTTCCTACTGCAGGGAGAATTATAGAAATGACCCTCAGACAGGAATTGTGATCTGGAGGCGTGCCATATCTCTTGGAAGATAAGGCATACCTGGCATTTCACGCATAGTGGGAAATAGCAAAGTGCACAGATGTGTAGTGATTTAGCATGCCCTGGGAATTTAAGAAGAGAGCATCCAGCCCTATGATCCACAGAATGTTGGAAGGAAGAGCTAGGGGTAAAGGCAGGCCAGCAACTGATGGCGATGGCAAAATGATAAAGGGTCCTCTGCTCTATAAAAATACACTATCCCAGGTATTTGGTCAAAGATGAGCAAAGAGTTTGATGAGGCGAAAAAGTGGGACTTTGCTCTTTATATTCACAATAGTCTCACAGAAAACAAAAGACACTACTCAAAAACAATAAAAACGAGTGCCAAGCTAAGCAGTAGGCAAATAGAACAAAGGAGCCAAGAATCCGGGGCCGCTATGCACCAGTGAGCAGATCTATATCTATTCATCAAATCACCACATATAGCAGTGGCAAGTGCAAAAGATAAGCTTTTAAGGAAGACAGATCACATGAGGTAGTTCCTGACTTAGGACAGTGTTTTGGATAAAAACTGCAAGGCAGGTGTAGGTTAGTAACAGCGAGCACACCTGATGGCAGAATCAAGCATAAAGCAATAGGGAGAGGTACGTCTGATGAAAGTAAGGAACTGAAGAAAAATTTGAGGGGTCAACAGGATATTGCTCATCAAAAGGAAAGCAGCTACAGGATTCTTCTACCACCACTTGCACAGCCAAGAAGGGAGAGGCTGTTCTGAAGATTTGCATACTGAGGTCTACTAATTGATGCAAGTGGTTTCTTATACTGGTCAAAATCCTGGGTTTATATCACAAAGGAGAAACACCCATCATTTTCCCTAAATTTTATTTGCTAACTAAAATCATTTGCTGTCCAAAAAAAAAAAAAAAAAAGCCTAACAAAACTAACAAAAAACAGGCACTGAAAATCTAACACCTTCCTCAGTAACTGAACTTTCTTCAGAGCCTTTCCACTCAGTAGCAGAGGCCCAAACACATTCAGAGTGGGAGCACCATATACTAGATGCAATATTTATTAGATACAACAACAATATTACTAAATTCTACAACAATTTTTAGACAATTGGGCTATGCTCATGCTGCTAACATAAGCGTAAAATTGGTATTTATCAAAAACTGAAAGATCCAGCTCCAAAATCCGTGAGGTGTTGAACAGGGCAGTCCAGCATACTGAAAGCTGAAGCACTTTCCCTGCCTCTCCAAAGAGCAAAGAATTGTAGGAGGGGAATTCAGACTATCTAAAACCTATGTTTTAATGATTTTTCTTAAAAAAAAACTAAAAAAAAGTAAAGGAAGTTCTGAAGTTTCTGTGGAACCATTCAAACGCCAGAAGGTCACAGATCCTGGCTCCATAGGTGATCCAGCTTTTCAGAGAATGTGCCAGCCTGTTGGGAAAGCCTCTAGCAAAATAAAACAATACGCAGATGAAAGTTACGAGGATGACCGAAAGGTGAACAGCAAAGTGCTTTTTAAATCCCCACCTGCTGGCGATATAAAAAGCTGGAACAAACTATAGCATTGTAGTGATTAAAAGATTCATCTGGAACAGGAAGAAAGTGTTATGAACTGGTTGAATAAACAAACTTTGGAAAATAGGAATCTGTCCTGTTATGCAGGTTTTGGTTCTGATTTACTACATGAGCTTGGGCAAGTCACTCTGACCAAGGATTGCCAGACTAACTATGAGTTTATGGGTCACAGATATTTTTCCATGCCACTGGCAAAAAGTGCAGAGCCCCTGTTCTCCTAAACATCGGTCCTATTTAAATTAGCGAAAAGTAGGCAGCCCAAAGTTGAGACGTGTAAGATCCCATTACTGCCCTTATTTTCCTTTTCTTTGTTTCATTCCTTTTCAGAGAATATTTCTGACTGACCTGCTCTTTGTGACATACTTGGAGATACTTGAAAAGGATCCTTGAAAAGCCTGAAATTCTTTAAAAGTTGTATGAGAAATACATTCTTTGCATATTATTTAGTTTTTTTGTCCTACCTAGAAATGAGAACCACAAACACTGCAACAGCAGGACTGAAGGATTGTCTTTTCTGAATATGGTCAGTTTGCACTGACCTTTTTAACAGTTTTGCTGAAAAGCTGGGACACAACTGCTTTGAAGAATGGTCCAGGAACCCTATGGGAGTAGCAGCGCACACATTATTGTAAGTACTTACTTCAAATTTCTCCTGCCAAGGCAAAAGTTATTCGCTCAGAAAAGCAGTAAATCAGTTCACCTGCTCTTGTTTTTTCACTGTGGTTAGTAGGTCACATACACTTAAGGATAGATTGTGCCCTCTAGGCATGGGCTTGCCTCCAATACAGTACAGTGTGTACTATAAGAGGAGAATCCCAGAAGGCTTTTATTTCCCTCTGCCTTTTCCACCATGATCTTTTTACATCTTTTCTCTATGCCATCCTTTTTTGAGTGTTCAGAATTTCAGGAAATGCTAAGAAAATGGCCTTGAAAGATATGCTGTTCTTTTTGAGGGCTTCATAACAGCAAAATTTCAAATGCCATCTTTATATGCCTAAATGTGAGTAAGAAAATGTCTAGCCAGTGATTCACTATTAAAACATCAGATAAAAGCCTATGGAATTTCTACAGTTTGTTATCGCCTGGGAGACTTTACTTTCCTTCACCTCTTTTCTTTGCATAGCCCCTGAGATGGAGCTAGTTGATTTCAGAGTGGCAAATCTGTAAAATACAAAGTGAAAAAAATATATCCTGGAGAAATCCTGAAATGTTTGCTAAATCTACAGTGTTCGTTACGGAAAGGTAGAAAAGAAGTCTCAAGGACTTCCCTCATGACAAGACTTTCATGGCACTTCTTAATAAAGAAAAAAAGAATTTTGAGTTCAATGTATGCCCTCATCACCTCATACACATAAGTCCTATCAATGCTGATGAAAATTACATGGATGCACCAATAGGACAGTAGACCCCTGGTCATGTTAGAAGTGTATGCGGGAAAAGAGTAGCAAAATAATAGTCTTTGTACAATTTATCTTTTTTTTTTCCCAATGCTCCAAAAGATGTTTTTAAATACCCTAACTCAACAGCAGTTTTGTGGTTTTTTACTGATGGGAATTTTCAAACCCTGAGTTATTTCATTAGATAATACCACTGGTATTTAAAATGTCAGACTCAAACTGCATTTCCCAGTGTGAAAGCTGAATACCAGTGCCCGAAGGAAAGTTTTATAGCATCGATTAACTGCAACCGTTTGTAGAACTGACAAAGAGCTGCGTAAAAGGTTTATTCTGACTTTTAGATGTGAGTATTGTGCATCATTTTTATAACATGCAAGCCAACAATGATGTACTTTGTTATTGCAGGTCAGAACAACTTCACCCCAGCAGATAAATCACAGAGACTGACATTAGAAGTCCCAGAACTTACAAGGCACAGAATAAGATAGGCCATAGAAGAAGTTTTTAATTGGGTTTTCCATTTATTCCGCTTCTATTAAGAAAAACAAAATATACCTAAAATGAACAAAACACAACTTATGCGGAAAGATATACTAGTGAAATGGGCCTGAACTGGTATGGTAGAAGTAACTAAAACACCTGTAATGAGGTTAATGGAAATAGTGTCATATGTCTCTTAAAAGTCCTAAGACTGGGTCCTGAGCAAGTATAAATAGACTATTAAAAACTGTACCAAGTAAACAAACATCAGTGGTGGTAAAGTCAAAACCTGGCTTCAACACTGTTTCCATTCTGATGGACATTTTTACAAAAAAGAACATATTTTTTAAAAGGGGAACTCTTGCTACATGTATGTTGTTCATGTCAGCATTTGCAGATAATTAGATTTTATGTTACAACTTGATGTAGAGGTCCAAACCTGACTAGGAGCCGTACCTTAAGAAGTACGGGTCAGACATAAGTATGTGACAATCCCTCTTCCAGTGATGACTCTCCCCAGTTTACAAAGACAGACATGTGGTACAGAGAGATAAAATAATTTACTCAGCATCATTTGAGATGTCTATGACTGAAACAGGATTAAAAAAAAAACTGGAGTTCCATTCAGCAGCCACAACACAGCTTGCTTTCTCTATTTCTTGCCAAAAGCCATGGAACCTTGGGACACTCAAAAGCAAAAAAAAACCCAAAATACTTTCTGCTAAAGCTTAGCGACTTAGTATGTGTTGTGAAGTCCATCCGATTATTGATGATATGAAGTCTGGCTATCTCAAAGGAGACAAGTAGAAACAATTATGCTTATAAAATGATGAGAGTCATGAAGAGTTGAAAGTCAAAAGGGTCAAGATACCGTTCTTGTTCCAATTATAGCAAAAATTGTGCTATCAGTAACAACAGTTGAAGATAGTTATTATTCATAGGCGCTCTGGATAGAGCTCTAGGTCACATAAACAGGAACAGGGACAGACAAAGTAAGACATAGGAGACTAAGATAAATAAAGACAGGAAAAGATTTAGGTCTATGAACTGAATCCTACTGTTGGAGAGATTCTTCTGCAAAATGGACTTGTTTATGTAACACAGAATTTTGGTTAGCTTTTTGACAGCAGCTCGGTTCTGTGTGAACCTAAGTCAGATATTTGAGTACCAAGAGAACTTAAAAAAATTTCTACCCTCTTACAGTCTGTAAAAGTATATTTAATTACAAGTCAAAACTTCTTGCCCTTACATGCAGAAGTCATGCTGGTATCTTTGCCAGTATTAGTAATGCTACGATGCATTTAAGCTATTCCCAGCTACCTGTACAACTGTGGAAAATAATGTAGCAAGTTACCTTTGTGTTCTGTATTGTCTAAGGCAAGGTCTTGAAAACAAATATGCACATGACTAACTTCAAACATGGAATTTCATAGGTGGTTCTCCTAGCTGGCCAGTAATTCTTGATCTCACCGATTCACACTAACAAATGAATGTCTATAGAGTGACACGTATATGGAGGGCACATTTACCAATGTGAGGTCTGACACCTCCTCTCTGGCCAGATTTCCTTTTTATCTTCTTTCACACCTTACTCCATTCTTCTATTGTCAGGGCACCTAGTGCAAATGTATGTTACTACCCTCTAGTGGTCAACGTGGCAAAGTCCTACTAAACACAGCTAGGGTAGTGGGTCCTGATCTCGGATTGCAGACAGGTAATGTTATTGGGATCCACCCCAAAAATGCATTTTTCTGACAGAACTGAAGCCTGTAAGCATATGAACAGATCCGTTACACACATGTGGGTTCTTCTAGCTTGCAAGGTTGGGTATGGTGGAGTTGCAGGTAATGTTAAAACAGGCCACAAATTTCTCTTTGCCTACATCTGTGGCTCCTCAGAGAATGGAGCCCCTGTGAACAGCATCTTCAAAATTCTTTTGGGTCTTCTCTGTTGATTGCTTAGGTGTTTGCACAACAGATCCCTATGTCTGCACCTAATCATAACTCACTGCCAATCACTTTTCAGCACTGGCAGCAGTCATTTTCTGTTATCAGTTCTAGCTCCTTTAAGTATTAATGTAATATATAGCATGGCATGAATACTGCAGGGGTCTGGAAGTATAAAAAGACAAGATCTTCAGCTACTGTAAATTAGTATCAGTACACCGACCTCATGGACTGTATTTTTTGAACTGAAATCTTCTTGTTTCCTATGCCTTTTCACTAAAAGAAACTCCCCTGTCCAGTGAAATTTTAGCTTTCTATTTAAGCAATGCCACCAGTAAATTGACACACACTTGTTTTCTTCATTTTTTAAAATTTTAATGGCTGTTACCAGCAGTTCCTTGAAATACAAACAGCACATTTAAGCCTCCTTTGATCATGAATTGGTTAATCATGTGAGAACATTCTACAAAAGACTTGAGCAGAGCTTTCTTGACTGGACTAATGCCAAAGCTATAAACCAATATCTTGGTGCTGAAAGCTATAAACAGCTACGTGAGTGACTTAGGATTGCATCTTAAGAACAATTTATATGCATTATTCTGCATAACTGTACATCTGGTGACAATAGAAAACATGGTGCATAAACAGGCACAGCCAGGGTTACAGACAATAAATTCTGGTAATCACTGGCTTTTTCTGCATTGAACCTTTTGTGGTTCCCTCTAACAGCCAGAATATACTAGTACAAAAAAACCCAGTAACACAGCCTTCTAGGGCAGACAAGGAGTCAAAAGCCACTAACAAATTGGCTTTACTAATTTGGGGAGGAATGGGTAAAGGTCATAG
This sequence comes from Tringa solitaria, assembly GCA_026413425.1. Classification (NCBI taxonomy): domain Eukaryota; kingdom Metazoa; phylum Chordata; class Aves; order Charadriiformes; family Scolopacidae; genus Tringa; species Tringa solitaria. The sequence goes on along the minus strand of JAOXJM010000041.1, from coordinate 49,724,819 downwards.
GTCAGAATAGCATCAGTGGGCTCCCTCACTTCCCTTCAACTCCTATTATCTGCAAGTAACAAGATTTTAGCTTTCTCTACCACCGTCACCGTGGAGACTGTGGTTCCCTCAGCTGTGCGACGCAGCCTGGTACCCATCTTTGTGAAACTGATAGGGAAGTATCCATTTCAGCCTGCCAAAGCCACAGTGTGGTTGGCAACAAGGGACAAAGAACCAGACTAAGAAATAATCACTGGAAAATGATTGCAGTAAAACAACTTTTATGCTGTGGTATCTGTTTCCAGTAGTAGAAAAAGAAGTCTCTTTCCCCAACATGCACCTCATGAATTCCCATTGCTGACAATAGTAATTTTTTCCACAGAAATATAGAAACACCAATTTCTGAGGAACATGGATTACTCTGGAACTAAAACATTCTGCTTACAATGCATATAGGCATTTCATGGGAAGGCCTGTACTATAGAAGTTAGAGTACAGGCTGAAAACATAGAGAAGAATCTTTCTTTTAAAAAAGGTGTACCAAAGTGTTAAATTTCTTTTGTGTCTTTTTTTTCCAAACCAACCTCTAATTCTGGGTAATGAAAATTAAAGTGGTACTGTATATATTTTCAAAAGAAGCAATCTGTTACTCTTAGGCCTGACACAGCTTTTGGCTCAGGACAGAGAGAGGTGCAATTAGCATATGGCGGAGAGTCTGATTTTTGAGCTGTAGGTGGTGGTGTTGCTTTAGGGAGTTTAAGTTCAGTGAGGATGGACATACATAGAGGCAAACTGGGGTAGCTAATGTACCGATTGCCTTCAATTGCTTGACAATAGTCACCTTCCCTTCATCCTTGGTTGGTCACACAACATCTTTTAGAAATGTGAATAAATATGGAATTCTTACATTTCAACACGATTTAGAAACAGAGGTAGAATAGCAATGCAAGTAGACAGGTGCCAGTCAAATAATGGGAGAGGTTATCGTTATCAATACAGTGCTTAATGACAATTCTTTTCATCATTTTGCCTTTTTTATGTAAACTCATTCTTCAGTTCTGTGGTGTCTTAGATTTCAAAGTACCTTTCATGGTAGTCTTTGTTTTTGTTTTCAGTCAACAGATATGCAATTTGTCTTGCAGGCAGAGTCTAATCTAATACCCAATAGAGATAATTGATTTGAGTGAGTTTTGCATACACAGGAATCCCATTGATTCAGAGTTCGTATACAAATTGAGGAATTAAACCTTGCATCTCTATGAAGATGTGCAGCCACTGTTCCCATTTACATGGACTTTGACTTACCTTGACAATTAGAACTTGTCTGTAAAAACATTCATCTCATTTTACTAGTAATTTATTCTGAGTTACAGCACTGTATTCCCACTGGTTTCCGATGGCAGAAAGGAGACAAGCACTGAGGCCTCTGTTTTTGCTGCATGAAATCATCATACTTTCACGTCCAGTCCATAAACTGGTACGAAAGTGGCTTGCTTCCTTGTGGGGAGTCAAACTGACAGACACTCAGGGATATTGTCATTCTCTTCAGTGTAGCTGCTGCCAGGTACCGGTCAGGAAAGCTCTCATACCTCACCATCACTTGTGGGCAACCCTGTGGCTAACAAGTTGGTGATAAACAGGAAGAACAGCCCTACTTCTCCCCTGCAGCTGTCAATATGAAACCATACATGAGTTCACATTATGCAAGAAACCTTCTCCAAAACCCCAAATAATGAAAAGTGTTATTCGGGAATTAAGCAGTTGGAGTGCATACTTAGAGTATTTTTCAGCCAAGGACACTACTTAGATGCCACTCGGGGCGTTCACTTCAAACATAGTGCTTAACCTAGGTTTTTCCTCCTTCAGTGTGCTCTGAGGAAACTTGCGTTGCTCCCAAGTCTTTTGGGGGTGTAGAAAAGAGAATATGAGGATATTGGTATGAGGAGCCATCAGTCTCTTAGGCTGTAATTTTGTTTTTCTTCCCTGGTGATAGAGCTTTTTGTGTCCTCCTGGCAGTCACTATTCAGCTTAATCATCATTTAAACTGCCAGTTCGTTACTCTCATGAGTCTTCACGCCAGTTAACAGTTTTAGAGTTGCTTTTCCCTGATCAGTCTAAGACATTCAGACCCGTTCTTCAATTTCCTTTGCTTGATCTCCACAAATGCTGACACATGCTAACTGGACTCAAGCTTGTTGCTAACCTAAATAATCATAACAATTGCTAACCTCCATTTAATGACTTCAAAGAGGGGATTTTGGTAGGTTTTTGCTGTCTGAAAAGTTTGATATATCTGTGTTATTTGTCAGGAAGGTCATTCAAGTCCAAATCAAAAGTGTCGCAGATGACAGGTCTCTGGTAGGATGCTGTTTTTAATTAATTTAACTTAATCTACTTAATGGATTTACTTGTAAATTATCAGAAAATTCACTCAGTTTATATACTGCAAGTTTAGGGATGATACATGGAGTCTTTTTATATACTACATAGAAGCTGATTCTTTTTTTTTTTTTAACAATGATTTTGAATTGTATTCAGCAGCGGGTTTGCTGGTTTTCATATGAATAACACTAGCTTCAATACTAAGGTTACAAAGCCAGACAGCTTTAAAGTTGGAAAGTTCCCAAGTTTAAGTTGATTGTGGTACAACACAATCTCATGTCAGGATTTTTTTTTTTCAGGTGACCATACCTCTTTTAGTACAAGAGTGTTTAAATTTAGGTAACAAAAATTACTTTCATGATCATTGCTGGCTGGTTAACAGATGTTACTTATTTTCTGAATATTAATAAAATCCTTGAGAAAGACAATTATTAATTTCCCTGTGGTTTTCCTATGGCAGTCATCATTGTAGTATGCCAGTACTTCACACTTTTTTCCCCACATCATTCTTGTTCGGTTTGTATTCACTTTTTCCAGATGGAAATCAAGACAGAGTGATTTAGATGCAAATTGTTTATTCACTTTGTGTTTGGCATTATAAATTAAACAGTTCTCATTGATGCTAATTTTAGCTGCAAATTCTTAGCACATCTGATCAGATACTTAAGGAGTAGGAAGCAATTAATGAACCCGTGTCAAATATGTGACTTCTTATCTTGCAGCATGTTATCTGAGAACTATCACAGAGGCAAGGAAAGAATACAGTTTCCCAGGGTATCAATGATTGCCTTAAGCATGAGCCCATCCTGTCCTCTTCTTAACATTCCCAGGCCCATTTGCTACTCATCTTCCAGCCTAGGCAACAAATGGGGGAATATCACGTGGAACGAAGAAACAGCCATGAAATTCAAACTGGCATATACAAAGAAAATGGAAGGATTGGTATTTAGTTGTAAAGAGCCCAGAGGAATCACTAAAGTTACTAAAACCAGAGACTCCTTAACTCCCCAGTTACTTCAAATGCTATCCAAGAGATGCATTGCCAAATAGGGGCCAAATCTCTGCTTGAACTGGTGTACAATATCTTTTGAAACGGATGCATTGATTTATGCTTTATTTAGGTTTGTGCTGACAGTGAGAACCTGGCCGAGGTATACTCAACTCCTGACTTCCATCACACCCTCTGATGACTACTGAACACCCAGGAAAACAATGGCTGATATTAATACTCTCTATGGCTAACTGGAGAAGAAAGATGGAGCAGGGTTGCTGTGTAGCCAAGATGATAGGAACCGTAAATCAGTGAAACTAAGAAAGATCTAACTAAAATAAACATAGGTACTGTAACGGTGGAGGCATGGGGAGCTGCTTGTTTTCTTTTCTGTTTTCCCTGTGAATTCACCAAAAAACATATTGATGAAGAAAGGAACTGTGGCAAAAGCAATTGGGCATAAAATAAATGAGACTGTGTATACTTCTCTGATTGATTATCATTTACATCAAAACCTAATATTTTTTATACTCAAGTGAGATGTGGCTTACTATTCCATGCATTTTTAGTATGACTGTCTTTGTATTTACTTGTTTAATGAAATATGGATCTTGAGACCTTCACAGTGCTGCTGCTTCTGCAGAAACTCAGTGAAGTGGAAGGTGAATATGCTCAACCATACTCATTTACTTCTGTTTTTAATTAATTTTTTTAGTTTTTAAAAATCAGAAGGATATCACGTCCCAAATATTACATAAAAGATAACATGTGGAGGTGCAAGTAGTCATAATAAAAAGCTCTTTAAATGAAAGTAATAGAAAAATATTGAACAATTATGCAAAGCATTCAAGATTTATCTAATTCATTGCATGGAGATCATACTTCTGTAACTCTCTCTGCTTTATGAAAATATTATTATTCTATACAGCAGTCGTCAATGTTTAATTAGCTTGGATTTCTTGTAAGGGCTTTTGCTATGGCTATTCCTTGTAATAGATCTGATCTAGAGCCACTAAAACTAAATGGGAATTTGTCAGGTGACAATGCTTTTCACGAGAAGAGCATTACTCTGCCTCTTGCCCCAAAGTACACAGGAGTAACTGAATGGATGTAAGTTCATAAAAGCACCTGTGCAGAGGAGACATAGGATGTGTTCATTCCTACCCTATGAACTACAGATATATGTAATTTGTAGTAAAATTCACTAACCAATTCCTTTCTCTTTTATGAAATACAGATTTTATCCAAGTATCTCTAGCCCCTACCCCACACCTGTGAAAAGCATTCTGACTGTGACCTCTGATTTATAGTCAGAGAATTCCCACTGTAGCACTCCTAGAAATCTCAGCCAGGACAGTTGTGAAGGAATCAAGAGGCAGTCCTTCTGGTAACGATATCCCATAAATTTAGGGATTTACAGGTTTATCCTAGTATTTTAAATTCCATATAGAAACTTAGTGGCAGCTGCTACAGACAAAGAAATATAGGTGTAATGATAATTTTGTCATGATGCTGCTTTGAAAATTGTTCATAGAATTGTTCCTTGGCTTGAGTTTCCCAGGGGCATTAAGGTAAAGTAATGCAGCTAAGTAATCTTGAAGTGATAGAAAGTAGGGATTACTCTGGCTGGGACTACCTCTGGAAGAGATAGTCACACTCTTCACCAAATACAGATGAGAATATTGATAATAAATCTGACTGAGAAATGCTTTAGCATCCTTCTGTTTTCTCTAAGCAGCAGAATTCAACTGACATCTTTCCAAGCTAATGAGGCCATCATACAGGATACTTGTGCAGCACTAGAGAATCTAACCCAGTCTTTAGCTGGTATAAATCAGCTCTGTTATCGCCTCACTAAATTGGCAGGTACCGTCATTCCCAAAGCCTGCAATAGCTTGAGGAATCAAGCTGCCATCCCTAACTTTATATGTCTGCTTCAGGACAAAATGAAAGTGCTTCTCTTAATGCCTAGAAATCCCCTGTCCTCACTCCACTCATTATTACAATGACTTGAAATTCAGCTAGAATGCTTAAGTAACTGAAGAATAATCTCCAGAGATTAAGAGATCTGCAACAAAAACAATAGGCAAGTGATCCCTAGAGTAAGGGGCTTTGTGACTCTTCTTTTGCTTATGTAAGTCCATAGCAGCTTTACAGAAGTTACAGCAGAAAAGAATGAAATGACAAAAGCACCCAGCCCTACAATTAGTGCTAATTACATCTTTAAAAATGAGGATTTTCCAATGTCAAAGAGGAATTTGAAAGTTGATGGAAAGGCTTGTATGAGTTTTCTCACAAAAGGCTCTTACATTTCCTGTTATTTGTTGATCTGCTTTTGCATCAGTTTTTGTGGGTTTTGGGTTTTTTTTACCTTAGTGACCTACTTTCGTCCCATATGGGGAAAAGATCTGGGAGTTAACCTTTTCAGTAAACCTCTGTAAAAGCTAGAAATGATGGACACGTTTATAAATCTCCACAGTGGACACAGACTTTTCTTCCCTATAGACTGAAATCTATTCATCTGTTCAAGTGTTTAACATACAGCTCCAGAGTTATCAGCACTATCTCTATAGAGAGGCAATTGGTTTCCCCTTTCCTGGCAGTCAGTCATTTGACTGTGGTGCTGTGCTGAGCAGACACGTATATCTTGGATTTGCCCAGGCCAGAGATTAGATCACGTTTAAGTGGAATTGCAATTATAAGATTTTCTTTTCTTCCCCCTTCTCAGCTTCCACGTTTGCTTCCTACATTGCCTCCTTCAGCTTCAAAAATCTGCTAATTCCTTGCTTCTGTTTTAAGTAGCCCATTCCAAAGCACTCTCCTTTTCATAACCTGTTTCTTCCCTAAACTGACAGATATTTTTTCCCCTCTGGATCTTTTCCAGTCTTCATTTTCTGTCTATCATGACTTTCAGTCAAACTTCCTGACAAATCCTCTCTGACTGTGCCCCCAAAAACCTGGCTTTTGATCCAGGTTCAACCATTTCACCTCTGGGCTTCCAGTCCTGTAACTTGGAAGATACAGCAATAAAGCAAGCACAAGTAAAACTAATCCCTGAAATGGACTAGGTAATTCTCCTTCCTATTCTCCCCCAAGGCAAACACATTGACATTTTGAGTTAAGTTACATTCTGGCTATATAAAAATAAACTGATCTTACCTATAAAGTTTCTAATGGCTAGCACTGAGAGTATCTCAGAGGGCAAAAACTGGGACAGATCTTGCTGCAAATTCATAGTAAATTTCTACAGATAATGGCAGGGAAATCATTTTTTCCTCTATACAAGCAAATCTTAGTGCTCAGGCACTGTGAAGAGAGCTATTAATCCTGGGCCTGATCCCTCTTACACTAGTGTAAATCAGAACTAAATCCTCTGAAGTCAGAGGAGTTACAAAAATGCATTAAAAAATCTTTAATTATTCCTAAGGCCAGGAACCCTGGCCTATTTATGAAAATAGGGAACTAAGCCTCTGCCTCCACACATTTGGCATTTCTAAATTTGCTAACATGAGGAGCAATGTGATCTAGTAGGCAGAGCACAGAAATAAGAGCTGGGAGGCCTTGACTCTACTCCTGGCTCTGACAGTAACATATTAGGTGACAATGAGCAGATCATTTTACTTTTGTAAGCCAACACTTCCCCCTTCACTTTTGGCCTTGTTGGTCTGTAAATTCTTTGGTCTCAACAGCACCTTCTAAATATTGTCGTAATGTATGTAATAACAAACTGACCCTTGCAGCGACTAATTCTAAAAGAAAATTAAATGGGACTTAAATACACTGAATTTACCCAAGAATCATGCAAATAACATATCAAGGTATTGTTATTAGCACTGGGATTACATAACTCCAGAGCAAGGCTCTTGAGGTTCTTTTGTTACCCCAAGACCCACTTGTCACCAACAGTCAAAATGCTTTATTAAGATTACAAGAGATCGGTCTATCTAACTCACAATTAGAGATTAAAAAAAAAAAGCTTGACAAAAGATCTGACCTTAATTTAAAAAATTAACACTGTGGCAAAAAGCAAACTAAGTGCATTTTCAGTTTAATTAAAATGCCACAATTACAATGTAAATAATTGTGGCTTATTAATCATCAGCATTCAAGCTTGAGACTGAAGCAATACTAAAGATAATTAAGTTGCTAGTGCTGAGTATAGTGCCTTAATAATTACATAGTAGTTAATATAGAATGCTAACTAAAACTGGGAAGTTCTGCAT
>JAOXJM010000041.1:49704874-49717144 GCA_026413425.1 Tringa solitaria | reverse complement strand
CTGGGAAGTTCTGCATAGCAATTATGTTATCTAAGGCTGCTAATTAGTTATGTTAATTTAGAATTACTTTAGTTTCCTGTGTAAACTGGGCTTGTTAAACTGCAAGTCCCATTGTCACTTCTGTCATATGCAAGAGAACTGGTGCTCTCCTTCCCTTTCCATTGAAGTTTACACAATGATGCTTCACATCATCAAAGTGGTCTCTAAGGGAGACAGATCCTACAGGATCTTATACTGTATTTATTAGTTAAACATCTGGCATGTACAGGTAGCAATACGTTTATAGCTCAGGCTGCTTAATCATGACAAGGACCCTTCTGATTGTTAATGTCAAGGCACAGTCCACTTTTTAAAGTCATTCTAATTAGTCCTATTTTACAGACAGAAAAAACCAAGGTTATTTTAGGGGGGATGAAGAGAATGAGGACAACAAACTAAGCTGGTCTAGGGATAGACCAGAGACAGAATAAAAAAGTCATAGGTAATTCCTGCTTGCAGTCATAGTATGGAGCAATATGTGTGGGGTCCTGAGTCAGGATAAGGGCAAGGAGCTGTGAAGCCTGAAATGCAGAATCGGTTGAACTGAACGTAGTGTAAAGTAGATGTTGCAAATAGCTTGAGTGCACAAGGTCTCTAAGGTAAAAGGGAATTTAGAAAATACCCTGCAAGGGAAAGTGAACTGCTCAAAAGGCCCCACTTGTCAATTTAAAATTCTCCAGAAATACAGAAATCAAATGGAGGAAGATCAATGAGTGCTTTCCCTGCATCTGCAAGAAATGGCTGTCAGAAAAAGGAAGACAGAGATGCAACCTTTCAGATAAACCTCAAGTGGCTGGGAGGTATAAACCTAATGTCCCCATCTCCTTTTACCACCCCATGACAGGGTGGTTGCTCCCCAGTTTGAGAATGGGGAGCATTTCTTCTTTTACACCCTCCCACTAGGTTGTTGCAGATAGCCATAAGATCTCCTCTTCACCTTCTCTTCTTAAGACTAAAAAACCCAGTTCCCTTAGCCCTTCCTAATGCACATATATGCAAAGATCCACAAGTGCATTTGGACAACCTACTCAGCTCAATCACCTAAATGCCTTTATGCATCATGGCCTGATTTCTGAACACCAAAAAATCACCCCTCTGTTTCTTGGAGAATTAAGCTGCTTTGCCCTTTTTGTGGAGTAGCTTACACCCACTAGAGGCAAAACCTTATTTGCCTGATCCTTCCATTCCCTGCCTTCTTGATCTTAATAGGGAGAAATACATACTCCCTATGTATTCACACAGTGACTTTTGGGATAGGTTGCCCCACCAGACCTGTTGTTGCAAAAAGAGAAGGACTTATGGATGATGTGATGATTGGAGGGATCATGAAACCATAAGAGTTTTCAATTCTCAGAGAAGTAAGGAGGGGGGTTAGCAGAACTGCCATCTTGAACTTCTGGAGAACAGTCTTTGTCCTGTTTAAGAGACCGGTTGACAGAGTCCCTTGGGTGACTGTCCTGAAGAGCAAAAGAGTCCAGGAAGACTGGACATTCTTCAAGAAGGAAAGCCTAAAGGCACAGGAACAGGCCATCCCTGTGTACCAAAAGGAGAGCCGTTGCAGAGGAAGACAAGCCTGGCTGAACAGAGAGCTTTGGCTGGAATTCGGGAAAAAAGAGAGTTAATGACCTTTGGAAGAATAGGCAGGCAACTCCAGAGGGGTACAAGGATATTGTGGGGCTACACAAGGAGAAAATTAGAAGGGCCAAAGCCCAACTAGAACTTAATCTAGCTACCACTATAAAAGACAATAAAAAAAGTTTCTATAAATAGTTTAACAACAAAAGGAGGGCTAAGGAGAATCTCCATGCTTTACTGGATGTGGAAGGAAACATAGTGACAAAGGCTGAGAAGGCGGCTTAGGTACTTAATGCCTTCTTTGCTGCAGTCTTTAATAGTAAGAACAATTGTTCTTACTATAGTTCCCCCTGAGCTGGACAACAGGGAGTAGAATGAAGCCCCCATAATCCAAGGGGAAATGCTTAGAGAACTGCTACAACTATTAGACACACACAAGTCTATGGGGCCAGATGGGATCCACCCAAGGGTACTGAAGGAGCTGGCATAAGTGCTCCCAAGCCACTTTCCATCACTTAGCAGCAGTCCTGGCTAAATAGGGAGGTCCCAGTTGAATGGAGATTAGCAAATGTGATGTCCATCTATAAAAAGGGCAAGAAGGAAGATCCTGGGAACTACAGGCTTGTAAGTCTGATCTTGGTGCTGGGGAAAGTTATGGAGCAGATCACAAGCGCCATCACACAGCACATACAGGACGACCAGGAGATCAGGCCCAGTCAGCATGGGTTTAGGAAAGGCAGTTCCTGCTTAACAAACCTGATCTCCTTCTGTGACAAGGTGACCTGCTTAGTGGACAAGGGAAAGGCTGTGGATGTTGTTGGCCTAGACTTTAGTAAAGCCTTTGACACTGTTTCCCACAGCATTCTCCTGGAGAAACTGACTGCTCATGGCATGCCTGGGCAGGGCATACTCTTCACTGGGTGAAAAACTGGCTGGATGGCTGGGCCCAAGGAGTTGGGGCGAATGGAGTTAAATCCAGGCAGTGGCCAGTCACAAGTGGTGAATCTCCAGAGACAATGGTACAAAAGAAGATTGCCTCCTCCTTCACTCAGCCTTTATGCATGCAGGAACTATTTTTAATATTATAAATGAATACATATGGAGAAACAGGTCCTCTCAGCAATAGAGTGTCAGCAGCACCTGAGATTGAAAAATGCAGAGAAGCAGGGCTGGCTGTGCTAAGGGCTCTGTTGCCCCAGGCAAAGCAGCAAATCTCCCGTGTGGCATCACCCACATATCTTTACTGGACAATTAACTGTCCCTAATGTTTTGCTGCACTTGCAAACGCCACTGATAGAGCTGGCCTTGCAAAGAAGTTAAATACATCAGAATAGCTCAGTGGAACTCTTTATCGCAAAACATGCAGTTTCTTCACAGCTCAGAGCCCTGCTTATCAGATGTTGAAGGTGTGTCTACTTTTACTTACTTTTTTTTTTCCTTGGGGATATTATTAGATTTTGATGTAGGCCTGAAGTTCATCATTTGTGTCTGTGTATTTTCATAAAACATCTGATTGAGGACCAAATTCTGTTCCAATTACTCCTATATAATATGACTCAAAAGTGTTACATGGGAAGGGATTAATTTAGTTCCATGGAGGGGCTTTAGTTTCGGGCTTTAAGTTTAGTCATGAAACTTAACTCTGCTGTTATTTTCCTAGATTTGTTTCTAAGCTTGTTTCTCACAGAGACAAAATTGTTTTTCAAGGAGCAAACACTATTCAGAGGCAGACTTTTGTTTTCTGTGGAAAACTTTTCACAGTTATCCATAACTCCAGAGGCATTGAGACCGCTCATTCGAGCTGATCAGTAATTTTTATTACCCCAGTTTTACAGAACATGCAGCTTTCAAGACAGACTGAAAAACTCACGTATGCTGTCCCATACAAAAAACACTCCTTGCATGTAGCCAGTAACATCCCTTGCAGAATCTCAAATAATATTGTAAACATAAGCTAATTACATCACTCCAGGATGGGTATCTCAACTGCAAATTCACAAACAAGGAAACCAAGTCCCAGAAGGTTTAAGTAACTTGGTTAACAGGAAGTTTGTGGTTAAGACATAGACTCTAGAAAACCTTACCAAGTCCCTCATCCTCTAATAACCAGGCTGCACTTCTGAAGGGATTCTCCCCTGAAACACTACCTTACAACTGCTCTCCTGGCTATCTGCTGCAGACCATCTGGTCCTTGTCTGAGCTTGTTTGGTTATTTTCATTGGCTGTGGCACCATCAGCAGACACAGTTCATCCCTTTGTTCTGCATGTACAAGCAGGAGGGTCTCTTTGGAAACTGTCACGTATCACTTGCTATCTGCATGTGTACCACCAGATATGAGCACTTCTGTTCAGGAAATTTTGAGGTGAGCCACTTAACAAGCTGCTTCTGCACAGGAACTTTATTTAGAAAGCAGGAATACAAAACACTCCAAGGTCTGAACTGCCTCTGACAGATGAGCCATTTCCAAGTGCTTTTTATGTACCACAGGGTAAGAGCAATTAACGCAGTTCAGCTGATGTGCAGCAAGGTCATTCCTAGCTTGTTTCAGTATCTTCAGCCCTAAAGACCTAGCAGAGCATGCATGGGGCCATTTAGAAAATTTGGGCTTTTGTCTGAAGACAGGTCAGCCTACATCTGCTTCCCCTTCAAATCTCCCCCAAAGTACAGACATCTGGACTTTTTCAAAGGCATGGAAGGCAATTTGGCATGCATCTCCAAATGTTTCTCAAAATCTTCCCCACAAACCCTTAGAAATAGAGACCCTTGTGCTCATGCTGTTTTCCATGCTGAAATAAGTGGAATTACACCACTGTAAGATAGAAGTGAGGGGAGGAAATGGCCCCGTGAGAGGCCCTTCTGGATAGCAATGGTGAAAATGAAGCCGTTAATCATCATATTGCATGGTGATGAGACTCTGCTGCCAGGCTAATAAATACTCTGATCCAGCATGGTATGGATACACAACCAGATGTGTTCTTGTCTGCAGAGGCAACAGAGGGATTTCAAGGTCTGCAGTGGGTCTGCTGGAGACAGAGGAATTATTAACAGTGTTAGCAATTTGAATAGTTAAATTGATGAGGGGCTCAGGGAAAATGTCAGTAAATTAGAAGTCATTAGAGACATTTTGAAAAGCATTAAGGTTGAAAATTTTTTTAAAGGACGTGTTTATTACAAAGATGACTGAACCCTGTTAGAAATGAAAATACATTTTGTAATATCACTTGACAGAAAGAACAAGGGCATACGTTTGTCTGTAAGTACACACACACACACATTCACACTCACTGGCAAGCTTTTAAAAGAGCAGTTTCAGGCAAACAAAATGAGAGCAAGAATTTGAACAGGATGGGGAGTTGAAACAGAAGCTTTTAATTGCTTCCTGATTGCTTGGGTCAAGTGTTGAATATGATAAAAGGGAAAGCAGAACAACATGATTTTGTTTGATTCTCCCTCCTGCTGTTCTCTGAATGGAAGTGGTGAAGCACTGAGGAGGGCAGTAGGGGAGACAGGGGTCTGGAGAGAGGAGAGAAAGAAAAGGCTTCTCATGACTTTCTACTTCTGTGCCTGAAAAGTTTGAAGTATCGTAAAACTAATTATTTTAGGAGAAATGCGCTCCTGTATTGTATGAATGTATTAAATACTTCTTTTTACCATAATCAGCAGAAATCGTCCATCTCTATAATGTTTTCTAAACTCTTGATTACCGCAAAGTTAATTTGGTGCTTATCAGTCCAAAGCAAGGGGAGCATGAAATTAACTTAGGGCCAAATCTTCTTTTCCTTCCTTCACCAACTTCCTTTTGACATAAACAGTCATCTTGTTGACTGAGTGAGTTTAAAATATATGAGGACTTTATGATTTCACCTATTATGGAGTATTTCTATGTTATTCAACATGGATTTTTCTGTTGTGCATTTTATTCCTCCATCACCCAAAACCTTCTGAATACTCCCTTAAATACAGTAGGACAGCTTTGGCTCTGGTGTAACTTTCTGGCTTTCCAACTTCCTTTCAAATAGAAAATTAGAATTTTGGACTCCCGTTCTGGTAACGCCAACAGATGAATTGATGTTGAATGTAGGTATTTCTTTTCCAGTTTTATGACAAGCCACAGTGGTCCAAAGAGTACCTTCTCTTGGTTTTGAAGGCTGAACCTTTTTATCCTCCTCAAATTGTAATACTCCCACACTGTCTACAACAGTTTGTCTTTCTCTCCTGCATCTATATAGAAAGCAGGCAGGGAGGCTGCACTTCTGAAATGGTCACATAGTCTTCAAGAGGCAGCCTGAAGCCACATGAGGAGTCATCAGCAGGGTTTTCCAGTGATTATTACTCTCCTTAGTTTCCCTTGGGTATTATGCAGCTGGTGGAGTGCTGCCTTCATGAACATGAGCTGTGATGAACGAATCCTGCATGGGTTAAAATAAGTTGGGACATAACCTCATATCCTCCTAACAAGGCTTTCCTTCCACAGAAATTCATTGCACATTCCTGAATCTCTTTCTCTTCCCCTTTTGCTTGTTAGTCAAGCGTGTTTTAAAGAGACATTGTTAAAAGATTTTAAGATAGGAGTTGCTCTATATACAGACCCGCTGCATGTCCTAAACTTATTAAAAACAATAAAGACTTTGCACACTGAAAATGAAGCCAACAAGCTCAAACTGTACAATGCACAGCGTACCAAAATCTTTCTTGCCTCTTCTCCCCATTTTCCCTACAAGATCAGTGGATGCTCCCATTCAAGAAATATTTTAAAAGGGCAGGGTTTTGAGGCCATTTGGAATTGCCTTTCTTGATACACCTGATATCCCTACAGAAATCTAATTTGCAGCATGGGGCTTTGTAATTTCATGCTAGAACAGCATAAAATGGAAGAATAACTCATCCAGAAGCAGGGGATTATGTAACAGTAGTGAAGGAGAATCTGCAGAGACAGTGAAGATCCTTTGGAAAGTCATGTTGCTGGTTCTGCAGTGCCATACATCTGCTAATTGGTTTCAAAGAACAGGGAGATACGTTGCCAACAAGTGGAAGAAAAGAGAGCGAGGAAAAAAGTTTGGTATTAATATAGCTCACCTAAACGCACTCAGACAAAAAAGGTATATTGCAGATGAATAAAATGCTTCTGTATTGCCCAGGCTCCATCTCATGAATGTCTGCTTTTCCTTCTCCTTTCCTTTTCTTTTCCATAGTACTTACAAACTGTGACAAAGACAGTACCTTTAGTGTCACTGGTATACTTGAGCCATTCAGAATGAAGAATGAGACATTTGTTGTAGGGATGCGCACAGCCTGTTACAAGTCATGTCAAACAGGAGCAGCCCAGCTGAGTGCTGGGGGAGGCACAACACACCACATTAAGGATTTGGTATGAAAGTGTGCCCAGTTAATGGAAGCTGTGGGCTCTGCCCTAGAAAGGACACTCATTAGCAAAGCAAAAGAACTGCTGATAGACACACTAAAGAAGATTTGAAGGTTAATGAGCTGGACCAGGAAACCTCATTATTTATTCTGACACATTGATACTCTAAAGGTGCCACAGATCTCCACTGGAGAATAGGGTAGACAACCCTATACAGCCCGCTTTGCTTGTCCTGGTACTGGAGTGTGTGAGGATGAGACTCGTGTGAGAATAGCGATGACACTCAGTGCTGTATACAGCTGTTCTAGGCTGCTCCTTAACTTTAAAATTGCCACATAGAGACACAGATAAAATATGCTGCCAACCTGGAGAAAAGGGTACAGGCTCACGCTGGAGAAAAACCAAGTAGCAGAATTGCCATGGATAGGAGCAGGAGATGGGTGGGAGAGCCAAGTACACAGAGGAAGAGGAACTTTGCTGCAAGAATGCCCCCCAAAATCTTCGTTCACCCTGACATTTTTTTATCCAGTATGAATTCCTCCTGGTGCTGCTAATGGTACAGGCTTTTTGTTTTATTGATCTTTCCACCATGATTTCCACGTTTGGCTCCTAAATGGTTACAGTTATCTAAGAATCTGGTGTACAATTCAGCTGAAATTGCTCTAACATGCAGTATTTCTTATCTATCAAAAATGAACTTATCATTACATCATCTGTTTAGGTGCCTTTTAAATTTCTTAGTTTTCATTATACTACAGAATGCTATGTAATCTAAAAATGGGGTCACTTCCCTGTTCGTAATAGTTCTTTGAACATTCATTCAGTAAATATAGCAAAAGCATCAGTCCTAGCATGGTGCCTTTCACCACTCTCAGTTAATACTTAGCTGTTTTGAAAAAGGATGTATTTCCGCTCCCTATTTAAGTCTTAACTAATTTCCAATGAAGACACTTTACCCTGAAGCTCTTAATTTTCTTGATAACACCTTTTGATATTTTTTATCACAACACCTTGCAAGCCACAGCTGCCCAGTGGGAACAGACAGCTGGGAACCATGGGATTGTGACATCTGCACTATGTCACACTTGGGCAGGCTGGAAGCCCTCAGAGCAAGCAGTGTCCTGCCACCTTGTACATGCTTGCTTTCTCCAACATGAAAACCTCTCTACTTAATGAACTATCTTTGACAAGTGAAAACTTGTAAAATCAAAGATGGCATCTCAGATACACAGTACCAGAGCTGGATATTGAAGACTGGAATTTACTGAAAGAAACTGAAGATTTGAAGTATGGGCACAGATGAATACAGGCCAGGGCAAGCTGTTTGAAGACCTTAGCAGGACACCTACACAGAGAATTAGATGATGCCAGGGACACATGAAAAGACAAAGAAAACAAAATCAAACAATTAGAACTGCAGAATAAAAATTTGGATGAAATGAACAAACAATTGAAGACAGAGATCATGGAAATGTCCTGCCAGATTTGTGCATAGTGAGATAATAAATTGTGTCAAAAGGTACATATGTCAGAAGTGAGGAATATGTTTGAAAATCAGAGGCATTTGGAACACTTGCAAATCAGACTGGAATTGAAAGAGAAACTGAGCAAGAAAATCTCCGAGCTCACCAATTAAGGAACCTGGTCTAGTGGGAGGTGTCCCTCCCCATGGCAGGGGGTTTGGAACTCGATGATCTTTAATGTCCCTTCCAACTCTAACCATTCTATGATTCTATGATCTTAGAACTTGACAAGCTCAGGGAAATTCAGAGGAATTGCACTGTGCTCATGAAAAGACAACTAGAAGTATTAGCTAAGGAAGCTGCACTTTTGGCAGTCGTGAATGAGAACAAATCCTGGGTGTGCTCCTCCTTACTGCGTAAATCTGCTGAAGTCAAATGTCTGGAGGTCTCTCTCCCTTTGCTAAAAACCACAAATTTTTTCTGTTACATTTGGAATACCTTAAAGCTCTTGCTGTTAGTAACAGTTTGCTTTGGACTTCTCAGTTACTATTTTATCAGCAACAACATTCCACTTTTGTTTAGTGGTAGAATATTTTGTATACTGATGCAAACCTTGACCCATACTTCATTTTTGAAAATGAAGGACTATTACCATTTTAAGAATAGCTATAAAGGCTCTGCAGAGCTGTCTACATCAATTTAGTAATCTCCTCTTGTACTGTTTTTGGTTATGATAAATTTCTTCACCATAGCTTGTATGGTGCTACATTTTGGATTTGTGATTAAAACACTGTTGATAATACATAGATGTTTTCATTATTGCTGAGCAGTGCTTACACACCATCAAGGCCTTCTCTGCTTCTTACAGCGCCCCCCCTAGGAAGTAGGCCGGGGGTGCACAAGAAGTCAGGAGGGGACACAGCTGGGACAGCTGACCCCAACAGACCAAAGGGATTCCCATACCATATGATGTTGTGCTCAGCAATAAAACTAGAGGGGTTGAGGTTGGCATGGGCTGCCGTGGCACAGGGGCTGGCTGGGCATCAGTCAGTTGATAGCAATGACCCCCCTCCTGTGCATTAATAAATGAGTTCATGTGTTTTTATGGAAATCAAGTAAACTTTAGGTTCTGAGCATAGCTTTTTTTTAAGTCAGATTGTTAACTGTGAATATATTTTATAGTAGATAGCTGTATGTAGTAAAAACTCAACAGAGAACTCACTGCCTCAGGCAAAGGAGACAAAAAAACCTGCAGTTTGTGCTAATCTGACTGAAAGTGGGCAATGTGCAGTACTTGATTCTACAATCCACTTCCCTACTAGGCTGACATCTTCTAAGTTTTTTTCACCTATGGGTCACATTGCAGAGTGTATCTTTTCTCCAGACTTTGAAGAAGAGCATGGGGTAATTTGAAAATGTGGGAGGGTTTAGTATGTGATTAAGAAGGGCTTTCATTAGTGGACATTAATTCAGACATGCATATTTATATTTGGCTAAAACATTTTGTTTGTGCATCTAGAGACAATAGGCTCAGCAACTTTTTAAATATAAATAAATAAATACATGCCATTTTGTAGATGGAGAGTTAAATCCTAAAGACCAACATGGCAGCTGGCCAACTGGCAGTCACACTGAGCCTTCAAAATTATCCCTGACATTTATGCACAAAGCAGGTAGATGAAGCTTGCCAGGCAGGAGCTAGCAAATAAACAGTACACTGAACAAATATGATATGGGGGAAAAAATCTTAGACAGTGAAGGGAAAGCTGTGATTCCAGGACATCATTTTCACTGTAGCTTGTAGCAGTGGCAGTGGAGAAAAACTCCAAGAGATGAAAAGGCTAGAACAACTCCTTCATCTCCTTCGTGCCTGTCCTGTGTGACAAGTCACCCTTTGAAATGAGAACAGATACAGTCTAGAAGAGGAAAGTTTGAGCATAAAGAGATCGGGCAATGCTCAGAGGTAAGGTGAAGTCAGAACAAAGAAGGTTTCTATTTAAGATGCTGAGCTGTGACTCAGAGGAACTAAATTTTCTTCCTGCATCCTTCCTCCTTTTCCTCTGGCAAGTCACTTAATCTCTCCATATCTTGATTCTCCTACTGAATAATGAGGCAGTAACATTAAATAGCATGTTTCTTTTCATACTTGAGAGAATTCGTTTGTTTGTTTTAAACTAGAATAATTTTACAGAACTGAAGGAGGGAATGATAAATAATTGAAAGAGCAAAGTGGAGGGGGCAAAAGAGGAAGAGTTGTGGCAAAGGCTGAGGTTAGGAATCTCTTATCCTGGATCAACAACATCAGTCAGAACAGTACACATGAAATGGTTCAATCAGAGAAAATGCCTGGTACAACTAGGACCCAATCTAAACAGAGACCTTTAAGTACTATTGTTACTGGATACTACTAGGAATGAGAGGTGAACTGCCTGTAAGGGGGTATTTGGGCCAAGGTAGTCTGAACTCTACTACCTGGCAATTCATTGCCAATTGCCAGGCAATTGCCATCAAAGCCAGATGGATGTTACCTAATTCTTACTGCCAGTGCCACGGGGAAAACCATGAGAAAAACAAATGTTCAGTGGGGTCAAAGTTAAAAAGGAAACATGTTCACAAAGAAAGGGTTCTAGAAATATGTCATGAGAAGAATCGCAGAAGATAACTCTGCCACGAGGTAGATAGCTTTGTTGCCCTCACTCTTGAACAGATGCATAGTCCTGTACGCATAACGTACATGAAAGCTGAGGGTGGCTTACACAAAATTTTAGAGGCTTCTGTAGAAGCCAACAGAAGCATTACAGCTTACAATACAAAATTGCTACTACACGTAACATAAATATGTGAATTCTACAGACAGAGAAAACATCTCTCTGTTTCTGATAAACTGTTTCAATAGCAGTATTGACAGGTCATACAAAAATAAGGTTCTTCTATCAAATCACAGATAAAGAACCAGAATGAGGCATAAAATCACAAATGCAGTACTGTCCTTTCTACAGTTTGTAGTCTTTATGAATGATGTATAGAAAGCTCAAATAATCCTACAATGTTTCTCTCTTGTTCTTGGTTACCACAAAAAAACCCCAAAGTCATATTTTTAATTCACACATTTTTCATGTTCTGAATATAGCTGTAGGGCTGAATTCTTGCAGGGGAAATCTGTACAATTACAGTCAGGTGACAACACCTTTCTGTTGAAAACACCATATGTACCAGAAAGGGCTACACAATGCTATAAGCAGCAGAAGGGAAGCTGAGCAAGAAGTCACTTGAAACAGGTATGTGAGCATATGTGTTACACAGATATGTTGTATCTGTAAGTTATACAAACTTTTGCTTTCTTTACAGTTTATTGTAACTTCAGTTAAAACCAGACTTACAGCAGCAATTCATTGCTTTTAACCAGCAGTGTTCTTAATCTGAAGACTTTACATACAAAGATGATGAAAACTAGCTTTTCTTACCTGCCTTATATCATTTTCACTCTTTGATTCAATTCGTTACTTTTTCTGGCATTCATTCTTTCCAATTGCATTCTTGCAGACAACTCGAGGTGTACGTGAGGTCTCATGAGGGTTCATACACACACTTCTGCAGCTACCCCAACTAGAAGACCATTGTATGTTAACAATTTAGTGATCTACAGAACAGTTAACCTAAGAAAACCAATTCCTTCCTCTTTATACATATTTGTTTTATTTTCTGAGAAAAAAAGAAAAAAGAGAAAAGAAAAAAGAGAAAAGAAAAAAGAGAAAAGAAAAAAGAATAAAGAGAGAAAAAAAAGCAAAAGAGGGAGGGGAGGGGAGGGGAGGGGAGGCCGAGGGGAGGGG
>JAOXJM010000041.1:49647008-49672438 GCA_026413425.1 Tringa solitaria | reverse complement strand
AGATGATCTTTAAGGTCCCTTCCAACCTAGAAGATTCTGTGATTCTGTGATCTTTTTGACACTGACATGACACTCAGACTTTATTGGTAAGTTGTAGGATGCTGTGGTACTCCAGAAGTGAGCCTCATGTTTCATTTGGATGAGTATTTTCAACTGACATGTCCTATATAACTTGTAAGCTGATAGCTTGATGATCTTAGGGTGCTGATGAGTCACTGAAGAATATTAGGAAGGTTGTGTTAGAAGTAAGACATAACTTCTATTGCTCTGTTCTTTCAGGTACTTTGCGACTTTATTTTTCAGGCCATACATCTTTGTTCACCTCTTGTAAATGCCTAGATTGCTTGTAGGAAGCTTGAGGAGTGAGTTGAGGCTTATGGAAGCTATAGAAGAGGCTATCTGAAATGCTGCTGGATATGATTCTTGGGTAAAGTGCATTTGCAGTGTTGGTGAGGACTCAACAGTTGTTTGCCTCCAGGGTGCACACGCTCTGCTTTGTCAGACATTCAAACATACAGGACCAGACAATTCATTCCAGGGACTGTGGTCCAAATGGCATAAGAAGCTCTAGAGGTAAAGTTTAAGTGGTTGTGGAAGAGATGATTGATATCCTTGATAGTGGTGTGATACAAATGGCTGGGCAGAGATATGGTTCAAACATCTAGGTAATAAATTAATGGTGAGAGGGATATTTCTTTAGTTGCCAGGATAAACCTTTTCAAATAAATGCATCCTGTACATTAGATCTAGGTTCTTGTTTTTTTTGCTTCTAATAAAACTTCAGGTGATTACAAGGGGAATGTTAAAATCAAAATTAGAGAACATTGATAAGTATGAATGTGCTTACAATTCAGTAATGCATCCCTTCAGATAGGACAGAAGTACAAATTGAGGAAAGAAATAGCAAGGAGTACATTAGGTAAAATCAAGGTTGCAATGCACACAGTCAGAATATATTTAATTACAGTACCTTGTCAGCCAGAGTTGATAAAAATCAAGATGTGTTTATCTGATCCAGCATTGAATGTGAGTTTTAATGTAGCATTTTTAAAGCTGATAGAAAAAAAGATAGTAACTGACACACTAAATATTTGTGCCAGTTAGAGTAAGCATAGACATTGCTGATTAAACAGTTACAGGCTAAAGAAAATCTTGAAGAAACAAGGTAAGTATTGAAATTGCCCTTTTCTTTTTCTTTTTTTTTTTTTTAGGAGATGTTAAGTCTGAATATAAGTAGTATAATATAGTTGCAATACTTTTGATCACTTTGCTGCGTCTTTTTCCTCTGAGAGATGAGGCTGTGAAGAGGCATACTTGAAAATGAGGTTGTTTTTAAGTTTGCTTTATGTTACTATGTTTTTTGAGCAGTTAGAATGCAATAAAAGAAATTCAATTCAATTAATCCTTTGTGTAACTTAGGGAGAAGTAATTAATGTCACAGAGAGAAAGCTAAAAGAAATTTTTAGCTGCTCTAAGGAAATGTATGCCAAATTTAAAAAAAAAAAAGAGCACTTTTGGAGAATCCTAAAAAAATCTCTGCAGTAAAACAGTAAAGTAGGTTTCTGCCAAAAACTGGTAGCCTGATCAAATGAGGGGATACAAGAGAGTTATATATAAAATCTGAACTGGTAATAAGGTTGGCTTTGAAGACCAAATGTGTAAGTAGTTGAGAACTATTTATTTTAAAGAAGCAGAGAACCTAGAATCACTTAGGTAATTTAGTGATTATAAAGATTTAAGTACGTAAGAGAATAAAAAACAAACAAAACCACCACCCCCTCCCCAAAGCAACAGTTGGAACATGAGACCATAGCAGGTGAGGGGGAAGAAAGTGTTTGATTTTGCCCTTCTTAGGAAGGAATGTGGACGTTTGTTGAGGTTGTTTTGTTTTGTTTTGGTTTTTTTATTGAGAAGGAGCCTCAGATTATAATTTTAGAGTTTAATTGTTAATATATTTAGTAAGAAAATGTAGGTAAGATAACATTTATTTCCAGTCTTGTATTTGGGATGTTTTTACCAAATGTGACCTGTTACTTAATTAGTCTTATTTTCAGAGGCCTTGGGGATAGCAAATATTTGTTTTTTTTCAAAACTGTTCTGAAGTAACTGTTTTTCCTGTTGCATAAACTGATTAAAAGCTATGGATATTAGAATGAGCTGATTTAAAACAAACAACTAGGTAATCTTTAGGAGGAGGTGACATGGTTATGTAGAGAAATATTCATACACTAGAATTATAGGTGTATGAATATGTGGGTAAGAATGATGTGGTCCGTGTATATCACTTTGTCAGCTGCATTTTGAAAATGTTATTTGCTATTGACTCTTCCTTATCTTATGATACAGTAAAAGTCCTCTTGTGGTTTAATAGCTATTTTGAAAAGCTGATGAAGAGATAAAAGTAAGTTATGAGTCATCCCCTAATGGAGGGAAGCCTTTGGTAGGGTGCATCACATTTTTTAAAACTAATTGAGGGAAGGTGAGTAATATAGTCTCTCTGACTGCAACAGGTTGCAGAAGGATCTCATTATAGGAAATAGGAAGTAAAATCTCATATTAAGGCTGGTGTTAAAGTATTACGTATAAAGAAAAATCTTAACTAAAACATATTTGGTGGTGATCTCTTGATTGGTCATTGCTACACATAAAGATCTTTGAATTACTGTGGACCAATACCACTTCTGGAACATGGGCAGAGAACTTGTTCCAGAAAGATGTATTCTGATTGTAACAGTCTAGGTATATTCTCTGCAATCTCCCCCCACCCTCTCCTCACCATACGTGTTAAAAAAATAAAATGCTGAAGAAATTGGGTTGGGGCGAGTTATGAGCTGCTTTCTTCTTCAAAATCATTGATTATTTTTTTTTTTTTATTTCCCCTCCCTCTCACAAATGTTTTGGGTTTTTTCTTCTGTTTTTTGCCTGCAGGGATGCCTGCAGTCTGTAATCCAGGCATGGTACCAGTGGCAATACCACCTCCTGCAGTCAACCCTCAGCACCTGTGTAATGAGGAGGACCTGAAATCAATCCAGGACATGTTTCCCAACATGGACAGGGAAGTAATCCGCTCAGTCCTAGAAGCTCAGAGGGGGAACAAGGATGCAGCTATCAACTCCTTGCTTCAGATGGCTGAAGAATCATAAATCCCACTTCCTGCATAGTTCCTGTCCTCAATGCCAGTTATTTTTACTTGCCAAGCCAGGGATTTAGCTAGAGGAAGAATTTCCCAGCAGGTTTCTGTTAGCTCATCCTGTGTGAAAGATTATACCCCTTTTCTCCGTGGACATCTGGATTTTATTCACTTTCTTTCTTGATTTGCACGTACTTGGTTTAGCTTACGTGCTACAATATAGCATTGAAGCATCTTTACTATCAGCTGTGCACTGTGTGGTTATATTCTGATGGGGTGGGGAGTAATGCTGCTTCTTTTTTTCTTTCTCTACCCCCTTATCTAAACTTGTTCTTACAAAGTAACTCTATGCAGTACAGGATTTGCTACTGTTTGTTAGACTGATTTTTTTTTTTTTTTTTTTTCTTCCGTGGAGGCTTAGCTCTTTAAACATAACTGATTTGTTGAAGTATTCAAGTTTCATCAGGCAGCCTGTTTCTGCCAGAAATTAAAACAAAGACCCTTTCTTTGTCCTGTAGTGCTTTGATATATTCAACTATTTCTGATTGAGGATTTTTAATTTAATAAGCTAAACTTCTTAGGTTGCGCTGTTGATATTTGTAATGAGCATATTCTATTCAATCTAGTTATCGGGCACCAAAGCAATATATTATCTGGCATGCATTTGGGGCTTTATCCTCCCATATAGTATTGTTATGTATCTGTAAAATCTTAACAGGTGACTTTTAACTTATACAGTATGTATTGCTGTAGCAGAGAACATGACTGAGCCCTAATGTACTCCCACAGTTAATTGCACTCTTAACTACTACTTCTGCATTCCCATGGCTATTTCAAAGCATAAGTGCAGAAGGAAAGAATTTTATACCTGGAAAATTACTGAAGCCGTAAACAATTATTTAAGGTGTTGTCTTACATTAAAGAAGCAGAAATCTATGATCTGGTTATAAGGCTTCTTTCTTTACACATATTTCAGCAAAATTATCGTTTTATATTAGTAGAAAAACTGTTGTGGTTTTTTTTCCTGTAAGCATGAAAAGTAGCTTCAGAATCTTTGAATGGCATTATGAGTTGCTCAGTGACTTGTTGAACTACGGGTGCTGTAGTCAATTAATTATTATTTGATGCAGATGGAAATAAATTCTTTGAGAGAAAACTCAACATATCTGAGTTGCAGTCTGATCCTCAGAGGAGGTTGGAGGTTGCTTGTATTTATTGTTAGTGTTATTTTTTCAGATAACTGTTCATCTTGGAGCTGCAGAATCTTACAGTATGCACCAGTTACAGCTGTTGGATAAATTTCTGCGGTGTCTGTTTTTGTAGATGGTAAAGTAATGCACTTTAAATAGTATGCACCGGTTTATTTTTCCAGTGATGTGCAATGTTGCTGTTGTATCTTTTTAATGTTTGATTTCAAATACTTTCTACAATAGCCATAGACCTTTATATTTTCAAGAGTTGGAATGAATGTACACTTGAAATCTAGGCTCTTGAGTGATTCATGAGAACATTAAAGCCAGGTTTGGAACAGGGAAAAGGGACCCGTATTCTCTTTTCCCCCACACTTTGTTTCATGTTCCATGCTTAAAATATTTTCCTTATCTGCTGAAAAGCTGATTTTTAAAATTTGTGTCCCCCACTTACATTCAAGAAGCCTTTAGTTAGGACTGGCAGTAGAGTACGAATATTTATTTTTTTATGATTAAAAGTGATACTGAAACTTTTAAAATACAGCACCAAAAATCATCCTAGTTTCTGACCTTTTAAAGCTGTCTTTTTGTAATGTATGGTTTTAAATTTTGTTATGAATCCCTTACCATCTTAAATTTACCACTGAAAGTGTAAGTGTCTTTATATATCCTCAAATTGGGTTTTCAATAATGGGATTCAAGGCTATAGTTTCTGTGTCCTTTAGTTGTAGAGTCACCACATTTTTATTTTCTAAAATAAAACGGGTGTTTATCAAGAAACTAGTCTTGCCCCTTCCCTACAATCATGGTAAATTTTGTGATTGAGCAGGTGTAGACGCATTTGGTCTTTATAGTACAGTGATTTGTGACGTCGTCACCCAAAAAGGTAAATCTTGGTAAGGATTTAATGCTTAGATATCTCCAGGATGAGTCCCTTGCTCTAACTTTTACACAGATAGCATGAATTGCTAGGGATGGAACAATTCAGGGAAAATGTATATATTTAAATTTTTATATTAAAACGTTGGGATCCATAATACAGCTTTTTATAAAAGCAAGTGGCCATGGTTAACTTAACGGCTGGTAAATTGTACTGCATCCTATTACAGCTCAATTTCAAGCACAGAATAAACACCTTTCAATCCAAACCACCAGGAGGGGTAAGTGTGAATGTTAAGTTAGCCAGGTTTTTTCATAAACTAGGCTCTGGGCTGGGCCTCTGAAGCAGGCTCCTGTTCTTAGAACTTTTTTTGTTCATTTTGTTCTAGGCAAATGTTACGCAAAACAGGATAGATGTATAAGTTGAAGATGGGATATCTAGGAGCAGCGTGGCCAGTAGATGGATTTCAGCATGTTACGCTATAGTTAAATATTGTTCTGGAGATCATTTGTCTTGATTTAGTTAAGCATTATAGCTCCAAATCTTATGTCAAGATGTGCTACTTTATCATCTTAAAAAGAGCAAAACACTGATCATAAGCCTACTCAGCTTTTCAGCATGCATACCCTCTCAGTCAAACTGTTCATTGTCAGGTTTGAATTGGAGAGAGATCAAAAAAGGCAGGGAGAGTTTAGTTCTTCTAGGGTCTGTGAAATGAAGGCATTGGAGCTGAAAGTCTGTTTCTTGATTTTTAAAACAAATAAATTGTCACTTATGATTGTAGCTTTTGACAAAATGCTAATGGGATAATCCTGTGTTTGATGCTGCTTTTATGCACAACAGCTTCAAGCAGCTTGGAGCCACAGCCAGCTGTGTAAGACTGGCATCTGCTAAAAGTTAGTGCTCTTAGTACTAGTTTGAGTCCTGCCAAGAGCCTAAACTTGCTAAAGGTAGGAACATTTTTTGTCTAGCTAGATCCTTGCTACTTTCTTCTCTACCGTCTTTGCATCTGCTGATGGTACTGAATGTTTTTTCCCTTACAAATGTTATTGCTTGTTTGGTTGATATGTAATACCATACAGAGGATGTTTTTTGCTGTAATAATTCTGAAGACATTGTTTCTCTGTATTGAGGTCCAGTGTCCAAATGTGTTTCTTGCACTCTAAAGTACATTAAGTTTTCCATTCTAATTTAATAAATGTATCATCTAAATGAAAGTGTATTATGTCTCTGATCTAGAATTCAAGTATCAGTCTTGCTCATTAGTTAGCAAGTTACACTGGTTCTTAATGTGATCATCTGGTGGGACTGGTACAATAAACACTAAAAAGTATTTTAAGCATTCATATCTAGGTAGATGCTGATTTCTAACTCTTTTAGGTGCTACTTTCTCTAGAAAATGTTACAGTATTGCAGGTCTAGAAGCCAAAGTGAAGCAGAAGTGAGGTTGCATTGATTGAAGGACAGCATTGGAGCACAAGGGAGGAGGGAAGAAGTGTGTGGATATGAAGAAAATGCTCTGCTGTGTGATGGAATTGAGAAATCTCTGGATGAGAGGGATGTCCAAGTGAATAGTGATGGATAGACCTTATGTGCTATTTTAGCTACAGTAAGAGCTAGCTTTATCTGCTAATATATAATTAATGAAATTTAAAGATTTGGTTCACATAGCTTCACAGTCAATCAAAATTATAAAGGTATGCTGTCTGAGGTCCTCTTTCTCATTTAACAGCATTGCTATGCTTAGTGATTATTAATTAACTGCTACTCTGTAGTATCAGTGTGTTATCAAGCTAACACATTTTGAGTTTTACTGTCCAGTTCATTTTTTTTATCAGGAATTAATTTTTATTAACAAATGATAGTTGAGAGGAATCTTTCACAACTGAATTTCCTCTGATGTATTTCCCTAATGTACTTTGTACCTACTATGTAATGAAATTGTGTTCAAACTATGTTTTTTTCTAGCCCTTGAGTGTCAGTTTCTATTGCAATTTATGTTCTAAAGCTTACAGTTTGCTTTCAGTGCTTTCTCTGGTGCATTGTGAGAGATAAGAAAAGTGAAAATTATTGTACTTAAATGTTGCCATTCTTGTGGCTGCTAAACCATCTATTTAGCATTTTAATATTTTATTAGCTTTTTCATTTCAATGCTAATCATCCAGTGGCGGGGTGTAAAGAGAAATCAGTGTATTCTGAATTATTAAAACATTGAAGTACATCAATGAGAGCACAGCCTCTAGGAAGAAATGCAAATATGTGTTTTCTTACAATAAGTAGGAAGAATGAAAGCCCATATTAACAGTCTTCTCTTCTGCAGATTTAAGTTGTAGCCTACTGAAGACTTCAACTTTCTCTCCTAGATCTTCAAGAAGGTTTTTTAGAAACCCAAGGTGATCTATTTTCATCCTAAAATATATTTTAGAAGGATTTTCTTTACTCCTTTGCCAAAAAGCATAATTAATCTTTTAAGAACAAATAGACTTGTATACTCATGATATACCATAACTTCTGAAGTAAAATTTGTATATAGATGGGAAAAGTGAATTTATGGAAAGCAAGTAGATTGATCTTAGCTAGGTCTGTATTCCATGTGTGGGAGAACCATGAAAGTACTGCATTTTGGAGTATTGAAAGATTTCACTTAGAACATGTTTCTGAAACACTGTGTTCTAATCTGGAATATGAAATAGACTAGATACAAGTGGACAACTATTATAATTTTAATGCATTTGCCATTGGAAGAGAATGAAGGGTGATACATTTTAAAATTATCTCAAATTATAAAATAACTACAGTGAGTGAAAAAGCTTGTTTTCCATGTCTGTGCTGTCCTTGTTTCTTTATGGCTTAGATTCAGGAATTTGTCACAGGACAATGCTTTTTCACCTTAAATGCATGATTTCTGCAGTGGTAATCAGTGTAATGTGAGGTATTAAGGTTGATTTGAAATACTTAATGCTATTTTAAAAATGAACAACTAAGTAATTATGAAAGTCACATAGTGGGGGGAATGGCAACAAGTTCCTGCCCAGCACAGCAGGTAAACCTCCTCCATGACTACCACACATTCCCAAGTGCCTTTTTATAGTAGGTATGAGACTCTGTAAGTGAAACCAAACAATGATGAGGACAAAAAGACAGATTAAGAGACTCTGTTCTGAGGGGAACAGAAGGCCTGATTTCCTGACCTGACCCACTTTTTAGGGAAGCCTGCAGTCTTGCTAGGGCCTGGGTTAAAGATCTGATGAGGAAACTTCCTACCTGGTGTAGCCCTTGGATTATTTTCCATTATTTCTTTTTCATGTAAGCAGTGAAGAAGTTGCAATATGGAGTCCAAGGGTGATCAAAAGAGACTTCAGGGCTTTGGGACCAACTGGTTAAGAAATTAGTAGTGTTTTCCTTGGCCCTTCCAGTTGTGGGGAATGATGAGGGAAGAAACAAGAAGTTCCAGCTGATCCATAGCTGGTTCTGAGGCTGCTGTCATCGACAAAATTTTGAGGTGTTTTGTTTTGGTTTTTTTTTTTTAACTCCAAGCCTGCTTATGACCAATGGCATACACCTGTCTCAAAGTGGGGAAACAGATCTCTGTGGAAGAGTTAGCAGGGCTCATTGAAAGAGCTTTAAAATAGGTTTGGAGGGGGAAAGGGATAAAACCAGGCTTACCAGAGAGAAACCCTGGGGCAGCGCACCACTGTTTGAGGGATGGTGGGCTAGCAAGATCCTTTGATCTGCTCTGCAATGTGCTGAGTACACCAGAGCATATTTGAAATGTCTTTCTACTTACACACACAGCATGAGGAATAAACAAGAGGAGCTGGAAGCTTTTACCCAGTCCTGGAGTTATGACATCATTAGCTTAAACAAAACCTGGTGGGATGTGTCCTGTGGCTGTTGTGCCATGATGGATGGTTATAGGCTCCTGAGGAGGGATAGGCGGAGCAGGTGAGGCAAGGGGTTGGTGCTGTATATAAGGGAGGAGTTGTATGGTGCTTACAGTTGGTGCTGACATGGTTGAGGGCATCTGGGTAAGGATCCGTGGGGAAAGCAAATAAAGGGGATGTTGTTGTGGGAGTGTACTATCACCCCCCCAGCCAGGATGATGATATCAATGAATTATTCTAAAAGGAATTAAGGGGTATCTCTAGATCAGCTGCCCATATCCTTAAGGGTGATTTTAGCTTCACAGACATCATCAGGGGCTATCATACAAATAGGCCCAGGAAATTCCTGAAGCGCATTGAAAATAACTCATGCATGTATTAAGGGAGCTGACTAGGAAAGGTGCCTTCCTAGATTTGTTGTTTGTAAACAGAGAGTGACTTGTGGGCGAACTGGTGATTGTTGGCTGTCTTGATCACAGTGACCACAAAGTAGTTGAGTTTCAATTCATTGGTGATAGCAGAAAATTTGCCAGTAAAACTTTGACCCCGGGTATGGGGAGAGCGGACTTCAGGCTGCTGGAGGACCTAGTTTGTAAGGTCCCCCAGGAATCTGCTTTTGAAGGTATTGAGGTCACGTTTTAAGAGCCATCTCTTCAGAGCGCAGGAGCAGGCAATTCCAAGGTGTTGGAAGTCAAGCAAGTGGGGCAGCTTGGCTGAGCAGGGCTCTTCTAGAACTCAGGCAGAAAAGGAAATTGTATGGGCATTAGAAATAAGGACAGGTGATGTGAGAAGACTACAAATGCTGTTTGCCACTGTAGGGAGAAAATTATTGTGGTCAAAGCTCGGTTAGAGTTCAAGCTGGCCAGTACTGTGAAGGACAACAAGAATGCTTTTTTCAATATGTTAGTGGCAAGAGGAGGAGGATCAGAGATGATAACATTGGTCCATTGCTTGATGAAGTTGATTACATCACAAATGAGGGATGTAGACAAAGGGGAGATGTTTAATGCCATCTTTGCTGCTGTCTTTAACACTGATGATGGATCTTGAGACCCCCAGAGCCCTGTGCTGGAAGACCGTTACTCGGGGAGTGATAAACTGCCAGCTGATTCTGAACTAGTTTGAGACTTGCTGCTCCACCCGGGGACGCATAATTCTACGGGGCCTAATGGGTGAGATTCATCCCAGGGTGCTAAAAGAGCTGTCCAGTGTTATTGCAGAACCTCTCTCCGTTGTTTTTGGGAGTCTGGAAAGTCCCAGTCAACTGAAAGCTGGCAAATGTTGTCCCTGTTATCAAGAAGGGAAAGAAGGAAAACTGTGGTAAGTATAGTCCTGTCAGTTTCACTTCAGAGCTTGGTAAAACTTACCTAGAAGCTGATGCTGGGAGTTACTGAAAAACACTTGAGAGACAGTGCAGTCATTGGTCATAGCCAGTATGGATTCACAAGGGGAAAGTCCTGCTTAACTAACTTAGTTTCCTTTTGTGACAAGGTTGATTGAAGTTGACCAAGGGAAGCCGGTAGAAGTGGTGGGTTTGGATTTCAGCAAAGCTTTTGATACTGTCTCTCAGAACATCCTTCTGGACAAAATGTCCAGCATACAACTAGACAAGTCCATAATACATTGGTTGAGCAGCTGGCTGACGGGTCAGACCCAAAGAGTTATAATAAATGGGCTTACATCAGGCTGGTGGCCAATCACCAGTGGAGCTCCCCAGGACTCAATTATAGGGCCAGTGCTCTTTAATGTGTTTATAAATGATCTGGATGCCAGAATCAAATGTAAAGTAAGTTTGCTGATGATACTAAATCAGGAGGAGATGGGGAGTCCCTCGAGGGTAGAGAGGCCTTTACAGAAAAATCTGGAGAGCTGAGCAATCACCAACTGTATGAAATTTAACAAGAGCAAGTGCCAGATTCTATAGCTGCGACGAGGTAATCCTGGTCATACCTACAAACTGGGGGATGAGAAACTAGAAAGCAACCATGTGGAAAGAGATCTGGGGGTTTGGATTGATGGCAAGTTGAATATGAGTCAACATTGTGCCCTGGCAGCCAGAAGGGCCAACTGTGTCCTGGGGTGCATCAAGCACAGCATAGCTAGCTGGTTGAGGGAGGTGATGGTCCTACTCTACACCACATTGGCGTGGCCCTATCTCAAATACTGCGTGCAGTTTGGGGCACCACAATATAAGGAGGACATCAAACTATTAGAGTGTCTAGAGGAGGGCGGCCAAGATGGTGAAAGGTCTCAAGGGCAAGACTTGTGAGGAGCAGCTGAGGTCACTTGGTTTGCTCAGCTTAGAAAGGAGAAGGCTGAGGGGTGACCTCATTGCAGCCTACAGCTTTGTTGCAGAAGGGGAAGTGCAGATCTCTCTGTGGTGGCCAGCAATAGGGCACAAGGAAATGGAAAAATTCCCATTAACTTACAAATCATGTTAAAAAACACAGAGAAACTCTTAAACAATTTTGGTGGGGTGTGTGTGTGCTATTTTTTTCAACTTCTTAAAGTGATTTCTACAGTGGTGAAGTGCTAAAATTTTTAGGTTTCTTCTAGTAATACTTTTCTTCATACCAAATATTCTAAATGCTATGGAGAAAATTACTACTTGAGTTATTTTTTTACGAAGTGTAAATTTGAACCTTATTGAATACTTTTAATTGATTAGAATGGGCAGGTTCACATACAGCTTAGAAGTTCTTACTTTGTGTCCCCCATTTTGAGATGTTACACTATCTATGTGCATAGTAGGCAAGGGATTTCTCATGTCCTCCTGTTTCATGTTACCTTGCCCTTAGCCCGCTCTTGGCACTATGCCTGTCTCACCACACCAGTGTTCTCCACTTGCAGTATGGGGCAAGTAATACATTCTCTTGGAAAAACACACTTAGCTTAGTTGGAGAGAGGAGGGAAACAGTCAGGTTTCCATGTTATTAAATATGCCCTTGAACCTTCTCTTGTGAAAAGAGGTATCTGCAGGCAAGAAATAAATTACCATTGGTGATGCTTCTGACAAGTTTGAAAGTGTTGAAAAAGAAACGTTCTCATGACAGGTGACTAGCAGACCTAATCATTACAGCCATAAAAATAAAGCTGCAGTTTCCTGACTGAGGTACTTAACATAATTTAGAAAACATTATCTGCCTTTTTCCATAGATGTGGGGTTTGATTCAAAACCTCCTGATACCAGCATGAATGTTTTCACTGAATTCAGTGGTTTAGATCAGGCTCCATTTCATTACAGGTCACATAGTAAGTGCCAGAGTGTGAGAGGCTTTGGGTTATTGTTACATTTTCAGATGTCTTCTATTCATCGACTCTGCATTTACTTGATTGTTAATTGACCACATGTATAAAACTATAATATGTTCATTTGGATGTTTCAATTTGATTCAAGTCTTGCTAACAGTCATAGGCTATCAATTAGCCTAACCTGTGTGTTGCTGCTGGCAGAAACTGGTACTGAGATTGTTGCACAGAAAATCGCCCTCCAAGGTATCTGCTTGGATATTTTTACAGTACTGGTAAGAAGAAGTTGTGAAGGGAGATTGATTGATTTATTTATTTATTTCCCAGCTCAAATTAGGAATCAGCGTATGGCCCATAGCAAGAGGTTTGAGAACTCTCCCTCTTCATCCTAAATAATATATTTTCGGTGCTATTTTTGTGCACTTGAAGAAGGTCACTAGAAACTACATAAATGTGGGTGTCTGAATAAGAAAACTTTAGCAGGATGATGCCAAAATAAATTATTATTTTATTTTTTTATGGGAATACTTTAAAGTTATATATTTCAATACTTCCATTGAAGCACCTGGTAAGACAAACCTGATAACCTCTCTGGAGCACATTTCATTTCAAAAGAGATGGAAGGAGGTTTTATGTGTCTCTTAGGGTTTCAACATATTCACACGGCATGGAAGCAAGAAGCAGCTAAATACTTTCTGGTGTACTTCTGGACTTAAATTCACATGATATAGAGCTTCATTGCCTCAGCGCCAGGACTCAGCCTTCATGTCAAGGGAATGTTTCAGAAGAATTTACATGATCTGTGTCTTTACTGTTGAAATATAGCAGGAGTGGTAAAATGCACCTCAGAAATGGCTCAGCCCATTGAGCTAATCTGAACATTTTTATATTGAAGGTGATCCATTACTGCTATCTTCAGTTGGGGGAACAAAACAAACAATGAAAGCAGCTGGGAAAATCAGAGGAACTTAATTACTTTAGTTTTGTGGTATAGTCAGCTGTCAGCAAACAGCATGACCATAAGGACTATGTTGTGACTATCTCTGTATAAACAAACACAAGGCTGCTGTGATACTAGATGTTAGAACACAGCACTTTTGTTTCTTTGATTGGTGATTTATGTTTTAAATAAAAATGCTTGTTTGTGCTATTATCCAAATTGTTGGATGGGGTGAAGGAAGCTTTTGCAAAAGAAATTCTCAATCCTTTTCTACTGGAGGCAAAATCCAGTTAAGAGTCTTTTACTTCTCTAGAGTGGAAAAGGCAAAGGCTTTAGAAAGAGGAATAAGTAAAAATGGATTCAAGGTCTGCAAGATCTTAATTTTTAGATTCCAAGCTGGTGTATCTATGATTTTTGTAACAAAAATAAACGGAATATGATTGGTCATTTAAAGAGGGTCAGCATGCCATGTTTTAATGGTCCCTTATGACACTGTGTAGAAAGGAGGTATTCTTCAGTTCGTAGCCAACTCCTTATAAAGGTCTAGATTCCCAAAATAAAAAAACCATCAGGGCTCTGTATTATACATCTGGCAAGCCCTTTTGCACATACTGTAATCCTGAAAACAGTGGGTCACTGAACTCTCTGTACTTCTGGTAGCTACTCAGTATTTGCAGAGCTTAATAAGCTAAATCAGTGACTTATCTTCCTGTTGGCAATGTAATCTTGAGGGTCAGAAAATGAAAGGGTGAAAACAGAAGATGTAAAAGTATTCATTAGAATGTTCTGGTATAATGCATTGCCAAGAAGCATGTTGCCTCTTAGAGAACAGAACTTCTGCGCTCTCAACAGATGGAATTGCGTTATGTGTAGTGGCAAAAATAACAATACAGAAGCTCCATGGATTGCTGGGAGATGAGTGACATGAATGAACACGTCAAACTCCTTAGACATAATGTTACTGTATTTAAAACATGGTAAGTGCTATCAAGTTATCAATAGAAGAAGGGAGGTTAAGGGAGGCAAATAAAAGTCAGAAGCCAAAATCAATGAAATGGCTCCTTAAGTTGCTATCTGGAGGTGCTGGTTCAAAAGAAAAGGAAACAGAAAAAATTAGACTGAAAAGCGAGGAGGAAACTGAAATGCTACTGTGAAGGGAGAATTATTTATCTTGTTGTTTAGTACTTCTATATTGCTCACATTTTTCAAAATATGGTTTAAGACTTAAAGAAAGATTGATAAATAGGGACTTACTGTTCTTTATTAACCAAATTAATTTGGAGCTATTGTTTCCCAGTTTACAGGGTAATCTTTCAAATTGCTGTTAGTCTATTTTGTTCTTTTCCAGTCTTCTACCTGATTGAATGTTTTTGGTATTTTTTGTTTTGGAAAGCCTAAAGCAAGTATAGGTCATTAATTTGAATCGGGAAGCAAAGGGCCCTGCATATGAATGTTGTAACAGATATCTTATCCAATTTAGTTTTTCAGTGGTATTAAATCATGTACTCTAACTCTGGGTGTATATATATTATAGATATTAATTAAAATTTGATAAATGTATTTCATGTGGTTAACAGTTTCATAAATGCACTGACTTTTACAGAACCTTCATATTTCCCCAGTTTAGATCATCAGACAATAAAACCTGTTATTGGTTTTATTTACAATGGCACACTTTATTCAATGAGCTGTTTAAGTTTCTCAGTATGATCAACATATTTGTGTCAACATAATGCCTTTGAAACATAAATAAAACGCACAAACTGGGTAGTTTCACCATATATACGCATGTTACTACATAACGTTCTCTAATGCAGTAGTCCCTGTAATTGAGTAGTTAGTGGAATAGAGGAATGAGTGGTTTATTTCCTGACGTAGAAAAATGCTTTTCTATGGTAATTTTTAGTGATGCATTAGTATATTTGATTATGATAAATATCACAGGATGAAAAGTCAGCACTTTCTATTTAATTTGATACCCCATGCAAATGACAGGAAAGAGTTCATGATTTATTTTATATTAATACTGTTTTAAGTCTTATTAATCTGTAGTTCTATAACTGGAACTATTCTGCTGTGATTATACATATAACGTATTTGGAAATTTTGCTAGAAAGTTATGGCGTGCATGAATTTTATCACTTCCAAGTTCTAAGGAGCTTGATATAGTGCACAATAGCTAGCTATATTTTTAACATAAATGGTAACTTCTTGTATATCAAGCAAATGTATGTCTTCATGTTTTCTTATTTAGCTAATTTATCTGCTTTAAAGTAATGACTAGAGGTTCCTTAGACTTGTAACTGTAGCATAGTGTTTGCTCCAAAGAGCAGTCTACATGTTTGTCTCCTCCTGAATCCTGTTTAGTTAAATTGCAAATCCCCTGGGTTTTCTTCTGTGTAGGCTTGGGATAAAAAAGGTACAAAAATAGATTTCCCTTAGAACTGGAAGTTGTATTTTAAGGAGAATGGAGAAAATTCAGTGGTTTCTAGCATTTTGCAGTGGGCTGTTTTCAAAGAAAAAAAAACAAAGCCAAACAACAAAATAAAACAACCCAAAAACCTGCTAATCAAGATTATTTCTTCTAAGCAGTGAATTGTGGTGCTGATTATTTGCGTGGGTTTTCTTTCATAAACCCTGAGGATTGCACAGGCATCTTCATGGGTAACCTATCAGCTACCTGGAAATAATGTGGTGTACAGCTTTGAGAAACAGCCTCTACATCTTCTATAATTTGGGAATTTAAAATAAAAAATAATTTTACATGCAAATATAATTGATCTCTGGGTGAACATGCTCTGCAAGGCTTAAAGTTTCCAGTAGAATTAAGGGAATAGTTTTGGGTTTAGTTTTCTCTAAGAAGTGAATAATGACCATTGGAGGGCAGCTTCAGACTTGAACTGGAATGGACTGCTAACATGTTTATACAATGCTTAAAATAGTTGAGGAAAACCTGCAGACCAGAAAATGTTAGGGAAACTTTGTTACTGGTGAACATGGCAGTAAGCACTCAGAATATAGGGACTAGGAAGTTAGAGGTGGAAAGCACACAGATTTTATCTCTTCAGTCTGACCTCAAAACCAAGTTTAGAAGTGTTTACAGATGTTTTTGTTCTATGTTACATAAGTGTCACTGTGTTTTTACACTCCGCACCCTGACCTATCCACTCTGCAGGCATCAGTTTGTCTAGCTCAGTTTAATATTGCTAGTGCTGCACTAGCAATAACCTCAGGCCTAATATGGCCGGCATACGTGAATGTCTGTCGCATAGGAAGCCCTTCTTCAGCCAGCAGTGCTGTGTTTTTGCTGCAGTACAGTTCTAGAGCCCATTTTTTATTGCGGTACAGGTCTAGATCCCATTAGACACAGTCTTTTCTCATGGTGCTAGGTCCAAAGTGCTAAACCTCCAGAAGCCAGAAACCTGGGAAGTTATACTGAAGATGGTAAACTGCTTGACCACTCTGTTCAGGACTGTTTGGATGTCTTCTTGTAGCAATACCTGGTGTTCAGGGTCTGAGGATGCAGTGGTGAAATTGTAAAACTGGTGGTGCTTCTGCCTAAGTTCCCAATGAAAAGTGGCTTATTCCTGTGTCAGAGAAGTTGCAGGGACTGGTACAAGTGTCTGTTCCACTGTCACAGCTAGTAACTGCCTAGTTTTCCCCACTGCTTAATCCTAATATGGTATCAGGTCATACCTGTGAAGGCAAATAGATAGGGCTCTAATGATTTCACTCAGGGATTGAATTTCACTTCTAAATAAGCATGTATAAAATGTGCAATTATTTGATCAAACAGTTCCTCCATTACTTTTCAGCCAAGCCTTCAGGGCAGATTTCAGGCTTTGTATTATAACAGTTACTGATAAGGTACGTGCTCCGAAGAGTTCAGGTAAACATGATGAACTACAGTGGCCAATTTTGTCACTAATGTAAATCCATTCCAAATCTCAGCACAAGAAACAAATGCACAGTTTAAAAACATATCCTGAACTGATTTGTGAATACATTGAAAATTATGGGTGAGAGAATTTTCTGATTTTACTAAGTTAATTGACTTCACCTTTTATCTAAAACATGAAATCGTAGTGATGAATGAAGTTTTCCCTTGCTTATTTTTTACACTTGCCTTCTAGGCATCTCCAGTAATTACAGGGAAAACAAACTACACCCGGCCTGTTATCCCACCAGCTTGGCAACTAGAATACAATGAGAAAATGAGGGGTTTTTTTTGTCTCTTTACCTCTTATGCCAATGAGCAGAGCTATTTAGACCTGGATGAGAGAATTTAACCTCATCTGGGAAAAGGGTTTTGAGAATGTCTTCATTCCCAAGGCTGTTAGAGAATATACCTGTCTGAGTTAGAAAAATCCCTGATGCCAACAGACTCTGTCATTTAGGTAATGAAGATGGGTATCAAACAGTCACCAGTCACCAAAATTGAAAAATGCTGAAAGCTTTATTGATCAAATAAGAGACAAAATTCATAAGAAAACAGTTGTCTTCTTGTCACTGTGGTGTCTGTCAGGACTATTACATCCATAAAAATGATATGTAATAAAGCTTTCTCTAGGCACAAGAGTTAAGTGCAATGTAGCTACAATGGTTTCTGGTTTTGTTTTTCAGAGACCGTCTAAACCCTTTTTTCCCAAAACATGTTATATAACTTTTCCAAAAGGTGATAACAGAAACTGATGGAAGATCTGTTAAGGAAGGAGTACAAGTTATTCGGAGGAAAATGTGATTCCAGCTTCCCTAGGGTCTCTGCTTTCTTTTTCCAACCATCATCTCTTTCTTCTACTGATTTTCAATTGTGAACTATATGCTGCAATTTGTTTCAATTGGGAGCCAGGTGGTGCAGAAGTTTGCGAAGTGCATGCATTCATACACTGGCATTGTTCCACGTAGACATAGTTATAATTTATGCTTGTTCCATTTTGGCAAGTTAATGTCACCTCTCTTGTCTGGGTGCTGAACTCGTGGCAGCAACTACAATCATGATGCATCTGGTTTGCTTCAAGAGAATACCTGTGTTCCACCGGGAAAAGAAAAGATGAGTTCCCATTAAAAACTGATGCACGTAAACCTCCCAGTGATTTTTGTTTGGGGATTTATTGAGAGTTGGGGTGTGTGTGTTGTGTTTCTTTGTTTTTTGTTAACATCATCTTTTTGCCTGTTCCACACGCACTTATGAGTGTGTTTATAACTTCCTATTTCTTTAATAGTGAAACTGTTCTTGCTTACATTAAGTCTAATTCTACTCAATGGAATCATAAACACATTAACTTTGTTACTCTTCTGTAATCATAGAATCATGTAGGTTGGAAAAGACCCTTAAGATCAAGTCCAACTATAAACCTAAAACTGCCAAGTCCACCACTGAATTATCTCCCTCAGTGCCACATCTACATTGCTTTTAAATACCTCCAGAGATGGTGAGTGAACCACTTCGCTGGTGGCCTGTGCCTGCTTCACCACTCTTTCAGAGAAGAAATTTTTTCTTATATTCAATTGAAACTTCCCCTAGTGCAACTTGAGGCCATTTTCTCTTGTCCTATTGCCTGTTATTTGGGAGAAGAAACTAACCCTCACCTCCCTACAACCTCCTTTCAGGTTGTTGTAGACAGCGGTAAGGTCTCCCTTCAGCTTCCTTTTCTCCAGATTAACAACCCCTTTTCCTGATCTGCTCCTCATAAGACTTGTGCTCTTGACCCTTGGGCAGCTCCACTACTCTTCTTTGGACACACCCCAGAATGTCAGTGTTCCTCCTGCAGTGAGGGGCCAGAAACTGAAAACAGTATTTGAGGTGCAGCCTCACCAGTACTGAATACAGTGGGACAATGACTTCCCTAGTCCTGCTGGCCATGCCATTTCTGATACAAGCCAGGGTGCTGCTGGTGGCCTTGGCCACCTGGGTGCACTGCTGGCTCATATTTAGCTGGCTGTTGACCAACACCCATGGTTTCTTTTCGGCAGGGCAGCTTTCCAGCTGCTCTTCCCCAAGCCTGTAGCATTACGTGGAGTTGTTGTGACCCAAGTGCAAGACCCAGCACTCATTCTTGTTGAACCTTGTACCAATGGCGTTGGCCCATTGATCCAGCCTGTCCAGATCACTCTGTAGAGCCTTCCTGCCCTCAAACAAATCAACACTTCCACCTTGATGTTGTCTGCAAACTTACTGAGGGTGCACTCAATACCGTCATCCAGATCAGTATTAAACAGAACTGTCCTCAACACTGAGCCCTGGGGAACACCTCTTGTGACCGGCCACCGACTAGACTTAATTCCATTCACCCCAACTCTTTGGGCCCAGCCCTCCAGCCAGTTTTTAACACAGTGGAGCGTACTCCCATCCAAGCCGTGAGCAGCCAGTTTCTCCAGGAGAATGCTGTGGGAAGGAGTGTCAAAAGCTTTACTAAATTGCAGGTAAACAACATCCATAGCCTTTCCCTATCAGGTTAGTCAAGCAGGACCTGCCTTTCATAAATCCATGCTGACTGGCCCTGATCACCTGGTTGTCCTGTATGTGCCATGTAATGGCATTCAGGGTGATCTGCTCCATAACCTTCCCCAGCACCGAGGTCAGATTGACGTGCCTGTAGTTCCCTGGATCCTCCTTCCAGCCCTTCTTGTGGATGGGCATCACATTTGCTAGCTTCCAGTCAAATGGGACTTCTCCAGTTAGCCAGGATGACTGATAAATGATGGGAAGTGGCTTAGTGACTGCTTTTGCTATCTCACTGAGTACCATTGTGTGATTGACTAACTTGAGAGACTAGCATAAATGAAGTGTAAATGAAGCCATATATGTGTTAAATTAAGATTTTTTTGAACTTACACTGAGGAGCCAGGACAAGTTCCTTCACAGTATGCCAGCTCAACAGGTTCAGGAGATTCACAGTCACCATGGCGGATCACAGTTTTTTTGCTATAAGGTTTGCAGTTTGTAGCTTAAAAAGAGAGGGGAAGAAACATAGTTCAAATCTAGAGATTTGAACATGAATGCTAAAACAATCTCAAAGTGCATGATGCCTGGTTATTGAGCATCTGCAGTGTGTGACAGTGGCGGGGAGATACGGAGTAATCTATCTGGAATTTCCAGGTTATTCTTTGATCTCAGCTGTACACTGTCTTTGGAAGATAATGCAGATGCTTGAGCATTGGTGGTTTGAGTTGTGGTATTCAGTATCAGGAAAACAATTTTGATTTTTTAATTTTGAATAAATAATGAAACACAGGGTCTTGATAAATAGAATAAGTGAAAACTGGGGCAGAGGAGAATCTTTCCATCGATTAAAGATAGTTAGAAGTTGAATACAACGCTCTTCAAGCAGAAAACATGAACACAGCATTACTTACGTTTACATATTTTGCAGCAGCCATCGGGACTAGTCTCTGCTTCATCCTTTGCAAAAGTAAAAGAGAATTTGTATTAATGCACAGATGACAATCATGAGTATGAATGTGAGTTAGCATTACTGATACTAGGTAGAAATCTCGTCTGTGATGAACACTGAATGAAACCATGGGTGACTTCCTGTCCCCACCATAAAAGCCTTGAATCCTTG
Organism: Tringa solitaria; assembly: GCA_026413425.1. Classification (NCBI taxonomy): domain Eukaryota; kingdom Metazoa; phylum Chordata; class Aves; order Charadriiformes; family Scolopacidae; genus Tringa; species Tringa solitaria. Next base: position 49,651,600 of record JAOXJM010000041.1, on the reverse strand, counting down.
TAGCCTCATATAAAAATACAAAGCTTTTCTTATTATTAACATTACAGCAAGATTAATTTCATTCCTAAAATATGCCTGCAAGTTTAGTGAAAGTGATTTATTGCCTTCTTTCTCCTGGCTTGTTCTTTTAAACTACATTCAACTGATGAAGAATTGATTGAAACTTACAGGATCGCACTCTCCTGGGTTGTAGTCAGGGCATACTTTTTTAGTTTGGACTGTAACAAATTGATCTTCAATTTTTTCACATTTGTAATGGCTGCACTGGTCGAGTGGCAGGATCTCATCAACCTAAAATTTTATAAGAAAAGAAAACAATTATTTTTTTCATTGAGATCAGGTATAGTACGATTACTTTAAAAATGTCTAAGCTAATTAAGTTGTTACACCTCAAAGATTCTCAGATGCTTCTGAACTTCTTTCAAGTGGCAAAAGTGAAATTTTCCAAACTGTTGCTAGCTCGAAAGTTTAAATTCTGATTGTGGAGACTCAGACCACAAATTAGAAACCATTGCCCAGTTAACCACACATTTGTTATTTGTTATTCTAAGTAAGTGTTCAGTTCAGAAAAGTCGCGTGTTGTTTTTAGAGTAATTTCAGTGTTAGATTTTTACTAGTAAGGGACACGAGTTGACTTTTAGCTGTTCTAACCTGTACTGGCTAATAGACAGATCTGAAAATGAAAGGAATACTTACATTGAGCACATGAACAGTGTCGTTACTTAGTTTGATTGCGCAAGCTACTTCAATACACTTCCCACAGCACTCTCCGTCTTCAATCATATATTGATGACCCTACTCACAAGGAGATGAAAGAGAAAATATGTTTAGTTGGTGATGGACAGTTCTAGTCTTCCTGTAATTGAGGGCTGACTGGGCAGCCTAGAGAATCTGAACTCACTGGTGGGCAAGATGTTTCACATTGAACTGTTTCACAATGCACAATATTTGCCTTAGTCACTGGATCTCTCTCAGAACTGCAGGTACATTTCTTACATGAATCAATTACTGTTGACATCCCAACCTGGAAGATGGAAAAAAAAAAATTGAAATGGCAACAGTTTCTATATAATGTATAGGCAGACTTGAAAGCATTGCTGAGAACCATTAAGGTTGCTGAAATGCAAGTGCAAATAAGTTGTTCAGCCCCCTTAGAACATAAAGTTGTTTGGCTTTATGCTTTGCAAGAAAGCACACATTTGGAGGAAACTAAATGAAGCGATAAAAAAAGAGAAACGTGGATTAATAAAATGCAGGTAAGACTGGTTTGTACTACCTCATTATTTTACCAGCTTTTCAGTTCTCCATTTAAGAATTTTTTTTCCCCTGTAAGTCATGCTCAGTGGTTATAAAACAATTACAAATTTCAAATGGAGATTAAAATAATTGGCTGTATATGCAGAGATACAAATTTACACATGGATTTTAGTCTTTCTGAAATGTATCCCCAAAAGGCTCAAGTACTAATGCTTAAATTTTAACTAAATGACCTAAGTATCAATTTTAACAAAAGATTTAGGTATCTATTAAAGCAAAAATCCTAGCTTTATTTTTGAAGGTTGCCTGGGTTTATTTCAAAGAGTAGTTGAGTTTGAGCTGTACATCAGCTTGTTTGGAAAAATCATTAATTCTAGAAGTGGGAGAGAGCTTAACTAAACATGGTACCTTCTTGTTTTATGCTACATGTTGAGGAACTCTTCTGTGACAATTTTGTTTTTAACATTAGAAAAAGTCAACCCAAACATTCCAGTTAAGGACTATAGATAAAAAGACATATACGGGGAAAACTTTCTCAAGGGCTTATTTTGGTAGAAAGCGTGTACATTTCTCTTCCAACAATATACCACTATAAGTATAGCATTCTCACCGTGTACATTGTACCATCAATCACACAGATGTCAGGTATTTGTTCTGAAAAACAACAACAAAATAGTTCCAGAGTGAACTCAAATTGTGAGGCTTTCTGAGAAGTCAAGTTGTTATCAAGGTTTGTTAGTAACACAGAGATTATGGAGAACTTGAATTTGATCCCCCCCTACATGCTTAGGCCTCATATTTAATATAGTTGGATGTTTAAGTAGCTTCGTCTTCAAAATTATCTGGAGGAGCTGAGGAGGAATGGCTTTGAATTTGAGCTATGCATGAAAAATCCCTTTTTTACCCTTTCAGTATTAGGTTCACTTCAAATTAAATTAGTTGTTTCCTCTTTGAACCCTAGAATTCCAGTAACCTTCAAAGATGTGTTTGTCATTGATTCTTTAAGACCTCTCAGAACATGGCTTGGATGGAAGATTGACTCTGAATGGAAAAAGGTATTCTTACTGTGGTAATATAAATAACTTGACAACATGGCAGAGCCTATTCCTGTCTTTCACAGAACTGCTTCAAACTTTGCTGTTCCTTTGTTTTGACCTTCCTCTTTTGGGCTTAATTTGTGGCTACTGTTTTCTTTTTATTCTTTTGTATAAATATATGTGCATAAAAAGATATGTATATAAAAATTATGTATATAAATAAACATATATAACTTTGATTTTTAAATTTTCATGAGCATTAAACAGCAGTATAACTTATTTTTCATATATTGACAATTCAGTTACTGATTACACTTTGTACTATTGCTGCATGTTACTTGTTTTGTAGCTAACTGTTAAGGTTTCTGCTGGCTTATTATGTTTCTGCATCTTAGTTTAGCTGCAGTTGGACAAATGTCAGTGTGCTCTAATGTTATGTTAGTGACATTAAATAAAATCATTAATAACCTTTATGATTTTCGATATGGAGATAATTGAGCTACACAGACTACTTGAAGGTTCAAAGTATTATGCTGCTGTCCCACCCATTCCAATTCTTTTAGCAAACTTAATTTAAAATAACATTTTGTTTTTAAATAAACTTCTAATGCATATTTGGCCAAAAATGATGCATGTTAACTGAGCCAGAATGATTTAAAGAAGGTTTTGCTGTTATTGTGATACATGAAGAACTTGCTTAGATAAATGTAATTTACTGGGGTGTATATAGGTATTTTTAATACTCACGGCATTCAAATTCAGGACAACATGGGTCTTTTGGTGGTAGTACAGGCATGGAAATAAATCCTAGGTCACAAACTGGTTTCTGAACTGTTTGGCATAAGAGCGGCTGGCATTGTACGGTAGCAGTGAGTGGGTCACAGACACACTTCTGGCATTTGCTTATCCAGTTCTCTCCAGGCTGAAAACACACAAATGATTTATTTTTAAGTGCTCTCTCATGCTAGTTGTTCTGTTACAACTTGAGATAGACTCTCAAAGTAGGTAGGGAGTTCAGATTAGAGTTTTCTTAGCATATGACTTCAGGTTTCAGTAGCAGACAAACTGAGAACTACAGAATTTTCTTCTGTGCAGAAAGAATGGGATTTTAACACTTTCATAGCTAGTCTACTTATTTCTATGACATCTAAATGTCTCTTATTAAAAAAAGTCTCTCCTACACTACTAGTGAGCTCCTCCATCTCCACATTACTTAAAAGCCTGGTAATGCCAGGTTGAAGAGTTGTGCATTCTCAGGTTGTTTGTAACATGACCAATTTCGTTATTGAAATACATACAAGTTGATTTGAATTGCCTATCAGAGGACAGAAATTGGCTGGTTTTGCAATGGTGATATATTAGAAAATAACAAGCAGAACCACCTTTCGTGGAGGATTGACATCAGTACAGCTTCTTTCTACGGAAGTTGTGAGGGATGTCGCTGTGGTTGGAGAGACAGAAGAAAATACACGTTCCGGGGATGAGGCGGCTTCTGTTGTAGTTTCTAAGGCAACTGAAGTGAAAGGAGTTGTCGAAGGACAGGGTCCCTGGAAAGGGTCAATTTCGCATTCCTTGGTGCAAAGTGCATAAAAATTGCAGCCAGCACTATCTGTTCTGTTGTATACCACTTCCCCTATAAAGAAAAATGGGAGGAGAAATTAAAAGACAGATGAAAATACCTCAGAAAAAAACCCAAGAAAATACTGTTAAAATATAAAGTCCGTTGATTTAAAAAAAGTTCTCCGTAGATGATTTGCAGTGGTTATCTTTAAATGAATAGAGATTAAGGGTTTATATCCTTATAAAAAGTTTTATAATCATAAAATAAGATGCTTACCAGGAGAAAACAAATTGCCAAAGACATGACAAAAACATGGAGTTGTTCTGCCCGATGTAACATATGTACTTGCTTCTGGTATTACACGAGTGCTGGGAGAAGAACTGAACATTGCAGTAGTGCCAGCAGTGGTTCTGATTTTCGATTCAGGAACAGTGGATGCCGTAGTGGTTGATGCAGGAGGCTCTGTTGCCAGGGTAGAGGTTTCTGCTGCAGCAGACGTGGCCGTGGACATTGTGGTGCTTTCTGCTGTCATCCTGGAGGTGGTGGTTGTGCTACTGGCTGAGGTGGGCACTGTTGGTGTGGCTGTGGTGGGTGTGATAATGGTTGTGCCTGGTGATGGTGGTGGAGAGGTCCTTGTGGTGCTGGCACTGCTGGTGGTAGTGATGATGGTTGTGCCTTGTGGTGGTGGGGCAGCGGTGCTGGGGATTGCAGTGGTACCAGCAGTGGTTCTTAGTTTT
>JAOXJM010000041.1:49626001-49640240 GCA_026413425.1 Tringa solitaria | reverse complement strand
AGTAGATTGGGAAGTTGTTGATGTGGGAGGCTGTGTTGCCAGGGTGGAGGTTTCTTCTGGAGCAGAAGTGGCCGTGGACATTATGGTGCTGCCTGTTGTCGTCTTGGAGGTGGTGGTTATGCTACTGGCTGAGGTGGGCACTGTTGGTGTGGGTGTGATAATGGTTGTACCTCGTGTTGGCACAGGTCTTGTCCGGATGATAGTTGTGCTGACTCTGGTTGTTGTCATTGCTGACTGTGTGAGGTTTGAGTCAGTACTTGGTGACGCTGGTGTCTGCGTTTCCGCAGAAGTGATTTCTGCTGGAGTTGACTTGGTCTGGTAACCTGTTGAGAATTGTGATGTCTTTGTTGTAACTGAAGTCTCAGTCACAGGCATCGTGCTTTCCCTGTCTCTTGGTGGCATTGTTGGTACTTCAGTTTTTTGCGCTTCAGTTTCTTGTTTTTGTGTTGTTGGTTTTATCCTTGTCTGTAATGTATATGAGGTTGATTTTACAGCAGTCGTCGTGAATTCTTCTGTGGTTCTTGGTGTTGTAGTTTTTATTTCTGAACATGGTATGTAGCTGCAGCATGATATTCTGATTTCATAGTTATAGCAGTGCTTAGATTCTTGGTCTTTGTTATTGCATATTAGTCCTCTGCTTTGACTACATTCTACCGTTTGGTTAAGATTGTTTATTTCTGTGTCTGGGTGTTCTTTAGATCTGCACTGAACACTGTTAGGGTTTTTACACACACTGTATCCTTTATCTCTGAGTTTTTCAAATGTTTCATAATCTCCACTGTCCTCTTTGTTTTCAGGCTGTGTAGAATCATACCATTCTGACCATGCACATACACTCTTCACACATACAGTTGTTACTGGTGTTGTGGTTTCCATTTCTGGAAGTAAAAGAAGGAAATATAAGTTTTATCTGTTCTTATTAAGGAAAGTGCCATTAAAAATTGTAAATCTTCCATACTTTTTAATGTTGTATGTAATATATATGTTAAAGTAGTATTTTAATTTTAATGAATTTGCTTGACAGACTTGAATTTCATCCCAAAGTATTATTTTTCTACTATTATATTAGTTTATATTTTATGTATTATTCTTCTAGTGGTATTTTGTGTGAAATTTATTTAAAAACTATAGTTCAATATAGCTAATATGATATCCTTTGTGTGGAATGTCAATACATAGGAAAATATGATCTCACAATTGCTATTATATGAGTAAGCAGAGGTTTTAATTCTCCTTGGTATTATCTCTGTACTTATTTAAACTTAACTGCATAACCACACAGGCTTTAAAATATATTTACAGGTTAATAACTTTTCTACTTACTTTAATATTGTGACATGTAATAAATTTATAAATATAAAATAGAAAAAATACATTTAACATATATGTATTTTATATAAAATACATTATAATATAGAATACACATATACAATATATATGAAATATATAATCTAATAAGTATTTTCTACTTATTAAATGAGATTTATTTTCCTATTCTTAGCATTATGGAGATAAGCATGTGGAATATATACCACTTTCTGCATATGAATGTTATATGAACACTTGAACATTTAGTTCTTGCTGTAGTATTGTATAATTTTGTGGAAATATTTCTCACAATTTTTCAGAATTACATAGTCACTATAATGACTGCAGAAGTAATGTAGAAATGTACTCCAGGAGTAGAAGGAAACTGTTGATTTGGTAACTAAATACAATTAGGACAGGTTCCAAAGATTGGTAATTGTCTTCTGTGTTTTCAGATGTTGTTCTAAAACTGAGGGTGCAATGATTGATAAGCTCTATTATTTTTTTCCCCTGGAAAAATCATGTTGAAATCTTGGTGAAACAAAGTGAGTTTCTAAGAAATGAGTATTCATTTCTACATCCTTGATTATGGTCTTGTTTAGCAACAGAAGCTGCCAGATGAGTTGGTGGCTCCAGAAAAGTCAACAGTTTTGAGTAAAATTATATGCCATTACCTGATGAAAAGCTCCTCCTTTCAGGCAATTTTCAGCCCCTTCCAGAGATTTTTCAGGTTTTTTTAAAGAGTATTCATTCCTACCTGAAGCAGTAGTTGTGGGCTGACTTGTAGAAAATGTAAATGGTGTTGTTGTAGAGATGCCACATTTAAAGATATTTCTGTTTATTGTTCCATTGACATCACATGTTGCACTGAAACACCATCCAGTTCCATCTGTGGTGTTGTAGATGAGTTCACCATATTTATATCTGTTCCCTTCATAAATGCAGTGGCATGCTGTAATTCAGAAGTAGTTTATTATCAGGCATGTATGAAAAGATAATATCCAGTATTTCATTTTAAGTATTCTTCTTAGCTGTCTTACCTTTATCATCGAACTTGCACTGTAAACCTTCTGATGTGCATTCACTGCAATAAAAACATTAAAAACACATCTTTTAATTATGAGGTAATTTTATTAGTCATCTTTCTGCCAGATACTAACATCAAAAGACATGACACTTTGTGTTTATTCCTTGAATGTCCAGTTCATGTTGGCTTCTTTTTGCCATTGTTTTCCAAAATCTTTCTCATATTAAACCCAAACTTACAAAATAGTAGTGAAGCTAAATATTATGCAAAGCTACAGGTAGAAGTCTTAAGGAAGACTTTTCCTTCTTTCCTGTTACCACTTTCCTTGCACTTGCAATGGTTTTGTACTAAAAAGTAGGCTTCAAAGAGAAAGAGTTTCAATACTACAAGCAGTGTAAGAATGTAATAAAATCCTTGGAAGTACACTTCTATTAGATATTTATAATCCTGGAACAATATTTTTCCTGCCATAGGAATGGGAAATAGAGAAAGCCTGGTCATAAAGGACTTGCTTGTCTTGTGTCTTTATGCTGAGGATTTACAACATAATCAGGAACAAATTCAAAAGAACATAAAATTACATAAGAACTTCTTACTACTAATGTAGTAAAAAAACTTGGCATTAGATAGTAAGGCATTGTTTTTACACAGGCAGCACAAACTAGCCCTGTCACGTAACAGTGACAACAACATCACTGATGTTTTGATCATTTTTTTTTGTACACAATTAGACTGGTATGTTAAGTCTTACCATAAGTTACATTCATCTCGTTTGTATATCTTTCCATCTTCATTATCGTAACAGTCACAGAGACTGACGCATTTCATCTGATCCTCATGAAAATATGGCTTGTCTGGTGGGCAGTTAGGGTAGCATCCTGAAGGGAGAAAAAGGGCATAGAAGAGGTAGAAAATGTGAGAATGAGATACAGCCAGTAAAAGTTTTATTTGTGCAGAATGTTTTTGCAGGTCCTGTTTTTAATAGTCGTAACTTTTACTACTTAAATTTTTCCAATAATTCTAGGAAGTAATGCAGAATACTAGCATCAGAAGCACCCACCCACAAGGACTAGAGATGTTTTTAACTCCAGTTTCTATACTTTGCCTCCAATTGTGTGGATATAATGATGTTGAAGAGAATTGAATAGCGCAAATGCAACCGATAGGGGAAATACACTCCATTAAAAGCATTAAAAAAAAAATAGTAAAATGTACCAACTTAAAGGTACTTGCAGCTTTTTTTACCTTCTAAACCTGGCAAGTTATGGAGGCATTTTCCACTTGGGTTCCTACAGGTCTTCATACAGGAGGCTCCACAAGGTTTATAGTGCCATTCACATTCCCCTTGTTGGTTGTAGTAATCACAGAACAGTGCTAAGGAGAAACAGAAATACGGACATGTTCAGGGAAAAAAAAAGAGCTTTTTTGACTCATGTCTGTTCATCATATCCCTGCAATGCTTGTTGAACAGTCTCGAAAATGGTGAATGAATTGGTGAAATGGTGTGACCATCATAACATCTTAGAGAGTCTACACAGTGAGATTATAATGCACATATATAATATACCTAGAGTGTGTATTCATGAACATCAGCAAGGCATCGTACATTTAACTAAACTCTCAGAAGAAGTGTTTATGCTATAAAACTCACGACAGATTGATGGGGTTCTCCAGGCTATGCAGACACCAACTTCACTACATGCTTGAGCATAGGCCGCTACTGCTGTACAAAAGCACTCACAGTCTCCTCCAGTGTCACATGCACAAGCATCTGTAACGCATGCTTCATAATATTTTGCTGGTTCAACCTGTTATTTAAAAGAAATGTAATACTTTACCTCCTGCCTTCTAATTTTTTTCTCAGCTTTGCTAGGGTAATTTTTCTTAAAATGGTGATATCTCAGAAGAAAGGCCTACATCAGGAATTTCTTTTTCTTTTGTTTGTGTATAGTGTTAAAAGACAGAGATGTTGCCAAGTGATACATCCAAATCACATATTGACAGACTTTTAGACACCCAGACTTGTGTCCTAGTGGAAAATTAGATTTGTGTTTCCAACAATGTTAGGCAACTGCGCTTGAAGGTCTGTGCCAGTGGCAAGAACTAAGGTAATGGGAAGAGCACAGTTACGCTGCATTGTTTGGTATGTACTTAGCGTCAGATAAAGGCTATGCTGATACTTCATTACTACGTTATTATTTCATTGAGCTTGTGCTCTGTAAGTAGTATATGAGAATTTTCAATCAAGTCACAATACAAAAAAATATATAGTAAATATGAAATCATTATTCTTTTGTAATCGATCAGTATTTCCTATGAACGAAATGTCCTTTTATTTCTCATAGGTAGGGACTATAAATCTGTCCTGTTGACTGGAATTCAGATTGAAGTTTTCCTGACACAACTCAAAGTGAAACATGCTAATGAATTAGGCAACCACATTAAAATGTACTAAGATAGCAGTTTCAATAGTACACAGACCTAGTCTTCACACAGTAAACTTCTGCCCTGGTAATACCTGAGAGTGACAGGCAGCAAAGACGTTGCTGTTGATGATGCTACACTGCTTCTCTGACCAGGACTTTCGATAAGGGTTGGTAGAACATGGGTCCTTTATGCTATAAGCATCAGGACACGTAGAGGATACTTTCCAGCTGTTTCCAAACTCTAGGACATTCTGTACCACAGACTGACTTCTTGTGGTAAAGTCATTGATGCCGTTGCCATCATAATTTCCACAGAGGCCACAGATCTGGCCCTGCAAAAGGAAGTAAGTAAAAAAATAATGAAAGTGAGAAAACTTTCGTTATGATGATGATGAAACATCTAAGATGAAACAACATCTAAGACTGAAAGAATACTTGAACTTCAGCTCTTAGAATGGTGCCATTCCATTCTAACATTCCTGAACATCTTCATCCTTTGTTTCCTCAGCAACAAAACATGACCACTATAGCTAGAAGGATACTACTGTTGACTTTTCTTCTTTTAAATCTGAACAATAAAACCATCTTTGTAACTTTCTTTAAGGTGTGTCTTTAACAATGAAATGAGGACTCACAGTTAGCCAGCTAAGCTTTTCATTTAAACCTTGTTTTATACAATATATGTACATGTGAAAACCAGCCTTACAAAACTGTAGTAAATGCTACCAGTCCAGCCACAGTCTACTCATGTCTTTACTGATATGACTGTTCACACATGTGAAAAGAAATGTCATTTTTTTGCACATGCAGAAATATTCCTCATTCTAAATTTATGGTCTGTAAAACAGTGATAGGCTACAATAGATGCTATGCTTTCTCTATGAATCTAAGGTGCATACTTTCCATATTACTACTATTTTTATAAAGTGCCAGTGGGTGAGGAAGCAAAAGAATCCATGACACTGAAATAAATCTGTATATCTAGTTCTAAATTACACTAAATTTATATACCTAATTGATATGTCACTGCTGTATACAATAAGGCAGCAAATTCCTCATTTACTACAGTTTTTAGTATTTATATAACAGAAACTAGGAGAAGGAATAAGAGAACAGGAATAGCATTTTCCTTATCACCTGTATAGATATATACTTGAAATATAGATATATACTTGAAAAATACATATTAGCATTTTACAAAAGGGTTTCACTCATAATATTTCACTTCCTTGTTATTGAAGGATGATACTTTAATTTGTGTGTCAATGAGAACTAGAAACAAAGGATTACTTTCAAGTTCAAGACTACTCTCTTGATCTCTATACATGTAGCTATGTAATTTTATTAAGGTCTGATACCTTTACTAAGGTTCAGTAGGTAATTTTAACAAAGTCCAAAATAGTGGTTTGCCAACTCAAGTTCCGTGAAGCCAAATAGGCACTGAAATCTGCCTTCAGAGCTCAGAACAGCAGCAAGATAATGACATGGCTTCCAGAGGCACCAGAGGAATGAAAAACAATATGGGATGTCCTGCAGGAATGCTAGAGACATCACCTGTTTGGGATCTTGGCAGGGTCTCAACACAATTCACACCCAGTACAAGTCTGGACTGTAAATTGCCATTTAACTGCTGGTTTCATACCTTAAAATCAGGGCTGAGTTTGATGAAGATGCTGGTTTTCTTGTCCCACATGAGGATCAGTCCGCTCGTGGTCTCAATTACTATGTACATACCCATATAGCGGAGTGTGTATGGCACCTCATCATTTTGTCCTCTCTTTACAACACTGACATGCTCCTCACCAAGTATCAGTTCATAGCTCTGAAACAGGAGGAAAAGGTGATTAGAAATGAAATCAATAACTGAAGCTGTGCTATTAAACATTTTTTTCTGCTTTTGAGAGTACTATGAATAGTTTGTGTAATGAAAACAAATACTCCAAATGCGATAAATCAAAACTATATAGTTCAAATCTCAGGTTCCTGAAACTGTGATAAAAAGGTATTTTAAATGGTATAGGTCAAGAAAGAGTCTTGGTAGTCATGGAGGAACTACCTTGCACAGAACAAAATAATCTGACTTGACAGGCTAAATTTCTGCTAAATACAATTTTCCAGTAGATCTTTAGTTTGCCCAAGAATGATATAATATGGGTTGGAAAATAGAGAAGATAGAAGGCTGGGAAGCTCTACCAATTATTTCACTTGAATCTGATCTAAGCTTAATTTACAAGTTGCGTTGCTTTTTAAAATATTTTTCCAACTTCCTTGAAGCAATGGATATCTAGGCTTCTCCCAAGCCCTGAACAGATACAGAACAAAACCGGTCTATATGCAAAATCTTCTTACCTCTAAGAAAACTTTGATAGATTTTGAGCAAGTTGTCCCAGTGTTGCCACAGGGAATATTTTCAGTGACAACCCTGAATGTCCCATTGGCTGTCCCGCAGTGGTCCTGGGTAGAAAATAACATTTTAAAATATACTTTATTTTTGTAGACGTGACTAAAATTATGTCTTATTTACTGTTGCTAATTCCCAGTACCTGGACTAGTGTATATTCACAGTTTCCATTGAAACTGAACCTCTTGTCATCAAAGGTATTATAATGACCATCTCCATAAATAGCACAAGTGCCCAGACATTCATCTTCAGTGCATTCCCACTTCCTATTCTTGCATACACTAGAAATGAGAATAAAACATTTTAATAATAAAACAACTCACTGTTTCACATTGACAATATCCCAACAACTCAGTATTTGTTTGGCAACTCATCCCTGCTAAATGTTATACTGATTTTGGAGTTAAAATAGTCTTTTACGTTCTTCATGTAAAGAATTATAGCAAAATTCAGTTCTGCTACTCTGAGTGCATTAACTGGAAAACAGGATAATAATAAATGCCGTAGTCCCGAAGTTTTCCTCCCATTCTGTGCTTTCGCCATCTGCCTAAATCAGAAGGAAACCTGCTCATACTATTTAATTCAAAACTAAAAGACCCATCAACTGATGAAAGGTTCAGTCAAAATCTGTCCTCACTGCTGTACTATTTAAGATCTTTGGAAAGGCAAATGATGGAACCAGGAACACTGCTTCCAAGGAAATGTTTACCAGGTGTTACAGTCAACGTCGATCTTTTCCCCAGGCTCATACATGACTTCATTGTGAATACACGGGCATTCCTCTTCAGGAATACAGCCACCATTCCCATCTAACACAAGCCCAGCAGGGCACACGCAACCAGATGTACATTGTGTGCTATACTGGAAAAGTCAAGAGGAAGATATAATTTCATGATGAAATAATCACAATAGAAAAAGGAAGATTAAATTATCGTAAAATGTCTTTATATGGTCTTATTTCTGCCCAGCTTAAATGGGAGAAGACTATGAAGTACTTCTAGGACAATGGAATAAAAAGGAAGTTATTAGCCATTGATTTAATAGAATATAAATCTGTTAAATGTTTTATGTATGTGAATCCTGATTGCTGTGCTGGAGCCTGTGAAATTTGAAATACATTAATCTTAAGTCTTGTTCTGTGTTAGGTGAAGAACCCTTGCACTTTGTAGTGGTTGAGTGGAGCTTTAAAAAGAAAATAAGTAACTTTTTTTTTCAGTTTGGTTGAGTTTCACTGAAATCTGTTTATCTCATATGGTACTTATTCATCTTATTCATGAAATGGCATGTGGCTACCTTGCACCTATGTGAAGTAATATGGGGAGGTTTAGATTAGGTATTAGGAAGAACTACTTTACTGAGAGACTGGTCAGGCACTGGAACAGCCTGCCCAGGGAGGTGGTGGAGCCACCATCCCTGGAGGTTTTTAAGAAACTTGTAAACATGGCACTTCAGGGCATGCTCTAGTGCCCAGGATTGTTGGTTTGTGTCTGTTTGTGGTGGGTTTTTTTTGGTTGGTTGGCTGGGTTTTTTTGTGGTTGGACTTGATCTCACAGGTCCCTTCCAACCATGAAGATTCTGTGATAATTAGATGTGCAAGAAGTTCACAATTGCATCATGCTATGAGAAAGAATGATTTCTCCTAGCCAGTTTGTAGTCAGTTATTTTCTCCTAAAGAACTAAAATGTGTAGCTGATCCCTAGATATTTTCACTACTAATTACTGCTACCTGCAGTGGCTGAAGTTAGGTAGACCGTAATCTCATGAATTAAATTGGATGTTACTTTATTGTATTTTGGTCTAAAGGTCCCATTGTTAATGCTTCATAACATGGTTTTAGGGTTTTGCTACAAGAACAAAGTATCTGTGTTGTAGATGGATCAATTACTTTAGCACCAAAAAGACAGACAAAACCTGGAAGCACCATTTCATCCAGCCATGACATACTTACACACTGTATATCCAGAGTCTGGCAACTTTTTTGACATTCTGCTCCAGTTATTCCTGCAGTGATGTTTCCACAATCGAAGTAGACCATAGGAGATTCACAAACTAGAGGAAGGAAAGAAGTGGAAGCAGTAAGAAAACACACATGGTTTATCCCATGGCTGTAGCCATTAAAACCATCTAGAAATTCCTTGGAAAGTGCATATTTCAGTTAGTAGGGATTGCTGTCCCTATTTGATCTGCTAAATAGATTAACTTCGTAGCACTGAATTTCCAGAACCACCCCACCCCCACCCCCCCTCCCGGAATTTAAGAAAAAAATCTGTGTGAAAAAGACTTCTTATAATTAATCCAGGTTCACTCCTGCCTTTTATGATAACTGTTGCACTGTAACTGAGAAATAATTCTATTATTTAAAGATCCATTAAGAAAGGTCAATTCTATCAGCTATTTCTGCCCAAAACCTGGCACAGAGAAAAAGAGAAGTGGAAGACTTTATTTTACCTGGAGTTGGACTGGGTGCTCCAATGCAATTCAGTCTTCCCTGGATGCAAGTGCTGTAAGAGAGGAAAAAACATATTTTTTTCCCTCTCAGACCTTGTATTGCAACTGAGAGCTACTTCTCTCTTGTCAAGTTTTAGAATTTGTGAAGGTATTCCAGAATGCTGCTTTGCAGTCTCATGAAAGAATTTCCCTCAATACCACTACTAGTGTGGCTTTCATATGATACTAATTACTGATTAAGAGGAAAAATCATGGGTTGAAATGACCATAACTATCTGCTTGTTGGGGGGTTGGAACTTGATGATCTTTAAGGTCCCTTCCAAACCAAGCCATTCTATGATTCTAGCCACTCCTTGTCAAGCCTGTAGTGCATGGGATTGTTGTGACTCAAGTGCAGGACCTAGCACTTATCCTTGTGGAATCTCATACAATCTCGGCCCATGGATCAAACCTGTCTAGATCCCTCTCTAGAGCCTTCATGCCCTCAAGCAGATCAACACTCCTGCCCAACTTGGTGTTGTCTGCTTACTTAGTGAGGATGCACTTGATCCCCTCATCCAGATCATTGATAAAGGTATTAAACAGAACTGTCCTTGACATTGAGCCCTGGGGAACACCACTTTTGATTGCCCCCCACTTGGTTTTAATTCTATTCACCCCAACTCTTTGGGCCCAGCCACCCAGCCAGTTTTTCACCCAGTGAAGCATATGCCCATCCAGGCCATAAGCAGCCAGTTTCTCCAGGAGAATGTTCTGGAAAATGATGTCAAAAGCTTCACTAAATTCCAGGTAAACAAGCCTTTCCCTATCAGATTAGTCAGCAGGACCTGCCTTTCCTAAACCCATGCTGACTGGGCCGGATCAACCGGCTCCCTTGGTAACCTTGGGAAGGTCCCATCTGACCCTATAGATCTGTGTGTGTCTAAGTGGTGTAGCAGATCACTGTTTCCTATTGGATTATAGGTGTTTCATTCTGCCTCACATCCCTGTCTTCCAGCTCAGGGGAATATGTATCATTCTTAAAAGTTGAAAATATAGTTAAAAAATGAGAGCATTGTACTGAAATCTGGGCAAGGCAGGGTGAGACCAGTTTAATTGTAGCATATTTTAATGAGAAACTACACATACTATTGCTTGAGTGTTTTGCAAAAGATTCACTTACCATACAAGCCCATTTTCATGGACAACTTCTCCAAATGGTATGGGAGATCCTCTATAGTAGCAGGGGCATTCATTAGCAGGCACACATTTGCCATTTTCATCCATGTAGGTTCCATTTATGCAGGTACAGCCATCAACTGGAACAAACTTAATGTTGCATGTGACATCAGGCTCACTCAGAGACCGACAAGTGGGTTGACAGGAAGAGATGGTATAGCTGTAGCTTAGGGATTTGGGACATGAGGTGGTATATTTTGCTTAAGAGAGGAAAATAAAATAGGTTTGTTAATTACAGATGATAATTTCTGGTGGGAAAAGAGAAACCACATGCAGTAGAAATAATATATAAACAATACTGTACACTTCTGCCTATGTTGCATCTTTCATATAAATGTATTTCTGAGTACTTCCTGAGTTAGACCTGAAAAGCTACTGTACATGTGGAGTAAGTGAAATATGCAAATAATAAAATATTTTTTCCAAATGAAATTTCAGAAAGAACCCTGCTTTTTTGCTGCTATTCATTGCCAAGAATTCTGAACTTTTTGACGTATGAGACAAGAAGTTTCCCTGAATGTCTCCTGGTATGCTGAAAACAGACATACTGAATCAAAGGAACCCAGCATGCAGCTTTAGAGACCTGCAAGTGTTCTGGTTAGCATTATTAGTACTGTTACTCTAATATGTTACCTTTTCTCTACAATAACTTGTGATACATAAGGCTACAGTGAAATTTAAAGTCATACAGAAACAGGTGGAGGCACTTCCATAATAGCAGTCTCTTTCCTAAGCAAGCTATGTCTCCCATCTATTCATCTTTGCTCTTGCTAGCAATGGATTGATTGTAAGGGAACAGCAGACAGTTACTTCCAGGAGTGCACTTAACAGAATCCCTTCCTCAACACTCACTGTATTTGTCTAGAAATCAGTATAAAATAATCGCTGATCAGCAGGTTGTATTGATGTGCATTCTTAGGAGAGGGCATAAGAGAGCACTTACAGCAGACATCAGTCCTCCATCCACTCAGCTGGATTCCTTTTGTAGCGCATGCTCTCACGTAGGAAGACAGGGCTGCACACAGACAGTCCTCACTATTCTCACAGTTGCATGTGTCAAACATGCAGTTCTAAGAATGCAAAGAAAAAGTCTTGGTACCGATAATATCGTCAATCTAAAAAAATGAATACTATCTCTCTTGTCTTATGCACTAATCCTTCTTCAGGTATGCTTGCTCATAGACAACACCAACATAGCTTTATCCATTTCCAGTCTTTATCTAAATTTTCTGGCAGAGGAGAATGAAGGTAATGTAAATTTTGTCAATGTTTGTAGTTATTATTGGGAAATGGTGGTTTTAAAGTCTCTTATACGTTTAAGAGTATAAGCTTCATGTTCCTTCGAACCATATTTACTAATATGCTGTACAATAGCATACAAAGCTCTATTGACAGTACGCAGTCTAAACGCGTCATTTCACCAGTGTCCATACCTGGATCTAATATTGCAACACAAACGGAAACGCATGTTGAAAGAAGGAAGTGCTGCAGTGCAGAATTGAAAATACAGGCGTTGTGTAACACAAAAGAAGACATGTTTGGAACAGCCCTTTCCTGGTAGCTAGTTGTAATACTATTTCTATTGTTTCTAAAGGGAAAAAGAGTCTAACAAAGTACCGTGTGGTAAACAGAGGGATTCACTGCATTGTGACAATCAGCAAAAGGTCCTTGTTTGTCAGTTAGTAGTCCACACCAATGCTGAGCATATTTTTCTGTGAAGAGAACAATACAAATACACATTATTACTCTGTATTTTATTACCCACAAAAACACACTGCCTTGGTATATAAAGCCAGTTTTGAAATTACATCAAATCTCTCCTTCTTCCCTGTTTCGTTCACTCAGCTTGTGGGCTAACATTTCTAAAACCAAGGAAGAGGACTTGCTGAAGGGTGTGAATAAAAGATTTCCAAAGATAACTCCTGCAACCCACTCTTCTGACACCATGTTTTCAGTTTAGATAACCCCTCTGTTTTCAATGATAGTTCTCTTCAGTTACGTTTCTATGACTGTTCCTTTACTTTGTTACTAATCCTTAGTGCCTTCATTTTGAATATTCGTTTCTGAATTCAGATGTATGCATTTGCCAAGCATACGTCTTTATTCTCTTGCTTTCCAATGCAAATGTTTTTTCCCTGAGGGATAAGCAAAAAAACCCTAGAAAAAATTCTAAGAAGTACGCACCATTATCAATGCTGAGTGCACAAGGGTTCTCAAAACTGTGCTGGATAATAGGGCATGAAGCCTGAGTTCTCCATGTATTAGCAAATGCTGTTGCTGTTCCTTCCGTTATTCCACTTAGGGCCATGAACTCATCAATCTGGATATTATTGAAATTTCCACAGAGACCTGTTTAGAAGCAATGAGAAATTTAGACTGCTCATACTAGACAAAAGATATTAAGCAAGATGTTCTTATATTTATTCACTTACCACAGGTCTGGTCTTTGAAAATAGGATCCAGTCGCACAAATACTTGCATGATGGGTGTGATTTGGATTTCAAGGTGGACGCCAAATTTTGTCTGCATGATGATGAAGAATGACGAAGGTCTGAACACGGTGGAATTAGCTACAGATGAAAGACAGAATGATCACTTTCTGAATGAGGTCAAATGCTGGAAAGAGTGCATCATCATACTATTCTTCTTGAATTTCTATTGCAATTGTTGCAAATTCTGAGGTGAAATAAAGCCAGTCTTTAGGAAAATGGATCAGAATATAAATAAAAATTTACAGTTCAGAATTTGCTTGTAGCTACCAAGTTGTTAACTTTATTTGCTGTCTCAAAGTTAAACAATTGGACATTACTCGTTCCAAGAGAACAAGAACGAAAAACTGTATGGCACCAAGTGTTAAAAAGAATACTTCTGGTTTTGTTTCCAAGCTTGTACAGCATACATTTGAGCCATCAGTCTGCTGGAGAGGGAAACCAAGCAGATGTGGAGGTCAGAAATATCACATAGAATTATTAGTTATTGTGACAGAGAGCAAAAATCAAATTTCTATCTGATGAAGTGCGAGAACAGGGGAGGCAAGTTAAAAATAAAAAAGAAGAGGTAGAAGAGGTAAAAAGATATCTGCTGTGTTCAATTTTGGGCAATGAGAAGGAAGTAAACCTTACAGTGGTCAAATCAGGAGAGTATAGATGCTGTTTGCTTCTGTTTGAACTCTTGCCTATGTGTTTATGGTCTCCCATTCCTTTATGACAACAAACTTCCCACTTCTACTTCAATAGCACTTTTTTGACTTAGGAAATAACCCAAAGGGAACCAAGCTGTGAACATGCAGGTTCTGAAAAAACCACAATCATTTTATCTTTCATATGTCCTTTACAGGACAAGGGGAAATGGTTTTAAATTGGAAGAGAAGAGATTTAGATTAGATACTAGAAAGAAATTCTTTACAGTGAG
>JAOXJM010000041.1:49614276-49625901 GCA_026413425.1 Tringa solitaria | reverse complement strand
GATGATCTTTAAGGTCCCTTCCAACTCTAACCATTCTATGATTCTATGATTTTAAGAAAATACATAGGTGCAGAGATGAAGGTCTGAGCTTATTGTTCATGGAATGTTAAAAAAAAAAAATACCTGCTGAGAAGGGCAGCTGGGTGTAGATCGAGTTCACAAACACACCACCATCAGGTTTGACCTCGATGAGCTGATAAGTAAGAGAAAGAACAGGCAACTGTGAAGGATAACTATAGTCCAAAGAATAATAATGGTGATGACTCCAGTGATACTAATTAAAAAGGTACTAAATAAAAAAGCTAGGGTTTTTTTGTGATTTCAGTTCGTCCCTCTTTCCACTTTGTACAGTTTACACCTTAGGGAATTACATCATCATGGTTTCTTTGAATACATTTTTGTTATGAATTACACCCCTTACTGTTGTACTTCCAGTTCCCAACCTTAAAGCTCATGGTTTTTCCATCTAATTGGCTGAGAAAATAGCTTTTTTCTGCTTTGTGAGTAAAACATTTTTCTTAATGAACTTTCACAGTGCCAAATTTAAGACTGAGCCTGATCTGATTTTCATAACAAAATCAATTTCTTTTCACCTGATCAAAAAATAATATGTATTTATCACATATGCTGACCATTTGAGAAAGAAATGCAGTTCCCTGACTGATTAAGGCCTAGAAGCTTTGCTCCCCATATTTTTAGTAATTTCCGATGTTCATTTTACATTCTTACAGTTTGTCCTTTATTCATGTTGAGGGTCACTGTCTTTAAGCATGTCTCAGTGTCTGTCAGGCCACATTTGCGTAGTTCTACCAGGATGGTGAAGGTTTCATCATCATTACAGTGCTGAAAAAAAATGCCAAGAGTTATTTCATGAAAGGTTAATTACAGGAGCTTTCCCTGTAAAGTTTCCTTTCAACTCCAAAAATCATGTTTCAGTCTCTGGAGAAGACCCAGACTTTCCCAAATCCCAGGATTTCTTTGGCCTAAGATTCAGTTTTACCTTGTGTAATGATTAGGAATAATGAGAGAATTAGAATCTGGTTTTGCATTTTATTGATGATATCCATATTTGGAATTTTTATTCATGGCCACTTCTGTTTGGTTCAAATCTACTGCATCTCCCATCTTTCTGTAGCTGGTATCAATAGTAGACAAAAATTTCAGATAAAACATTTTTCAGGAGAACAGTATCATACAGCAATTTATTTTTTTTACTGAATTGTATGGATGGGGGAAAAAGGAAAGCAAAGGACAAACAGAAACCCCCCCAAAAGATCAAAACATTTCACTTACACATTGCTGTAATTAAATATTTTTATTATAATTAACTTTTAATTTTTCTATTCCTTTTGACTTATTTTTAAATCTGTTTAAAAATGTTTGAAACCTGAATGAAATGTGTTTGTTGACTGGGACCGATTTTCTGTATTTGAACTTCACAGAAATGAAATAAAAATATTAGTCTTACGAATTAAATTTTTTTTTTCCAGGACTGTTAGTGTAACTTTTCAGATTTGTACCATTTGTTCCAATACCATGTAATAGGATAACATGGCAAAAATTATGCAACTCAGTAAGAAAGCTGGATTAATCACACTGAAGAACGTAGACTACTAAGCAAGTTTTTAAAAAAGTCAATGCTCTTCAGAAATTACTACATCACACAACTGGAAATTACCCAGTAAACACCATATACGGTTCTATGATATCCTAATAGTTAACTGGTGATTGTCATTTGAATGGCAGTATATGTTCTAGTAAACATCTGGCTAAGTGAGAGACAAGTTAATGTCTGTATACCAAAAGAAGTAAGTTTTAGAAGGGTTGACTGAGATCACCTTTTCTTTCTATAAATGCATAAGGCTTTATGACCTATTAATATCTGATTCCCACCTTAGAAAGGACGTAAGTGCAGTCTCCATGGTAATTGTAATGTTTTTTATCATATGTGGTAATGTGCGAGCCTCCCTCTACTGAACATATTCCTGGGCATGCTGTGTCTTGGCAACTCCACTGGCCTCCATTACAGGTACTGGAAGAGAGAGAATAACATCAGCTAAAATCAGTAACAGTGGTCCAGAGTAAAAGGAATTACAGTGACATCACCTATTTTGCTACTGCTTTTCCCTTCAAGCTGTAGTTTGACACGCAGTAAATCTAGGTTTAAGACGTTCCAAACCTTATGAACATATGTAATAAGAATGAGTCTGGTATGCATTCATGTTGCTTATTTGATCGTTTTCCCTCTTTGAACAGGTGAACTCTGCAGCAACAGGTACTGGATGAGTAGTTACTTGTTTTTTGCAGCTAACATAAAGCACAAGGACAAATTAAAATCTCCTCTATTTTTTTTTTATACAAATATATCAGAAACTAAAAGAAATGTAACCCCACATCTACTCCTGATGCACTCTTTTCTAAAGTGATGTGGTACTACACAAGTACAGGATTAATAATTGTGAAATAAAGATTGTATTGTATCATCCCTTGCTTTCTCTAGAGAAAATAAATATTTGCAAATACATAAATGACCGCAACTTCATTCCCGTTAGAGAAGTCCAAATGTTTGAACAAAATAAAGAGGAAGTATTTTAATCGAATGGTGAGAAATCTAAATATTGTTAATCCCTGCTTTGATCACCTTGAGTTAGAGTGCAAAGTTAGTTAAGGCTGTTGCTAAATAAAACAAAGAATGTTCCTTAGGGTTATTTTCGAACTGTAGTGGTCAGTTAAATACACATATCAATTACCAATGATGCAATTGCATATAACAAACCATTACACTCATTAAATATACGAGAGGAAATAGTAAGATAGAAAAGTAACAAAGGTTACCAGGAATGGCACTGCTCTGAAAAAGAAGTTCCTGTAGCGTAGGTGTTGCCATTGTAAATGCAGGAGCACTGCTGTTGGGGAATGCAGCCAGAATTGTTGATGTCATCAAATACAGTCCCTAGTTTTAAAAAAAAGACAAAAACTTGATTAAAGAAGCATTTCCTATACACCTTTTTTGTTTGTTACAAATCCTACACAGAGCAGATCTGCAGCTGTTGTGAATGGATATACCTATGCTAGGACAGTAGGACTATGTCAACTTGTACAGTGAAGGATTCAACCTTTGTATTCTTAAAATCCACCTGTTTTGAAACAGGGAATTATTGTAGCACAGGTGGCCTGTTGAGAGACCAGTCTTGATCTGTTTGCTGTTCTGCTTTCCTGCTTTCTGAATACCACCTGTACATTGGCAACTAATTCAGATATCTTTTATCACCTGAGACATGACAAATGCTTATCACTCGCAGCTGTGAAAAATGCAAATACAGGAGGCTTATACTCCATGGAACCCGCCTGAATCCTACAGGTAAGCTGTTGTTCTTTGAGATCAGAGATATGAGTACATAGCAACTTGCCTGGAGGGCAGAAACAACCATCCATGCAGTGTTCTTCACAAAATTGAGATCGTTCAGGATTGGTGCATGTGTCAGCACAGGGAGAGCTGCATTCCTGATACTGCATGTTGTAAGGACACTTCTTGGCTGAAATTGTAAAGGAGGAGAAATTTTTTTCAGTCAAAATTATTTCTAGTTCACTGTAGATGAAAATGTTAATATTCACTTAAGTTTTGAAGCTAGATGTAAAGCCACACTAAACTGCAGATCCACTGCCAGCTCTCAAAATCTGCAGATTTAGTCACCTAGATCCATATTTCACTGTTGAGGTGTTCTTTCCATGACTGTCTGGTGCTGAACTGGCTAAATGACTGGGTTTCTGGGGACAGCAAGGTAATGACCCCAAGAACTCAGCAAGTTCTGTGTTTCTACTCAAGTCACCCTTCTCATGAACACCTGTATTGCCAGTGAAATGTAAGACTTAAATTCCTAAAGTTTTAGTATATTTGCATTTTTCAGATACCATTGGAAGGTCAAATAGTACCTCATGAGGTTTTGTTTTGGAACAAATGCTGGTGACAGTATTAACAGCTCAACCCCATAATCTAGTATGTGTTCAATTTGGTGCAAATCTGTGAAGATTACAGTGGTGCAACATCCTTACTACCTAGTAATAGGAGAATAAATGCTGTAGCCACCATGAGAAAATGAGAGAAACAGGAATACAAGCTAGCATGCCTCATTGTTTCTCCTTTATTTGCTTCCTCTACTGTCCCACTTAATTAAATAACAGTTTGACTCTTAATTAAAGTATCTATCTAAGTGTTTGATAGTGTTTAATCTAGTTTGCACTAAACCCCTTAGCTCTTTTGCTGAAATGTTCATGCTGGAGCTTGTACATCAGAACCCTCTGGAATCTTGAATGGCCTGTGGTTTCTCATGCATCCTCAGCATCATTTGAGAACTTGTTTGTTAGTTACTGAGCGTAAAGTAAGGCTGTCTCTGATACTTACGGCACAGTACTGAGGTTCTCCAGTTCAGAGGATGCCCACCAGCATGAGCACACTGCCGGGAGTATTCAGCAAAGGTGTCACAGATGCATGAGGCGTTTTTAGACTCTTCAGAGCGGCACAAGTCTTCTTGGCAAGCCATAAGGTACTCTCTAACATCAACTAGTTCATTACACTCGGCAAATGCAGAGCTGGTCAATGTTTTCTGGCATATGTCATCCTTGGGAGAAAAAAAAAATTAAACAGCTTCCAAAAAATAGAAAGAAGCAATTTTTTTTGGCATTGTCACTTTGTATAATAATTCTTTGATGGAATCTTATGTCCCTCTTTAAGTTGCTGTTGCCCAAGGGTTTTTCCTGTTGACCCATCTGAAGGTGTAGAATGGTACAGATAAGTTTGAACGAAAAATAAAAGAATAATCAAAATATCCTTACAAAATTATCAGTGCAATTAGCTGTCAGGGTAGAAGTGGTGTCTTCACAGTGTTCTGTTGGGCCATCCATTTTCTGCATATTCCCAAACTGCAAGGCTGTCATCTTAATATCTGTACAAAAGATGTTTAAAAATGAAAGTTTAGGGGGTTGTTCAATGTATCAGCCTGTTACCTTTCTCTCCTCTCAAGAATTCTGCTCAAGACTGGCTAACCCAGCTAGTTCCCTTCTGTCTTTAAATTTGATGATTATCTGGTCCATAGAAAACACTGTCTCAATTTACCTTGCACAGCACCTTGGAAAAAGTAAATATTAGAAAACAGTTCTCAGCGTATTACATCTAGATGCAAACTAAGATTTTTACCAGAAAAATAATGAACTGTTTTCAGATTATGTTAAGCCCATGCAGGGAAGAGAGAAAAGAACCTAAACAGGGATTTGGACAATGGAGAGCGCTGTGAGACGAGGTTTAGGAAAAAGAACGATAAAGATCAGATGTTATAAAGACTATGCAATTCAGCAGGAAAATGCAGATATGCCAATTTTAAGACAGAACTGAAACAATAAATGCACTGACTAGATAATACAATTACCTTTTGTTTTATTGAATATATTTCTATATTTATCTATGTTATTAGTAAAAATCTGGGTCATTTTTATGGGCTTAGCTGATTAGGTAAATAAATCCATGCATACAAGAAATATACAATCAGTTATTAGCACCAGTATAGATTTATACCTAAAGTATTAAATCTTATTATCTGATCTCTGTTATACAAATTTTTCAACAGAGATTGAATCATGTCTTCTGGGTAATCATTTAACAAGATAGGAAAGTGGAATTATGATGATGTTAAAGTTAAAAGAATAGAAAAAAAAGAATGTTGAAGACTGCAGAAACCAATTTTTATTATTTAAAAAACTTACTGTTTGAATAGAACTCATTGTAAATTGGAAAGCCATTGAAGTCCCCACAAAGTCCACAGGTCTGATTGGCATATTTCTCATTCAATTCCAGCTAAAACAATGGAGAGTAAGTTGATAGAAGTTAGTATAAACATTCTAAAATATATTCAAGATCACTGAAAGCACCTGCCCCGCTGCCTGTAAGTATTTTTCATCCGATCTGTGTAATTTTATTTAGCAATCTAATTCAAATCTGGGGGATAGAATGAAGACTTGGCTTGGAGCTGATTTACAGTGCAGAGTCCAAGTATTGATGCTATTGATGCAGACTTAAGTTTTCACTGCAATATCTATATTGCTCTCAGCCTCTTTCTCTCTATCCGCTCTTCAGAAAGAAAATCAAATCCACAGCAAAATGAAATTCTAAGAGACTGAAATTCTGCTAGAAAATGGTATTTGAAGCAATAAATAGGCCCTATTACACGCCAATATGTTAATGATGTAATGAAAATAATTTTTCACCCTATTTTAAGCAGACGTCTGCTAACCACTAGAAGTAAAGCCATGTAACTTTCTATAAGACTACCCAGATGCAAACCTATCTTTATAAAGAAAGAGCTGCTCAACAATATGAGGAAGGAAGGCAATAATAAGTCCCTAAGCAGATAGGGCCTGGCCTAATTGAAGATTAGCTCTGGTCTCTGAAGGTGTATACAGGTCCAGGAACAGTTCTTACCAGGATACTGTCATCTTCATTCCACATTAACATAATACCCATTTTGCTGGCAACTTTCATATAAATGCTGCTCTTCTCTATTGTAATTCCAGATTGGCTGTATGGCAGTTGAACTCTGGGAAAAGGCAGAAAGAATGCTGGGTATTTTCTGATCCAAATGTTTGATAAAGAGAAAAAAATAGCTCGTGGTATCCAGCATGAGTAGGGATTATAAAATAATACAGTTGTATGAAAAGAGAAGCGATTAAAAAATATGATGGTCCAACATCATCAAATATGGATCTGAATTTGGATCCAACCTCTCAGGATTTTTCATCCAAATTTTATTTTTGGGGTAATCTTTCACAAAAGAATTTATTTACTGTAAAAAGAATTAATAGCAACTTATTCGCTATTTATGTTGATAAAATTGTCAGATTTATTGAAGCACATATAATTTTTCCCCCTAAATACACAAAAGTACTTCACAAGTTTGAAAAAAAAAATATGTCTGTGGTTACCAAACAAGTGTTATGAATAAACTTACCTGATGCTGTTGATCATGACAGCATCCTTTGTTAGTTCAGCAGCTATGCCTTCAAGCTTCATTGTGATATGGCTGATTGTTGGAGCATTTTCCACCACTATGCGCCTAATTTGGATGTTGAAATCCTCATAGGGAGCGTTGCAATGGGATGCAAAAACGTAGTTACAGAGTCCAGGGAAGGAGAATATGTCTCCATCAAAGGTCTTGAAGTGGAAGTTGCCCCATGTGCTGCATACACG
Organism: Tringa solitaria; assembly: GCA_026413425.1. NCBI lineage: Eukaryota > Metazoa > Chordata > Aves > Charadriiformes > Scolopacidae > Tringa > Tringa solitaria. The sequence continues at coordinate 49,618,664 of JAOXJM010000041.1, read as the reverse complement.
GCCATTGTGAGCAGGATTGGAAGCTGTGAATTAAAAATAGCTGTAAAAAGATGACTTAACATTCTCAGCCTTAACGTGGTGAAAATCAACTTGTCCAAGGCTTGATTTTGTTGCTGAATAGTTTTCACCTGCTTACCTTCATTTGTTATTTTTTGACCATCTATCTGTTATAAAACTGTATTCATTCATCACTCATATCTATTACTCATGTACCCCTGTAAGTGGTTATAATTATGTTCAGCTACAGCTTTATTACTTGTCCACATTTCAGCTAAGGCAACAGTTCATTATGTTTCTTATCCACTCTCTTTCTCTTCTTACTAATCCATGACTTCCTTTACCAGGACCTTTCGCTATTTGTGTTGAATTCCCCTAAAATAGAAAACATTGAATATATTTAATTTCTTTTACTTACGTGTTATTACTAGATTTGTCAGCATTGGCTGGATGATGTTGACCTTAGATGAAACTGTAGCAGAAGCTAGAAAAAGGTAAGAAAGGAAACAAAAACTAGTATAACAATACCAAAATTTGCACCCAAAATTGACTTAGAAAGGACTAGAAAGTCAATATGCTGGCTCCAGTGCAAAATGTTAAATCTGTTCTGTTTTACACAGGCCACAGATCAGGTTAAAAGTGCATACTAGAATTCAAAATCATGATAGTTAAATCATAAGAAATTGCTTTCAACTGTGATGACTGCATTTTCTACCTTTTAATTTTGACTCTTTTATGAAGCTCTGTATTACTTCAGGAGAGCAGAAATTCACAGCCCTGCATATTGGAGTGCTTCAGACATGCTGAACAATACAAAGGGTTAAATTGTACTAAATAAACCTGTTACTGGTACAAAAACATCGTTGCCTTCTCATTATGCCCCCTCTGTCTAAGGACAGAATAAAACCTCTAATTATCCCCTTTGCTCTCTATTCAATATCTTTCTGTTAAGGGGCTGAAATCTAGAAATGACCATAAATCCATTGTACAGCATGATTGCAAATCATTACATGGTAAAAATCAATGAGATTTCCTAACATCAGACACTAACTTCACAGCTTGACAAAGTGGTCTCATTTCCTTGTTTATAAGTAACCAAACATAATGTAGTTATATTCCACTTTGATTTACATATTCATGCACATATGCATACAGCCTCTACAGACACACGTCTGTTTTCTTAGTTACCTGGTATTATTCAAACATAACCATACTGTGTGCACTTTGTAACTGGTATCTAATAAAGATCTTACTATTCTTATATAGAGAGGAGCTTGTTAATACACATTTATCTTTATTTGACATTACCAGCAATATGCTAAGGAGGTTTTTTTAGGCATTTTTATTATTTATTAGAGCCGTAGGAAATAAATACAAATACAAGTATACAGTATAGATGAACGTACTGTTTTGCTTTTGCTGAATGACCCCTGTGTACTTAATTCCTATTTCCTGTTGGATTTCAGTCTGGGCTCCTGTGAAGAAATTGTAAAAAGCATGTTAAGTACCATGCCCTGTATTTGAATTTCTAAAGCAAAGCATTTAGATAGGATCAAAGGACCCGGATACATCTCTTTAAGACAAAGGGAAAAGTCCTTTATCACATCAGAAAAAATCAAACAGGCCCCCCAAAAAGGTAAAATGTAATTATAGAAAGAGACTTTGTATTACAAATACATAGAGTTTGAAATCCAAATAATATTTCATGTATATCTGTTTTCTTTTTTTCTCTTAAAACTCACTACAAGGGATTCTAATGACTGGATCACAGCCCTTATCTCACTGATGTGCTGTTTCACTAATATGTGAAACAATTACAGGAAGAATTCACAAAATGTAAGAGAGTAATTTATTAAAATTGCTGTGCAGTAGCTAGGTAATAATGAGAAAAGGCAAAGAACTGGTTAAAAGAATCAAGAGACTTAGGGCTTGATTCAGTAACGTCAGTTTCTTTAGTGCCTAAGCATAGAGCCTTTTCTTCTGGAGCAAATCTAAAGCTTCTATCAGGGATCTGGATTCAATTTACAGCTGGATGCAAGAAGATACCACTGAGTGATAATACAAGGGCATGTCCCTGAGCAGTGACCCAGGAGAAGTAACCAAAAGAACCAGGTTTCCTGTTCTACCCCACTTCTCACTCTGAGATGGTTCAAATTCACATCTTCTCTGTGGAAACCTTTAAGTATCATACTGGAAGTCTATTTAACCAAGGGTTCTTGCTAACCCCATCTGAAGCTGAGACAGCTTCACGGTGCTGAAATCATGGTGCTGAAATCAGTGGGACAGTGACAAAGAAGGAAAAAATAGGCCATCAGCATGTGACCACGTGATTAGGGCACTCTGCTACATCAAAACTGTCCTATTCTGCCTTATTTCAAGGGTTATTTTTGTACCTCCAGTTAAATAGCTACTGGATCAACTATGTGAACTATCTTACAAATGAGTTCTCCTTCTCTCTGTTGCAACTCTGTAAGTTTTCAATTCCTTTCCATGCATGGCCCAGCAGTACCAAAGAAAGTATTGGTAAAGACTTTTGAGAGATGACAAATAGTGACCTGAACACTTTGATGTCTAGAAAGAGGCTGACCCTGAGCTCATAGGTTGATGCTCTAAGGTCTTGTCTTTTATTAGTAAATATGGCAGGCATCTCCTGTAAAAGAAACATGGCTACAAATACATTTTGTGAAGGACTAAATCCTGTTATCATGTGATAACGATGCTTGGAACGTGTTGACTAACATATACTGATAATCTGTCAAGTCTAAATCCTCAAAGGATTTAGGTGATGAAATTACTAATATTTGAATCTTGATCAGAATTATATGAATGAGCACTCTAGGTGTCTGGAGAATTTCTAGGTCAAAGAGTAACTACCTATGTAATTTAGTCCTAAATTAAGACCTTGTTTTCCTTATACATTAGATGGGAAGGGTTCACAGAGACAGAACTGGATCCATAACACCCATCTCACTGAAGAGAGAGCCACAGTAGTGGGAGAGGGGGAAATGCTGAAGTGCTTACATTCCTTGCTGAGCATTTCCTCTACTTAAGAACCTCATCTCAGATACCTCCATGACAGCTGGACAACTACTTTTGCCTTAAAAATTATGAGATCAGGAGCACATTTTTTATTTTAATATTTTTCTAATATAACTTATGGCTGTGCTTATCATGTAAGCAGATTGAGTACTTGATCCCAGAGCTGAAGGATGTCTGTCTGAAGGGATTCAAGGCCCTACTCACAAAGAGGTCCCCAGGAGACTCCTGGCTTTGGAGGAGAGGGTTCTGGGAAGCCTCACCACATCTAGAAGTTGCTGCAGAGTCTGCAGCTTTTAATTCTTTTCTCATTTAACTTTATGTGTGGCCACTAGGGATGTACAGAGTTTAACCTTTTTCCATTTCCTGTTAGTCTTTCAGTGTCACAGATAATATCATTAGGTAAATGCCTTCTTATCATTATAATTGATACTGATCAAATGAGAAAAAACTGATACTGATCAGGTGAGACAAATGCCTCTGTAAGTCTTACTAATAGACCAGAATTTGCTCTAATCCAACAGGTCTATATGAATCTCAGCAGGCATAGAATCATAGAATGCTTGTTTATTCTAGCATGAGAACCTTCGTAACAGAGCAAAATAGTATATACATGTATTTTGGTCTGTTAATTTTTCTCAAGGAAACAGCAGGGGCTTTTGTTTACTTAGCAAATACATCATTCCCAGGGAAATGCTAGCTGCATTGGTTTATTTAGCAGTTGCACAATACCACACTGTTGACCATTATAAAAATAAGTGTCTCTCAGTTGTAAGAATAGTCAAGGTAATTTACTATTCGATAATGTGGGATCTGACCTAATTATTAATAATATTTCTGGATGCATCTTGTTAAGTCTATATCCAGTTGCCAATCCACACATGCAGTTATGATTACAATAAACTTATGAAAGTTAGTATTTGATCCAAAATATAGAGTCAGGCACATAATGTTTGCGGAGTTAGCATGGGAATAAGCCAATATTCTTTAGCTACTCAGGATATCTGAAAATATTTTCCACAGAGTGTGATTCAAATAAAGAGAAGTTTGCTGGACACTGTGTAACCACTACTCATTTTTCAAAGCAATTTATCAGATTAGCCTTGCACAGTACAACTAACTTTCTTGTTCAATGAATGTCCAAAATGCTTTTGACTGACATTGTGTAATGCCTATACTCTGATTGTTGTATTTTGCAAAATGATGGACTGCATGTGTCAGATAAATCTCCCAGTCCTGGTCTCACTTAATATCAGTAATTTATATAAATATTTTACCTATGGTATTATCAATGCACATTTAGTTACTGAAAATTTTTGCCACAAGAATATTCCCTTTCAGTCTCTTTTGAAAAA
>JAOXJM010000041.1:49598832-49613734 GCA_026413425.1 Tringa solitaria | reverse complement strand
TAATGGTTCTTTTTGATTTTATCTTCAAGGCTGCCTTCCAAATGTAGTTATATGCCATAGTTTGAGGCAATATTAAATTAAATCAGCAGTTAATAGACAGACATTAAATATTTAATGAAAATAATAAAAAGAAAAAACAAACAAAAAAGAAACCTTGTTTCAATGCCACCATCTGTTAAGTGAAGCAATAAAATGAATATAGTTGTTTAAAATATATTACTATATCTAAACAGAGTAATTATTCTTTTCCTAATAAAAAAGAGAACTTCTTACCTATCTGATGGACGTAACAAACTGCTAACAGGAAAGCCCATTCTTGTACCCATATCCCCCTGCCAAACCCCATCTTGAGTGGAGTCTAGCACAAGGATGTCAGGGCTAAAGTTGGTCAGGAGGACTAGTTCACCTGTGTTCTGTCAGTCTTATATAGTAGGTAACTTTGGCTTCAGTCCCAGATTGATTCAGAGAGTCTAGAAAGGTGCGGTTTGGGGGATTTTAGCAAATGAACAGGTAAACAGAAGATGCTCTTCCTTCCTCAGAAACTAGCCAATGGTATTTGCATTTTGGGAGGAGAATATACATATAACTACGTATATTTTGTTAAGGTTCAGTCTATTAAAGAAATATTACATGATTGCAAATGAAACTTAACTCATCTTCCACAAATAACAGGTCCTGGAAGAAATTTAATTTGTGGTTGCTTTACAGTTAAGCAGATGGCATGCAAGTAAATATTCTAAGTTTTTTCAATACTGTAACTGATGCCAGGGAGCTCCTTGACAAAAAACGCCACTAATTTCTGAAGTCTGAAGAGGTGTGGAGTATTGCATATGTGGGGACCCAACATTAGGAAATCCCTCTGTGCCTCTTGGGGCAGCTAACCTTCTTGTAAAAAGAACAAACTGATAACCTTGAAGGGTCCTGTACTATCACACGGTCACACTGAGTATATGCTGTGGAAACCCATTTGTGTGGCATGGACAAGCATTAGGCACTTGTCTGAGGAACATTAAGCCAGCTTCACCTAGGCTGTATCCTACATTTATTAGAGAAGGGCTTAAACCTTGAAATCTACTTCTTAGTTATCTGCATAGTCTGATTTTGCCTTTTTTTAGAAAATATCAGAAGTAATTTCAGACAGCCAGCCTTACACCAGCTTTGTAGGAGAAAAAAAAATTTCGATTGATTATGGGCTGTGACAACATGGTGTTTCAGCATCATTCCTGTGTATTCCATCCACATCCAAGGAGCTATAAGGACCACAAATTAGAGAAACAGGCTATGAATCAGTCCTATAAGGCTTGCCAGTAAATGTTTAGTGTACTTTATTTTCTGAGTATTGTTTTTTTGCAGTACAAAGGGATTATTATTTTAAAAGCAAGAATGAATGCATATGACAATAAGCACAGATAGTATTGCTACTTCATGTCACTTTATCGTTCCTTTTTAGCTTGGCATCAGAGATAGGTAAGATGAGTTGCTCTGAGCAGATTTCTATATCTTTTGAAGGTCAATAGACCTTACTTTAATATGGCAAAAGACCAACAAGAATATTCAAAGTCAGTGAAACCTTTGTTTTAAAACTGCTAGGTTTGGCAAAAATGATGCACAGTCCAGCACTTGACATACACATAACATTTGTCCTCAGTTCATCTTCATCTTCATACTGCTGCCAGTTTAAAAGAATGAAGTTAGCTGATGGATCCAAAAATCTTCGTCATAAGAAATGGAATGAGAGCTGCTGCTTGGTGGGGGATCCAGCAAGGAGCACCTGGGAGGTATAATTGGGGCTGGGGAGCCACAGGAGAAAAAAAAAAAACCAACAAAAAACCAAAAAAGTATACTAGGATGTAGAGATGCAGAATGAACTTTCTTTGTGTAAACTGGGACAGTATTATCTTTTGTATGTCTGGTAAGATTCAGTTCAGCAGTCTATAATGATGTTTGTCATTTCTGCTGAAGCAGAGGAAGGGGAGAAAGTCAGGGAGGTGTCCTAATTGTAAAATATGATCACATCTGGATGCATAATTCCCTTAGGTTCTTATCAAAATCCTACCCTGTAGTTATAAATACAAACATATTGCCATAAAAGAATAGGAGAATCTAATACAATGTTCCCTTTAGGTGTTACTGAATTGAATTTTGTCATTTTTTTCAATTTATTTCAGTTCAGCCTTTATTTCCACTCTTTTTAGCACCAAATATATTAGATTATCACTCATTTAGTATTATAAAATAAACAAAAGAAACGTTCGGTTATGAAGTGTTACCTGGATTCGACTTTTGGATTGAAATCAGTGGTAGCTTACTATAGCAAGGCTGGGGTACTCAAGTCAACACATTGACCTGATATAGTATGAAACATGCTCCCTGTCGAAATATCCAGGATGTTTAATGAAGTTACATCTTCATAATCAGTAGTAAACTCTTTACACACCCTAGATCTCTACCTTCATGCTTCAGCAGACCAGAAGAAAAGAAAAGACTGGATTTCCTGCCCATAGAACGTTGTTTTATTCTGTGCCAGTACTCATAATGAATATAAATTCATCTGTACATAAAGAAGGCAAATGCTATCTTGTTTACGTGACCAGTTAACTGTATTAAATAAATATACACTAGTCTCACTCAACCAATTAAATAAACCACCCAACAAACTAGGCTTTCAGCAACTAATGTGCATATACCTTTAGCAATGGGCTAAATGTGATGGTCAGAAGTAGAAGAGCTTGCTACCCTTCCCAGTTACACCCAGCTCTGCAAGAGAGGAATAACAGAATACCGGGATCTTTTTGTGTTATTTTAAAATATTTGGAGAGAGTTTCTTGTTTCCAATTGGGTATACTAGAGCAAGGCATTACTGATAAAGGGAGGAGACTTCTGAGGGGGCAGTTAGTGCTTTTGATACTCATCTGGTGTCTGAAGGTGAGGAGGGTGTCTGTACCTAGGATGAATAGGTATGCCAGTGGGGTCCAGACTGCTTTTTCCCTTGCCCTGTCTATTCTACTGGAGTTGTTGCTAAGCCGAGTGCTAATATCAAACACTTCTTTCCTCTTCTAAGACAGTTTTTAGTTTTCACTCATTATAACTCTTTGTGACAAGAACAATGTATGTCAAACTTGAATATGCATTCAAGCTTGACTAAGCATTTACTAAGTGCACTGTATTATATAGCTGTTTTGAATCATAGAATGGTTTGGGATGGAAGGGACATTAAAGATCATCTAGTTCAACTCCCCTTCCCATGGGCAGGGACATTTTCCACTAGACTAGGTTGCTCAAAGACCCATTCATCTTGGCCTTGAACACTTCCAGGGATGGGGTTGTACCAGTTGTATTTGAAGGTGTTCTTCAAAAGATGTTGCTCAGATATTTTTCTTATAACTTTACATATTCTGGAGTTGTTATGATTGCTACTGCTCAGACTGAAATTTTTGATCTCAAGGGAGTAGTGACATTCAAATGGTGTCCAAGTGTCCAGCTTATCCAACCAAATAGGCTCTTTCTCTTCCACCCTCTTCACCACAAGGAGTGGGTGAAATTGGTAATAACAAAACAGGTACAGAATAAATGCAGGTCACTCTGTTAGGTTGAAAGTTATCAGGTTATGAGTTTTTAATGATTGCTGTGGGAATCATATCTGTTGATGAGAATATCACAAAACCCAGAAGGGTTTAAATGAACAAGTTCATTGATCAGGTGGGTGGGTGCTCCATGGTTCTTGTAGATTAAAAAAAGTAGTTGGAGGACTTCTGAGTTTCCGAGATGGTACAGTTAAAAAAGTTTACCTACATAGGTGGGCAGAAACAAGCTCTCTTCAGTTGTATGAGGCAAAAGAAACCCCAGAGGCCAGTTTTGAAGTATTTTAATAACAGAAACTTCAACAGTTGTCTTTATTGTTAACATACACCAGGAATCCACTAAGAGGACACAGTTTTTGTGTTGCTTGGCACTAAAACAAACCACTTTTATTTACAGGAGGGAATGTTCAGGGAGGTGTTGAAAACATCTTTGTTTCTTTCCTGCATTTTTGTCTGTTTTTCTCAGTTTTAATGCTGTGTGAAATCCAGACACTTACCTTGACATCTCAGTGTTAAACAACATGCACATTTATTTAGGATAGATCTAGAGTTGATATAGACCAGCTCATTTTATAGGATGTTATTGGAAATTAATTACAATACCCAAGGATCTGGCTGACAAATATTCTTCTGATTCTTATTTTGATCTTGTATCAAAAATCTATACCAATGGATTGGTCAATAAAAGTGCCTTTTGCAAATCCAATATATGTGGGTTTTGACCCATAATTCTGAAAATGTATATAATATCTCCAATTTTAAGTTTTCTTCCTGGTTTTGCATAGAAGTAGGGACAAAACTGGAGACATTTATTATACCAATTTAATGTAAAATTTCAAATGCCGGGTAAAATGTGGATATCACATATACTATGAATACTGTAATTACAACCTGAAAGCAGAAAATGTAATATGAGGGTGGCAAAGGCAAGCATTCAGACGTTAGGAAGTGGTAGTATTAAGACTATTAATGAAGCCAAAATTCATCTGCCTTCTGTGTTCAAATTACAACTCCACTAGTATTAAGAACTTCTACCTCCTCACAAGCATGATAAACCCAAGATAGTTGGGACTTGGGTAAAACTGCATTGTGCCTCAGATCTGTGAAGTCCTTGCTTGCCATGTGAACTGAGAAAATGAATAAATAGTTCTATTGGTCAGAGAAGAGAGCATTTGTTGTGGTGTGGAAAGTAACGTAAAGTAATGACGGTCTGCAATCAATATAAACCAAGTTGGCTTTAACTTAAGCAGAAGATCCGGCACACCCTGTCCACCTAGCTCTCTAGAGGTTTAGTTGCTCTCCTTGGCTTGTTATGCTCATGCTTTTCTCACCTTTCTTTGATAGCCTCAACCCTTCTTTCCTTCCATCAGTCTACAGGTGACTCACCAGAGTTTTGCTTTCCAGCCCTACCCAGGGATTCACACTCTCCACCCTTTTTTTCAATGGCCTGTTAACTTACCCCTGATAAAGATGTGCACTGCCACTGTGGAAAAAATGGTGGACACACTGAGGCCATAAGCTCCTTTCCCTGGTTCTTGAAATAGATGATGCAGTCTGTTTTCTGTTTAGCATAACATGTCACACCACTTCGGAAATCTCAGAGAGGTTTCTCCATGGAAAACAAAGCTGCATGCAGCCTCACGGTGAAAAATATATGGAAAGGGTGTTAAATGCTTACAGTGAATGGCAAAAGAGCTCTGTGTTGTATAAAGGTTTTATTGCTTTTTAGTTTGTTACAGTAACTTTAGAACTGGTTATGCAAGGTACTATGGAATGTGGAAGAAAACTCTGGCTGTGGAGATTAGATCATCTAAATGGAAAACAAGTGAGAGCTAAGAGTAGTGAAGATTAGAAGAAATTAAATAACTTGCCTCATTTATCACTAATGCCGTGACATTAGTCATAGTTCCTTAACTACAGAGTGACACTTCAAGTCAGTTGTGCTGTTGTCTCTTTTCTTGAATCTGTTTTAAAGGATTTGGAGCAGGAACCTGTAACTGGTATCTTGAACTGCTGGCAGGCAAGGAAGAGCTGTTGCTCTGCTTGCCTTAACTAAGGGTAATGAATGATGCAAGAAAAAGAAATGAAACTCACGTCTGATACCTTGGCAGCTATGGCTGCTGTGCATTTCAAATTGAATTAATGAAACTAATTGGACTAAAAGATCTCTAGAGGTCCCTTTCAACTCTGTCAAATCTGTGAATCTCTGAATCTGTAAATGTGGTCATTTGTGTTGAGGTTTTCAAATATAATAGCTCTTCTTAAGTGCACAGCTTGGTTGACTTCTGTGTGGTCAGTATATAACCTACTTGAGCTCAACAGATTCTTTCTCATTGTGATTCTTGCTCCTGGGCTTTAACTGTGTGAGTACTCAGCTGTACTGGCTGAATAATTTTTTAATCTAATTGCCAACCTTTTAAAATATCTGGAAAAATTTTCACTAGCTTTGCTATCAGAAAGTTGCCATGTCTTATCTCAGTACCTTTGATTGTTGGGTACCTTTTTTTTAAGTTGGGAAAATACGTATGTGTATGTGGTGAATCATTTTTACAAGGTTTCATGTCCTTAGGTTCATCATACACTTAATTCAGATGAAAGCATAACTTTTCCATTGCATGTTATCTGAAAACTCAGCTGGTAGGTTTTTCACCTTCAGTATTTTTTTGGTTCTCACAGTGTTAGGATGGTGTTTATAGCTCTCATTTGCTTTGTCTGGCTGGATGTCAGTTTTGTTTTCCTCTTCTGCATAGTGCTGAGAATGCCCTTCTGGACTAACATTGTCAGTGATGCTTTGTTATCTGTTTGGCATTCACTGTCCTATATGTTATTGTGTTTTTGCCTTGCCTCTACATCTTTTTTTCATTTAATAAGTTGCTTTTTCTGTGGGATACTAATACCATACATGAACCAAATCTGGCCTTTTGTATCCTTGCTGGGAGACTTAGATACAGTTCATTGTTTTCCTTTGTTCCTTTGTTCTCCGCAAGCTTGGCATAATTTTTTCTCCTGCCCCAATAATTACAAGTAGCCGCTCATTTTAATGATTCTTTTTTTCCAAAGCATTCTCAGATTTTCATTTGCATTTCTTTGTCTGCTTCAGAATCTGTTGTTGAATGCATTTTGGTGTATTTTTCCTTGTATTGTGAGGCTTCCTCAGAGATACTTGATGAATCATTTCTGCATCTGTTCCACAAATGACTGTTCGCATTGAGTGTGCTCATTAGTACTGCACATACCCTCGACACTTGACAGATTAAGTTTATGCCCATATTGGTAGGTAACTTAAAGTTCTGTCTGAAGACTGTATGTGTGGACCAGGCTCTAAGTATAACTCTTGTCTGCAGTGCTGACTGAAGTTAGAGACTCAGCTGAACTGCTGCTTAAGGAGTCAAGCTTATCATCGCTTATCTCCTTGTCTTCTCTGTTCTTCAGAGTAACAGAAGTTACCTGGCATCCATCCTGAGCAGACAAACAAAATGCAACAATTCAGTTTCCAGTTCATGACACTTCTGCTCCCTCTTTCCATCTTTATCACCAGTAGAAAGTATGAGACAAATCTAGAGGCTGACAAAAGTCTTATGCAGACTAACTTCTGCAATAGCCCAATAAAAGCTCAACATAGATAGTTTCATTGTGGGCTACCAAGTGTGCAGCAGAATCCATCTTTTTTGGGATGGCTGATGCCAATGGTCAGTGCAGATGACCACAGGGTTCCTCCTCCTGCTCTCCTCTGTGACATCCTGTTCTATCCCATCAGCTAAGATGATCCCATCAGCAGTTCCCAAGAAGTTGAAACCCACCTAAAGCAGAGCTGCTGCCATTTCATTTTCCCCTGCATTGGCTACACATATCCACTTCCTTCCTTGCTCCAGCCTTAAACCTCCACAGTGGTCAATGAATGATCTGGCTCCAAAATTTCACCTTGGTGTTCAACATTATCGATCATGAATTTAATTATTTTCTAAAGTTTTGACAATTATAGGAGTCAATCCTTTTTTGTGGTTTATGATCTATTGGTTCTCCAAATTTTTGGGTACATGAACTGAAAACACACCTTTTATAGATAACGTATTTTTGGCTTGAAACTTTGGAAGGGAGCTTCTAGGACTTCATATAAGCTCTCCTTCTCTTCTTGCAGCACAGCTATATGCTGCAGGAGCACCTGTAAGCCTTTTCCTCTTCCTACTAATTCTGTTTCAGTCTTTCTTCTCCTTACTCCTATTTCAATTTCAGAGCTCCTCTTTAATATTTAAAAATCACCATGATAAATGCGCTTCTTTCTGCTCAGGGGCAGAGAATCAGTGCTCTAGTTTAATTCCTCTTTCTATAGTTGTCTTTCATCAAATGCTTCCTAAAAGGATTTTCTGAATCCCTAGGTATTGTCCTGTACATAAGACATCACTGCGTATCTATGGAGTAAAGGGGCTGTCAGCTGTGTGGCTGTGGCTATATTACCCTGTTACAAAGCTCTTCATATGTTATCTGTCAAAACACTAGTAAGGACTAGATATTCAAAACACAGTCCAGCCTGGTGGAGAGTAGCAACTGCTCTCGGAGTATGTTCTGAAGCCAGCAAACAGAATTAGAGAGACAAATGGATATGAATTTGGTGTTACTTCTCTTGCCCCAGTCTAATCAGACAAAGAAGCTAGGCAGGGATAGGGATAAGCAAGCTTCTGCTTTCCATAGACTGCAGCAGCATCCTTGAAGACCAAGCAAGAATTGTGGACAGCAAAGTGCTGCCTGCAACTGTTGGGGTAGGTAAAGCAGCTGAACTGAGTTTCAAACCACTTGCAACTCATCCAAAGTACTGAGGAAAGAAAAGCTGGGTATTTCTACTTATGTCTGTCTCAGTATGAACATGAATAGGACACAATTAATGGTAAGAATCTTGATATTTCTCTGACTGCACTGTTAAACTGCTTCTACTTACAGCAAAAGGTTTCAGAGTAATAGAGCTGTATTAGTTACTGTTATTCTTTCACTGCTAAGGTGAGTTTTAATTTTAAGTATTGTTCCTTACAATCAGAATATGTAGAACAACTCATACTTGGTTTAAATTAATTGCCATTCTGCATATGGTATTTAAGGGTAAATCAAAGCACAATGTTGATGGATGTCATGCAATCAGGCTTTGCTGTGGTAAGGAATGCAAGTCACCCATGTATTTATTATTTGTACATTGTAACATTTTGGTGTATGCACATATATGCATGCTGCTCTGCTAGTTTACCATAATGGAGGTATTGCAGCTGCTGAAGGAGATAATCTTGATAGCTGCAAGGGGATTTGTTTCTTCACTTCTAGTTTCAAATTCCCAAAGAGAAGTTGAAATGAATCAGGTTTCATTTCTTCTCCTTTCTGTAGCGTACATCTGTAAAGAAGAAGGGAGTCTTCACAACTTCAACAATTTTATTTCATCCAAATTAAACTGTATTTTAGGACCACATTGAATAATGGTTCTGACTGATCTGTAGAAACAATACAAAGAGCGGCAAAAACTGTTTTTGCAGCTTTCTGAACATAATGAGCAAAATTCTGATCTCATATACATTCTTGTATGTCATACCCTGCCTGCATGTACCCTGCCTTCAGAGAAGAAGCTTGAGAATCAGATTAAATGCAGATAGCATGGTAGTAAAGTGGCTTAATGAAGACAGGAGGTTATACAATGCTGACAAGGTTTGTCTGAGATACTAAAGGTTATCATCCAACTACTTGCCCATCACAGGCTATTCATGAAACTTGTGTCACTGCACATAGGATCTCTTCAGATTTGTGGGTTAAGGTATGAAAGAAGGGTAGACTTTTATATGAAACCCGGTCCCTGGGAATAAAAATCTTGCTGCCATCCCATTGGTGAGCTTGTTAGTTGCCTGCCAGGAAACAGTAGGCAATGGTGTGAAGGGCCACACACTGCTGTGAATTTTCTCCGCCACTCTTTTTTCCTTTGCTCATGCATCTCCATGCACCTCAGCTGTATATTCTACAGAAGCCCGCTTCTGTACCTAATTCCTCAATCCCACTGCTACCCACAGACAGCAAACAGCCTCTTCTGCAACTCCAAGCTGTTTGTACTCACCTACGTGTCCTTCCAAATGGCTTACCAACTTCCTTTTAAGCTCAGCCTCTGCTGCCTGCAACAGCACTGCTTGTACAGCAGTACTCACCTTGCCTATTGCTTTATAAACCCCTCCACACAAGAGCATCTCATGTTTTCTGACCCGTCATGGAAATAAGATCCTCGGATACATGCTTGCCGTCTACTCCTGAAACAGCCTCTCTTCTCAAGCAATGTTTCTGGCTGCAGAAGCATGTCTTGCCCTTCTGAAAAGGGGAAGTGGAGAGAAGCATAATATGGATATAAAAGAAGAGGAAATACCAGGAAAGGAATTAGAGAAGCAGAATTATAGCATTTCTTCCATAAAGATATGTCTTCCAGCTCTGATAACAACAATTCCCAGCTGCAGCTTATTGTAGCTCAAGTAACTACTCAAACCTGTTAACTCTATTCTTTTGATAGCACCTAAGTCATGAGTAAATATTAAAGTAGCTTATTAAATAGCATTGCATATAGAAGTTCTTGAAATTTCCCATCATAATGAAAAAAGGAGGATACAGGTATTTTCATTACATGTTTTTTAGGATATCCTATACCCATACTATTCTGAGATAGTTTAACTCATTGTCTAAATAGAGCATAATATTTAAATTGATATACCTAGTGCTTAAGACTAAGATGAAGCATTTTAAATAATCTGTCAAGATCTCCCAACTCATCTGTTGATGGGGTAGGCAAAGCAGTTTAACTGTTTCAAACCACTCGCAACTCATTCAAAGTACTCAGGAAACAAAAGCTGGATATTTCTGCTTATGTCTGAGTTTGGACACAGATAGGACACAATTCACAGAAACAATCTTGATGTATATTGCAAGAAATGTTATTAGAAAAGGTATCAAAATAAATTGACTCTAATTCAGAATCAAAGTAGTGGTGTGATTGTTAGCAGGAATCTGGTGGGGCTATGGACTCTTACAGAAGTGGCTATGGCAGTGTGCTTAGTGTCAGGAGTCCTTGGATTTATTTTGAATTTTACGATTTCCTTGCAGAATGCCAATGTACAAAATTCCTCTGTGTGTCTGATTTCCCTTCTATCTTTCTTTTGGCTAAAATAATTTTATCACAAATGTCTCAAGAAGGAAGTAACAAATTTTATATTTACATACTAGTATGATAGGAACTTGATACTGACTTACTGTAATAAAAATCCTAATTATTGAAAATTTCTAATTAAAAATGCTAACCTTTTTCACCAGATTTTGGTGTGCATAGAGTAGAAATGGGCTCTTCCACCTGCAATGATTTTGTTGTATCTTGGCGCTAGGAGCAAATTAAAGTATCTTTCAGGTTGTCCCAATCTGAGCAAAGGAAATAACCCTCTTTTGTTCCACTCATGGAAGAAGTGTTCCACCTCCTGCTTTGACTGTTTTAAGTGATGTTCAGATTAAGCCAAACATGTGCTCTGCCATGCCTTCCACACATGGATGCATATGCAATGCCTTATAGCTATCCTCTGTGGTTCACGGGTTAGTATCACAGCAGCCTTGACTTTGGTACAGTGGTTCTGTGACGTTTCAAATGATAATTTCAAAGTAACACATACAATTTCAAGCCACAAACTTGGCCTACTCAAGGACTTTCTAGGCACATTTTTTACTTTTGTGAGATAAATTGAATTCTTTCTGCTCCCTTTCAAGTTGATAAGGAGTTTTTCCATTGCATTCACTTTGAACATAAACATGTCAACAGTGAGGGAACCTTTTGGGACTATTGTATGTGATAAAACATGTTGTTGGGTTAACATCTGACACACCTTAATTGTGAAGGTTAGAGTGGTCTCAACCAGAGCACATACTGTATATAAACCCTGGACAACTCAGTGAGTTTATCCATTTTGTGCTACTTTGGTTCTAACAAAAGCAACACCCTGTGTATGAAGATCAAAGAGAAATAGGACTTTGGGAAAGAATTTCCAGTTTGACCACTCATGAAAGAACTGAATGAACTCATTCTGTACGTCAGAGACATTAGCTGTACCCAAGACGACATCTGGCTGTACAATTATTTGTCAGGATATTTGTGGATCAAAACCCTATAAAAGTTGTGAATGGAGCAAAATGTTTGATATGTTATATTTTGAAACCAAGGAGAAGAGAACAGAATAGAATAGAATGTCAGGAAACTCATGGTTGTTCTTTTGGGCGTACCCGCTAGTTAGTCACTATTCTAGCTAATATTTGCTAGTAAAGAGAAAGGAATGTAAGTATATTTATTCATGCAATTTAGTTAGTTCTACACTAAAATTTATTTTAAAAAAATCATTTTCTTCAGATCTTTCTTATCCATTGGCCCTTGAATGTTAACATGGGAAAGTTGTTCTTCTGGGCTTACAGGCAGGAAGATTATCTGAACTGATTTAGTGAAGAACATCTTGGGAAAAGAACTGTCTTCAGATATTTTTTGTGTGGTCCAGAGATCCAAATAATGAAAGTAATGAAAAAGATCTATGCAAATTCATATTTTTCTTAAATTATGCTAATTTGTTAAAACATAAGAATTTGAGCTTACATTTTAGTGATTAACCTTAGATATCCTCTATTCTTCACAGCTGGGTAAGAATTTAATATATGTAGATCATTATTCATCTCCCACTGAAATCAATGAAGAGACTTCTGTGAAAGCTTATACAAATTTTTATTAATTCTTTAATAATGTGTACTTTGATAATGATTGTATCCTACCACATGTTGGCTTATTAAGTGGGCAAAATGCTTCCTATCACAAGGCAGAGTATAACGCAGAATTGTGAAACTGAATGACTGCACATCTACTGACATGAATTATTATCTTGAATCATCAGTTATACATTAGCTAGAACATGATCGAGTCCAGTTCTGATTTGCTCCTGTATCTTTACCTTATAGCACTGCCAGATATGTTTATACAACATTTTTCATGCTAAGACCCTCTTTTCAATTGCTATGACTTAGTCAAGATTTTAATCATCTAGTTGACATTTTACAGACTTTTGATCTACTTGTGCCAGGTATTTTTGGAAGGAGGTGGTGAAAATATTTCAATTAGTATTATCCAGCTGTTCAGAATGCGGTAAGAGAATAAATCGCTTGATATATCATTTAACAAATCAGTGTGTTGCAACGTAAGGGAATTTGGGGGGATCTGGTTTCTGTTTAAAAAGTGTGTCTTGACAACTATACTTTAAAAGCAAAACATTGTTCATTAGAATTTAGCAAAATTCAAGTTGCTCGTACAACTGCTGTTGCCATCCTAGAGTGATACGTTTAGCTCAGAGAGATCCCGGTATTTCTATTGTGTGGTAAAGCATTTAACGGATGCCAAATCAAACTCTTAACCTTTCTGTAATTCAGCAGAAAAGTAAACTAGATACTGGGAAACAGAATCAAACTTTTCTGATAAATACGTGTTTGCTTTGCTAATATGTTGGATGTCTTTTCCCCCAACACTAACGTAAAAGAAGAACATTAGGTAAGTCGGTGTTGGTTTTACCCAGATGAGCACTGCTTCCACTCTGTTCATTTAGTATAAGAATGACCACAGTAGATGGGAGGAAATGTCCATCCAACCCAACACCTTATCCATGGCAGTGACCAACATAGCACATCAAGGAAAGAGCTGAGCAAGCACAAAGTGATAATCCTAAAGAATACCCTCCTATACTCCAAAAATACGTGGCTCAAGGTAGCCTGATGTGATGCCTTTGGGTTCGATATCTCTATGGCTCTGTTGCTGTTTTTGTTGTTGTTGTTATTAAGTTAAAAGGGCATATGGATCATGGTTTCAGTCAGTCTGGAGAAGCAGAAAACTTAAAATAGAAGTTAAAAGGCCTTGGAGCATGACTTTTTGTTGCAGCTCAACTATTGCCAGCAGATGAGCTTCCTCTTCACTGACCCTTTGGTTTTTGCCCTTTGCCGTTGCTGTTACTGGACTATGAGTGTGACTCTTACAGAAGCCAAAGGGAGATGGAAAGTGGAGCATTGACTGGGAAAGAGAGAAGAGGAAGGAAGTGGTACTTGGGGATCATAAAGGGAGAATAGCTAGAAGGAATGAGTGAGGAGACAGAATGCAGAAAGGTATCAGAGGGAAGTGGGTACATATGGATGAGTGAGGAAGCTGAAAACGTGGGTGAGTTAGCAAGTGAAAAAATGAATGGGGTAATATTATTTATACCTCAAGATCCTGGGGGTAAACTAAATTAAACACAACCAAAGATACTGGCTGGCCTTTGGGACTGAAAGAGTTAAGCAACATGTTATAAAGAATTCCTTTTGCTACTGTTCTGGGCAAGCCATAGGAAGGACGTCATGCTTCTGAATTTTATTTGTTTTGGAGGTGGTGCGCGGACATCCTTGTATCTCAAAGTCTCCTTCAAATGACATTGCTTGCTGGAGTTTAAGAGGTTTTTGTTCCTAGTCAACTTTGATCTCTCACCTCTGGTGACTACTCTTCAGCCCATGAACACTGCGACTATTGTCCTAAAACTAGCAGAGTGGAAGCCATAATACTACAGAAATTACTAGCAAAATCTCAGTTTCAAGCAGTTATCTGTTTCCTTTAAGCTTCATAAACAGCATAGGTAACCTTAGATGCCTACGCCTGTTCTCCCTCTCTGTCCTCTCTTCCGTGTCTTTATATTACCTTTTATCTCTAAGAATTCTCACATTTCATGTTTGTACACCACAGCAGAGAGTAATTCTATGCCACTCTACTACAACCACCACCATGGCTTAATAAATATCTAGATAAATAATAATAGGACAATGCAGAGAGATGTAAGCAAAATGAAACTCTAATTTAGTTTGGCAAAGCATGTATGTGCATATTTCAAAGAACTGATTCAGACCATAGTATGTTTTAGTGCCTAGCACAGGAAAATCCTGGTTCATGTGAGTGGGGTTCTTAGCTGTTAGCATAACACTAATGCCAAAGCAAGCACTTAATTTATTCTGAAATGCATGTATTCTTTAACTACCTTTCTAAATAGGTATGTGGAATGGAATTGGGTATTAAGTGTAATCTCACTTTACAGACAGTAATCCCAGTTGTTTTGACACAGCTATTAATGAGTTTGGAATGTCATAATTCTCAAGAATGTTGCTGAGTTGACAGCTAAGAACCAGTACCCCACAGCCCCCACAGCCCCCAAATGAAAATATTCTTAATGAAATGCAATCAAAAAACTAGGAAAAAAAATCAGACCATGCTGGGGGTGGAGGCGGGG
>JAOXJM010000041.1:49573987-49588159 GCA_026413425.1 Tringa solitaria | reverse complement strand
CTGGGTAGCCTATTCCAATGCCCGACCACTCTTTCTGTGAAAAATTCTTTCCTAAGATCAGCACCAACCTCTCTACAGTGTCGTTTCAACAGGTACAGACGCTGCTACTCTTTTCTGCTTCCAACCCTCCAATGGGGCAAATAACAGTGAGCTGACCTTGATAGTCATAGCAGTAGGTATAAGCAAGAGCCTCTCTCTATACCATTCCTTGGCATAAATTAGGAACAGTCAGGTCTTATCTCTGTGGAAGCTAAGTGTCTGGACAATATGCTGTTAATCTCAGAGAGTTCCACTAGTTAGAAGAGACTTAGCTAAAAAGTAGAATTACTGAACAGAAAATTGGTTCAGTTTTACCTCAAACCAGAACACCCTGTTACTCCCTCTACTGAGCTGTCCAAACTGTAGACAAGGAGAAAGGTCATCACCTTTAATTTTTTGCTGTTTCCCCTTCTGATAAGAGGACAGTCATTTGTAGGTTGTGTAAAACATGTGGCTTGGCATTATACAATCTACAGTCAGATCTGTGTATAGTGTAATTAAAGCTGCATAGTAACCTGTCAAAACTTGTAGATTTACAACAGCGCAATTTCAGGTTTGAGATTTACGTGTGTTGCAGTGGGCTCTAAAATATGAGCCTAACTGGTTTGGAATACTTTGGATAGTCTGTCTGTCAGGTAAAGAACTTGCTTACTGGAAGGCCACTAATTGACAGCATCTGAGGTGATGTGCTTGGAACAATTTCAGTATTTATTTTTGAGTGCCTTCCATTCAAAGCAGTATCAAAGCTCTTTAGGGGGTTAGGTACCACAATCTGGATTGAGCAGCCCTGAGGAGAAAGACTTGAGGGTATTAGTAAATGAGAATCTCAACATAAGCTGACAATGTGCCCTCGCAGCCCAGAAAGCCAACCACATTCCGGGCTGCCTCAAAAGATGTGTGGTCAGTAGGGTGAGGGATGTGATTCTACTCCTCTCTCATAAGACGCCACCTGGAGTACTGTGTCCAGCTTTGGAGTCCCCAACATAAGAAGGACATGGACCTGTTGGAACAGGTCCCAAGGAGGGCCACAAAGATGATGGCTGGAGCACCTTTCCTATGAATACAGGATGAGAAAGTTGGGGTTGTTCAACCTGGAGAAGAGAAGGCTCCTAGGAGACCTTATAGCAGCTTTCGAGTACCTAAAGGGGGCCTATAGGAGAGATGGGGAGAGACTCTTTATCAGGGTGTGTAGCAATAGAATGAGAGGTAATGGTTTTCAACTGAAAGAGGGGAAATTTAGATTAGATACTAGGAATAAATTCTTGACTGTGAGAGTGATGAGACACTGGAACAGGTTGCCCAGAGAAGCTGTGGATGCCCCATCCCTGGAAATGTTCAAGACCAGGCTGGATGAGGCTTTGAGGATCGTGGTCTAGTGAAAGGTGTCCCTTCCCATGGCAGTGAGGTTGGAAGATGGTCTTTAAGGTCTCTTCCAACCCAAACCATTCTATGATTCTATGACATTTGACCTGGAGCTATTGAGAAATGGCTGTAGTAAGATGGGAAGCAAATATTTTATGCGGCCAGCAACTCTCATGTGAGAGATTCAGTGCAAAGTCAAAGGAGACATGCTATAAAATGCTTAAAATTTATTAATCATCATTACTTTTTTCCATAAAGAACAAAAAAAAAACAATATTCCAAAACAAAATAGAAGAAGGAAATATACCACACCCAGATAACGTGACTATGACTAAGAAATGAAATAACATTAATTCTGAAAGAAATGACCCAATAAATCAATTTTCCAAAAACAAAATAAATAGCAATGGTTCAACTTTTAAAAGCTTTCTAGGAAAGAATTTACATATATTATTATTAATTATTATTATTATCTTGTGTTTACAAAAATCCTTCATATGCCCCCACTGGCAAAAAAAATAATATATATATACTTCTTCTGTAAACAGTTAACCACAAACAAAAAGAATTCCACAGATTCATACAGTTACTATGCTGATGGTGTTATGTAAACAAAGAGTAGTGTGCAGCAGCTTCTTATTATGGGATTACTTTCTTTTTCTCACATATAGGGAAATATGCCCATCATAAATTGTTCAAAATATTGAAATTTATAGTTTTGAGAAGGTATGTCTATTTGGAATCTAAGATTTCCTTAATCCAAAAAAAAAAAAAAAAAAAAAAAAAAAAGAAGAAACTGACAGGTACAGTTTTCCTTGGCTTTTGTTTGCTTCTTTTCTGGACTTTAGCTTTTGATTTGTCTCGATAAATTGCAATGAAAATGTTATAAAAAAGGTCAGTCTACATGAACAGAAATATTAGATATTGTCAAGCTTATATATTATGCCACCCCAGGCAAGGTTCAAGCTAGATAAGAATGTTGTTCTCAGAATAGACTTTGTGCAAGTGTAAATCCAACTCTCAATCTTATGGTACAGCACTTCTCAGAAGACAAACAAACAGAAAATGTCAAAATGACCTTATGCTGTACCTCTCATATATGAAAGAAAAAACATGAAAAACAACAGGAGATATATTGGTAATGAAAACTGAAATAATGTAGTCAGACACATTGAGTTTGTACGCAGAAAATATCATCTGTTCATCAAAAATTTTAGCTGCTTTTGACACTTGTGTATTTTTTGAAGTTTTTTTTTTAGTCTTATTTTCAACCCTTGTTTGACAACTTCTCTCTAGTTCTAATTTTTGACATTCACTTCTTCCTGAGAGGCCTTTATCTGGTTTGTTGCCTGTTGGCTGCTGTCCTGGGGAATGCACTCAGTGTTAACACAGCTGCATTTCTCCACATAGGTGTATGAGTGATCAAGGTAGGTTCCATCACTGCATGTCAGAGTGACCTTTCTTTGACTGGTCTTGATTTCCTGACAACATGAGCATTTATGTTGCATCATGTTTGCCTCTGGAGAATATCTGATTGAAAAACCAACATAAGAGAAAGATTCAGAAATTATTTGAGAAATACCATTGTCCCTCCCACCCATTACTACATATAACCAGAAGCTGTGTGATTGCATGTGGGACTATCGCTCAATATCACCTTCTTATAGTATTGTGGTGAAATTTATGTTGCTCCTCATTGTAAAAAATTATGGATTCAGCAATTCTTTAAGACACAGAAATAGTACATTATTTAATCCTGATCACATATTAAGCCAGTCCAAAATGGGAGAATAGTGAGAAACAAATAACATCACTTTTACATGGGCAAAACCAAAACTTGGGTCTATTCACTATGACACCAAACAGGCTGTTAAAACATTGTGAGTCTTGTAATTAAGCTAAACCAACATCATCTGTTGTTGTATCTGTCTGTTACAAATATTTCTTAGCACAATGGAAACAGCTGGTGACTGGGTAGTTGTTGGGCATACTAGAAAATCACTTGTGATTTGCTTTATGTAACTAGTGTAAAGAGAAGACAAGAGATCACAATTTTCTTTTGTACCACTTACCGTGAGGAAGCATCACAGCTGCCTTCACAGTATGTCATCTCAACAGGTGCAGGAGATACACATCCTTGATATTTGATGACAGTAGTAGTATTGTGCTTCTTGCAACCTGAGGTTGTCACAAACCAATGGAAAATAGGTTAAGATATATGTTCATATAAATAGATATCTGTGTATGACAGTTTATAGTACAAAACTGCAATGGATGGAGCTGAAATACAAAAATAGGTCACAGTGTATTTCTCTTTTAATTGCTAGGGGACAAATGATGACTCTTGCTGCTTGTGTTACCAATGAATGAAAAATTCCCTTTTGCTTCTGCAACTTTGGTGCAGAGTGCAGAAATAAAGAGCAGTGCTGTGGCAACTGCTCAATGCATACCCATTTGTTTACCTCTTCTGTCTATGCATCTACCATGCAAGATGGACCGATATACCTAATAAGGCACATATTATCAGTACTTACTCTTAACAAAATTATCATTACTTACTCTTCAGATTTTCTTGGCACTTTTTACAGCAGCCATCGTCAGATAGTATGATGTCATCCTTGAGTGTGAAAACAGAAAAAAAGCGTCAGGTTTCATATCTGCATACTAAAACAGAGACTTCCCCAGCTTCCTACATGTCTCTGGCAACAAAAATTTCTTTGTATTGACATGGAATCTAATTTCAAGCAAGGCTAAATAGTAAGGATACATAACTACTTCAATACTAATAAAACTTCTTTGAGAGCTGATATTGAGGGGGACTGAAACTGTTTTTCTCTCATTAGAGTTCAGCAGTAAAATTTCAGAAATAAAGCTTGTAGCACATCTAGGATATTTTGAGTGACGAAAGTCAATACAGGTGAAGGATTATGTCAGACAGGGTAACAGAATTAATGAAATAACTGACTCTACAGATGTGTGGGGCTGGTTCTAATGTATCTTGAGTTGTTGAATGATGTTTTGAACTTAAGTAGCTTATTTTCCTTCACCTTTTCTCTCAATAAATGAATTCTAAACCAGAATTTATAATCTTAAATAATTGATGAATACAAGTCCTATTATTTTTCAATAAGATTCTTGCTTCTAGGTCACCTGACACTTTTGGGAATCCAAAAGATTATGCTGTACCCTTTTCTCTAGTGCCCAGTTCTCAGTGAGGATTGATATATCACCCATTTTAATTTTGAATTGTTTCTCTGAAATGAAATTTGATGGGCACCAGATTCAGTGAGGGTAAAATGAGAGCTACGTCCTGTATGGTGTTTCTGCTCTGTATTTTCCTTGGACGCCATGATCATTCTATTGGTGGTGTTAGCCACTGCAATCTTTTCAAACATGAGAACTGGTAGAAGAGTACTTACTGGATCACAGTTGTCAGGGTTAAAGACAGGACAGCTTTTCTGTAATATGACTTGAATGAACTGGTCATCATATTTTTCACATGTGTAAGTCGTACAGTTTTCACCAGGAGGGTTCCAGTATTCTCCAACCTGAAAGCAGTTAAAGTAAGTAAAAATCTTCTTAGGTAAAACAGAAATACCTCCCACCCCCACCCCACTGCCTGTCCAGTGTCTTATAATTACTGCCTACTGCAGTTTGAACAATTTTGTTGAATTTTAGCTGATAGTTACTTATCATATTATCATACTGCTGTCTTTTTCATTAACCAAGTGAAGAGACTGTATTTTTATCTGGATAAGGGCATCCTTTTTGTACAAATAGGATAAGTATATGGACTCTTTTAGAAAGAGCACCTTGTGTTTCATGGATTTTGTCATCAGAATTTATGGGTATGTCCATTCACATATATGTCAGAATTTTTGCTGGCTTCACTGACTCATCCTGTCCTAAGCTCTCAGCTAATTTGAGATGGACAGTTTGGAGCAGAAATCTACCTCCACAGATAAAATTATCCTTTGAATAAAATGGGTGCTATATTTTCAGAGCTGAAGGCAAATAAGGGCCCATTTCTTTGACCTATGTATTATTCTACATTGAATTCTGAAAGTCATTGTTCAGTTCACAGTTGCTTCCAGAAGCCTTTGTTAGGACTGGAGTTTCAAGGTTCAAAGTATTGTTCAAGGTGTGTGAGATAGTCAGTTCTCTGCTTGAGTAAGCATTTGTCTAACATGATAAAAGATGCAGCAAATAAATATGACAAAGACGGGAAGAGGAAAGAGTAAAAAGACTAGCAGAGTTCACAAAAACGTGAACTAAAACAGGGATAGTTACTTGGAGCATGCGTGTAATGTTGTCTCCCACGGTTACTATACAAGCCGCTGCCTTGCACGTGCCGCAGCACTGTCCAGGTATCTTTGTATACTTATAACCCTGTTTTGAAAGAAATAGAGAGGAAATGACATTGAGTCAGAACACTGACCTTAACTGGTGGATATTTGAGCAGAGTAGGGGTATGAATTACTGACAACAAAATATCACTCACCACTGGGCAGTATGTGTCACAAATAACAGGCTTGCACTTGACAGTGGCGTGGTGAGGGCTTGGGTAAAAGGATTCAGAGCAGGTGCATTCTTCACAGGGGCCTGATGGAACGATACCTCCAGGCTAGGGGAAGTCAAGAAAAAAAGTCATCATTAGTCAGTAAAAGCAAGTTACTTTGTTTACATATGTCACAGACTATACAAAGCTGAATGATATATGGGCTAAACTACCCTTAAATACAATTTTGATTGCTTTATTTAAGCAGTGTTTCTGTTGGTAATATCAATTTTGGAATTAAATTCTACTAATGCAGAAAGGAAAGAAGAAAATGCTTTTGCTTGGAGCAAGGATGCTCTATGCTGACCTCAATTAAATAAGTTTTATCTCACGCCTTTCTGCAAAATATGATCCATGATAGGATTCTCAAAAATATTGTGTTGTGAAACTATGTGAAGGTGCATTTTTATAGGGAGTCATTGTGTGTACTTACTGCATAGTAGGTTTCATTGACTACACAACCAAGTCCTGTAAAGAAGGAAGAAAGATGATGTCATAGAGGAGTAAGTTTTAAGAAGCGCAAGTACCTGAAAAAATTGCAGCTTTGTTGGCCCAATATGATAACACAGATAACTTGCATCTTTCTCTTTTAAGTTTTCTGTATTCATAAATTCAGAGAAATAGAGCTGTGAATGACATATGAAGGTGCATAGTACTTACTACATTCAAAGGTAGGACAGCATTTTCCAGGCTGCATTGTTGTGACTACTTCCTGTCCTTCTAAGCACTGGAGTGTGACCTCAGGGCAGAGGCTAGTGTTGCAGTCTATTTAATGCAAGAGAATATAGAAAATAATGAACTCAGAATTTTTAAATGAAAGTAATTTTGTTTTGCACGAACTTCAGAAGTTTTCCCATGGGACAAATATGGTGGTGTTTACACAGGCTAGTTTAATGACTAATTCAGTATATTTGCCCGGCTATTTTAAAGTGAACGGGCTTTTCTATAACCTTTGTAAAACAAAGCATTTTCTGAGAAGAATAGAGTAGTGATTGATGGAAAGAGATAGATTCAAAGAGAAATTTGTGCCAACTGGGAAATCTGATGACTTTCAGAGGTTTGGGAACTTTCCTGAGCAATTCTTAAATGTTCAAGACTTTTTTTTTAAGTTAAGATTTTTTTTATGCTGGTCTTTGAAACAGAAAATGCTTTGAATATTTTTTTAATATTGTTTCAGCATTAAAGGTTTTCAGTGTTAATTTACATTTACTTTTCAGTGTCTAACTACATGAAATATCTTGAACTTATTTCTCTTCATGCATCTAGTAAATACTCTGCAAGAAGATCCTAGGAAGTGGGATGAGGGAGAACAACATTATGAAATTGATGCAAAGTATTAAAAAAATACTTGCTGTAGTTCCACAAAACAAATACAGTATATTCCCCATGTTAAAGAACTAAGACAGTACTTACAGCACTCAGTCCTTGTACAGCATGGATCTTCTGGTATCTGTATCTGAACAGGCATGTAACCTGGTTCATCACAAAATACTTGCTGTGTCAAAGAACATTTGTGTTTTGTACAGTGCACTTTAAGAGTGTTTTTGTCACAGACACATTCCTGGCAGTCTCTTGTCCATTTTTCTCCTGGCTATATAAAAAGTAAAAATAAAATAAGAAAAATATTATATATCAATTTAAACCAAAATAATTCTGTTTGTTTCTAGCTGACTTATTCATGGATACAGTGACACCTGATTATATCAGCCTTTTTATATTTCTAGTAATTTTAGATTTTATAAGAAACCGTCAAACTGAAGCTAATTAGGGGAAGATAGGTTCTGAACATGTTCACACAGCTATAACTTTATATTTATTAGTAGTGTTAGTATGAGGGATACAAGAGGTCTAAAGGAGAAGTCGTTGAGCATTGCATGCATTTTTGGATAAGAAACTATCATACGACATACTCACTTGCACACTGGGTTACAGAGACAAATTTCTCTAATTTGCATGCAGCTGAGGAACTAAGAATGCAGACTATCAACACTATCAGCAACAGGTAAACATTGTTTTCCATCTGTCCCCTCATCTCTAGTAACTTTACTGAGCCAAATTTGTGGGAATAAAAAAGTACATATGCCAAAGTTCCAAAACTACTGTCTATCTGGTTTTTTTTTCTATTTCTCTTTTTTGTTTGTTTTTTTTCAGTATGTGAGGTGATGATTATTGAAAGAATATCCCGTCACTTACTGTTACATTTCTTAGCGAGTAATGTGGTTTCTACTCTGGCACTCATCATTATTTTTAAGACTAAAATGAAATGAACTTTTGGGAAAAACCCCAAAGTCTCCTCCAACCTCAGCAAACCTTTGCTATTGTGAAACACTAAATATCCCCTTGCTTCACTTATCTGTACTTGATAAACCACATTGACTGTGATACTCACCCATCTGGATACTCCATTTAGTTCCCTACAAGCTGGTAAGAAAAAAAAAAATAAAATCAAGATCTACACCACTGAAAATTGACATAAAGGAATAAATTCATGCAGATTCAAATAGAAATACTGTGAAGATAAAACTAACAAGAAAATCAATATGCAGTCCAGTTTTTCTGAAATGTAGAATTCTACCACCTTAGTAAGTCTCATGTAGGGAAGGAAGAAAGGTAATACTGATTGTTATTTGATTTTTAGATGGGGAGTTTAAAGGAGCTTAAAGAGGCTGATTTGTCCATGATCTGACCATGTATAAGAGGGCAGTAGAACACAGGCCTCCTGACTGTCAATCCTGATGTCTATTTATACCCCAAACTTGCTACAGATTACTTACAGCATTCAGAAACACAAATGTTGCTGTTTTCACTCATGAGTGTCGTTCCTTCAGGACAGAAACATCCTTCAGTTACTCCATAGCCGGGAAGCTCAACAAAGCTAGAGTGGGAGGAATGTATGTATTTGAGTACAATGTTTTTGCAGCGAAGCAGGCGAGAGAGAGATCATCATATGTTGAAGGTTGCCGTGTCCGATACAAGGGAGACAAAAGGACAGGAAGTGCATATTCATAAAGCTGATTGATAGATACAAATCTTGAATAAATTATCCAAATTCTCAAGACATTTCATTATGAAGTTACTTCATTTTCTAAGGAAAGCAGATAGGTAAAAATAGGAGAAAAAAAAAAGGAAAATATAAGCAGTTGTTTTGGAGGGGTTTTTTTGGTCTTTCCATACCTTGGGTCACAGGAAGCAGGATTAATCGGCCCACATGGCTTGTATACCATGTTTGCTGCACAGTTGTATGCTGTATGAAAAAGAAGAAAAAAGATCAAAAATTGACAGTAGATGCACTTTTACAGCAAAAGTGACTATAGTTTTGCCTTCTTCATATGCAGCTTCTGTGATGTCGCTGTGTTTTTGTAGACAGTAGTCAAGTGTTAGATGTAAGATGTGTTTACTGAATAAAACACTAATTGCTACCCTTTCTCACACACATTTTCAAGTTCTGCAATGCTTACGGCATGTATTGTTGGTCTTTCCTCTCCAGTCAATGCAGACACCTCTGGAAGCACACTCTGTAGCATATATCTCCAAACTGGAACACTGCATAGATTCATCAGCTATGCGACATCCATCAAAAACACAGCCTTTGAAAAATGGTTCTGGTGGTATCACGGCATGGCATTCTGCAAAAATCCTGTAGACAGAGAAGAAACCAAAGATCTTTTCTGGTAACTAGTCATTATATAAAATCCATCACTCCCCAGTTAATGGCACGTGAAACCCTGCTTCAGGAAGGAGTGTATTATGAGAAACAACCCTAAGAATGGCCAATAATCTGAGAATTAGATTCAGGAAAGGAAAGTTTAGGAAATTTGAAGCTCCTGTTTTTTTCTTTCCCCTCTAAAGGGGCTAATGGTCATAGTGTTTCTGCATGTATACACAAGTTTTCTTCAGTCTGACACCAGAAATTTCATGGAAAAGGCAACTACATCAGATTGAGGAAAAAGGGATGATAAAAGTAGACAAGAGATAGAAAAATTGCACATACAATAGCTCATAACTTATTAGACACTAGAGCAAGCATGTTTAAGAGGCCTTTGTAAGTGACCCAGTTGAAAAAAAGCTTTTGTCATAGATCACACAAGTACAGGAAATAATGCAGAAAACAAGCCTTTGTGCTTTTGGGGTTCCATGTTTTACATAAAATGTACAAAGAATGAAGAATGCTTTTTGGCTGAGATGTTTCTGTCTGCTTTGTTAACCTGGTTAGTAACTAGGTACTTTACAGTTTGTACTGAAGGCTCACTTCAAATTTAGAGTTCAGTCTTTATTTAATAGTCCGACTAAGGGTGAGAATACTCTGGAAGGTCGAGTGTGAGAAAGATAACATAAGTCTGTGTGATTGCAACCCAGCAACTATGGATTTTAGTGCTTGCTGCATCCCTGATTTTCTGACTCCACCTCTTCTTGCTCAGTTATCTTTGGAATGCAACACATTAAAGAAGAGTGGTTTCTTTTGCAAAGGCTTTTACTGTATGTATCCTGTAATTAAGCTGACATTTTCAAATATTATCACATGCTAGGGATATTGTTCTTACTCTTCTTGTAAGACACTGAGATGGTTTTGTCTAGAAAGAGTGAATTCATTTTTTTTCTTACTCGCTCCAGATAAGCTTGCAGAGTTGAGGTGTTTCACAATGAGGCTTTGGTGAAGGTGTCGTTACAACTGGTGGTACTGGTACTCCATGGCATGACTGATTGTTATCAACAATCCAGTGATGAGCCATTTGGGGGCAGGAAGAAATGATCTTACCACTTGGTAAGCGGCATTCATCTAATTTGTTATTCGTACATGTTCCTGGAAGAGACAAGGTATGTAAGTTTCATAAGCCCCATCAGAGATGCACAGTATGTGATAGTGCTGATATCATGTTTAGATATGATGTACTTGTGAAATGTAGAAGATGCCTTGCTTCATAGGGAGTTTTTTCTTTACAGTTACATAAACTTTAATTTAGGTGAGGGAAAAACACAAAAACCTAAAACCCCAACCCCAAAGAAAACAAAACCAACCAGAAATATTGAGCTCATGATCCTACAGAAGTTGAAAAGCAGAACTGTTTTCATTTCCATTTTACTGCTCTTTAAAAATTTCTGTCAATAATGAGACTGCATAGCCAGAGTGGGTGAGAATAACCACAGCAGGTTGGGGAAAGAGTCCCACCTCCAATGACTGCATCAGTCTTACCACACTGTCCTTCGGTGTTGTTGCCAAATTTGCTGTATGGGAGTTTCACAGAGAAAATCAGCCCACTAAAAGTGATGGTTGCACCAATCTCTGGTATTTCAACAATCATGTTGATGCCAAGTGTGGAGAAAGAAATGCCATCTTTTTTGAAGCCTGGTTTGACAATCTTTTTGTTGAAGTACATCTGAATGAGGGGTTAAAAAAACCACAACTTCAAAATGAGCACTGATTCTGGCTAATTTTTTTAAATAATGGGTTTTATAATCTTCATAATCATGCATAACACTATATCACATACAACATTGCATTACATCCAACACCCATTGGCATTGTAATACCAGCATATATATGTATTCATATCTCCGCTTGTATTGCTATATTGCTACAGTGTGATAATAATCTAAGTGGCCTCTATGTACTGTGTTTGTGTGGATTGTGTGGTAATGCACAGCATTCTAAATACAAGCGTTTTCTTTGTAAGCCTCATCATTTCATTTATTGTAAATGTTCTTCATAGGAAAATGACTGGCAGTTTTCTTTAACCCCAGAAATATTTCGGCCATTATTATGTAGTAGCTTTGCTGCAAAGTCACACTGTCCCTATGTTACATGTTGTTTGGCATTGGAATAGTTATCTGAATTCAAAATGAAGCAAAATTTCCCTGGTGCCAGTTTTATGTAGCAGTCATTTATTTGTTAATCTAAGCTGTTCCATTTGCAGTCTGTGTCTGATAAGAGCTAATGAAGGTGAGCATACTTGCTTAGTAACTTTTTGTCAGGAATTCTGCAACTTTCTTCTCATTGAATTGGGATAAAGTAAAACTGTCAGTTACTGTTTTTGTTCACAGGAATTACTTTCACTGGAATAACTGTTTCAGCATACCTTTCTGACTGTAGGTAAGGAGAACTTGGCATGGCTCTGTAGGGGGACAGTGCATATTGGGGCAAACTTTTCCTTCTACCTCTTTGTGTTCTCTAATCAACTAATAAATTCCCTAGTGTAACAACAGGACTGACACTGACTGCTCATTTTCACTGACTTGCCAGCAGTAGTGTAGGATCGTGAAGGTGAAGTGATAGTTCCAGTTACCCCTTCAGCTATATGTCCCTTCTCAGCAAGCAAGTGGAGGGGGAAGTATGTCATGGCTCTGGTGCCTAAAGTTCCTTATGCAGAAGAAGCAGTGCCTATCATCCAGCTGATAAGGGACACATAGCCATCTTCACCATGAGAGAAGAATCAAGCTTGCGATACGCATTCATGTTTCTTCATAATGTCTTTGTTTACATAAGTGAATGGCACAATGTACTAATTTTCATGAAACGTGAATCAAGCACCAATGTAAACATTTTTTCTGTCTTATGTCTCTATCAGCTGTGTTAGTCTGTTTACTTATGTTAGTTATATATACTTATATATGCACATAATATATTCATATCTGCATAGTGCTAAGCTGTTTCTGACGTTTTGTTCTTAGAAAACAGTGTAATTTTTTTTATCCTAATGATACCCTCTGCTGTCATCACCTCCATGATAGGATATTCTAACGGACTGTATTTCAAATAAGAATCACTAAGACCTATGAATCTTATTTCTTTTTTGAAAAAATACAGAAATAAAAAACTGTATTTTACCACATTGGTCATAACACCATTCATGAGTTGACGGGTCAGCACCACTTCTGCAGATTTGTAGAAAATAATAATGGATTTAGGGCAGGAAAGTCCATCTTTTGCGTCACAGTAATAATTATCAATGTAAACACGGAAATTGTCATATTTTGGTACAATCTGTTTCACAAGAACGTAAGTGCAGTTTTCAAGGAAAGTATAGTAGGTTCCATCAAAAGTAATATAATGAGGATCACCCCATCCACTGCACACACCTGGTAGAGAGAAAATATTTAAAGAGATTAACAAGAAAATTAATGTAGAAGAAAGAATTTAGAAACTGAACTGAATTTATACAATTTACAGAGCAACCCTAAGAAAACAAAATGTCCATATAATCTGTGAAAAGTTTTGCTTTTTTCAAAAAAAAGTTATTCCTTAATCTACTGGTGCTTACATTGACACTCATAATGGTAACAGCAGCCATTTTCATCAGGTACCAGTATTGCCGGGTATTTGTTAGCACAGGTAATTTCCTCTACAGGTGGACAGTGCGTTGGAATTACTTCTACCTTGTTGTGTCCCTTACAGATGAGTTCTGTACAGTTGGTTAGTTTGTATCTTTGTCCAATCTGAAAAATAAACAAAAATTGCTCTCACAGGAGGTTGCAACCAGATATGAAGTTTACTCAAATTTTTAATTTGATGGTGTATTCTTTCCAGGTTGTGACCTGAACATAGAAAACTTAAAGACTGCAACATTTTTCTTTCTGGTGGCAACTTAATATTGATGTTACTAATCATAACAAAACACAACACAGAAACTACGTACTTGTAGGGGAGGGTAGGTAG
The DNA here is from genome assembly GCA_026413425.1 of Tringa solitaria. Classification (NCBI taxonomy): domain Eukaryota; kingdom Metazoa; phylum Chordata; class Aves; order Charadriiformes; family Scolopacidae; genus Tringa; species Tringa solitaria. The sequence continues at coordinate 49,574,549 of JAOXJM010000041.1, read as the reverse complement.
CAGAAACACAACCGGGATATGGAATTCTTTCAGAAGTGGTAGGAACAGGAACTGAGGTTGTAACGGTGGACCATTCAGGAGAAGTAGTGGTTAGAGGAGTAGTAATGTTACAATATGCAGTGTGTCGTTCAACTGTACATGCTGGACTACAAATGGCATAAAATTTACATCCATCACTATCCATTCTGTTGTAAATCAGATCACCTGAAAAAAAAAAAAAGAAAAATTGATTAATACCAAAAAAAAAGAAAACAAAGAAAAAAGAAAAAAATCTATAAGGTAGTAAAAAAATTCCAAGAGAAAATAAAACTGGGGAATATCATAGACAATAATCAGGTAATTCCGAGGTAAAATAAAGCGTTAAATAAAAGATATCAAATAAGATAAAAAATGTAAACTAACCAGGTGAAAAAATATCATCCCCAACTTTACAGAAACATGGTGTTAAGACAGGGGTAGAGGAAGTGCTCGTGCAGCATACAATAGGTGTGGTAGTAGTGGTAAACGTGGTGGTGGGCAAGGGTGTGCCCATGGGGCAATTGTAGTTCGGTCTGCAGCAGAG
>JAOXJM010000041.1:49543620-49561752 GCA_026413425.1 Tringa solitaria | reverse complement strand
ATTCAAAACCTGCCTGGACAAGTTCCTGTGCAACCTGCTCTAGGTAGACCCACTCTGGCAGGCGGGGGTTGGACTTGATGATCTCCAGAGGTCCCTTCCAACCACATATGATTCTAAGATTCTATGATTCTTGCCTTGTCTTGGATATATGCAGAAGCCTTCTGAGAGCAGTTCAGAGCTACTAAACAAAGTGCTAGTTAAAATTCTGACTAAAGCTTTCCTTATATCTCAGAAGGGACAGCTTTTTCCTTTGATAAGAAGTCCAGGGATTCCAAGTTCGTAGCTTAGGCTTTTAGGTTAGTACCTAAAAATATGGGCAGCAGGCATATAACTGTAAGTTATCCTCCTGGGAATAGAAAAAAGATACCTTTCCAAAGCAGTAATTATTATGTCATGTAGATAAAAATGAACCCTTGGCTTGAAAAGAGCTATCATGAATGCATCTCCTCCCAATTCGCAAGCTATTTTCTCAGGTGTTAGTATCAGAAATCTGAGTCTTTTTCTTTAAAAAGGGGAAAAGTTAAGAGCCAAATACCTTCTGGTAAACTTCTGGATTCACTGTTGAGTGACATTCAGCAAAAGGTCCCGTGGTATCGGAGAGCATTCCACACCAGTGCTGAGCATACTGGTCTGTGAATTAAAAACACAGTAAGATTTTCTATTGCACTTCATTGTCTAAATTCTTCTCTCAATGTAACTATACTTCCTGCAGAAGCTTAACTTTACAATAGAATTCAGCTCTAAGTTTGCTGAAAAACAAACAATCTTTCACTTCCTCTATACAGAAATGTGAACTCTTTATAGACTGAATGCTCTTAACATGTCTTAGCTGCATTTTGAAAAAGAAGGTTCACATCGTGAATTAAAAATACACTAGCTCACCTCGGAAAACAAGAGTAGCTTTGAATGCTCAAAAATTACGTTTCATTGGCTGAAATGGAGCCTGAGAGCTATGAAGCTCTGAATTGTAAACCTGGTTATCGGTTTAACAGTGGAAGGACCACACTTAGTCCAACCTTCAGTGGGCCTATGTATAGCTTTTTTCCTGGTGATGACAATTGGTCCTTTCCAGGAATGGATCCCTGATATACTCTATGGTTCCAGTTTCCCTTAAGCAAGTTGGGGAATGCACTTGCTTTCTTTATCCAAAGGAATATTGTTGAAGATCAAAAATATTATCCTAGCTATTATTTATCAATTGAAGACTTCTAGTGTCAACTGAGTAAAATAGCATGTATGTAAATGGTCCACTGTTATTTTGGATAAATGCTTGGTGGTTGACCAGTTTATTCCTTCTTTCCATCTTAGAAGAGAATAGAAGAGGTTATTATATGCTGATCTTACCATTTTGTATGCTGACAGTACAGGGGTTCTCAAAGGTGTTTTTGACATCAGGACAATCAGCCCTAGTTTTCCACGTATTGCCAAAGGCAGCTGAAGTACCCTCTGTTACACCACTGGTGGTTTTGAAATCATCTGTCTGCATGTCATTGAAGTTTCCACAGAGACCTAAAAAAAAGCAGATGGGCTGTGAAAGTCTCCTGCAGAATGAAGCCTACTGATGATGGTAGTTGTTACAGTAAGATCACTTACCACAGGTCTGCCCTTTGTGTGATGGGTCTAAGTCTATAAAAAGTTGCATGACAGGCACAAGCTGAACCTGTAGCTGAAGACCAAAGGTTGTTTGCAGAATGATGAAGAAAGATGATGGTCTGAAGATGGTGACATTTGCTAGGGTCATAAGAATATAAGAGTTATAATTTCATATGAGATGAGCAGTTAAAATGACTATTCATTATATAGAGGGATTCTACAGATATGTTTGATATGATGCTAATTTCTGAAAAACTGAGGGGAAAAATGATCCTTCTAGGATTTAAAATCCAGCACCAAAACAGACTGTCTTTGCCCTAAACAACAAATGTATAAAACACTTCTGCTTTCTTTCAAGTGTTTTGAAATGAGGGGAAGAACACACACTTCTGTTGCTATTTAAAAGACCACCTTTGCTTGATGAAAATGATATAGCATGGTTTAGTGGTAGACTCCAACCTGGACCTATTCTGTCCTTTCATGATTTGCTTTGTCTTTGAGTAGAGTAGTATCTGAGAAGAACCGGCCTGAGAGAAACTCTCCAGTGATGAATGTGCACTGAGCGAAGGGACAGAGGGAACGCAGGGAACTAAACAATTTGAGATATTGGAGTCCTGTTGCATATTAAATTTTTTCTTTCCTCTCTTACAGCACTGTTTGGATCTGGAAGTGTGCAATCATACTATTTGCTTGAATTGCTTGAATATCTTGAATTTAGCTATTGCTAAAATTAGACCATATTTTTGCTAAGAGTTGAATGGGCAAACCCTATTACTTTAAAAATAAGAGACTATGCTCTACTAGGGTACCTTGGGTTTGCTGTAGTGTAACCAAAGGTAGATTATGGCTTTCAATTAACCAATGTAATAACATTTTAAAATAAAAAATGAGAAACATCACTGAAGTCTTCCAGGGGAACTTACCTGCAGAGAATGGCAGCTGTGTGTAGATCATATTCACAAATACACTGCCGGAAGGCTGGATCACAATGTTCTGTCCCCAGGAAAAGACAAGGATTGTCAAGCATATTTAGAAAAGGCAAAACACTTTCTAAATGTTTTCTATCTAGTATTGTTCAGGATAAAGGGGAAAAAAAACGAGGGGGGAGACTGTAATGATATTCTCATTCCTATACTATTTCTTTAGTCTTTATGACTGTTGTCCACCGACTGTCAAAAAAATAAGCAAAAGCCCAAATAATACTAAATGACAAAACTACTAGGATCTTGACAGCCAATGTACCTACTTTATTCTTAGTCTTTCTTTGAATAATGTTCAAATGAAATAAAATTAAAACATCAGTGCAGATTTCCTAAGTGTGCTGTTATGTGTCATTTGCAAACTATTAAGTCTATTAAGCTTTGAAAACGTCCCTGCAGAATGTTAGAAGTCTATATTTGCTACTTACAGTTTGTCCTCCACTTAGACTGATGGCTACACCCTTGAGGCATGTCTCAGTGTCAGTCAGGCCACACTTGTGGATATCTCCCAGAACAGTGAATTCATTGCTGTCACAGAGCTAGAAGAAGAGAACAAAATATATTGTTAAAAGGATTTGTTATGTTAAAATAGTTAAATTTAAAAGTTTCACACTCAAATGGCATTTTTAGTAAAGTGAATCTTTTAAAATGTGGTTTGTTTCTTTTCTTCCTGCTCATATGTTCTTACCTATAAGTATACAGTCACCAAGTAAGCTGGTGTTCATACAGCCTGCACAGTGGAAGTTATCCATTACTTCAGACATTCAAGGGAAAGTTAAGCATATTAAGCTGAACTATGAAACTTCTTAATGTTTAGGTAATGCTAGTTTAAAACGCTAAAGAAGAAGGAAGTGTGCCTTTCTTGCCCATCGATTATGGTGTTTACCTGGGAGTGAAGACAAATTGATTTGAGTCTCTTCTGTACTGAATAGATTAATAAAGAGCCTGGTAATTAGGACATACTTTTAACAGATAGGAAATATGCATTTAAATATCCTCTCATGGGAGAAAATTAAGCTAAAATCACTATTCAGTAAGCTAGTGAATAAAGACAAAATTCAGTTTTTCTCTTGGTTCAGATTTTCAATGGACTGTGTTTTGTGAGCTATATTCAAAATGTACCTAATGACCAAAATGTTACAGGGAAACACACAGAAGGCTGTGATTCTGAACATGTCTTATCACTTTCTTGGCATAATGAAGATTAAGTTGAGGGCAGCTGAGATCCAGAATACAGCCATCTGGAAATTTAATGTTAAAACTCTGGGCTTTTTGACCTTTTGTTTAGGGGTTTTCTGAACCTCTAGAGCCTCTGAGAATCTATTTTTATATGCTAGTGCCAAAAGGGGAATTTAACTTGTAAGTCGGATCTATGCTCCCATTGTGAATTGAGCTTGTGAATCTCATCAGAACATTTAACTGATTTAGTTTAATCTATTTCTAAATTTCCTCACTTTAGCTCATTTCTAAGTTTTTACGGTTCTCTTTCTCTGTAACATTCAGTTTGAGATTTTTGAGAATAGATTTTATTTAATATGAAGTCCTTATGAAAATTATTTCAATCACTCATCCAGTACAAATAAACATCAATATCCTAGGGTTCTGAAATCTGCAAATTTGTAGTATAGATTTCAGATATATATATATATATTCAGATATATGTATATATTTCAGTATATTTTTTCAGTATATATATATATTTCAGTATATATTTCAATATATATATATATTTCAGATATTCTACTCAGAATTCAGTCCCTACTAATCTAAAAACTCCAGTAAATCATAGGTATTTTTGTAAGTCATCAATTTCCAATTCAGGTTTTAAAATACTTGTATAACGTTTTAGCTTTTTCCTTTTAAACTCTAGAGTCTACGTTTACTGTTTGGAAGGTCGATCATCTTAATGAAATAAACCCTCTCCCATGAATTCTGTATAATAATAATTGCATTATGAATACTGTTAATCAAATAAGACATTGAAATATATTAACTGTGAAAAAAGGACAGTAGCAATGGATATAATAAGCACATTGCTTAGAAAGAAGTCATGATAAAACACCAGACAGGCAATATTTAATTAAAAAAATAATGGGAAGCATGTAGATTGCTTCATGGAACCTAAAAACTCAGTGCAATTCTTAAATGATGATCAAAAAACGCAAAACTACTAAAATATGTTTATTTAGTATTACCCTAACAGAAAGCCCCCTGAAATCTATTTAGAGCTCCATGTTGACCTTCTAAGTTTCAGAAAGCTCATGTGGTTGCCAGTATTTTTAATTAAACAGCATTATATGTAATAACAATATTTTCCTTGAGCATATTGCTTTAGCAAGGATGGTGACTCATTTTTACCTTGGTTAGGACGTAGCTACATTCTCCAAAGAAGGAATAATATTTCTCATCAAATGTTGAAATGTGGGAGCCTCCTTCAATGCTGCAAGTCCCGAGGCACGATTGGGTCACACAAGACCATTCACCTCCAACACAGGTACTGAAATCAAGAAGGCATTCAGTAACCTTGGGTAACGCAAACGCGAATGAAATAAGAGACAATAAGGGCAGCCGATGCCTTAATTTTCCTCTTGATTGTCAAATAAATGAATGTTGCTTTGAAATCTCAGAATAAGTATGGGGTAGGCACATTTTTACTAGTGATAATTTTTTATATATTGCTGTTCATATCTTGTCCTTGGATGTAATTCAGTCCTGATGAACCTGGCATCCATTCTACTACATACAAAGGATCACCCCTCATCTCCATTAGCAAGGCTCAAGCTTCAAACATGTTAAGTATTTCTTGGAAAACAGAATGCATGTTTGTGGTTCTTGTATTCATAGATAGATAGCTGCATTTATGTAAACTTATGCAATAATACTTCAGTAATTAACAGTGATATTGAAAAAATGTATATCATATCTGTCAAACATGCCTCTCAAACATGATCTCCCATTCTGCCTAATGCAACATGTCGCTAAATGTCACGTCCTCCACAGTATTTTCATGAGTATCCTAGCATTACACTGTAGTGCTGCAAAGGACATACAGTAATTCACATTTTTAAACACCTCTAGCATCTGAATTTTTATTCCTTTAATTGATTGGTCTTGAAATTGGGGCACCTATATCTGAACTTAAATTTTTGCTTTCAAGTGTGAGGAGAAAACAGAGATGTAAGCACCCTCTAAAAACGTGTAATCAAGGTAATTCAGCTGATAAGTAGTTTCTCATTTAATTTTGAAGAGAAATTAGTAATTTTTCCCTGTCTTCAAAGTGTTCAGATAATACATCTGAAAAAGAAGTATGAGAAAGGGAGTATGTTACCATGATCTGCATTTAGCTGAGAAGGAGGCACCGGGAGCATAAGTTTCACCTTCATAGGTACAGTGGCATTCTTTACGGGGGATACAGCCAGCACCATTAATGTCATCAAATACCATTCCTAGGGAAAGAAATGGTCCGTTACTCATTCTGTGCACTGCAGAACCTGCTTTTGTACACATATCTGGCAAATACCGGAAAGCATGTTCCATTTCTTCTGCATTAGTTAGAAAATGGATAGAAAGTACTTTAAAATAATAGGATGCCATTGAAGGGCTATATTCCATTGAACCCTATCTAAAATTTTTGGGTGATCAAAAGATACCTCTAGGGAAATACCTTTCTGTTATGGACTTCATTAGATTGGAAGTAGGATTAAATTTACTAGATAATGAGGTGAAATAGATGGATCATTTGTAAGACTGCCCAGGGACATATTCATATAGTAAATATTTTTATACCCAAAGGCAGAGGGTAATCTAAGAGAAACCAAGGATATTACACAAAAAAAAGCAATGGTGAATTCTGTGAGACATCATGGAGGATGTGCAGAAGAGCTGCAAGAGGTGAAGATTCTCCTATCAGTCACTCACAACAGCAACAATTCTCAGCCCCAGAAGTAAGTGTGCACAAAGAGAACACAATTGCATTGTTGTCTTGTACTGATATTCAGTTCACATGTGTAATTCTCTGAAGCACCAGATTTACCACACTGCCTAGTGCTATCTCAGCTCCTTGTTGTTAAGACATGCAGCATGGGACAGGAAGGGTTTTCTAATCTGGGGAATAAGAGAACCAAACACAGCTTGCTAACACTGGGAGTTATCATTTTGGGCAAAATGTGATTAAACATTACATACTTTCTGTGAACTGAATATGGATGCTGAGAATAGAATTCTTCTCCTTATTGTTAAGAGCAAGTATCTTATTCTCAGTTCAGTCCTTATGTACATGTCTCAGACACGTTTATTGTTTAAAAGGGCATTTTTAGTAATCTGAATAGAAATGGTGCATGAGTATCTAGGAAAAAATGTAATTATTACTTTGATGATAATAACAGCAATGATGTGATGAGAATGATACAGAGTAGGGAAGTAGTTAAATGTGTACAGGTAAGTGTCCTAGCAGTTTTGACTATGAGAAAAGGGCAGGAAATAAGCTTGCCTGGAGGACAGACACAGCCATCTGTACAATGATCTTCACAAAGTGCAGATCGTTCCGGGTTGCTGCATGTGTCAGAGCAGGGGGAGCCACACTCGTGATATTGCATGTTGAAAGGACATGATTTGGCTGAAAGTAGAAAAAATATCATAATGCTGACTTTTCCTTTGAAATGCTAAGAAAATGGTATTTGCAATTTAGGGTGTTTTCTATCAAGATATAATTGGGAATCCTGATTGAAGTGGAGGCTGCAACATTTGGATACATATTGAAAACCCTTAGTAATGCAAAATCCTCTAAACTTCCATATTCCCAAAGTCTTAAGTATGCTCAGGTTAAAACCAATTTCATGAAAATTACATGCATCTTTAAACAGCTGTCTTCTTCAGGAAAAAAAAAATCACGTATTTGAAGTACACTACACGTAGTAAGCACAGGTAAAAGTCCCTTCCTGAGATACTTACGACACAGTTCTGAGGTTCTCCAATTCAGAGGCTGACCACCTGCATGAGCACACTGCCGGGAGTATTCAGCAAAGGTGTTGCACATGCAGAAGTCAGCCATAGAGCTATCACAGTGGCATAGGTCTTGTATGCAAGTTTCAATGTAGTCCTGAACATTCACAAGTACATTACAGCTTGTAAATGCTTTACTGGTTAATATTGTTTCACAGATAGAAGCCTAGGAGGGAAAAGAAAGAAGGTAAAATGTGTTCAGAAAATATGAAACTAATTACTTAAGGCAGGTAGCAGAACAAACCAAAGGTCCGTCTGTCCCAGAAGCCTGTCCAACAGTAGCCATAAGCAGATGATTACGGAAAAGTATAACAAAAGGGCAAGTACATATGGAACTTCTTTGATTAGTTGCCATATCTTCCTATAACTTGAGTTGCTTTCAGCTCAGATGACTTCCCAAGCATTATAGAATTTTTTTATATTAAGACATACTTAGTGAATTTCTCTTTCATGAAAATATCCAGTCTTGTCTTGGAAGGGGAATGCAACTTCTTAGCATTCACTTTAGTAAAGAATAAATAATTAAGTTTAGAAAAATTTTCTTTCCAGACCTATGGTTGAGTCATATTCATGCTATATTTTTTCCAATTCTAACAAATTTTCTCTGAAGACAGGAATAATGTATTTTACACTGAGAAAACATATTTTGAGAGAAAAGTTCTTACAAATTCAGCTGAGCAGTTCATCAGAACAGCAGGAGGAATAGGATCAGCACACTGCTCTGTGGGTCCATCCATCTTCTGCCTGTTTCCAAACTGTATGGGAGTCAGTTTTGTCTCTGTAAAAAACAGACCAAATATCAGAATAACATTTACTGGTTTACTGACTTTCACATGGAGATATTTTGTTTTGTGACACTACCCGTTATGACATGAACAGTGATCATCAAGTAATATGACTATTATATGAAAGGCAAAAGGATATGAAGAAGGTATACAAGAAACTTGATTCTAACTATTGAAAACAAGTAGAAAGTTTTCTGTGTTGGGTCTTAAAAGATCTAACAGTAATGAAAGCAGCCTAATACATCTCAACCCCCTGACTCTATACATAACTGACATCATAGAAATACATAAAGAACTATCACTAGTTTTAAAGTTAATATGACCCATGATGTATGTTACAGTACACTGTTAAAAAATAGAAAAACAAAGTGCCAATACTTAATAGTGCTTTTTATTACTTACTCTCTGAAATAAATTCATTGCTAATTGGAATTCCATTGAAGTCCCCACAAAGTCCGCAAGTTTGATTTGCATATTTCTTATCTAGTTCCACCTAAAAGAAATGAGGAAAGAGAGATTAGGTTAATAGTAATGTTGGCCTTGATGGTTAGCAACACAGCCTGCATCAACACTGCTTATGTATTCTAAATTTGACATATGTGTGCTGTGCAGATTGTCATGTGGTAACGAGGTAGGCACCATTGGGAAGGTCAGTGACCATCAAGAAAAACGTGGTCTTATGGCAGCTCTGGAGCTGTGAACAACACATTGTCAGGTCTGGAATCTGAGGAGTACTTCACTGTGAGGTGGGGATGTTATAATTGGGCGTCTACTAATCCTGAGCTGAGGTTCGTGGGAAAAAAAAGGGAAATTAGGAGAAGACTGGAAGACAGAACAATGTACTAAAAATGGACACAAATCCAAAAGTAATTAATGTCTGCCTGGCTGATTAAGACTGCAAAGATGTAAAGATGTAAACAGACTGTTTTTAAAACACAGGCTTTCTGCCATGTTTTTTTTTCTGTTTTCTTACCAGGAGGGCATCCTCTTCATTCCAAAGGAAGGTCAGTCCTAACTTGGCAGAAACTTTCAAATAGCTGTTACTTCTCTCTATGAAGACTCCCATATGGCTGTAGGGCATCTGAACTCTGGGGAAAGATCACCATAATTCAGCAGGGGTAGGAACAGAATATCCATTGACTATTCACACAGATAGCTTTTCTCATTCTCTTCGAAAAGCTTCAACATACATGGGTGATGAAATGAGTCAGAGCAGTAACTAAATACAGACAGCGCAAGTTTGCTGCATTTTGGCAGTTTCCTGTGCAATTGTTTCTCATTGTCAGATGGATGAGCCTTGCTTTCCCTGCTGTTCGTTTTGGCTATCTCCATTAATGATTTTTTGCTAGGTAAAACATTGGCATGTGTCTTTGGTTGTATTGTTCAAAAAAGTGCTGGGAGGTTCTGTTTTGCGGGCAGTATGCTTCAGGATATTGCTATTTACTCCTTAAAACCCTTGATAATAAAAGGATATACTCTTTAGGCTTTCTGTGACATGAGTGCCATTGACAAAGGTGTACCCAAGATAACCTTTAGACTAGCTCACTATATGTAGATGCTATAATACACAACTCACTGTGGGATAGCTGCCCAAATATTTACCCAGCCTTTTGGACAGGTTTCACACCCTATGCCAAAGTCAGTGTTACCATTGCTACGCAGATAGCAAGTTTTCAGACTGGCTAATTTTAAATGAGCACAGGTACAAGCTGCAGTCACTGCTTAACTGTGTACTGTTCAATGCAAGGACAAAAGCCGTCAAAACTTCCTCTCAAGGATCCTGTTCTGGTAAAATTAGTGGAAAGTAGAAACTTAAAGGGTCTAAAAACCTAGCACTTTGACTGAATCCAGTTTATAGACTCAATTGGGTATATATACATACACAATTGCAGCAGTGGGGCAGCATCTGGGATATAGCTCATCTGAACAAAATGGACACAGGGATAGTCTGCAGAAGTGGCACTTAGCTCACTATCAGGACCTTTAAATTTTGTTGATACTTCACGAAGGACATGAGCCCTCCAGCTGCTTGGGAGTAATGTGAGAGCAGATGAGGGAAAGGAATGCTCGCTCAAAGAGCCCAGTGAGAGCAAGAGCAATGATGGAAATTTCAAGTTATGAACATACGATTTGCCATCAAGCAGGACAGAGCCACGGGTCAGTTCAATCACTGCTCCTTCCAGCTTCATGATGATGTGAGTGATCATGGTAGCATTTTCCACCATTGTACGCCTAATCTGGATGTTGAAGTCCTCATAGGGAGATTTGCAGTTGGATGAAAAGATGTAATTGCAGGCCCCAGGGAAGTAAAAGATGTCCCCATCAAAGGTCTTGAAGTGGAAGTTACCCCATGTGCTGCACACACGGCCATTGTGAGAGGGGTTGCCAGCTGTGGGTTCAAAAAAAGCAGTAAGAATTTTCTGTCATTTTCTGTAGATACTCTCCCTTTAGTTGCTTTTCCCTTTTTGTTTCTTTCACTAGCCTCTGTCCAAAACCAGCATCTTCTGTTTTCCTTCTTGTTATATATATAGTTCAGTTATCTTTTGTGTTTAATCTGTTTTGCACAGGGATATGGTATCTAAGATTAGGAGAGACCTCCCAGGTAACTATGTGTAATGTTCTGGTTCTGCTGACCACCATATTCTATAAATCCTTTCCTAAATGTACGAAATTCTAAAGTTTCACTGTAAAACCAATTTAAAGTTAATTTAAAACTAGCTGATACTCCTACTAGGGAAGGCCACTCGTAGCCGCACCCTTTGAATGGCTGAAAGACTTTTGTCAGCATCTTCCAAAATGTGTTCCTGTCTCATGTATGCCTGGATGTTCTTGTGTCAGTATTATACTTCACCTTGAAAGGGGTCCATGTCCCTCCTCCTCTGTTACAGAAATCACTTCTCCCTCTTCAGTCTTCATTTTCTTACAAGTAGGCTCTCCTATCTCCCTGAATATCCTCATAGTCCCTCTCTCTGTCTCTTCCAGATTTACACTCACCTTTGAACACAGCTAGTCAGAAGTGTACCCTATACCTTAGAAAAAGTGTCTCACCAGTGCTTTGAACACATTAATATTTCCCTCTCTTTACTGGAAATATTGTGCATGATTTATCCCATTATTATTTTTATACATATATAGAAATATAAAGTTTTTTAATTTTTTTTTCTTACTCTGCAGGCTGAGTACTGGGGGTAACATTTAGATTATCTTTTTTACTTGATGAACTGACTAATTTTTTTGTTAATTTTTAATTTTATGGTGCTAAAGGATCTTATTAAATTTATTAATCTTTTCAGTCACTTCGTGTTCTACCTGTGTGATCAACAAGAAAACAGATATCTAAGCCACTTAACTTACCCTTTACTTTCAGCCTGTTTGGAAAAGGTGGAATGATTGTCACTTCATGGGATTTTGAAGCTGGTGGAAAATCTAAGGGGGAAAAAAACAACCAAATTTAATTTTATTAGAGGTCATAAAAATTGATAGAGATTGCCTAGTTTCTTTAACTGTTAACATTTCCTATTTCTAGTTACACTGTAGGGGGAAAATTTCACAAGGTTTTATTGGTGTTTTTACACGGTGCTTTGTGTTCTGTCTTTATGTATATTTCACTAACAGCCAAATCCCAAAGAACATGCTCTTTGGCTGTAGCACTTTCTTCCATTATTTTTTCAAGACTTCCACCTGATGTTGGCCCTTATGTTCTGAACTCAAAAGCAGCAATCTTTGCCTTGGAGCACAGTGTTGTAGTAGTAATGAAAAAAAAAAGCAGTGCTAATGTCTGTCTAAACCTTTGCTTCTCAGCAAAAAGTTACTGAAGAGTATTAGAAACTGAGGATGAGAAACAGGAGCTTGTTTTTTTCTGAAGCTCGTATCTTTCTTTGTGCTGAGATGTGTGCTTTTGCACAACCAACTCTAAGCAGATTTTTTATAAAAGCAGTTTAAATTCTGTGAAAATTTCATCATGTGCTTTTCATGCTGAAAATTTCATCATGTGCTTTTCATGCAAAGAGTTCTATTGGTAGCATTCAGCCGTAAACTTTCCGTGTCCAAATCCAATATATTTCTCTTTGGATTCAGCAATGAAAGGGATAGAATATTTAGAGAACGTGCAATATGATTTTCTTAAAATGAGAATCTGAGGAATTGATGCAGTTTCTCCCTTGAAAGTATCAAAATCATGGAATCTGATGAATTCCAAATTGTAGATTGTGCAGTATCCAAAAAATATCACCAAGACAAATACGTGTTTCAGAAATACAATCTAATATAGTCTTGATGTAAGGATTTTAAGGGAAAGCACAGATATTACATTCCTTGACAATCTGTTCCAATAATTAAATGCTCTCACTGTTAAATAATTCGTGGTACACTTCCAGTTTGGGTTTATAACTATTTTAATTGCCAACTAGTGACCTCACAAATTAGAAATTGCAGCGCAGATTTAATGATTAATTGTTTCAGCCTGTCATTACTAATATACTCGTCAGCGTTGTATCCTTCCACCCTCATTTTGCTCTATACAGTTATGTTGTTTGCTCTGTACAGTTATGAGTCATGCATGATCTTGTAGTTCTTAATTATTCTAATGTTTAAAGTAGTTACAGTTCTCTTATTCTCTTGTGAGTGATACAGTCATCCTGACACAGCATTAAAAAATGCATCTTTTGTTACCTACTATCAAGTGCCTTTGTCATATGTATGTATACACACACCTCTTCTGAAAATACAGTTCTGGATGTAAGGTATGTACCTTTCATAAACTTGAAGATTAGATAACTGTATCACATCACATCCACTGGGTCAGATCCCAGAGGAAGTTCTTCATTTTAGAGCAGTCAGAGACTGGCTGGGAATTGGATATATTGTACAGAGGATTTCTTCCTCCTTTTTTTGGATGGGGAGGGGTGAAGAAAGAGGGAGGTGAGGGAGCAAGGAAAAGTATGTTCTGGCTAGGAATAAAACTAGTCTAGTAATATTATTTATCAATTTTATTTGGGATAAAATCTTAGAAATAAATCAGCATAAAAATACTTACCATTTTGTCGCTGCAGGGTGGATGGAGAGACATAGTTTGATTTTGTTTGTGGTTCATCATCCTGGGCTAGAACTGCATCAAGAAGAGTGGAGAAGGAAAATGTGAAAATGTTAATGTGTAATTTTCTTGAATTCCCTTATCATTTCTCAATTATATCTGTTTAAACATGTATATAAAAAATCAGCAAAGCTATGTTCATGTAGAGGAGGTCAGATTTGCATCAGGACCTGTGCTACATGCAACCATGGTGGCCATATATCACTCATTCAGCTTTGTTGTGTTTTGTTTTGTTTTGTTTTCCCTAATAAATTCCTGCAGGGAAGCCATCAAAACCGTGCCTGTGATAACATGGTAATTTGAGCAAATCCTTGTTCAGTTATTGTCACAGTACCTCTGGATAACCTTATAAGCTTTTCAGATAGAGGACTTAATTTTCTTAGTTCTTGTGATCGCTGTGTGCTTTAAGCACCAGTAAAACCCTTTGTCTAGCCAGAGTCCTTTAAAATTAGGTCCCTTTTGCGCAAGAGTAATTAATTTTAGAGTTAGAGAACTGATCTCTGCCCTCTTACTGAAAATCCAAAGTTACTCTGTATTTTATAGTTTCAAGCACTTCTTATAATTAGCAGCAGGAGGAGAAAAACCACACAAGCCACACAGAAAGAACAGGTCTTTCCAAGAGATACATCTGTGAATGTTGATTTTGCAAAGCAAAACTGTTTCCAGCGAAGAAACCATTTTTTTCATTCTAGTCCACTGCAGTATCAGAATAGGAATACACACGAAATCTACAGGGGCCAGAGGGGCTTTTAATGCACTGCTGAGTGAGAGTTTGTCAGAGGGCAGGCTGCAGGGGAGGCTACGCTGGTCGGAGAAAACCGAAAAGGCAGGCTCACCCTCTGCTGCGTCCCACAACAAGGGCAGTCTGTGGGAGCACCGCTAGAGGGGCTAATGGTGAAATCAGAGCCGCAGGGAGCTCCGTAAACCCCTTCCATTTTGCACCAGCTGGGGGTCTGCAGCTGATGTTGGAAGAATGCATCGTGCCCATTTTAAAGGCACGAGCCATTCAGTGCTTTTGGGCTCCTCTTCACTGCCCAGCTTAAGAGAGCTTTTTGCTTCTCTCGCGTGCACTGTATGGCTTCAATTCTCTGCTTCATGCCATATGCAACACAGATTCTCGTTTCCATTGCACGGCATGGTAATGCTACAGCTAGTCTTTTAATGGGCTGTTTTTTGACACTACCACTTTTTAATGCAAGTTAGTGTGCAATTCCGTGGAAGTAAGAAAAAGTAAAATATTACAATAGGATCTGTGTCTGAGATCAAAATGCAGTAAAAACTAACATTGATGTTACCTTAAACTTTAAGGGAAATTAACAGGTGAAATATATATAAAAAAGATTTCCACTCATCTGTTAATATTAAGTGCCCTCTTAGAATATTTAAGGCAACTCCACTTGTTTTTACCCCATCAAAACCCAACCCTATGCTCTAAGCTTTTATGCAACCACATACGCAAAAATAGATGAACTTTTAAAAATTGTTGTCCAATGTTTTTCAAGCAAAATCTCTCCTTTTTTCAATAGTGTATCATCAGCTGATAAAACAACAAAAAATCTTTAATAATACGTGCAGACAGATTCCACTGATTTTTTTTCAGTGGAAAAAAGCCACTGAAAAAAGCCACTTTTGCACCTTTTGGTTTGTGCATTTAGAAATGTTTTACCACCTTGAAGTGGACATCAAAAGCTAAATGCAAATCTTCAGGTATTCTGGTAGAACTGCAAGTTCTGAGTGAGTTCCACTGAGTTCAGTGGAGCTATTACAGATTTCGACTGGAGAAAATAGGATGAGAATATGGGCTGCAAGACAAATTTTCAAGACAGGTAATTTCCTCGTCTTAGGAAGGAAAGTATTCATAACAGAAAAGATAATCTTTCATAAAAGTAACAGGTTCGTTAGCTTCACAAAGCCAAGAAAAAAAAAGTTTCAATGTATGAAGCAAATTATAATTTCTTTAAAACAGTAAAAACGCCAAGCAAGTGAATCTTCCTACCTTTGATCTCTATGAAGGCAAGTGCTAGTATTGATATCCATAGTGGTATTCGCGTCCCACCACCTGTGCCCATCTTCTGGAAGTCCGGTAGAAACTACCGAACAACCTGCCTCTGAGGAAATACCTGTCTGCTTCCAAGTCTTATATAGTGAGAGAGTAGGTTTTGGCTCAGTTCCCAGATTGTTTCACAAGGTTCTTAAAAGGTGGGGCTTCAGACATTTTAGTTTTCCTTTGCAGGTGCACAGTTAAATAGAGGATGCTCTGACTTTCCCTCAGCTATTTGCGTTCTAGGAGGAGTCTTCTTTCTAGAGGTCTTTTTAAAGAAATGTCAAGAAGTGAGTAGGATGAATTTTTGCCCAGGTTTAGTATTCCCAATTGTTATATATTATGGGATAAATAAAATTTAAGGGACTTGTGAGTGACTTTTGATCAGGAGCTTTGAATTTATTACTTCACTACTTTTTCATTTTCCTCATTATGGTAAATAATGGCAACTTCTCAGAAAACCAAAAGTAGTTTGGTCTAACACTGATTTTTTTTTTAATCAGTTTGCACATGTCAGTGTAGCTAATTTGCCTGTTAAAATGGAGAAATCAAACACCATCTGAGGTCAGCATTTATTCACAGGCCAGGCACAATACAGGACAACACAGTGAAAACCCTTCAGCATTGGAGAGTCAGTAATATGGACCTTTCCTTGAGGGATTCATCTTCTCACATGGGCAGTTTTAGCGCTACTTCACCTGTTTCCCTCCTGAGTAAACATGGTTCCACCCATAACATGTTAGATTGATTCTACCTACAATGAAAAAATTACAGATTTTCTTGGTGATTGCTATTCCTAAAGACATAAAAAGTCTGATTTGCAAGAATGTCTTTTGGAATCTTCTGTATCTTAGGAACAATGAGAGAGTGACCAATGTTTTGTGAATATGTTAATATATTTACTTATAGTTATATTACTTTAGTGAATTAACCTTTTATACTGTTTTACCCCAGATGTAGAGAAACATAGTCTTCAGTAAGAACATGGATCTCATAATCCCACATGGGATCAAACAGTTACTGCAAAGGTACTTGGATGGACTCTATATTTTCTGACAAGAGGACAAGATGTAATCAGGTTTAAAACTTGGAATGAAGTTTAGGTTAGACACTGAGGATAAAATTTCTTTTTGCAAGGATGATGAAGTACTTGTACAGGTTGCCCAAGAAGACTGTTGAATTTCCATCACTGATGGCTTTTAAGAACAGGTTAGAAAAACACCTGCCTGAGAATGCTGTTGATAGTGCCCTGGGGCAGCAGGATACACTAAATGGCCATTTGAAATTCTGTCATTTTCTGAAAAATAATATGTATTTTTTCTGTTGGAGCAGTTATATTTGAGGAGGTAACTTCAACATTAAGAGAGAAATTAAAGGCACATTTTTTTTCCCTAAGCAGTAAACAGAAGCAAGCAAAAGTGTTGTCTTTCCTGAATATTTTAAAAGTACAAATGGTCATTAATATTTAAATAAAAGTGACAAAACTAAATAAAACTGGAAGTGTTGAGGAAAATAATTGATTGATTTCAGTCATGTCTTGTACCTCTGGCAACTTCATTGAGGTATAAGTTTGTATAATTTACCTTGGTATTATTTAAATGAGAAAAAGAAGATGACTACAAGATACTTGTATATACAGAAATACATGAAGTGAAAATTTAGGGGAAATGCTATCTCTGCTAGCAGTTATTATCAAAGATCGAGCATGAAGATCTAGAAAAGAAATATTCTAAAAGATATAAGTGGTGCGTAGTTGAAGTAATTACAAAATAGCATGGTAAACTCAGCTGGGTAACACACATAAGCTTATTAAGTGATTCTGTTTGTGAGAAGAAAAATATGCTTTATGAATCATTACATTGCTTACTGCTGAAAACCCAATTCATATCAACAGTTGCTATGCTATGGTTTTACATACACAGGTTAACATTTCCTGCGTGTTCAGGGAAGTACTATGACCTTGCAGAGATCCCATTCTGGTCACTACTGATGATTTCTTTTCTATGGCTGAAACTGGTTTACAGTTAAATTTAACCCCTTTGACTGAGCTTTAAGGCATCATCAGAAGTGGTTCCCTATATCTGCATTTTTGGCTGGAAGTCTCAAGTCTTTTATATGTTACACTCCGAAGTTGTTACTTCATTGATTAATCCTCTTGCCATGTTAACTTCCATTATCTTGTGTCAATTCTTTTCAGAAATTATTATAAAATGTGTCAAAATATATGAGAATTGCAAAAATAATTTCTAAATATGATAAATTAATTTAGTAGTATTACTAATTATTCAAAATAATAATTTGTCCCTTCACTCAATAGACCTACACCGGTGACATAGGAGACTATTTTTTTAAGATTGGTTTGGAGCAACATGTCCATATTTGTGTAACTGTTTATGATCAAATCAGTGTACAGTTGACTGCATAAGCAGAAGTATTAATATATTTGAAAAATGTATTGATATACATACCTTTTTTTTAACAGACAAGAGAAAGAATTCTGACACTGCATTTGATCTGAAAACCCCAACACTTCTTTCTATAGCTAATCTTTCTTTTTCACAGGATCATGTTCCTACTCTCTGTGTCTGCAATATTAAATTAAATAAAATGTTTCACTAAAAGAGTTGTTAGGATTTTCAG
>JAOXJM010000041.1:49508712-49538130 GCA_026413425.1 Tringa solitaria | reverse complement strand
CCCTTCACCAGCTTCGTTGCCCTCCTCTGTACTCGCTCCAGCACCTCGATATCTCTCGTGTATTGAGGTGCCCAAAACTGGACACAATAGTCGAGGTGTGGCCTCACCAGTGCTGAGGCCTCAGGCACAGGGGCACAATCACCTCCCTACTTCTGCTTGTCACGCCATTTCTAATACAAGCCAGGATGCCATTGGCCTTCTTATCTCTTGCATATACTGCCCCACAACTAGCTTTAGGGAAACACTCCTCTGTCAGTTCTTCATGTGTCTTCAGTACTTTTTTCCTTTTTTTGAGAGTATGGTATGCGATAGAACAAGAGTAATTCATGCTAGAATGTATTTAACTTATTGGCTGTAATATATTATTTGTGTATGTTTCGATTTCGTGACCGAAATAAGAGTAGATCCTGCTTGTTGGCGAAAGCACTAAGCCCTGATGTTGAATAAGTTCAATTAATTTTCTGGAGAGCAAGCCTTTGACTGTTGACTTAAACTAAACTCAATGTTGTTCTCCATTCCCCTCTTAATAAAACAGGAATATTGTTAATGTTTCTGGAAAGTGTTTTGGACACTACAGATAGAAAATACTGCATTATAGCAAGTAAGATATACAACAATGAATGCATGAAATGCAGATCTGAACTGAAAATCTTACAATCTCTATGCAGTGAATGCTGAAGAGATCTGAAGAAATCTTGTCCATTGTAGAATTAGTTACATGATCATGCAAATGGCTACAAAACATATGTCTGTAAAAGACTAACTTTCCGGGAAGTTGAAAGTGAGGTAGAGTTCTCATTGAAGTTTATCTGAGATTAATATTGACACAAAGGGTTGTCTTCCATTATCTTCCTTATCAATGCAATAACTTTTTGATAGAGAAAATGTCATGAAATGAGAAGACATTTTTTCTGTCTTTACAAGAAGGAACAAATAAATTAGCCTACTACAATCCTTAGAAAGAAACAGAAAAAAATTGACCTGTTTCATGGCAGACAGTAAGCCCTTAAGATTTCTGAAACAAGCACGTCCAGAAGGCTGTCCATCTCCATTTTCTGTTTCTGTCCAACAAGAAGAGAAACAGGAAAAGTAAGTTTGCTTTTATGGTGTGGATCCTGCAGTTTTGGAACTCCTTTGTATGCTCATTTGTTCTCTCTGAATCATTCTTGCAAACAGGTGGAGAGCGCTTTCTTTTCTTACAGTTTTTGGATTGAATTCAAGACTCCAGGAAGCTCAGGTCTCTTATGCTGGTGTACTTTTAAAGTAGTTCATCATAACTCAGTTGAGCTGTGCAGAAGTAAGTTTGCATGTGTGTTCCATGCTCTTTCAATGATATTTCAAACAACTTCTAGTACATTTCAAGACTCAAAGATTTAAAGCCATTTGAGATCACTGTGATCATTTTTGTTTAACTCAGACTACAGTCTCATAGGCTTTTTATCCTGTGCTTTTTTCATGTAACTTACCAATTTATATTTGATTTAGCGCAAATCATTTAGACAAACATTTTTTCTTGGCTCACAGATTCCCAGTCACAGAGTATTGTCTGCATCTGTTGGTAAGCTGTTCTAGTTGTTACATACTCAACATTGTTATAATGACAGCCTTATTTTTCTAAGGGAAGAGTTAAGGGGAGGAAGCATACATACTTCAGCAGCTGAAGCATTGCCCAGCTGACCACTAAGTCAGTTTGCCAGAAGATAGATCTTAAAATTTGGCTAAGGTTTGGCTAAGGCAAGGTTTGACTACCTTATTTTTCATGGAGAGTTTCATCTTTCAGGAGCTCAGTCCAGTTTTGTCCCACACCAAGCAACAGTGACTCAGATAAAGATAAAATACTGCTTGTAGGGCAGTGTCTAGCAAAATTCAGCATTTAGTAACACAGTATGGCAGATTAAGTGCTAAGAAAGGGTGGAGGCTAGATCGATGGCTCTGATGATGATTTTAAGTGCCCACACTCTGGGTGCTTCAGAGCTTCAATCACCTTTGCCATTCCCTAAAAATAAAGCACTTAAAACTCAGAGCCACATTTCATAGTGTGAAAACAGTATTTGTTGAAATACTGGAAGTCTGAAACAATGCTTTTATTGGCAGCCTTCTTGACATGTGCCTATTCAACCCAGGGAAGAAATCGTGTGATACATGCTATTAGAGAAACAGCTCCAGATAAAGATCTCCTCTGAATTGCCATTTCTCTTCATTTCAATAACCTGAAAGAATAAAACTACCCTTGATGGAAGTGCGGCCACAGAATGTGTCCTTGCAGGCATGCAGAGAATTTTCTTCTGTCTCGCTTATGGGAATTTTGGGAGATAAAGAAGAAAAAGTGGAAGGAATGGTAGTTGTTAGTAGTATCTTGTAGCATGATAACGTTGTGCCTTAAGCTCTGTCCCCAGTCACAAAAGAGATTTGCTTACAGCTTACTGTTTCTCCAAGGTATTGCAACACTGGTTAAGGTGAGCTAAAAGAGCACCTTTTGAAATTGAGAGGGGCTGAACTGAACTGAAGGTGTTGTGAATAGTTTTCTTCCTTCATGTGTCACTACCATAACCTGCAAGTAACATCTTTGAGCTTAAAGAGGTTTACCCTTACAATTAATAATTTGTTTAGAGAGTTATGTAGCTATCCAATTTACTGGCAATTGCTCCTCATATCCAAAACACTTTGATTCTCATTAGTATAAACTTGACAGCTTTATTTGAATATAGCCATAAGTCTGATGGTGATTCCTGATGCTCTGCTACTGCTAGCAGGAAATGTAATCATTTAAGAAGAACCGCTCGTTACAGATTGAAATCTGTTTTGAGAATTTTCCTAATAATGATGAAGGTGCAGTATAAATTCCTGGCAACTTGCATACATAAGGTTGTGCAGCAGTGTTCTGGAAGCTTAAGAGTTTCAAACTTACTTAATGATAAACAGAGAATAACTGAGTGGAAGTAATATGATGCTTTTTTATTAACTTGCTAACTGGAAATTATAGCAGACTGTATGCCACTTTTCTGGATAGCTTTTGGCATCTAATTCCCTCTTCAATTCCTAAATTCCTTTTGACAACCCAAAGTCAACTCCTCAAGTATTTTTTATGTTCTGGTCTTAATTTTAGATATTTTTCCCTTTTATCTGGATAATTTTGATGCCAATTCTTTTTTTTCCGGAGAACTTGTTGCCCATCCAAGGTTGATATAATAAAGAAATGCCATTATCCAAATCAATGAAACATTGAACAGAACTGCATACAGAACAGATACCAATTTATATGTTCATACAAAGAACTAGAATAATTTCTGATATCATTATAATATGTACTTATAATTATTTATATTAGTTTAATAAAATTTTAATTTATAAAGTTATCTGCTAAATATCTTAGCAGTTTCCCATTCTGTTAGTTATTAGTGCAAGACCTGTGCTGTTTGAATATGTCAGTGTCTTCTGCTGGAGTGAAGAGTGGATTCTTGTCATTACAGTATTTTTAAACAAAATATTTAGCAAGTACACAGCCATAGAGGATGCACAGCAATGCCAAACAGTTGTTCTATCTGGTGCCAAAACACTAAATGAACAAATTCAAGCCAAGCATCTGTGAAAACAAAGACTAACCTGTCTGAACCATTATCTAGGAAAACAAGAACAACAACAAAGTATACCATTTATTGGTTGGTTTCCACCCAGAAATGTTTGTTGAATACTAAGCTGTGCTGTGCAGACAGGTATCTGAAAGGAAATTTCCCATTTTTGGTAAGAAAAAGTACAGAACTCCCACTTCATTTTACCTCAATAAATACCAGGCTTTCTATTGATATTAACCATACAGCCCATAACCATCCAGGTCCCGAATTTTGAATACTTGTTCAGCCAAATTTCACATGTGAAGCACTACAAAGTTAAATCTCTTTGTTTCTACAATGACTTCAAAAAACAAAATTGCAATTTTACCTAAAGGGGTCTCCTGGTCAATTTAAAGTAAATAGAAGAACAATTTATTCCTGGTGGGTGTTGTGGAGCAACAAGGAGTTTAAATATACTGAGCTGAATATCACACTCAGCCAGCATGTATGCTAAGCATGCCAGTTTACATATGGCTTCTTGGGGTGTTATACAGCAATTTTTACACAATAGAAAAGATAAATGTTACTGTATCTGTCACATTTCCTTGGAAACAACCCTGGACATTAGCATGAGCTTCATTCTTGACTGACTAAACAGGGAGCAACACATCTGAAAGGGCATGTCCTGGTTGATAGCTACGGTGCAGCAACAGCAGGAAATTAACAGAGTGCTCAGAACTCTATCTTGCCACTGCGCATACCCCATGTTCTTTCCATAATTACATTCCATTGCAGATCAACAGATTTCAGTCACGAAACTTAACTCTATTTTGAACCAGAACACCATCATCAGGTTAAATCCCAGATTTTGAAGTGTATTCTGTCTTTATCTGTAGTAAAATCTATGGTTGAAGTAATGAAATATATTGACGCCATAGTCCTTGTAACTAATTATATCAAACATATGTGTAATTATCCTGTGACTTCTGATTGTTTGCTTGGCTGTTTGAGAACATGACTGCCTGCAGTGTGTGACTTCCTGTTGACAAGATCGCACATTTTCATTGCTTAGAAAAGTAGTACATTAAATTCGGAAATTATTCTGGTACTGTCCCAGTGAAATTCAGTCCAAATGAAATCTTGTTCTAAGTCCCATTTCCCACTTGTTTGGCAGATATTTAGCTGATGAGTCCTATGTCTCCTAGCAGGGCTACAGGGAGGCAGAAAGACTCTCTACAACTGAGGAAAGGCAGCGTCTTTCTTTAGCTACTTTCTGTACTGACAAGGAGTGAAGTAGGGATTCAAGGAGCAAAACTCATGTGAAAATAGAATGATAATGCTGAGGGAGTTGGAACTGGGCAGTTTGGATGAAATAGACCCCTTTTGTGACACAAAGCCGGGGGGAGGCCATTTTTCTAGTTAGTAGGGTCAAAAAATGAGGAAAGTTTTCAACCTTCTTATCATAATTGATTTCATTTTCAACAACCACTGAAAGAGTAAATTCTGCATTCATATTAATTAATGATCGATGGCTGTGGTTAGAGGTGCTTGTTTGATAATTATTTATTTCAATGAACATCTTGCTGATCACTTATTTGTATCTGCCACGTTTGGAAGTTATAGAATATTTGTCTACTTTTATTAGTTGAGTTTCCATATTTGTTCAAGGTGCCAGCTGGGAAATGGCTTTTGCTAAGTACAGAAAATAACACCTATCTTATCATGGAAAACATTTTAGGTTACATTTCTAACATGATTCTTACATTAGCAAAATCAGTAGAAGTGGTGCTTTCCACACTATAATGCCATCTTGGGTTTATATAAGAGAATCATTTTTCATGCTGCTTGAGAGGGGGAAAAAGGATTCATCAGTAAGATTCAACTCAAAAGAAGCAGAGAAACCCAGCAGAAATTTCCAAGGCAAAAGGTGAATTGCCTGAAAGTGCTGCATCTCTCCACTCAATAAAGGACACAGATACTGGAGTACTTAGTGTTTGTGGCAAGGCACCTCAGGCTCTTGCTGCATGTAGTAATCAGTACTGCAAAAGACTAGGAGAGCTCTAGTCTCCCAAATGGTGAGGCAACAAGAAAGGCTGCCTGAAGGCACATCAGTCATGATGATCTCTGGATGAAGGAGAAGAAAAGCTTCTTGGTCTCAAATAAGATAAAGGCAATACACAAAACCTTAGAGAAATGCTGTTTTCATATGAAAGCACAGAAACGCATGCATAGAAATGCAATTTTTAGTATGAATGGTGGGATAGAACGAGGGTGTTTTGCAGAACTCTTAAAGTTTCTGCTTTCACCTGTTTGATTATTGACCCTTAACTAGCTGAAGCAAGGAAGGCAGTGACCTGGACCAGCTAACACTGGCTTTTTCTGCCAGCTTGGACCCTCCGGCTCCTTTGTGAAATTGTTTCCTGTGACATTTGCTGATCTCATTTAAAATCCCCTTTGATAAGCAGCCTTCCAGAAGTATCTGACCACTGCACTAGCTCTGCAGCCACTAAGGCAAGAGACAGTAACATTTGAAAAGCCGTTACCTCTGAGACCATTGTTGAGTTTTTACAGAGTGTGACTTAGAGGAAATCCTGCTGACATTATTTAATATCATTTTAAATTGTGCAATAATGTAATACGTAAAAATAAGATAAAGATATTTATAACCTAGATAAGTCATATGGAAAAACTGGAAAAAAAAAAAACTCTTCTGAAGGAAAAAAAAAAATAAAGTAAGCCAAACAAGGACTTGCGGTAAAGTTCAGTTAAACTTGCAAGTTGTACCTGGCAGAGTAATGACCGGACAGCTTAAATTTTTGATAAATGAGCATAAATCCACTGACTTTGATTTACAAGCACATAGAAGTAGGTTTGCATTTAGCCTACTCTGTAGGGGGGAATGATTATTATATCAGTGTATAGACAACTTTTAAACCACTCAAAGAAGATATAATGCCTTAGAAGATATAATGCCTTAGAATGGATAGAAATTCTTTCCTTTACCCCAAATTCAGTGGATGTAAGCACCTAGCTATAGAAGACGTATATTTCTAATATGTGATCTCCCTAAATATGGGATCACATTGATCGCTTAAATGATGTTTCAAAACAAAGGTTGTGCTGCAATTCAGTCTCACACTTAAGCCCTCTATATTTTTAAGTTGAAGCAGGATTCTGTTAGGACATATTTTCTTCTCTGTCTATCCATGAAAATGAAATTTAAGCCAATGAGAATAGCACGTGTTATTCCTACACTTGTGACACTCCTGCAGTCTTGTAATACTATTCTGGAACAAATTGTCCCAAAAGACCTGAAAATTTGACATTAAATAAATATCTACATCAAATGTCGCAGAAAACCATTGTTTGGAAGCATCTGACTGGAAAATTTTTATTCTGTTTACCAAAAATTAATGGAGGTAAATTCTTGGATACTGCAAACCAGCCCTCTTCTACATACTTAAATCTAGCTCTGTTGATTTGATTATGAGTCTGGTCCATGATGTACTGTAGAAGAGGAGCACAGAGCCAGTAGACCTAACCTTTGAGAGAGATGCTAAACTAGGATTCTCTGTCCTCCACTGTGGTGATTCAGATGTACACCTGAACATTAACACTGAAACCATAATTTATGTCTTCCAAAAGCCTAAGAAAGTTTGGATCTGGATCACGCTCTTTTCTCTTACCTCTGCTTACAGACTGGGCTTTGCATGTTCCACATTTATGGCAGGCAAAGATCTGTTGTTTTATAATTCATGGCCCAGACCATGTGTCTAGTAAAAATGAAGTGTTGGGAGTTGAGGGAAGATAGTCCAGTACAGGAACAATGAATTGAGAACAAGAGAGAAGGAATTGGGTGATATACATCCAGTGTTGAGTAAGTTGATGTAGAAGGTGGTATGAAGTTGTGAACATATAAAGAGAAGTTGAACTGTGGTCCTTATATATAAGACCTTCTTGTTCTCAGGCCAAACCTCTGTTCTGCTAAATATGTAATTACAGAGCAAAATATTTCTCTCTTCCACAAAGGTCTTGTAACCAAAGAACAAAACAGACAGAAAACCAGGCTGTGGATGGCACACAAGTAATAGGGGAAAATAAAAAAAAAAATGTGGAAAATGGTCTGAGTTAAAAATAAGTGCAAAAGCTAGAAAGTGTGGAACCAGAGTATAGTGCAACTGTTATGTGGAATATGTACAGAGGATAATTCTTTGAGTAAATATTAGCAAAGAATTACTGCAGATATTTATCCAGGTCCAATGAAAGTGGACATGTGTGTGAAATCAGCTGATAGTTTCAGCCACTACACACCTGTTTTCTTGGAGGCATTCCTTCGACTGGAAGGAGCAAGTGCAAGACTGAAATGCCAAAACACCCTGCCACAGCCCGTTCTGCCAGGCTCATGACATTGCGTAAGATGCTCATAAAAGGAGAAACTCATGAAACTGCGTGCAAAATGAAAATACCCTGCAGGAAAAACGTCTGCCCCCTCTGAACATTTACCTACAAGATGTTACAGTTAAGGCCAGGACCAGGTCAAGGGGAGAAATGAGCAGCATTTAAATCTCTTTACCCTCCAGTTATTTGTGTTCAGTCAGTCACCCACAGCTAATGTTTTTCCTTTTTTTTTCCTCTCTCTGTTCTGACAGATCTTAGCTAGACAAGACATGTACCATTTCTAGATTCAGTCCTTCATTGAATGAGAAGGTCCATGAGGACCTCCTTCAAGATGTATTCAATGTATCATGATGCTGATGGAAGAGACTCTCAACCAGTTCTCACACCAATAGCCACTGTTTATTGCTGCTTCAACAACCATGTCAACAGTGAGCAACGTTCACAATGGATAATGGTCTTAATAATTACATTCTTTTTTTAAAATCTTTTTTTTTGCAATAATGCTCTTAAAAGAAGATTTGACAGTGTCACACAGATTACCAGTTCCCAACAAGTTTGCTGTGTCAACAGGGAAGATGAGATTTGGAGCAGGGAACAATCTCAACATCAACACTTCTGGTCTTCTCAGTGCAGGCTGGGAAATTGAGCCAGGCTTCCTAGAATTTCTGCTGCAGTGAGCTTGCAGAGGTCAGAGGAGCAGGGGGAGTGTTGGGCTCAAGGGAAGATAGCCAGGTGAGAGGGAAGAAGGAAGGAGTGACTGGATTGGAAGGAGTAAGAAGAAGGAGAAGAATGTAGCAGCAATGAAAAAAGTTGGAAATTAGCAGCTTTTGTACTGAGGTAGGAAAACTGACGTGATTTAAGAAAGGTAACAGAAAAATTGCTAGTTTTTTTTAAGTGTAGTGGGATTGACTCTTATGTCTTTAAACAGTTAGGATGTCAGATGAAAATAAGGATTCAAAAGCGACAATGAAAATGAAATTGCTGTTTTTCCATGTAAGGTTGTTTGAAGAGTTGTGAACATGTGGGAAAGAGGTGAAAATCTTTTGGAGAAGTTGCTGAAAAGCTCTTGGATCTTGCTGGTTAACAGTCTGAAAGAGCAACTGGAACATAACAGAGTTCAGTTCAGGCAAAAAAGGATAACAGTATCTGATTTTTTTAATTATTATTATCATTTTAAGGGCCTGGAGGTTAGAACTCTATAATGCTGAACAGCACACACCTAGAGTGAAATTTAGTCCCTCCCTAGTCCAACTCACACTCTGACTAGATATGAACACTAAGAAACAGCAGTCATGTAGTATTTTCTTTGCCCTCTTTGTCTGTGGCGAAATTCGTGAGGGACTGCAGATCTCCTAGTGTGGTTACCTCCATTAGTTCGCATAATTTTCCAAATTTTTTCTCCTTACTTATGTCCTAGTCTATTTTTCCCATACTATAACAAAAAAGGGGGAGAAAAAGTTCAAGTGTTAGGAAGGTTTTATGATTAATTTCTAAAGTTTCATGGATTACTAATATTTAAGCATTTACTCCAAATTATTGTTGTGCTTCATAATTACACCTTCAAATATTCCAAAATCACAGATCTTTGGCTAACAATCAACTACATTTCTGACTGGCTTGAGACTAATATTCAGCTAGGTGTTCCTAGGCATAAGCCTTGCATATTAAGTTTATGTGTTCTTTTCTGGAGTTCAGTTACATGGCATATTTCTCATTTGAAACAAACAAACAAATAAAAAACCTCTGATATTTCAGAACAAAGCTCACAGGAAAATGCTTAGAGTTCTCAGTATGTATTATAGATCAATAGATCATGAATGTAATAGTAAAGAATTGGCACATATCTTTCTTCTCTTCCCCAGATTTTTTTATGGTCCCTAGAACTAATCTCAAGGCAGCTTCAAACATGACTTATCCTTTCCCCTCCTAGTCCACAATTTTTGTGACAGTAACTTCTTACCTTAACAGAGTCTTAGCACAGCTAACTTTGGTTCAGTACCTGCACTCAGCTCCTTCATATGCAATGATCTTGTTCACTGGTGACCAGTCAGCTCTGACAGTACCTTTTGATGGTAAAGAATAATTATGAGAATGGCTCATAAAGAAATAACCATTGTCCATCTGTATATAGAGATACAGTCAGAGGTCACCAACTAACTGCATGGGATCCTTGTTCTGCTCAGTGACTTCCTGAAATAACATTATATCAGTTCTAGGATTAAATAAGAATCCATACTCCATGTCAAAACAGGTCTTTATTTTCCTATTAGTCCTGTGCATATGCAATTTGATTGAAAAATGCCCGTTTTAAAATAAATTAGAAAAACAAATTGTTTTTTTAAAGGTAAAATATGAACATAGGAAAGAAAAAGGGTAAAAGAAGCAGAAATAAAGTTTAATTTGAAATAAATTCCTTTGGAAACAAAAATAATGGTAGTTGCTTGTAAAAGACATTATCTTCATATTAACAGGAAGCAGAGAAAAACTAAAAGCAAATATATAAAAATAGTGTACAGAAGCAAAGATGGTAGTTTTAGTTATGGTTATTTTTATTTTATAGACTTACACAATCCCCCATTTATCTACCTCTTTCACCTGATTATTTTTGAAGTGTGTAATTATTTTTTTCATTTTCAATGCTAGCATAAAATAGTACAAACATGTGCAAGTGCTTCTCCAAATGCCCACTACTGGTAACTCTAATTGTAGCGCTGTGTAGGATTAAAAATGGACTTCACCACCCACTTGGAACTTAGATGTCTCAACCTGCTGCTCATTTCACTTGCAGCATTTCAGTGTACCTGTAACTGCCAAATTCTTTGGCTTTACATCCGAGTTAGAGCAGGTGTTGTTCAAGGAAGTATTTAGACTGAGAGCATCTCTGTAAGTCCCCTTTATAGGTTCAAAAGAATGAATATTCACAGCCAATACCAAATAGAGTTTTCCTCCCCATCAATGGAATATGCACTCTTGCTCCAGGATGTGAATTAAATACTTATTTCCTTTGAAGTGAGGAAACATCACCATTTACTGTCTGAAAAGGGAGGCAAATGCTGAAACAATAACCTCAAATAAATGTAAACTCTCCCATTGGCTGAAAGATCCTGGTTTAATGACTCAACACAATCTTGGCTTCCATGACAGCTTAGTAAGATAGGTGCTATAGGTTGTTTTGCAGGCACAATAGAAAGATGTGTAATCCTCTGTTCACCTCTGTGCAACTTTCCTCTTGAAGCTCTGCTCACTTTAAAGTAGGAATCACTGCTGTAAGAAAAACTGTAGTAGAAATCATGTTGGAAAATCACCTTTCCACCAGATATGTAATAAGGATGTGTAAGAGGGGTCAAATTAACATTTTCAGTACTTTCTTCTCCCTGACCTTTTAGATGTTTATGAAAATGAGAATGGAAAAAAGTAATTTCTCTTGAGTTTCTTAATTTCATTTGGGGTTGAATTGTTTGTTGAGTTTTTTTTTAAAGTGAATTCACATTTACTCAAAAAGCCATTTTTATCCTTAAAACTGACTCTGATGAGAAATCTTTGGACTATGTTATTGGATGTTATACCTAGAAAAGTAAATGAAGTAGAATTTTTTTCCTGTTCTGTCATTTATTTTGTATCTTCTGATCTTGTCTCTGTCCCGGAGATGTTATTACTGTGGAAAGTCTGCGGTAAATCTCCAGGGTGAGAAAGGAGCTTAGCTCTTGGAATTAAATGCAGTCAAATTTGTGTTACGCCCTCTGTGATCTGATAACAACTAACTTAACATGCAAACCACCACAGAGACATATACATGCAGGTAATCCACTTATTTGCAGACTTGAACAAATATTGACAGAAACACCATACCTGTGGGTAATGACACACCACACTGATGACAGATCACAGCCCTAACTAGAACTTGTGCATGAAAATACTGGATGTATAGGGCTTAGCTCCATTTTTTCAGCAGTGTACTATATTTTCTTCTTTTGGGTTAAAATTGATCAAACCAAAGGAGCGACAGTAAACTTCCTGGGTCAGGTTTCAGAGGCTACTTCTGAATGCTGCTTTAATCATGTTTGCTACAGAATGATAACTTCAGGTGTAGCTGTACTACATCTTCCAGTCAGATTTTAGGTGGGCTGAATGACACCCTGGGGGGTGCCTCTCTCCACTGTTAATTACTATTATTGCATTTTTGCTATATAGAGAAGTTTAAAAATGTGGCAGTAATGTTTTTGTAATGGCAATGGTCTGAAGATATTTTTAAGTTAAATTTTTTGGGAAATATGGAAAAAAGACATAAGGTTAAAAATTTTTAGGTTGGACAGCTCTCTTTCAGTTGGGAGCATTTTGCATACTTGCAGGTTCCTAAATTTCTTATAATATCTTCCAGCTTTCACTCTTACTTTTCATCCTAGATGTCCAGAGCCCCCAAGAAAAGATGTTAAGTCCAGTATCATTATAGTTCAACAGAGGAAAAAAAAGGGAAACTGTTCCATTATTTTTAGAAGAGAAACGGACCTCCCACATGTTCACCAACTGCTCCTTCCTCAGTGTATCTTGCATGCCTGCTTGATGAGGAACCACAGGCTTCAGTGTGTCTGGTTCTTGAAAGAGTATATTTTGTAGGTGTGATACCAATGTGCAGCCATGTACTCAGCATACCAGACCTCAAAGCATGGGTCTTTCTGAGTCTCTTGTTGAGCATCTCTTAAATTGCTAGATTCCTATTAATAGAAGGGCTGCTACTAGAAGAACTGATCAAGAACATTATGCCAGCATAATTCTGCTGGTCATTTCTTTCTTGCAAGCAATCGACTCCAAAAAAGAAACAACTCTTCCCACACCTCAGCCAAAAAAAAAATCTTTCTGTCTGCCTGCTTGGAAGGCTCATTTTTTGCCTGTAAAGAACCTTAATGTTAAAACCAGCAAGCAAAGACACTACAGGTTGATTTCCTCCCCAGTATATTTTCACTTTCTTTTTCATCCAAATTTGGGGTGAATATTCCCTCCAAGCTTGTTATGCCTTTTTCTTTTAATCTCTAATTATGTTTTGTAGCTTGCTGAAGTGAAGCTAAAATACCACCTTTCATGATGGCAGTGAATCAACTTTTCTAACTATTTGGGTGGATTTGAAGGCCTGTGTCCTCCTGATGCCATTGGCTCAGGACTGCTAAAGGAAGTCTGTGAAGGAAAGTCTTCTCTTATCACTTGGCATTTCTGACTTGTTAATCTGATTTCAAAGAAAAATTGTTTATAGGAGTTCCTGGTTCATATCCTCTTCCTTGCTAAAGTTGATGTCAAAGCAACTGCAACCATAACTGGATGAGCAAGTCAAGCTTGATGAGTTCAGATCCAGATATGCTAACAATTTACTGATTTAGCAGCTCTCAGATGCCAATTCAGATGCCAACCTCTTCAAAGTTACTGAGTCAGACAATCTGACTTCTTCCTGTACTGGAGCCAAAAATCACGTCTGGGTGATGTTCCAACACAACAAATCTGTGTCAATGATCATGTTTATCTGATGCCCCTGGCTAGATGAACTGATAAAAAAAACAGCCTGCGTTTTCACCCGTCCACCCCCCACACACACTTCCCATTGCTACTTACATGGTTTTATTACCCACACCGTCTGTCTCTTGCAGCATAGTCTGATCAAGCAAGTGATGTGATGAAAAAGAAATGCAACTCAGACTACCTTTTGTGTGGCCATTCAGCCTCTTCCTGGTAACAAGGGGGAAGTATCAGCAATAGTAATCTGTTCTCAGACACATCAGGGAAAATACCTGCTTGGGCAAATCCTGAGGGGGTGGGGGGAGAGCTATATCGTACCTTTTACAAGATCAAGTGGTATAGTTAGAGAAGCTGCAAGCCCACCACACATTGGATAGAATAGTTAGCCATTTCCAGATGCTTTCCTTGCGCCCCAAATCAAGTTTCCAGTTCAGTTTTTATGAACTCCAGACAACTTATAAAGTGCATTACAGGAAATAGACATCTGTGGACACAAAAATAAGATAAACTTTTTCATTAGTTTTATATCTTTTTTCTTTTTTTAACCAGCTATATAAAATCAGTTCCCTAAAGTATTGACTTGACTTGTTGAAGAAAGACAGGTCTTGGGAAAGTCAATAATAGGACTCTTACTTATTCTTATTTAGTCCAAAGTAGCAATAGCTCCACCTTCATGATGCCTTTAGTGACTCTATCCAAGCAGTAAGAATCTTTACATTTATAACCTTTGGGCATGCCCACTAACAGAAAGCTCCCATCACTCAGGGTTAACAGGGAGGTGAAAATCTTTTAGGAGTCTACAGGATTCAATTCTGCATGGCTGGTGTCAGCACTCAGAGCCCATGGTGTCAGTTGGTCAGCTTGTCTGCTCCCGTGGCCATTGGCAAGCCATATTCCTTTATGGTAACAGTGACTATATATCAGTTCCCTGCAAAAAAAATTAAAAATTGTTTCCCTGGAGATGGGCCACTTGCATCCTGTTGGCACAGTCCACATTCACAGTTGTTCCTATTTGGCTCCGTTCCCCTGAGAAGATGAGGAGCAGCTGTGCAGGAAGTGATGCCCACATCACCTGATGTTTCCTCCTGTACAAGCAACTGGTTAGTTAAATAACCAGGTGAAGAAATGCACAGTAATGCTGGAATCAATTCTCATGTGCATGACCACATGACACCAAATGAGGGCTGCCACAAATGGTGAGCAGGCTGGAGATGTCCCATAGATGGGATCTGAGCTCCACAGGTGACAATATTACAGATATTTGTGAATGACAACTTGACATATCCATCTCATAGGCAGCATCCCCACAGAGAAAAAAAAAAATAGGGAAAGGAAGGCTGTTCTTGTCTGAAAATAGAGTTAGTTCCAATTTTCTACAAAAATGTCAAAAAAATTCAGTTAATTCCATTGTAAAAAGTTTTTAATCATAGAATTGTTTAGGTTGGAAAAGACCATAAAGATCATTGAGTCCAACTGTAAACCTAACACTGCCAAGTCCACCACCAAACCATCTCCCTAAGCACCTCATGTACACAGCTTTTAAATATCTCCAGGGATGGGGATTCAACCAGTTCCCTGGGCAGCCTGTTCCAGGGCTTAACAACCCTTTCCATGAAGAAATTTTTCCTGATATCCAATCTAAACTTCCCCTGGCACAACTTGAGGCCATTGCCTCTTGTCTTATCACCTGTTACTTGGGAGAAGAGACTGACACTCACCTCACTACAACGTCATTTAGGTAATTGTAGAGAGTGATAAGGTTTCCCCTCAGCCTCCTCTTCTCTGGACTAAACAACCCCAGTTCCTTCAGCCACTCCTCCAGACTTGTGCTCTAGACCCTTTGCCAGCTTTGTTGCTCTTTGGATACGCTCCAGAACCTCAATGTCTTTCTTGTAGTGAGAGACCCAAAACTGAACACAGTGTTTCTGACACAAGCCAGGATGCTGTTGGCCTTCTTGGCCACCTGGGAACACTGCTGGCTCATATTCACCTGGCTGTCGACCAACACCCCTAGGTACTCTTCCACCAACCAGTTTTCCAGATACTCTTCCCCAAGCCTATAGTGTTGCATGGGGTCGTGACCCAGGTGCAGGACCTGGCTACTGGCCTTGTTGAACCTCATTCAATTGGCCTTACCCCATCGATCCAGCCTGTCCTTATCCCTCTGTAGAGCCTTCCTACCCTCAAGCAGATCAACACTCCTGCCCAACTTGGTGTCATCTGCAAACTTACCAAGAGTGCACTCGATCCCCTCCTCCAGATTGTTAATAAAGGTATCAAACAGAACTGACTCCAATACTGAGCCCCAGGCAACACCACTTGTGACTGGCTGCCACCTGAATTTAACTCCATTCTCCACAACTCTTTGGGACTGGCCATTTAGCCTGTTTTTCACTCAGTAAAGAGTATTCCCATCTAAGCCACAAGCAGACAGATCTTCCAGGAGAATGCTATAGGAAATGGTGTCAAAAGCCTTAATAAAGTCCAGGTAACCAATATCCACAACCTTTTCCTCATCCACTGTGCAGGTCATCCTGTCACAGAAGGAGATCAGGTTAGTGAAACAGGATCTGCCTTTCCTAAACCCATGCTGACTGGGCCTGACTGCCTGGTTGTCCTGTATGTGCTGTCTGATGGCACTCAAGGTGATCTGCTCCATAATCTTCTCTGGCACCAAGGTGAGACTGACATGCCTGTAGTTCCTTGGATCCTCCTTCCTGCCCGTCTTGTAGATGGGCATCACATTTGCTAACCTCCAGTCAACTGGGACCTTCCTGTTTAGCCATGACTGCTGATAAATGATGGAAAGTACGTTGGTGAACTCTTCTGCCAGTTCCCTCATTACCCTTGGGTGGATCCCATCTGGCCCCATAGACTTGTGTGGCTAAGTGGTGTAGTAGCTCACTAGCCATTTCCCCTTGTATTAGGGGGGGTTCATTCTACTCCCTGTCTTCAGGCTCAGGGGGCTGGCTTCCTGGAGAACAACTGGTCTTACTATTAAAGACTAGGACAAAGTAAGCATTAAATACGTCACCCTTTTCCTCAGCCTTTGTCACTATGTTCTCCCTTGCATCCAGTAGAGAATGGAGTTTCCCCTTAGCCCTTCTTTTGTTGCTAACGTGTTTATAGAAACATTTTTTATTGTCTTTTACAGTAGTAGCCAGATTAAGTTCTAGTTGGTCTTTAGCCCTTATAATTTTCTCCCTCCATAACCTCACAACCTCCTGAGTTGCCTGCCTTTTCTTCAAAAGCTCATAAACTCTTTTTTTTTCCCCTGAGTTCTAGCCAAAGCTCTCTGTTCAACCAGGCCGGTCTTCTTCCCTGCCTGCTCATCTTTCAGTACCTCGGGACAGCCTAATCCTGTGCCTTTAGGATTTCCTTTTTGAACAATGTCCATCCTTCTTGGACTCCTTTGCCCTTCAGGACTGCCTCCCAAGGGACTCTGTCAACCAGTCTCTTAAACAGGCCAATGTCTGTCCTCTGGAAGTCCATGGTAGCAGTTCTGCTGACACTGTTCACCCTCCCTCTCCCCCCCTTTCACTCTCACCCCTTGCCCCCTCTTAACTTCTCCAAGAATCAAAAACTCTATCATTTTGTGGTCACTATGCCCAAGACAGCTTCCAAACAACACATCCCACAACAAAGTCCTTCTCTGTTCACAAACAGGCCCAGCAGGGCATCTTCCCTGGTTGGCTTCCTCAGAGGCTGTGTCAGGAAATTATCTTCCACACACTCCAGGAACCTCCTGTTTCTGTTCTGCTGTATTATATTTCCAGCAGACATCTGGTAAGTTGAAGTCCCCATGAGAACAAGTGGTAGTGATTGCGAGATTTCTCCCATCTGCTTATAGAATATTTCGTCTGCCTCTTTCTCCTGGTTAGGTGGTCTATAACAGACTCCCACCATGATATCTGCCTTGTTGGCCTTCCTCCTGATTCTTTCCATAAACACTCAACTCTGTCATGATCATCATCTAGACAATCGAACACTCTCTAACAGAGCTACCCCACCACCTCTCCTTCCTTGCCTATCCCTTCTGAACAGCCTGTAGTGATCAATAGCCGCACTCCGGTTGTGGGATTCGTCCCACCAAGTTTCAGTAACGACAACTAGGTTGTAGCTTTCTAGCAGCACAATGGTGTCCAACGCCTCCCGTTTGTTGCCCTTTTCCACTGATTAGTCTGAAATTATTTATATGTGGGGTTGTTTCTTTATTGATTTTTCCATTTGCCACTTATCAGAACTTTCAAAAGGAAAGTGAAACTCCTGCTGTGCCACATCATTATGACAACAATGACCCGAAAAGTATCAGGATATAAATCCAAAAGTAGAAATGAAAACAGGAAAGTAAAAGAATCTCTGTCTTCTAATTATTTTTATCCTACACCAATAAGGGCTTGGAGATGTGAAAAAGAAGGGAAAGAATTCAAAGGAGGAAGCAAAAATCCGATCAGCTGAAACACGCAAAAGAATATTTTCTAAGTGTGCTTGAAGGAATGAAAGTATGTGGGACTACTGTGTAAAACAATTTCAGACATCTTATTTTTGATAGGCTTGTGTATGTGTGTGTGCATATTTAAAGCTGTAGAGATTAATATATAAAAAAGTTAAGTATTTGGCTCTAGAGAATCAAAAACTAAGATGCCAAGCCTTAGCTGTGTGATTATTATAGAAAAGATTGAAATTATTTTGTAGACATAAACACCATACTATGCCTTTACAGCCAAAGATACCATCCAAAAAATCTCTGACTGCCAAGGCTAGTTTCCACTGTGGAGTAGACTGACCACATTCGTATTGGGAAGCTGTTGACCCGGATTTACTCTGGGTGCTATATGGAGCACTAAACACAATTATTCTGTGTTTGGTTTAGGCCTTTTTTAGTCTAAAATGCACAAATCAATGAAAGGGGAGAGGAGTGTCTTAAAGCATGATGCCAAACACTCGAATTATGAACCTTGGGCATGGGACTAGGGCATTCGATGACTTAAGACCTGGTTGAATAATCCTAACGGACTATGTATGTCAAAGGGAGTCCTAGCATGGGCTTCTGCATTCTGCCTCAGGACAGAAGTTTCCAGACGGAGGTCTCCCTCAAATCCAGGTTTCATGCTGGGTGGAGTTAGTCTGTTTCTGAAAGGAGCCTGGGAGTAAGCTGGCATATATGCATCATGAGTGAGTAATTGAAACCAGGATTTAGGAATGAATATGAGGGTGTAGAAACTCAGTTAAACTTCTTGTAAGGGAGCAACTAAAGTCTAACTTCCCAGATTCATGGCCCCAGGGACGTGGAGTAATTAGACTTGACAATATATGTTTTCAACATTATTTTTTTTCCTGTTCTGTGTTGACTTTTTTGGCAGACTGCCTACCTGCCAACTTTGTTGGCCTGTAGAGTCATATTTTTCTTTAGGCCTAACTGTAGTTAAGGGCTTTTCAAATCCATGCGTAGATTTTGTCCAGGTGACAAACACTGAACCATTAAATGCAGTCTTGTTTATTGCAGTATCTGTTGCCCGGAAATCTCCATTTCTTTTTGGTCAAACTATGAGCCAATATTTGAAGTAATGTGAAAATTAGATTCTATAGATTCTTACAACAGCTTGCTGCTCTCAATCACAGTTAGTAAAGAAACATACACTGCTTTACTCAAAAAAGGTTGAGTAGTTTTCATAATTCTTCATTATTTTTCATCAGTTTTCATCATTTTTCATTCACACAAGATGTGAAGTAACAAATAGGGAGATATTTTGTAAGATCCAGTTTGCTTTACAGTGCACATACCTGTAGCTTTTTCTAGTGGCCTCTGATGTGGAAAAACATACTAACTCACTAACACAACAGTTTTCAAATGAGCAGTTGTCATTCCCAGTTATTTACAATGACTTTTTTCTTCTTTAGTTTCTTATCTTAAGTTCTTTTCTTTAACTTACCTGCAAGCTGACCTGAAAACAAGAGGAAATTATTTTTCTTTAATGAGAACGTTTATTTTACTACTTCATGTTAATTTCAATCTTGAGGTGCTTGCAATATTCATGACTGACAGTGGATTACAGTCTTTATTTTAGTGATGAGAAAAGTCCATAGTGAGATTCAGCACTCAATTTACCCAAGATGATATATATCAACATTAAAGGGATTAAAGACCTCACTTAAAATATGGATAGGTTTCTAAAAGCTGAAACTATTGCATTTTGGTGAAATATTGCTTGGATTGATCTTTAAAAAAAAACATTGCATTTCACATAGAGATGGGAATCCTATCTTTGTTTTATATGACTGGCTTTTCTGATCATATGGTAGATCATTATGGTTCCAAGAGCAAGCAAATTGCCTTATCACCACATCAAGAGGTGTTGTCACAGAGTGGTTACATGGAGTTCATGAGATCTTTTTCCATAAAGAAGAGAATAAACACAGACAGGGGAAAAATAACAAGCTAGTGAAAAATAGTTATAGGTCCATAAAATGTGACTTTCTTCTTCTTAAAATACACTTACAAGAGGCACTCTAAAAGAAAATATTGCATTTTATTCACCGGCGCAGAGAATTTAAAGCACTAGAGGCCAGCTGAAGGTTCTCTCATTTGGAAAATGTCTGTAGTGTAGAAAAGGCAGATCTAAAAGTAAGGTAGAATTCAGAAAGACATTAATTGCCCATTTACATGGACAACAAATGTGCCTTCAGGTCTGTTAGGTAAGCTATATACATAATATTTCAGCATATCAGTTAATTATTAATTGACAAGAATTAGATAGAAACTTAGACTGTGGTTGAGCTATTTTTTACTTGGCTGATGTGAGATTTTTTGCACCAGGGTGTTGAATTTGTTAGACTCTATAGCATCTCCTAGCTACCTAACAGTGTAAATTTTAATATACACCAAAGAATGGAAAAGATACTTCAATTTTGTTTATTTTCTGTAATATTAAAATGGAAAAGAGCAGGCTTCAAGAATGAAACACTGTATATTCTTAGATTCTTGGTGTAAGAGAAGGGAAAAAGTATTGCTTGTCAGTTTTCTTGAATGATTGTTTATAATTTAATTTTGCAAGCCTGTTTATGTATATACAATTTATTTATGTTTTCATGGGATAATTACAATAGACCATGGATACTATGGCAGTTCTATCAGGACCTATAGAAGTAGTTTCCCAGACTGTACAGGGACGGGGCTTGTACTTGCAATGAGAATTTAAGGTCAACAAGTATAAGCCATTGACATAGCCTGCCCAAGTCAAAGTGGATTTCAAAGCCCATGGAAACTCACTGTGCTTGCACACCTAGTATCTCCCAGTGAGGTAGAATACCAAGGGCAGGATTTCTCCTATTGCTGTAGCCTCTAGTGCAGCAAGTATAGTGCCATAAAAGTATAAATATTCAGCAGCAATAATTTATATTCAGTATGCATCTTAGCAAGCATGCAGGAAGGACATTATATGTTACGATTCTGAAAAAAAGGCAGTGCCTGTTTCATTCTTCAAGAGTGCTCCCTTTTAATCTTTGACAAATGCATTAAAAAAAAAACAACTCTCTTGATGTATCTGTTTAATGGCTCTGTATCTATGACTACCAATAACTTAGGCTTGGAATTTTAGGCTGTTATTGCCTATACAGCTTGAAAAGAGTAGCTGGAATTTTCCATGGGCTCTGTTGACAATGTGTCAGATGAGATAGGTCTTGGATGGGTGATGCTCCATTTTTAGGGTTATAGATAATTCATCACATCATATTTTTCGTTTACATTTTTGTGCATTCTTATGCCTGCTCTCATTTCCAAATAGGCCTGAAAGTGGAACATGCTATCACTCAAGAAAACTACTTGATATACTTGACAAGGAGTTTTTACTTAAGAATAAGAACAAATATTTCCTCGCTCAGCACTTTATTATCTTTTTGCATCTGGGAGCAATGGTGATTTCCAGGCACAGCCTTGGTTTGGACATCCTTCTTTAGACCCTAGAGGTAGGATTTAGTTGCCTAAATATAGGGCCAATGAAAAAGCCTTGTGGTCCATTAAATGGCCTAGGCTACCTGAGAGGCATGAACAAGGAATTTGTGCCCTTATACCTCTGCAACTACTGGTGATACTTGAGATAGAGCACCGGGTGCTTCTGTTTGTGTAACTATATCCCACCTCTTCCACTGCTAGGGGAGAATAGCAGGATGCTAAGTTTGATGTTTTAAATATTCTCCTGGAGGAGCTTAATTCCCTCCATTGACTTTAGAGGGAATGTGGTCGGTCTTCCACCTCAGGTATCTGACTTGCAACCATGAAGTTGAGTTTTGTGACTATTCACTGCTGCTGCAGCGTTTGCTGGTTGGGAGAAGGCAGCAAACCTAGAACATCGTGATGGCTACTGCTGTGCAACCAAGCCAGCTACACCATCACCATAATATTTAGCAGTGGCTCACTTTGTCCCATTGATGGTGAGGGAAGAATTCAAGCCTGTGGAATGAGGAGGTGAAAGAGAGATTGAATGGGTTGTTTGCTCTTGTCTTACCTTGGTATCACCTGTATTATTTACCAGGTTGTAGGACTTCCAGTCAGGCAATGAGCTCAAAATCTGCCTGAAATTCTCCAAAAACACACCCATTGCTTCCCTGCTGGTGTAAAGATGCTATCATAAATATCTGTGAGTTGAGTACCTCTCTCATTGTAATCTGCAAACAGCTTAAGCAACATACCTAAAAAGCTGAGCTGCATTCACCTCCTTGGAAACTTGGAAGTTAGGTCATTCTACATGACCATATAAAGAGCTGCCTTTCTGGAATGTTGTTAGCAATGTTGTGGTTTGGTGGCAGTTCTCCTAATATG
This sequence comes from Tringa solitaria, assembly GCA_026413425.1. Lineage (NCBI taxonomy): Eukaryota > Metazoa > Chordata > Aves > Charadriiformes > Scolopacidae > Tringa > Tringa solitaria. The sequence continues at coordinate 49,515,861 of JAOXJM010000041.1, read as the reverse complement.
AAGCCACTGACCTACAACATAGGTTGAACCATACCATGTAGCAGTTGGGAGATGGTAAATAGCAGTCAATGGAGCTAAAGCTCAGAGTTGCCTCAGTGTTGGTAGAAGTAAGACTTTACATTTCAGTATTAACTCTCTAAGCCATTCAGTACCTGTACTTCATTATCAGTATAAACCTGTGTAACCTGAGACTATCCCAACTGCCTTTTGGACAATATACTCTTAGTTATTATCTCATATACACCAAGTCAAATAATCCTCTTTAAAAATTATTACTACAGTGGTCTCTAGTATGACACAGTTACTTAGTGATACAATGAACTCCAATGCATATGTCATGAAACAGGGAATTGATTTCCAGCTTTGCTGGAGTGCCTTTGTAAGGACAGTGGAGCTTTCAAATCTAAGAAGTAACATTCAAATTGAACTTTTTGATTCTTAGCGGAATGATCTCTATTTCTATTGTACATAATCTTTTAATCAATAATGCAAATGCTGACTTAAGCAGTGCTCTACTACCTGGTCTGTTGAGGGCAATATGCACGGAATGGGTTTAATGGCAATAAGGTGATAGCTGGGATTCATTGCTGTCTAGGAGGGTAGGAATTTGTTCAGTATAACCTTAAGCTGTTCAAAGCCAGTGGAAGACAGAAGCTCTTTGCCTAGGGTTTCTGATTCTCCTAAGACAATTCATTTTCTCTGGTAATGCAGTAAGGGATCTGAGGCAGCTGTGTTAAAACTGAAGGCTTCTTCTGTAGTGTTTTGGCTTTAGGAGTTTGTGGGATGGTCTTTTGTATCTTTTCACCTTACTTGAAGCTGAAGCTTCAGGTCATTTTGTAGGGGAAAGTTTTTCCATCCAAATTTATAATGAACATAATTCATTTAATCTTTAGATCTTATTAATTTCCTGTGTCAGCTGATACCTTCAGTTCTTCTGGTCATTCTTGTTGCATTGCTGCTTGGAGGCATTTCCCTGCTGCTGTTGCTTTTTAACAGAATAGTTATTTATCCATTGAACATAAAGATTAACAACATTTCTGGCATAAGACAAAATATTACCCTTGATGTGGTTGACCAGACTATTGCATTAAGTGAGTAAGTGGGAAGAAAGGTGGGAGAAGTCATAGTCTCAGTGTGTCCGTCAAACCAGCCCCTGATGATGTTTGGAATGAACAGTGAAGTACTCTATATGTTAGGGATGCTGTACAATGAAACCCAGCAAACTATAACAACAAGCTGCACACTTCTGCCCTGTTTGGCAGGTTGTAATTAATTCCTGAAAGATGGGTATCTAATTATCAGCACTGATGAATTAGACACTGATAAGTTGGACCTAATGATCCTTATGGGTTCCTTCCAACTTGATATATTCTCTGATAAGAAAAATCACCTTTCTTTCTGCTTTTTCTATTTGCATAGTTCTATGTTTAAAAGCATTATTAAGGCCTTGAAAGTGAAACAAAACATTTTTAATATGTACACAAGATGTTGTAACCAACTTAAATTTTTTGGTTTGGTTTAAAAAATAATTTCAGAAAAAAAATTATTTGCATGGTGATCTTGTGACTGGTTCTTGTAACACAATGCATTGTTTTCTCTGACTTAAAGCATTAGCAGCAAGATGATGGCACTAGTATGGAAGTATTCTTTTATGAGTGGGCTTTGCTAGGATCTTCCTGATGTGTTCAGAGAATGCATTCAGCTTTGCTAAATCAAAATCTCAGCTACGTGGCAGTTGAAAATCTGTGGAACTGCAGTTGTTTATGAGAAATTAGGTTCTGGGTTCAAAATATCACACAGCATTGCAAAGGCAACGATATCAAATCATGATTAGCAAAATTACTCTGAGAAATAGACATAGCTTAAAATGAGGTTAAAACAGCTTTTTCTGAAGGTCGAAGAGGGCCACAATACTCACTGGTTGCTTTTAAGTAAATAGCACCTACAATACCTACAATATCTTTAGCCTCTATAATGCATTGCATTGCCTTTGTGCTAGATATCCTATTGACTCTGTGTGACTCAGATTTTATGACCTCACCAATGAGATAACGCCCTCATTCGGTAAAAGGCTATATCAATTAAGAAAAGCCCTGCTGCCTGATAACCTGATTAAGAGCTGAGTACTCAGGGTGGTGTCGTGAGACATTTAATTTCTAATCACTTCTGGCTTCTTGTTGAGCAGGTTTATGGAATTATCCAGCCTTTGGCAAACTTTGGTATGATGCTTATTGCACCTAAAGATAAATTATTCTTTATTTGTTCAATTTGCTGCAAGGTGGGGCCCATCTGCTTGCAGGGATCAGTTTTCTAAAGACTTGGTATCACAAGGTTCATTTTCCATTTGAGTGTCCTTAGGGCTTTTGTATTTTTGCCACCCTTAGAACTCAAAAAAAGGAAAAGAAAAAGTCAAAGTAATGTAGAAAACTTGAGATTTAGGATCACAGATGGTGGTTTGTAAGGTTTTGGTTTATAAGTTCTTCAACCAGAAATTTCAGAGATTTATATAAAATTTGAGGAAAAATTCCCAAATCCAGAAATGGAAGCAAGGTTTTCTTTGTTTACATAATCCAATAACTTTAGATCATAAAATATGATCATTATTCCCATAACATGGCCAAGCCCTTCCTTCTGTGAAACTGTAGTCACACATCACTATCGCAAAGTAATGGAAAATTTGATATGTATTGTACAACGTACTGTTAGGGCTAATGTTCCCTTTTCCAAGGGTGGAAACATCTATGGGGAAAATGCCATGTAGTTTACTTCATAGTTTGGTTCTCCTTTTGTTGTTCCCCTTTGGATGTCTAATCTTAGGATCAGTGTTGAACTTCTACTAACACGGCCCTTAACAAAGCAACTGTGTAGGAAGGAGATGTGTCCCTTTTTTCTGTTTCAGTTTAAAAAAGAAAAACTGCTGATAGCACTGATGTAGATAGCAGTGAGGTTTTGCTCCTTGGTAACCGGCGGTGTTTTGTGGAGGCAGCAGGAGCTCCAGGTGGTTCTGAAGGCCACTGGTGGAGCACTGGGGCTCAGGTTAAGCTTGCCTCCACCCTGCCTAACAACATGCAGCCAAACCAGAAAGCGGAGTGCTTTTATTTTTTTTTTCCCTCCATAAAATTCAATCCCATCTGTTTAAAACCTTCCTGTTACTGAGCTGGATTTTTCTGTAAGGATGAATGCAGTTTTACTTCACGAGCCGAGACTCACTTTAGGGAGTGTTTCATCTGATAGCAATCTTTCACAACTATTTTAGAAGCTACTAAACAACATCCCCTCTCTTAAAGAAAGACTGTTGGATCAAAATTTAGTCCTCCCAGGACCTCTGTATTCAATCCAAGTTCTGTGTCTATTCTTAGGTTAAGCGTGAATTGTTGTTTACAGACAAGTAGCAGTTATAACAATATATATACAACATTATATGCAATTATACAATAATCTTTAAATATTCTTTGTTCATACATCAATCATACCTCAGTACAATGTTTGAACAGTACATAATTTTACAATAGTCTTCAGAATAATTTATGTGAGAGCCTGAAGGCATAAAAGCTGATAGTGCCAGCAGGCCATGAAGGAAAACAGTGCCGAGAAAAAGCACTTGCAGTGTGTGGAGAGCATGATATCAGTTACAAACTACAATCTAGGTAGACCAGGCAGGGTTGGGATCAAAACAGCCACTTGCCATTGTTCCAGAAGTGCAGACCAAGGGAACTACTCTGGGCTCTCCAGAAGTGGAACTTACACCACAAATGCAGACATTACGGTGTAACAAATATTCTACTGAAAATTTAAGTACCTAAGAAGTGTGAATAACTGGATGAATAGCAGAAGATGCTTACAGAAAATTGTGGCTGTGTGCTGAACTTGCTCCAATAGCTCTATAACTCTCTAGTATCGAGGAGCCCAGAGCCACACACAGCACGCTGGATGTGCTTCACCAGTGCTGAGTAAAGGGGAAGGATCCCTCTCCTTCTCAACCAGCTGGCAACACTCTCCCTGATGGAGCCCGGGAGGCTGGGAAGACATAAATTCTACTCGCAGAACATGGATAGGTGGGACAATGTACAATAAAAACATTCTGAGACAGTGGGCAAGTGCAGTTGAAAGATAATGAGATAGCTCACATTGCCCCTTCTGGAAGTGACTACCAACCATACTGGGTAGCAACACAATAGAGACAGGATTCAGATTCAGGACATCAATATAAGAGCTGAGGCACGAGTACCATAATGATGGTTTGTGCCCAGAATTGTATGAGGATGCAAGGACACAGGGAAGGAGACGGTCTGGTGAAGGTAGGACCAGGCACCTTTGAAATTACACTAATCATATCACATCATTTCATATCATATCTAATAGATACATGTAAATGTATACACATCTGTACAAGAAAGGCATGGAGAAATGTACTGTCAAATCTGTAGAGAAAAGAAATACTTCCTGATTAGCATGGTCACACTGGTAAATTTATAGTCTGGCAGCCATGAGAAATCCTTCAGGTATACCACGGGTCTGCATGGATCCCAAACTGCTAAATAGTGTGTTGAAAAGCAGTCGTTAGCCACTGCTTGTAAAAGATGTACTATCTGATTTATCTTCAGCAAAACGTCCAGAGAGGGTGGTGGCACATTAACTTAGATGAGCCATGCATGGCGTACCTTTCACTTGTTATCATCTGTGAGTGGGAAACTGATCCTGGAGACGTTTCAGTATAAACTGAACCAGAAATACTGCAGACAAAAAGAATTTCTGTTTTGCAAGAAGTAAATATCAGGGAAGAGTCAGGGTACGACTTCATTATCAGACAAATGAGGGCCAATATACATTTATAGCAAAAGCAGAAAATGGAAATCATAGAGAACTGAGACCATATTTACTGGCTTTGGAATTAAGCAGTAAGGAAATGCTTAATCAAAGCCATACAGTGGGAGTCTAAGAAGTTGTGAAGATCTTTACAAATTATACCCCTCCCTTCTCGTCCTGCTAATTTGTTTCTCCTGCAAATGTTTTAAATTTTTTTTTGCCCCCTCTGGAGTAATATGCCAGTTATGCAAATGTTTGATCCTATGAACATTCAAAAATCGATTGTGTTTTCTGGCCTTACTGAACACAAGCCAACCTTTGTCTGCAGAAATAGTATTTTCCAGAAGCAGCAGTGAGTATGCACAGACATGTGCTCTGCTTTTCATGCCAAAGGCTTGTGAATGTATCCAGAAAAGAGCAATATTCCTGGTAGTCAAATCACTCCAAGTTAGTAGCAAAAAATCCCTGTTTTAAATAAAGGCCTCTTATTTATGCAACATGTGTTATGCTATAATAATATGTTCCCTGGTATAAACATTTGCCTGTTCCCCACAATATTTTCTGGACCTTTGGCCAATTTCAATCAAATTTGGCAGATGGCTAGATGTCTCAAGTTTCCATAAGGCTAGAAAGATTAGTTATCCAAGTAAAAGAGAAATTTTATTATGCTATCTCTGTTAAAGACCTTCCACTGCAGGAGAAGCTTCGGTATTAATTTACCCTTTATTGCACAGGGAATCAACATGAAAGCTTAATATCAAAATGCTTATAAGTTGGAAAGAAGGCTTCATAGCCCCACACCTCAAAAACACTCTGACTTGATGGGTGGATTTTGTGATATCTACTAAGAAGTATATATTGACTGAAAGCTGGCACATTCATAACATTCTTAACTTGGACGAATAATGTTGGTGTTCAATTAAAATTCCATTTAGCATAGCTTAATTAAAGTTTCAGCAGACCAAGAAGACAGAACCCTCTAGGAAACCAGACTTCATTAGGTGTAATGTTTGTGGAACTACTGTTTAGGAGATCTTTTGCCCTGGGGCTGAATGAATCCACTGTGGTCATCCCTTACTGTGTGCTACTGTTCTGAGAGGAATGAATGAGCTCCCCTTTCAGCTGTAAAAAAAAAGATGTAATTTTTTATGCAATCATATACATTCCCATTTTTGTGAGTCATGAAGGCACTTTCAGCTCTCCTGCCCTTTCTTCACCATTCTTCTCTTTCTCCAAGACTGAAAGCATCCTTGTTGCCCAAACTAGTTCTTGTGTTCTGTTCTACCATTTGTATGTGCCAGGATAATGTTCTTGCTTGCCTGTGACTTTGAGAGCTTCACTCTGCTTTCAGATATTTGTTCCTGGCACTTTTGTTGAACTACTATTCCCCTTTTATATGTTCAGTCTGAACTTCAATTTTTTCTCTTGTTTGGCAAACTCTTGTTAATTCTTAATCTTCATTTCAAAATTGTTTCTTCAGTATTCAGTAAGATCTTCTTCAGTTTTGTCTTTAGGTCACAAAGTTAAAACCAGCCTGTTTAGGAGATTATCATGAGGATACAAAACCTGAAGAATCTTGGGAAAAAAAAAGCAGTTTCAGAGCCAGCTTCCTCAAGTTCCATTCATGAACAGGGTTAAGACGCACAGAGTGCATCAGAATTTGTCACTATCAGAAATCAAGCTACTTTCTCATTGTCCTGCTTTCCACTGTCACTCATCAATTATAGCTATGGAAAGAAGTGCTCCTGAAATATCTTCTTTCATCTTTACAGAGTCTTACCACTCCATTTCCGCAATGGGGTTACTTTCATTTTTTTCTACTTTTTTTTTCACTATGTATCTTATTTGGGAAAGAGTTCAAACCTCAGTGCAGTCAAGTTCAGAGTGACTCTTGACAACTGAATAGAGGCATCTTCCATTCACCTTTTTGGCTTTTTTGTTCGTTAAGCCATGTGTTGAAATGTGCATTTCTCAGAACCGTAGAACTTTTCAGACCTAGCAGAATCTCTGCACAGCAAGTAAGCAATGATGCAAACCTCATGAAGTTCAACAAGGCCAAGTGCAATGTCCCGCACATGGGTCAAGGCAATCCCAGGCACAAATACAGGCTGGGCAGAGAATGGATTGAGAGCAGACCTGAGGAGAGGGACCTGGGGGTGTTGGTGGATGAGAAACTGGACATGAGCCAGCAATGTGTGCTCACAGCCCAGAAGGCCAACCATATCCTGGGCTGCATCAAAAAAATGTGGCCAGCAAGTCGAGGGACGTGATTCTGCCCCTCTACTCTGCTCTCATGAGACCCCACCTGGAGCACTGTGTCCAGCTCTGGAGTCCTCAGCACAG
>JAOXJM010000041.1:49464112-49488468 GCA_026413425.1 Tringa solitaria | reverse complement strand
CTGCCATCCACCAGGACTCCCAGATCCTTTTCCTCAGTAGTACTTTCCAGAAGATACACCCCAAACCTATATTGGTGCCTGGGGTTCTTCCTCCCCACATGCAGGACTTTAGATCTGCTCTTGTTGAACCTCATTAGGTTCTTCTCTGCCCAACTCTCCAGCCTGCTCAAGTCCCTCTGGACGGTGGCACAGCCTTCTGGAGTGTCAGCCAGCCCTCCCACTTTGGTATCATCAGCGAACTTGCTGAGGATACACTCTGTCCCCTCGTCCAGGCCATTGATGAAGAAGTTGAACGGGACTGGGCCAAGTATTGACTCCTGTGGGGACGCAGCTGGTTATAGGCCCCCAACTTGACCCTGCTCCATTAATGACAACCCTCTGAGTCCTGTCACACAGCCAGGACTCAATCCACCTCACTGCCCACTCATCTAGCCCACACTTCCTTAATTTTCTAATGAGAATGTTATGGGAGGCAGTGTCAAATGCCTTGCTGAACTCAAGATAGATGACATCTGCTGCTCTCCACGCATCTGCAGGATTAGGACTTAGGTTAGCAGATGTTCCAGAAGATTTTGGGGTACTTTTTCTTTTAGACTGTTGCCTCCTATTATTTTAATAGAAAATAGGATCCTGTCTCTTAGATATAGAAAAAGAGATCCTTTGGTTAAAATTTTTGACTGCTCTGTAATCAGCGATTTGCTCTTTTACCTTCCCCATCTCTTTGAGGATTTGCTAATCCAGCTCCTTAGTGGTGCTATAACAGCTCCAGCATGAGTTGAGACTGATTTGAGGTAAGGGACAACTTAACCCCTGGGATAATGTTTTCATATAAATATCTGGAAAAATAATTTCGAATTAAACAGATAATATTATCAGGAGGAATAAGCACCTCAGTTCTCTTTAGCTAGCTAATCTGTCACTGTTAAGCCATTGATGTAACCCACTTTTAAAGTCTGAAATAGGTCCCATGACAACTTGCCTTAAGCTGCAAACTGGATTGTTTTGAATACAGGGAAGAGAAGCTGTAAATGTATAAAATCAATGAATCCTAGCATTCCAGTGGTGTAACATTTTCCAGGATTCTGTTTATGTCATATTTTTAAGCATCCAGACCAAGAAAAAAAAGTATGATTTATGGTATTTTAACCCTGAGAGCTGTCAAGTAAGTAGCCACTATGAAGCAAGCAATATGCTGTGCATTTTAACTACTTAGGCTATGGGGAAGGGTTCCCTGGGGTAAAAAGCAACCTCCCCAATCTACAAAAGATCATGTTTCTTTCACATTTTTTTTTCTGGGGTGCGTGTCTGATGGATTTTGGTATAACAACTGACCATTGTCCCTATTCTTTTTCAACACCAGACCTGACTACTCTGAAGTCATTCCTGCAGTAGAAGCTAAGGATTTCTTCTTGGCAGAACTGTCCCACAGTGAGCTCCATATTGCTCTTTGCTGATGCTGTTCAAGGCTTATCAAACTCCTCTGTATCAGTAGGATTTCCAACCTTGACCTATTGCTGTAAGACTCCTGGCCTTGAATGTCCATCCAGTGAAAGTTGCTGTGCTTCCAATTGGGAGCAGAAATGTGATCTTTTTAAGGAAGGAGATGCGTGCTAGGAAAATAATTCTGTATAGGGACATATTATTTAACTATGACTTCATCTCTCCCCAAAGGGGAGTGATTAATATTCATCAGTGCACATTTATTTTTGCATAACAATTTGGTGATCATATAAAACTATTTGAATATTTTCTTAAGTTCTGCTTAATCAGGACGTTTTTAATCTAAGAAACAAACAAAGTCAAAGAAAGAAGTGTTCTTCTGAAACTGTAGCTGAAGAAACAACAAAATCCTAACCTATAAAGATGGTAGTTTAATAATACTGTTATTAAGTCCAACAATTTAACAACACCCTGTACTATTATTTCCCCTGTCTAACTAGGGGAAGTCTCCCTGAGGTCTGTAGCTGTGAACTGCTGCCTAAGGTCTGACAGCTGGGATGCTAGTAGTTTCTTTCATGCCTAAGTGTTCTTAGAATACATACAACAGATACTGTCTCTTGTTTCACAGGACTATGACACAGCATATGTAGCATGTGTTTCCATCATGCTACAGTAGAATATGCTTCTCCACCAAGCAGCCTTGTGCTCCAGCTCTTCTTCTTAGGCATCTGGCTCATGTGAACATAGGAACAGATGGAGCAAGGATCTACATGTTATTGTACATCAGGCTTCACAAAATTTGTGACCAACGTTGCTATTATGCCAACCAATGATTATGCAGTGTAGGTCAAGCAGCAGATTGTATTTTCTCATTAAAAGAGTTTAAATCAGTGTTTCTATGGAACTGACCTGCTGACTGCCTTAATGAAGAATGCAAGCACTTAGAAATCAACTTTGGTACCTTGGGAAGAAGCAGTCATCTAGAGAAAGACAAGGCACAGTTTGGGAGAGAAAAGAGATTAAAAATAAGGTCTACTGGTCCACAAGTGAAGACACTGTAATGTATTGTTTGGTACTGAAGAATCTTCATAACTTATATTCTTCTAGCTGCACTCATTTCTTTTTGTAGAGACACATTTGTTTTTACAGATAGTTCTGCATAACAACTAATGTTGTATTAACCAAATGGATAACGTCTTTCCTAGAGAAGGAATTTAAGAGGATATTAATACAATGTAAAGCCATTTTATTGATTCACTGTTAAGATTGGTTTTCCTATGTGTAACTCAAGGTCCTTGGGTTGCCCTTCTAAACACTCACCCCTTTCAACTTCAGCCAGTCACCTCCTACTGTCATCCATGATTAACAGAGCAGGAAGACTCAGGTTTACACAAATACACCCAGCACACTTCTCCTTTCCCATAGCTACAACTCCAATCACAGATGTTGAACACTACAGCTCTAACCACACGTGTTAAATATTCATTGAATCATGTATCAGGAGGAAGATTAAAGAACCTCAAAAGTTTCAGTTTACTTGGAAATGTTTGCAGTAAATTACTGAGATTTTTTTTTCTAAAGATATGACCAGACTCTACTAATCCCAACTGCCTATAACAGGAAAAGATTTGACTTTCCTCTCTGTGTGCAAACCATTAATCCAGAAAACAATGTCTCAATTCTTAACATCTCTCCCTCCTCTCAAGTTGCCTGTTGCCATTTACTCTTCATTAACTCCTCCAGGTCTACAAATGCAGTAATCTTGGGGCTACAACATTTCTGCTGTGAGAATGGGCTGTGAGGCCACGTGTTGTTCCTGCAATTGCATCACAAGCACATGATATAGGAAAGAATGAGTGGAGGAATGAAGATAAGCAGTGGGAGAGGCAATTCAAAAGGAGCTTAGACTCTGCAATGCAAAGCCACATCCTTCTATATTCTCTTTTAGAGGAGTTGTGAAATAGGGAAAGGTCCTATATGGAAAATCATAATGCAGAATTTGAGCACCTTGAAGTTTGTTTGGTTTTGGTTCCAGTATCTGGTTTGAAAAATGCCTGGAGTCTTTCTGGTTTGCTTGAGGGAGAGAACAAGTTCTGGCTTTAAGCATAAGGAACAGTGTGTGTGTGTGTGTGTGTGTACACGAGGACTGTGTTTATTTAGTAACTGAAGATGGTGCATAGTGAAAGCTAGTCTAGTTACTCTCACTTAGAACTTTATGAGTTTTAAATCTTCTCCTTCACTTTTCTAGAGAGAAATCCCAGCTGATAAAAAGGAAGATAATCCATCTCATTCCAGCCTCCTTATTCTTCTGCAAAGATGGAAGTGACCAAAATAACAACAGGAATGGCTGCTGAGGAACCATAATTGCTTGGGGAGGATGTGAGTCACATCATATAAAGGTAACAACTATGCATGAAATGAGTTGGGAAGGGCAAAGCACCCTGAGGGGCCTTTCACTTGCAGCATAGTTTTGAACATCCCTGAACTGGCCTGTTAACACCAAAGATGGGTGGGTCCCAACCAAGGCAAGGTCTTTATTCAAGAAGAAAATTTTAGCACCTGTTTCACTTTAGGTCTAAGTTTCACTGACTTCACATAAAGTCTTATTCAACTAATGACCAAAAAAGTGATGTTTTAGGCTTTTCCCCCCACATTTATATTATATTCCACTGACTGCTCTTTTTGCTCCGGTTTTCCTTTGAAAAGAACACTACAGACTATTAACAACTCTGGTTATCAGCTGTGTTGATGCTGTTCTTGGCAATGAATGCAGGGAGACTGGAAAATTATTTTACTGATGGAATTTCCTCAATACTTTTGGCATCAGATACAATGAAGTGAACACGACTTTGACGTACTAAATTCACTGGGATATTTGTTTAAGACCAACCCTCCATGACTCCTGAACGTGCCTCAATCAAGAGGGATGGGCTGGAAGCTCAGTAATTAACTTTTTAAAGGAAAAATGTCTTTTTTTTTCAGGAATATACACGGCTTTAGGATCTATAAAGGCAATATGCTGACAAAGTAAGGATTTTTCGTTATTAGGACAGACATGTTCCATCAAACACTTGATACTTCTGATACAGTATCAACAAAAATGCAATCAACTTCCTGGTACTGTGTGTGTTTTGAAGTCACAGAACTGCATGCTGTAATCCTTTAAGAAACAGAGCAATTGCTCTGGGAATGTAATAGGATTGAATATTTTTTCAATTCAATTTTACCTCCTCCTCCTACCTCTTACTTCTTGCAAAGGACTGGCAGCTACAACTCTGGTTTCAAAAGAGAATGGCATAAACAACTATCAATTCGAGACTGATCCTAGACCAGACTAAACAATGACTGAAATTTAATGGTAATTTAATTTATTTTTTTAATTTAATTTAATTTACTTTCCTAAAAAAGACCAGATTTCGGAGCAGTGGAATTTTCCCAAAGCAGAACAAATAACATGAGATGTATGTAAAAGGCTGAGAGGTATTATATTATTGAATGTCTGAGGATAGCAAGAGAGGCAAGAGGGAGCAAATTTTGGCCATGAAGATGCCTGTTTCTGACTACAAATTAAGGTAAAATAAAATTTATTTGGAGGGCTGTGAGTCAATGATTAAGAGATCAGCTTCAGATAAAAGATCCTGTACATACTGAAGTGGAGAGGTACAACAATTAATTTCCCAGGATGCCGGATTTTGATGATCTCTCCAGAAGTACTAACCAGACCTGTCCAGGGCCACAGCATCCCACCACGTATGTTCCTTCTATAACTGGGGTAGCAACTTCTTCCTACTCCTCCCTCTTCATGTTGCCTGACCCAAGTCTCCCTAAAGAAGAGGATACCAGTTTAGAAAGGAGCAATTTCACCAATTTTCCAGTAGCCAGGATTCCAACAAGATATGAGCCAATGTACAGACAGCAGGTCCATAACTGTGGCTTCAGCCATTCCACAGCAATTTCCATCTGCAGGTGCCTAGGCTTTGGGAAATACAAAGTACAAAAAAAAAAAAAAAAAAAAAAGCTGGGGGTTCTCCATGCATGTGCATGCTGTCAAGTCGGTAGCCAGATTTGGTGAGTGGTAGACATGGCCTACAGGACTGCCAGAATGTCATGAATCCAGGTAGTGACTTGTATTGCTTACACCTGGAGCTGCCAGAAATTAATCCATGGGCTGGAAGAAGGTCCTTGGATAATCTTGAACTTTTTGCAGCTTCTTCCCTCTCCCACACCACCAAACACTCCTACCACATGCAAACAAGGCAGCTGAGATACAAGAATCATTCTCAGAGAGTGCTCCCAGCTGGTGAGGGAAAGGAGATCAGGAAATCCATGCAGGCTTCTGCAATATCATTCAGTATAGGCTCCTCCCACCCACTTCCCTACCATGTAGCTTTTTGAGCTATCTTAAAGAGGAAATGTGTTGACAAGTTTTAGCAAAGTCTGACTGGGATTGCTGTAAAACTAGAGCACCCATTGGGCTGGAGATCCTGCAGAGCAGATGGTGACACTGGGGGTGGTAATGAAAATGCAGCGCCTGAACCCTTTCACTCCTTCTGGGATAGAGGCTGTGCCAAGAACATGTAATTGAGGAACAAAGGGAAAAGTCAGCATTAAAATCCCCATCTATTCAGGGAAGCTTAGAGCCAAATGGGCTCAGTGTAGTGCCCAAATACATCAGGCTGGGCACCACCTAGTTCTGTGACAGAGGTACTAACTCAAAACACTGGGCTTCTTTCTTTTACTTGCAGCAAGTTTTTAAAAAAAAAAACAAACCCATGAAGAGAGTGAAAAAAAAGCCAACACTGACTTTAAAAGGCTGTAAACATGGAATAGAGAGGTTGTCCCTTTGCTTACACGTGCTAGGACCACTCTGGAACCTTGTTTTGTAAGAAGCACACCGATCTCCTGACGCTGAAAAAAAAATAGACCTTGGCTGCAAAAATTGGGAAGCCAGGAATGTACTATACAGGAACAAGTCTTGCCAAGATAAACAAGGTCCAAACATCCCACACTTCCCAAATCATCTTTCTTTCCTGCTTAATGCACTGTAAATGAAATTCAGTTGGACTTTGACATTATTGTGGACTGGATTCAATCCCATTTATATTGTACATAGATAGGAACAGATGATAAAATGATATTGTTTGAACAAATAGCTCACTTCCTTTGCAATAATTCTTATGATTGTTAACATATTAATAATTATAGTCATGCATTACATGTATAATAGCGCCTTTCTTCACCAAGAATCCTAATGCTCTAATGAAATAAAGTGATTGTACTGTGTGTATGCTATCTTAACTGAAAACGTATCCAACATCACAGCTCTGCCTGTAAGTCATGCTTTAAAACATAAGAAGCTTAACTTTCCTACCAATCTATTGCATTTTTAGTACCTCTTTTATTGTTAAATATGCCTCTGCTCATTCCTCCATGGAGCTTATAAAATGCTTACCACTAAAATAAATGTGTAAGAAATCTGCAGCGTTAAACAATCCTTCTTTTCTACTCAGTGCTGCAGTCATTCGAGTTAAGTATGATTTGCCTCAATCTTCAAAAAAACAAAACAAAAATCAGTGGTGGAAAAAAGCCTCCTTAATGAACAATATTAGTATTTCAATGTTTCCGTTCAGCCATTACTGTTGACACTCTGGGTGTGCAGAACACATGAGGTAAGCCCTCATTGCCCAGTCTTGAGTGAAGCAGGAAGGTGCATGCTGTTTTTACTCAAGAAAGGTATGTGAAGTCAACCTTCGGAAAAACACTCTTAAAAGTAGCTGATGCTGCTTAATGTCATTAAACTATACAGCCAGAGAATTTAAGCTAGGTATCTCAATTAAAAATAAACAAACCCCCCTACATCTTTATGTATATGAACTAATAAAAATCCTCCTAATTCTTGATTCAATAAATGCAGACAGGCTTGCAAAGCTCATATAGTTTTGTTTAGGAAAGTAACATCAGAAACGAAAACATATGGAGGAGTGTCTAAGGGAGCTGGGTATTTCTTTAAATCCAAAAGTAAAACCTTTCCAGCAGAAACTCAATATGAATGATTCTTCTTTCTCCCACTGCTCAAGAGCTAATCACAGATGCTTTGGAGGAATTTGTTAGGAACTGTACAGTGAAATGCTTTCCATGATGTATGGCACATAGTCAGTCATTGTAAATAAAGTGTGTCCCATCACTGCCTTCGCAACCTCAATAGCTCTGAGCAACAGAGATAAGAGCACAGAATCTGTGCTACTGTCAGAGAATGCTTGGAAATTATTAATTTTGGTTCTCTCTTAGGATCTATGAGTATATTATTATTATTATGATAATTCACCAATGTAGACAGTAGAAGTAGTCAATATTGGCACTGCTCACACGCCAAGTGTCAAGATTTAATCACTCTCTATTCTTCTTGGTGTAGATTTTCACTCGTGATCTTAGAGTTAGTAATGCTGTTGTCCCTATGGGCCCTTTTAATTGTATGTAAAGATCAGAAAATAGGGAAAAGAGAAAGAATGGCAATCACCCATGGTGAAAAATTGTCAGAGGGAGAAGCCAAACTGTACTTCTGAAAAACAAAGTCTGGAAACTATTTTTCAAAACAAAACAACCCCCAAATCTCTTGTTGGCCAAGCATGGAAAATGCCTATTCCTTAGGTAAATGTTTGAATAGTTAAAAGAATGAGGGAAAGATGGTGTTAGCTAAAATATTTTGTGCATTGGTGATATAACAAGCTTTCTTTTCCAGACAAATGTAGTAACAGTGCAAGCCACAGGAATGCCCTGCCCTGTGAGTCAACAGATTGACAACATGGCATTATTTGCCAGTTTAGAACAAGAAGCAGCAAACTCTTTGGCTACAGGAGCTAACATGGGTAAGCAAAATGGAAATATGCCTGCTGGAATATATCCAGGATTCCAGGTTGTTAATGCTTCTACCTCTATGAAAAATGCTATAAATACTGTAATGCCCTTGAATAAAGAAGAGTTGTGATGTCTGAGATTCCAAATTATTCACAGAAGGCATATGGGGACTTAACAGCAGCAAATACAGGTCTTTGGCGTCAATTGGTATCAGCTCTTGCAGATTATGGAAAAGATGGCAGTTTTGTGCTTGATGCTCTATAGAGCCAATAGCACAGCCTTTGTCTTCCAACTCTTCCTGCTTCTTTTAAGCATCTCATTCTAGGACTTATACTCACTCCCTGTGTGACCCTGTCATCCCAGAATAGGTGTACTTTGTAGATGAAGGTAATTAGAAAAAAAAAATCTTTCTGAAGCTGGAAAGAGCATCTTATTTTGAATTTGCTTTCAGCACAGACCACTCTTATTTCCCAAATAAAAGCAATCACCCAGAAAGCCAATCAATGACCACAGTTTAAATTTGTACAGGTACCCTTAATCCAAATTCACTTCTGTAAGGAGATAAGCTTTCATTAAGTTCACTAATCAGCCAGTACAACTGAAGAAAGCAGAACTGGAGGTGTGGTTTCACTACACAGTTTGTTTTCCAGGATTTACATTTAATTTAAGCCAAAAGTAAAATAAGACAAGTGCTATCATACCAGTTTCCAACAGAAACATTTCTTTTTTAACAAGCCTGTATTTGCTGTTAAACTTGATCAGAAAAATAAACTGAGAACCAAGACATAAAATGATTGCAAGATTATAAACAACCATTGAAAAAGACAGTCTGAATATAAAGGAAAGGAAAAAAAAAAGTGAGGAACTTCACTAAGCAGCAGCTTTTCCAAAGCCAGTTGTGTCACTAGGGGTGGTTTTATTGTGTACTTCAACTAGTCAGGATGTTGGGTGATGTGCAATACGTTTGACAAGTTTCTTCTTTAAGTCTGTGTCATTTTTACAGGAAAACAGTGTTCCATATCTAACAGACCTGGATTTGTCTCATTACTGCTTTATTACTATGTTGAATGAATACATTAAAAGCCTTTTGCATCAGCATCTTTTTGCAGTGTTGGCCCCTGTCGTCTTTCAATGTATGTGATTTGAGCTACAGGCTACAGGACTTCTCTAGACCCCATATAGATCATCTGCTGCTTCCCAGGTAGCTCCTGTCACTTACACTGACATTGCATATTTTACTAAACTCCTAAGTTTGTTCACTTTTGACATATAGCTCACTGGTACACGGTGAAAAAAGACTCAGGGCTAGACATGGATAGTATAAATGAAGTCTGTAGTACCTTAAAAGCCATTTTAAAGCACTTGCTCCGTTAGAGAATGTATAAGTTTTGTCTGGAAGCACTTTGTCCTGTTTTCAGAAATGCAATGACTTTAAATTGTAGCTGCTTCCTTGTAATTAACTAAGCACAAAAGCTGAACCCATGGAAATTGTACAGTAAACACTACTGCTTACTGCTATACTGGAAAGAACAATGAGGGCACAGACTCCCATGCTAAAACCTAAGAGCAACACAATATACTGTATTTTGGGGTGATTCCATTGTGCTGGCATTTGATTTAGGGAAAAAGAGTTGCTTTTGCCAGCGCAGAAAAAAATTTTTGCCTGCCATTATGTTTGGACCCCCTTTCACCTCTCCTGTGTACAGTGTTTGCTGAAGTCTGCCTGGCCAGTTAAGCAGGAGGTTAGCTGTGCTGCAGCAGACATGTGGAAAGCAATTAAGTGATTTATTACTTCTATGGAACACAAGTTTTGAAAAACAAACATTGTCCAGTGCAAGAACACCACTAGTGACACACAGCAGTTTGCTTCACTAATGTTTTGCTTTGGGATCTCCCAAAGCATGGCAGAATACCACTGGAGTAACAAGAGTGTCTCACAGGATACGCTATCCTGAAGAGAAAATATGGCTGACCTAGGATGAAGGAGGTACAGACACCTTTTTTTCAGTATGAACACCCAAGACAGTCTGAATTTGTGGCAGTGAATTTCAAACAGCACGTGAATCATGAACACAGAGACATTCTTACAAGCCTCTACATCTCCCTGTCAGGCACAGCAAACAAAAGCCAGGTCACTTGATTTAACTTCAGGCTTTGAGATCGGCATGCTTATGGTGAGAAAAGGGTCATGGATAAGATAAGGTGACATTCACTGACATTGCTGCAAAATTGTAATAGAAATTATAAAGCTAGTGCTACAAACCCAGGGTGGGAGCTGGGTAAGGAGCACTAGCTCATGATTTAAGCTACGTTAAATGCTCAGTCTGGCAAAGGTCCTGGACATGCCATTACAACCATGATTTATGTCAAATTATGTACTGAAAGCAAGAGGATTAAGTTTAACTTGGCTCTCTGTACAGCAATACGCCAATGGCAGGAACATGTTGTTCAAACAGGCAATATGGATGTTAATATGCACCAAAAGCATCAACATGGTCCTCCTGACTTGTGCCACTGAAACTCATGTCCCTGGTCTACCCATGAAATTTGTTAAGAACCTTGAAGTGGAAGTTCAACAGATTCCCTTCTTATATATAGAAGGACTCATATCAGGTAATCTCTAAATGTATTGGTCTCTACCTGAAACCAAATAGGGATTTTTGCCTTTGCCATTCCCGAAGAAAATTGTTGCAGGGCCTTCGACATTTGATAGTTTACAAACTATATCTGATTTCAAATTAAGGAAGAAAAAGGAAATACCTCCGTAAAACCCATTGATTATTCCAATCTTCTTGTATTGACTTTATGGGTGTGGACGATGTGTGCACTAAAATATACATTTTGGCTCCCTATCCTGCACCTGAAAAAGCTCTGTCAGCATCAGATCTTCTTGGTTCCCAACAAACCTTCATATTTACAGGCAGAAGGAGTATGGTAAGTAGGAATTAGGAGAACTATAATACACGATACATGAAACAAGAGGTTTGTTAAACAATCAAATGGATGTATTACTAATAAATCTAATGCTTTACTGTGAACAGAAGAATAAATATCTTAATTTTTTTATTGTCTCACTAAAGTTCCGTTGACTGCAATGAATTTTGTTCTGGCTTATATTGGCCAAAGTCAAAGAAGTAACACCTGCAATAGCAACATAGGATTGTTTCAAGTGGACTTCAAGGGTAATACAATCAGCAGTACATAATATTTTCTCTATAAATGCATATACCATGTTGAAACTGATGTAAAGTCATCCATAATAAGATGTGCCATAACTGATGATATAAATGTATTGAAAGAATGCCATTGGTAATATGACTGCACCAGACACTGGAGCAAGCAAAAGAAAAAAAAAAGTTATCAAAATACATAATAAGAAATTATAAATTATATCTAAAAGAAAAAAAAAAAGAAAAAACAATCTAAGAGTACTTAATTATAGCCACAAAGATTATAAATAAAATTCTCATCATAGTAAATATTCTGACATTTAATGAAACAGAAGGCCATCAAGTAATTTATCTCTGGCATTGTTTTAAAAATATTTTTTCTCCATGTTTCCCTTAAATGCAAAAATAATTTCCAGTACAAGAAAATGTTTACCTGGGATTGACACATGGACAAACTGCATTTTTTTTTCCTTAAAATTTCACCTTTGTGGATGCAGTTTAGTTAAATCCTCTATCAAAACATAAGAAAGCGTCTTACTATTAGGTGCAACATAGACTTTCAGCTTTTAATTTGTTCTGATAATAGCTTCATTGTATTAATTGTGCTATCTAGATATTGTAAAGAAAAGATCAAGGCCTGCCAGAGTGAATGAACTGGCACTGTGTAAAGCTTCATTTCTGGAATGCCTATAATACCCCTGATATAATTTAAACACCAGAGCACACAAAATATTATGAATATAGCACTATAGTAATCTAATCTAAGTCAAACAGCTTTAAAAAATTCACTTCCAGATTTTTTTCATTTTGGCAATTTGTCACATTTTAAAATACTGTAAAAAAGTTCAGATCAAGATTATTTTCTGACACAATATTGCAAATTTTTGCTCAAAGAAAACTAGGATTTATATAAAATAAATAAAATGCCGTGCTGAGTATTCTTAGTGGACCCAGGAGTAACAATGTCACTGAAGGGGAAAGACATTTGCAAGAGGTTTCTGTTCCGGTGATGCAATTATGCATGAAATTTTATAACAGCAGAAATTACTACAACTTGCAGTTACTTTGCTAACATTTTTGCAGGACAAAAGCCTATAAAAAGGCTGACACCAGCTGTAAGTTAAGCAACTAGAAAACCAGCTAGTGTGTCCTGGCAGGCTAGAAACAGAAGCCCAGAGAAGCAGCAAGGAGGAGTTTTCGGTGGTGGTGGCGGGCACTGGAGTGGTTTCCTCTGCTTTACAGGAATGCAGAACGCTGCCATGCTTTTCACTGGTCTTTGTGTTTATTAAAAATAAAACCTCCCAAAGTAACCATTACTGATTTTAAGTTTGGTGAAAGCAACTGCTGTTCATTGCACATTCTCTTAAAGAGCGTGTCTCTGTAAAGAAGAAGAACACGTAGGATCATAGATTCACAGAGAAGTTTGGGTTGGAAGGGACCTTCAAAGATCACCTAGTTCAGCCCCCACTGACATGTGCAGGGGCATCTTTCAATAGATGAGGTTGATCAAAGCCTCATCCAACCTGACTTTGAACACTGCCAATGATGGGGCATCCACAACTTCTCTGGGAAACCTGTTCAAGTGTCCCACCACCATTATAATTTAAAAAATTGTCCTTATATCCAATTTAAACCTACATTCTTTCAGTTTAAAACTGTTGTTTCTTGTCCTTTCACTACAGGCCTTAGAAAAAGTCATTCTATATCTTTCTTATAAGCCCCCTTTATAGGTTGAAAGGCCACCATAAGGTGTCTGCAGAGACTTGTCTTCTCCAGGCTGAACAACCCCAGCTCTCAGCTTATCTTCACAGAAGAGGTGCTCCAGCCCTCTGGTCATCTTCATGGCCCTCCTCTGGACTCAACAGGTCCATGTCCCTCTTGTATTGGGGGTTCCAGAGCTGGACAGTACTCCAGGTGGGGTCTCACCAGGGCAGAGTATAGGGGCAGAATCACCTCCCTCGACCTGCTGGCCATGCTTCTTTTGATGCAGCCCAAGATGCGATTGGCTTTCTGGGCTGCAAGCACACATTGCTTATTCATGTCCAATTTTACATTCACCAGTATCCTCAAGTCCTTCTCTGTAGGGCTGCTCTCAACCAGTTCATCACCCAGTCTGCACTGATACTGGCGATTGCCCAATACTTGTTGCAGACTGAAGTAGACCCGCTCAAGGAAGACATCTCCTCTCCTGAGAGTAACTGCACAGGCTTAGCTGGGAGAAGATTTGGGAGGAAAAATGGATCTAGACAGTGTGAAGTGGAAGAAAGTGAAAGATAAGGGATGAGCCTGTAACTGGAGTGATAACAGGGAGAGAAGGAGCAGTGGCTTCCTGCAGCCAAGAGTAGACCCAAAGCCAAATGTCAGAGGCAAGGGACAGTAGGAGGCTTCCCAGGGACCCTGAACAGACAGAGCAGTGGTGCTGGCAGGGGCTGGACTGGGGGAAAGGACTCACTCTTCAGAAACACAGCTGATAGGGGACATATTTAATGAAACCTTTTAAACCCAGATTTGCCCAACAGCTCTGCAGTTCCTCTGCTGAGTCACCCTGTTGCCCTATTTTGTACTCTAGTAAAATCCAGCTGTAGGGACTGGAAGTATCTGGTATTTTTTTGGCACAGGAGAGCCCTTTTTGCTTTAAAAACATTCCACTTCAGTGAACTTGCTGGCTAGGGATCCTTGTCATACCACATTTCTGTCACATCATAACACCACTTTCAACGTTAGCTTGTATCAAATGACAGGTTGGGTTTTTCACATAGAGCAAGGGCTTGTCTCACTTTTGGATTCTGCTGGTGTAAGCATGTGTTTCACTCAAAAGGCCAGTACGGAGCCATCTTATGTCTATAGCTGTAGTGCAGACTGAACACAGAGTTAATTTGCATTTCCTTTAGAAAAAGCTTTGCAGATGAAGCAGGACCTGCTGGTCCAGTCAGAATCCATGAGCAACAAAGATTACATATTTCAATGTTTGCTCTGTTGTTTTGACTGTGGGAACAAGGAGAAACAGTTCTTAATTACTAATAATCCCTTGCATGCATTAACAGAGTATTTTGTTCAAATAGTTGGAGCTGCAGTGTTTTACAAGCTCCATGTACAAAGTATTCATCTTTGCTGATGATAATGAAAAATATTGTTATTTGTTGTTTTGTTAGGAGACTCTTTCCCAGGCAAAGCAGCCCACTTTATGAGGGAAAAGAAAACTAAGAATGTAGTTTAGTTTTAAAGCTGTAATAAAAAGCTGTAATTAAAAAAAAAAAAAAAAAAATAAGAGACTATTTTTTTGTCAGAAGTGTGATGTTATCCCAGGATAAGTATCAGTCAGGTAGACCTTAGACACAGCGTTTACACTCATATCCATGATGCAAAAAACCTCCTTTCACTGATTCTCACTGGCAGTGAAAAATCAACATAAAACCCAAGAATCTTAATTCATTAGTTATGAATAAAAACATGTCAGGGAAATCGAGCACGTTCTCAAGCATTGCTCTGAAAGCAAAATATGAGACTGCTGGGAAAGCTTTGGGATTTTTTCCTTGTGGGTTGTTTGGGGGTTTTTTTTCCCCATATGTTTTTCAAGTCATCAAGCTTAGGGGAAAGGTGAATTAAAAGGCATAGCTTCTGTTCCTGACAGAAATCTTTGCATGACAAGTAATCGAATACCTAATTATCCAATGAAAGTGAGATGTAAAGTGAGAATGTGCCTGGAACTGTTTTTCCTTTTATGAAGGCTGTAAGGGTCATTATTATAGTCTAGTCTGAGCATCACAACACAAGATACAAAAATGTCACTCAATCAACTACTTGCTGCTGGAAAGGCACAGATGTCTTTAGGAAGATGTTCTGTGCAATTTATTTGATGCTGTAGAAGAATGAGCATCCACACTGGGTGCCACAGAGGCTATTCTGGTTCTCAGTAAATAGCCTCCAGACAGGCACATCACCATATAGAGCAAGCATTGCAGGCTATAAACATTCTTTGGGGGATTTTCCAAACTAGCTATTTAGGAAGGGCATAATGAATTGCAGCAGTTACTGAAAATTTCCCCTGGGGTGACAGTAAAGAAAGATGGATTTATATCATATATTGCATATGCAGGAAAACTTTTCCAGGCCTAACCTGAAATAATTGCATCTGAAAAAGCCAGAGAACATCATTAAGAGCAAGCAGAAAGTGTAAGTGGGCAAGCTAGAAGTAAGTAGGGGTGTTTGGGGAAGTAGAGGTATCTGCTGTGGTCTTTGAGAGAAATAGCCCTGGGGAAAAAGGGCCATAAAGTAGCAGCTGGTATGGCTACATTGCACTTTGATAGCCTTTTGTTTATAGAACAATGCTCACTGAGGGTCAGATTAAACTCTGGTTTTAAGCCAGGTTTTTATGGCATTATGGGAAATGAATCAATTGATATAGAAAGATGTCTGGATATGTAAAGAAATGAAAGCAAGATGTTGTAAAGGAGTGGCAATGGTCTTGCCTTATGATTATCTTTAAATAACAGAGTAGGTAGAGGTGGTGACACAAAATAAATAATTACAGAGATGGATCACAACTTCTTACACACTTCTGCAGTGGCTTTCAGAAATTCAAGCTGAATCTAACTCACATATAAAATACATAGGAATGGCAGCAAACTCCCTGCCTGCTAAACTAGCCCAATTTTAAGCTCCCTTTGATTTGCTGGAGTCATGCAAAGGAACATTAGTGTAGGTCAAAATATGACTCACTGTGTCTCAGGGTTGAGAATGAAATCAGTTAATAAGGACTACATCTAAAAAACCAAATAGGAGTAAAGGGAAAATTCACATGACCACTACAAACATTAAAAATAAATGAGATGAAACTTTCACCAAAGAACATATAAAAATAATGAAACTATTCTCAGTATCATTCTTAATGAAATCAGCTTGAAAGAGTGTTTCACTGAAAGTCCTGAGGATGGTTGCATTGTTCAAGGCAGGACATAGGTTGGCAGAATTTGCGGTAAATATCTGAAACTTCCCATTAACAATATATAAAATTGGCATTTGGGATGAACTTCTTGTATTGCTTTCAAGGATTTATATGACATAAGGCTGTACTTACCTTTGACTGCCTATGAAGTCAAAAGAGGGACAAGTGGGGGCATTTCCAGAAGACAAATTTTCTTTTTTCTTTTTTTTTTCCCCCATATGTTTTTCAAGTCATCAAGCTTGAGGGAAAGGTGAACTAAAAGTATAGCTTCTGTAAGTAAGATTCATAGCAACTTTCAGTAAGTACACAGAAAGATGACGGTGTCTCAAGTCCTCATTTATACATATATTTTTTTAGGTATATGGGATGAACCAGAGCCTACCCACCCAGTCCTCCTTGATTTCTTTACTCATATCAACAGGAGAACTCACTGGACTGGATTCTCTGGAGGATCAGTAGTTAAATAGCTTTCTTTCCAACAAAGAGGATAATTTTAAAATGGGTTTTCACAGAAAGCAATCTCAAGTGAAACAAGGATATCTATAAACAGAGGCACCAACCTAAAGTTACAGGAAGCCAGTCAACAGATTCCCTTTGAATTAAAAAAAAAAAAAATCATTAAATTGAAGCCAGCAACTATCAATTAAACTGCCTTAGAGACGACTGATGAAAACTGGGTCTTTACACCTAAAGAAATGTAAAGTGTATAATACAGCCTTTTGTAGCTTTATTATCCGGCCAGCTTTTGACACAAAGTCAATTGCCTGGGCACAGGCCGATGGGGTTGCTTTCCTGAGAGAGGGATTGCCGTTTTCAAAGAATTAAATGGATGTGAGAATGGTCTTGTACAAGGTAAACTGAGATTCCATTGTTGCCCTAAAGGATCTGAATATTCAGATCCTGTGAAGTGTAAAAACCAGAGAGATTTTCACAACTGATACCTTTGTCTTTGGAAAATTGTGGCAGTTCTTTCTCCTCAAGGATGTTTGGGATGCCTGACAAAAGTGACTGTAGCCCTTCAGGTTTGAAAATAGCATATTATATACTACTGCAAAAAGGCTTTATGAACTTAAATGTTACAATCACATAAAGAAGCAAAGGCCTCCCTTTATCCTTATCTTAGATCAGAAAGGAAATATAAACAAGCCCAAGAATACGTATTTGACCATGCAAATTATTAGAAGACTCAGGCACAGCTCTCAAACCACCCAATGCTTGGTCTCCCCTTACCTGCAAGATGATCCATCGAATTTGCCAGATTATTTTCTTTTCTGGTTCATTACTAATCAGATAATTTTCCTGAGTGATATTTAGACAAATTTTTTCATGTTTACATTGCAACTTTCTCATTCTAATTGTTAAACCGGTACGCTGAAACAAAATAGGTGCAGCATTCTTTTAAACAATCCCTTCTGTATTAGAGGGCATTTACAGTTCACAGTCTTTGTTTTCAGCTCAAGATTCTAGATACCAGAATATATTGATATCGGTACAGCACACCGTAGATAACACTAGAGGTCCAATTCCACAGCCAGGGACTCCACTCAGCGGAAAAGTTTGAAAAAGAGTAACACCTTTCACCAAATAAAAATACTGAGCACACCTTTAATTTTCCTCCTTGCAAACACCAATAATTGGTGACAAAAGTCAAACAAAAATTTAGCTACGTCAAAGTAGTGTTGGGAACTGACCTTTCCAAGCCACAAACCAACAGGCAAGTCGGTTCATCTCATAATGGCAATCCAGGCTTAGTGAACACCAGTGACATGATAAAGTGTCTTAGGACTTATTCTCCTGACACAAGGCAGTATCTCTGGCAAATATTTATTTTAGTAATATAGGACAGTACTTCCTGGTGCGTT
Organism: Tringa solitaria; assembly: GCA_026413425.1. Taxonomy (NCBI): domain Eukaryota; kingdom Metazoa; phylum Chordata; class Aves; order Charadriiformes; family Scolopacidae; genus Tringa; species Tringa solitaria. The sequence goes on along the minus strand of JAOXJM010000041.1, from coordinate 49,470,196 downwards.
GCCTCAGAACTGTTCAGTAAGTGGGAGTACCATCCTCGCATGATAAGAAAAGAATGGCTACAGGCTGAAACCAGCTGAGCCCCAACCCAACTGGCTCAGCTGAAGGCTGGTTCTCCTGGGGTTACCCTATTGAAGTGGATGCAGGTGTAAAGAATTCACGCAAAAGGAAGAAACAGTACTTGGAGCAATGCCACTGATTTTTTCTTAAGTTATGCCAGGGAAACGTTTGTATTGTGGAGACAAAACACTAACTGGTGGAGATGGCCTGGGGCTACCGATGAGGGCTTGACTGTGCACACCTGAGAAGCAACTACATAGCAGCAGCAGCAGGATCATAGTCAAGTATTCACAGGGAAGCTTTTCCTGGAAGTGCTGCCTGTGTTCAACTTTGCCAGTTCTGGTGGGGGTTTTGTGACAGCAGCCTAAAGAAGGACAGACAGGCTTTAGCTGCAGCCCAGCTTGCTCTGTACATGCAGCAATGCTGCTGCATGCAGAGGCAGAGCCACTCAGCAAGAATGGCCGTCTTTCAAGTAGGTCATTAAATCTGTTTTCTTCTAGGGTAATATTTTCCCAAGATTGAGCAGCTTTCAGGCTGATTTTTTTTTTTTTTTTGTACATTTACAAGTGTATGGGGGAGAGGGAGGTATGTGGGGGGAGATGTTTTACCTACTGACTGTCTCTAAGCTGAGGAAACTGAAAGTTCTCATTAGATCTTTGCCTTGCTGGCTGCATCTCAGCTGAATAGGGCTCTACACCTGTGAACAGAGAACAAACGAGTTCACTTTGATTCCCAGCCATTGGAGCTGTAAATAGTATTGCACAGGCCAGTTAGATGCTGGACTGAGAGAGTAAATGAAGTGCCAGGTGTAAATGGACATGGAGAAGTAGCATGTGAGGTATCACATGATCAAAAGCACTCTGGAGATGGGAACATGCTTTTTGTTCCAGCATTTCAGTTGCCTGAAAAGGAAAGTGCGTGCCAAAAATGAATAGGAAAGTATACCTTTAAATCAATGCCATTCTCAGTTTCTGTATTGTCTCATCATCACTAACACACATAGGAGAACAGAAATCTGAGTACACCTGGTAAGATTAGGTTGTGTTTTATGACCTTCTCCCACCTGAAGATAATGCAGAGATGGGAAAGGTTTCTGATCTTGTTCTTGCTAAACCATCCTACTGAGAATGATTGATTTGCAGGGTTTTCATATGTGTGTGACTACTTACAGAGTCTGTTTACTCTTCTGATAACAAAAGCACTCAAGAATGATTTCTTTCCCCTCAGGGAAAAGCAAGGAGGAAAGAAAGGAATGTGCTTTTTTGCTGCTGTTCACAGTGTAAAATCATGTGCGTACTTGATTTGTATCAGTAAGAATGTTTTCTGGGGTAATGTGAAATTTGTGCATAAGCCTCAGTGTCAAGCAATACAACACATGCCTTCTAAGGGAGTTGCATTGCACTGATAGTTAACTGAATTATTTGGAGATTCCTATAATTTATAATCAAACAAACTGGTCCACTGACTAGTGGAGAGGCTGGGAATAAGAGAGTTAGGTTCAATTCAACGATCCTTATAGGTCCCTTCCAACTTGAGTTATCTTTATCAACGACCTGGACAAGGGCAGTGAGTCCACCCTCAGTAAGTTTGCAGATGACATCAAGTTAGGTTGGGACTGCTGATCTGCTTGAGGGTAGGAAGGCTTTACAGAGGGATCTGGACAGTCTGGATTGATGGGGTAAGGCCTACGGAATGAGGTTCAACAAAGCCAAGTGCCAGGTCCTGCCCTTGGGTCACAACAGCCCCACGCGACACTACAGGCTGGGCTGAAGAAGATTGGCTGGAAAGATGCCTGGTGGAAAAGGACTTAAGGGTGTTGGTCAACAGCCACCTGAATGTGAGCCAGCAGTGTGCCCAGATGACCAAGAAGGCCAACAGCATCCTGACTTGTATCAGAAATAATGTGATCAGCAGGACTAGGGAAGTGATTGTCTCCCTGTACTTAATGATGGTGAGGTGACACCTTGAGCACTGTGTTCAGTTTTGGGCTCCTTGCTACAAGAAAGGCATTGAGGTGCTGGCGTGTTCAGAGAAGGGCAACAAAGCCGGTGAGGGTCTAGAGCACAAGTCTTATGAGAAGTGGCTGAGGAAACAGGTTATTTAGTCTGGAAAAAAGGGGTCTGAGGGGAGACCTTCCCACTCTCTACAACTACCTGAAAGGAGGTTGTAGTGAGGTGGGTGTTGGTCTCTTCTCCCAAGTAATAGGCGATAAGACAAGAGACAATGGCCTCAAGTTGTGCTGGGGGGTCGGTTAGATTGGATATTAGGAAAAATTGCTTCATGGAAAGGGTTGTCAAGCACTGAAACAGGCTGCTCAGGGAAGTGATTGATTCACCATCTCTGGAGGTATTTAAAAGACATGTAGATGTGCTGTGGGACATAGTTTAGTGGTAACTTGGCAGTGCTAGGCTAACAGTTAGATTTAATGATCTTAAAGGTCTCTTCCAACCCAAATGATTCTATGAGATTTTCTATGATTTTATAATTCATTACTTCAGCACAAACACCTTGTTTGATTTTGTTGCCGTATTTCATAATGATACCTGCAGTGCACCTATTTCCACTTGGGTATACCCAGCATCTCTTTTTTGTTTTTATTCTGTTTCTTTATTAAAAAAAAGGAAATTCACCTGCTCTGACTTCAGCTGTCTAAGCACTGGCTCTCAAAATACCAACTGCTAAGAAACTGATAACTCAGGCTTTTATACACCGGTCTTAGGCTGAGACAAATCATTCCAGAAAGGGACTGAAGAACTGGTTAGTTACAACAATCTGAGCTGAATCCTGCAGAGGTATAACATGGACTGCCCTATTGTATCACAGTGATGGCCCAATAAGAATGGGACTTTTGGGTGAGAGCTGAAAAAAACATGTACCGTTCAACACCTCTGCCTATTGAAAGTCAAGGATTCCCAGAATTTTAAGATCAGTAATGTCATAATGAAACAATATTTACCTGACACCAGCTGAAATTATTTATTATGAAAAGGAATTAAATTAAAGATTACTTGGGGCTCAATAGCTGCAATGTTTTAAAATGGAAAGCTAAAGGTTAATGCACTTCATATCTACTTGGTCAGTTCAAAAACAATCCCTTCAAAACACTTCCCAAAAGCCCACACGCAGCAGGCTGCAGCACCCTGCACTCTAAGAAAGTCCTCTCTTAGATCACAAAAACCCAAAATTGCTCAAGTAGCAGAATTATCCTCCTTCCTTGCATACTCTGAAGGTATTGTTGGACCATTTTGATCCCTGTCCACATAAGACACTGTCACCAGTACCATTGGATATGTTAGCTGGGAGTCAATTGTTTATAACACAAATCATAGTCATGTAACCAGTAATGAGACTGAACATCACTCTCTCACCTGACACACAGCTCAGCATTTGATGATAGCAAATAAAAAAGAAGGACTTATAATAAGAATGCAAATATAGTAATTTTGTAGTGTATATGTAAAACATGTTTTTACACTCCTGATGCAGTGCTTACTGTGTGGAAGGAAAAAAGCATCTTTTGTTCCTCCAGTCACACAGAGTCACAGCCAAAGTAGGTGCAGGACCACTGGGGAGAAGAACGCAAAAGTGCCCCTGAGCTGAGTCCTGCCTCTCTGACTAAACTGCAGCTGTGGAAGTGATTGCTGTTTCCCTTCTAAGGAAAATGAATTGATGCGTGTGGTTATGGTTTTATATTGTACACCTTCTTCAGACAGGACTTTTGAAAGGCATCAGCTGTCTCTAGAGTTTCTTGTTTATAACCTTGGTATAACTAACCTTGGTTTATATACCAATGACATAAAAGACATTAGCCACCTTGTCCCGTTAGCAGCAAAACTGAAACAGCAGAACAAGTCCTCTTTGAAATGCAGTTTATTCTACAAACATTTAGAGTAAAATAATTAGTTAATTTCCATAACCGCACATAATACCAGAAGGAAAAAGCACAAGAGAGAAGTATGGGCATTTGAAGGTTACTCACAGATGCTTTCTAAACTACTCACTTGCTAAGGAAGCGTTAAATGGGAGCTGAAATATTTCCTTTAGTTTACAGTCATGTTCTCCTCTTTGGGCATTTTGTTTCCACGCATCCACATTCATCTACATGCACGTATGTGAACTGGACTGTCTTATGCTCAGAGCAAACCAGTTCCACCTTCACTTCGTGACTCCTTTTTTCATGGCAGCAAATGCATTTGTGTTCCATTTCACTGGCCTCAAATGAATACCTACAGAAATGAGATTTGCACATCAGTCTGCTGCCCATTGCCTTCCCAAACTGATCCATATTTGCTGCTCCAAATGGAGGTACTTCTAAGGAGCAGAGAAGCAAAATTTCCCATCATTTTTTCTGCTTATTCGTAACAGTCTTTCCTCAGGATGCTACTGCCCATGCAGGGCCAGATCCTCTGACATCAATGGGGAAAATCCCAGTAACTTCAGTGGATTTTCAATTAGGCCCATTCTGGCAAAACAGAAAGGAACAATTCATGCAGAGACCAAAGAGCAGGAAAAAACTCCACTAAACACCTGAGCTGTTAAAAAGCCACATAAAGACATGTTTAAGAACAGGTAGTTAATAAATATATCCGATGTCTTTTCAAAGGGACCAATTTTCCTGACTAAGATAAGGCACTCCTGTGACACTAAGGACATTTAGTCACACATTTAGTCATATTGGTAATGACTGCTGTTCTGTACACCCAGTTTCCCAACCAGATCCTTCTGAACAGTGGGAAGGGGACAACAGCTGTAGGCCATTGGCAAAAAAGAACCCAGGAAGATGAGACATGGGAGAGGACAGAGAAATGTTTCTGACTTACACAGAATATGTACTGCAGGTCCCTTCACAAAAAGGCACTGGAACTGGAGCAGCTGACCTGCAGTTGTTGTGAACAATATACTGCTCTTTCATATCGCGTTTGCATTTATGCGGCAGGTCAATACCTGTGTAGGAGAACACTTCTGTTAGACTTCTTCAGACTGGGGAATAAAAGTTTTGAAATGTATCTGCTAGGAAACCAGGGGATGACTATCCTACTAAAACTTTTTACAGTTCAAATGCATAACCAAAAAACCAAATGGGAGTGCAAAAAGACACTAATTCAACAATGTAATTTTCTGCTGGTCAAGGCACTTTTCTATTTGTGGACTAGATTATATGAAGAGTTATGTATAAGTGTATGTAAAGATGCTTTTGAACCAAGACCTAAAGAAGACATGAAGGCTTTGGGTTTTTTAAAATTGCTATAAATGACATTTAGTACTGTATAACAACCTATGATTTCTGGTACAGAAAAAAGACCCCCTTTTCCATGCAATTTCCAGATGAAAGAGTACAGAGCATATTTTCTACAAATTTTCTTATCAGAAGTATAGTCCAAACTAACAGTATTTCAGTTATTTAAAACCACAGAAAAGGAGATCAAAGAATTTTAGTTTCCCCACTGGAAAACATTGAGGCAGTTTTTTAGCCTCAGCTGTGAGTGGATTTTTAACCTCAGTTGTGGGGTACAAACCAGCTTTGCTGCTGTAAGAACAGTCTTCTGTAGAAACTGCAGATTCTCAAGTGCGTGCAGAAACAGAATTACAAGCAGGGTGAACCTAACAGTATTGGAATAGGGAATCAGTGATTTAATGCACTCACATGTCTTACAACAGCCATCTGAAGTCACATCAACTGTCCCCTGTATTGAAAGCAAACATAACATAACAGTTCAGATGTACATACTGCTAAGCAGCTAATAGCCATTATAAGAGTTCAGATATATCCCCTCAAGTCAAAGCAACACAGATTCTTCATCAGACTTATTTGTGTCCCAACTATATATAAAACTGCTTTAAAAAAATCCAGCAAGAACAGACTGAATTTTCTTTAAATTCTGTATCCTCTCAGGCCAAGTAAGAAGTCCTGTAACACTTGCCTGACCATACATAGGTCCTATTACATAATGATATTGGGTTGGAAGGGACATCTGGAGATCATCTAGTCCAACCCCCCTGCCAGAGCAGGTCCACCTAGAGCAGGT
>JAOXJM010000041.1:49445951-49464012 GCA_026413425.1 Tringa solitaria | reverse complement strand
TGCCCTTGTTGAATTTCATCAGGTTCCTCTCTGCCCAACTCTCCAGCCTGTCCAGATCTTGCTCTATGGCAGCACAGCCTTCTGGTGTGTCAGCCACCCCTCACGGTTTTATACCATCAGCAAACTTGCTGGCGGTACATTCCATCCCTCCTTCCAGGTCATCGATAAATATATCGAAGAGGACTGGACCCACTCCTGACCCCTGGAGCACGCCACTTGTTACAGACCTCCAACTAGATTCTGTGCCACTAAATCACATCCCTCTGAGCTCTGCCTTTCAGCCAGTTTTCAATCCACCCCACTGTCCATTCATCTAACTCACACTTCCTAAGCTTAGCTATGAGGGTGCTGTGGGAGATGGAATCGAAAGCCTTGCTGAAGTCAAGGTAGACAACATCCACCGCCCTCCCCTCATCTATCCATCCAGTCATGCCATCACAGAAGGCTATCATCTTAGTCAGACATAATTCCCCTTTGTGAATCCGTGCTGACTACTTCTGATAGCTTTCTTTTCCTCCATATGCTTTGAGATGGTGCCCAGAACAAGCCGTTCCATCATCTTTCCAGGGATAGAGGTGAGGCTGACTGGCCCATAGTTTCCTGGGTCCTCCTTCTTGCCCTTCTTGAAGACTGGAGTGACACTGGCTTTCCTCCAGACCTCGGGTTCCTCGCCTGTTCTCCAGGACCTTTCAAAGATGATGCAGAGCGGCCCAGCAATGACTTCTGCCAGCTCCCTCAGCACTCAGATGCACCCCATCAGGATCCATGAGCTTGCAGATAGCCAGTTTACTTAGCTGTTCTCCAACTTGATCTTCCTCAACCAAAGGGAAGTCTTTCTTTGTCCAGACTTTCTCTGTTACCTCCAAAGTCTGGGACTCCTGAGGTCACGCCTGAGCAGTGAAGACTGAAGCAAAGAAGGCATTCAGCATCTCCACCTTCTCTGCATCCTCTGTCATCATGGCACTCATCTCATTCAACAGTGGGCCCACATTTTCTCTAGTTTTCCTTTTGCCTCTGATATACTTGAAGAAACCCTTCTGGCTCCACATTGACATCCGTTGCCAGGTTTAATTCCAAGGAGGCTTTGATTTTCCTCATTTCGTCCCTGCATACTCTAACTGCATTCTTGTAATCTTCCCAAGAGGTCAGCCCCTTAACTTATTTATATAATGTTATTGAAGAGAGCACAAAAAACACAGAGAATGACAGCTGCTTCTGGAATTGAATCTGCGCAGAACCTCCCCCAAGGGTAATTCAAGTCAATGGCTGTCTTTGTCCATCCTTTGGTTTTCGAATCTGCTGCAAAGCCCCATCAGGCTTCTGAAAGTTACTGGAAACCACTAATTGCTGAAATCCAGGGCATGAATGATACCCCTTGCTAATCCATGTACTTTGCTTACTGATGCACAATGTATGAGAAGAGACTGTGTTCATTGGTTCCCCCAGGGGTCGATGGTTAGTTACCATTTGCTCAATTGCATTTCATAACACTGGTGTTTCTCAAGTGATGAAAAATCTCACCTTGCTATTGCCCCAATACTCTTCTCTTTCAAGTTCTTGTGTTTATCCCACAACAAGTAAAATGTGTGGGTTATTTGCAAATAGTTTGTTTTACTTCCATGGGACCCTTCAGTCAGGACTGAAAAAGCACATTTCCTTCAAACAAGGATGATCAGTTCAGAAAGGTCAAGAATTACTGAAGTGGCTCATTCAAAACAGTAAAGAAAACTCCCAGACCATCAGTAGAGCTCTTCCAGAGGCTTTTTTTTCTGGTTCTAAAATACTTACCGGGACACAGTTTGATTCTTCAAATGGTAGGCAGACCTTTACTGTACTAGTCAAGGAAAACTGGCCTGCTGATTCAGTGCACGTGTACTGAGTACAGTTATCATATGGAGCTTTATAACTCTTTCCAACCTGAATAAAAACAGGAAAAAAACCCAACCAAATATAGTATAGCAATAAAAATAGAATAACACAATAGTAATACAGTCAATGTGGAATAAAATACACACAAAAGAAAAATAATTTTTTAAAAGTATTTAAACACTTTTTTAATAGATGAAAGAAAAACAAAGAGTGTGAAAGGGGAGAAAAGTCTTCATAATAGAGGTTAATGGATAAATGCATAGCTTCTTCATGGAAACATAAAAATTTTATATTGGCACATAAGAAGCTAGCTTGCAAGATAAATTATCAAGGAATAAATGGATGAAATAGAAAAGATGCAGAACACAAGAGCTGGCAGAGAAGCAATAGCATGTAAGATAATAGTCAGTGGTTGAGATAGCATCATTAATTGTTCACAGGAGGAGCAGGTTGTAATAAAACCAAAGAGCTAGCCAGAGGCTCAGTCCATGTCTACACAATGCTACGCTCACAAGACGTGGTGTATTACCTGTGTGTGTTACTGAGTCACTACACTACAGCAGCTATGCCACTTTTGATTTCTGCCTTTGCAAAATCAGATCTAGTGGTAGTACAGCTATATTGGTTCACTCACACTATTTAGCCCCGTATCTCCAGGGCAAGATGATGACACTGCAGATTGGAGCAGTACAATGTGAAGCCAGCTCACATATCTCTGCAAAAGCAGTATTACACAATGTCACCATCCCCTCTAAATTCTTTCTCTCTGTTGCATGTCAGGAGGAGGGGTGGTAATGCGATTTCCATTCCTGCCAGAAATGCGTAATTTTCAACACGGTGGTGCCAGTGAGGTGCACGCAGCAGAGAGCAGCTGTATAAACATCTGCATTTACCTTGGAAATAGAGATATTTTTAAATCTCTTAGAGGTCTTCCCAGCCTCAAAATCTACGACACCGTTTCAAAAAATGTTGGGGTCTTTATGTGCAGAGCCAGGGAGTGCTTACCTCAATGGTCACATTGCCAAATGGAAAATTTGCCACACATGCCACTTGCTGGCACTGGCTGCAGCACTGACCCTCCTCTTCCACATAGCGGAAACCCTGTGGGAATAAAGTTTTCATTTAGCCATATTACCTAATGTATGTACTTGGTCTGATATGATTATCCACAAGAATTGCTGCTGTCAGATATGTGAAGATCGTGCCTCAGTTATTTCCTTTCCTATGTTTTTGGTATCCATTTGTCTCTTAGTGGGTGTGGGTCTGGCTGGCTTCAGGAAACAGGATAAAGGTTTTAACAGTTTTTAGGATTGGTGGTGGGTCTCACCTTATCTGGGCAAGAACAGAAAAGAAACCACTATTTGCTTACATTCAGTAATAGATTGAACAGTTTGGTGCACTTCCAGCTCATGTGCACTGAGAAGTGTCTACTGTGCAGTTTTTTTACAATCTTAATTTTTGAGCTGACAATGGGCAACACCAACAGAATGGCATAAACATTGTCTGTCAGCATTTGGACTTCTCTTCAACAGTTTTGCAATGATTCTCTCTCAGGACTTCTTTCCAAGGGTGACCTCTTAAATTTGCTAGAGCAACAATAACCAGTACCCTAAAAAAGACTTTACAAAAAAACTAATAAAAACTTATATCCTGCTGTTGTTCAGTGAGGAAGCAGTTATACTATCCCAGTTTTACAGTACATCTCCTCAACAACCAATTTTCATGTCTGGGGAGGCTGAGTGTGCAGTACTGACCTGCTGGCAGGTGGTTTGGCATTTCACTGGAACACAACGGATGCGGTTGGTCTGTGTCACAACGTCTGGCTCATCTGTGCATACACAGTCCTCACAAGAGCTTTTAGGCACCATTGCACCAGGCTGGAAATATAGAGAAGAGAGGAGACAGGCCATGGCAAGAGTTCAGGGAGTTCTATAATAAAGGTACATCCCCTGGACTATCAAAAATGAATGTTTATAATTGGGGTTGATTTTTGGAAGAAATTCCTGAAATGAATACTTCCAGATTTTTTAAACCTCCCACTGTCAGTATCACAAAATGAACACAAGGCTGACACTCCTTAGGGCATCAGTTGTCTTAAATGAGTTATTACATTATCTCATAAATTCCATGCATCAATTTTCACTCAGTTTGACCTAGCAATTAGTCTTACAAAATCCAATGAGATTTAGAGTTTGTATTCAATCACAATTCTGACTTCTTGACTCTAAAAGACACTGGTCTCTAGCATTACTTATCCAGGAACATTCCCAATAGTATGTAAGACTACTGCGGGAAAATTACGGGCCATTCTAGTCATGCTTTTTATGTGAGTATTTACAATAACAACTTCAGAAAATTCTGCATTAATCTGTGGAAAGAAGTGTTTGGAAGAAGACCTACCTTAAATTCAACTCCTTCTGAAACACATACACCTTTTGGTACTGTAAGAAAAAATAAAATTAAATGGATATGCTAGGAATGATGTAACTAGTTAACTCATCTCTGAGTTGTGAATGACTTAAAGGAGACAAAGAATACAACTGAGCTTATTCACTAGCCTTAATAGCTTGCACAAAATGGTGAAAAAAGTAACTAGTATGTGGTGCTAATTTTTATTCAGAGGCCCAAATGTAACATCTGGTCAGATATTATGCATAAAGTACGGGATAGTTCTATATTCTGGTATTTTCCATACAGAAAAATCTATTTTCCTCATGGGTTTTTACCCATGATTGAAATTAGTTGAGACTTTCTTTATTGTTAACTATCTTTCTGGTAACAGCCAGCAAGAAGCTGGGTTAGGTATGTGAATCTGGAAATATAACTTGGCAGCAGAGCTTCAGGATGGGTTCAATGTAACCAACCTTCTGTATCTGATCAATAAATTAACTCACTGAATAGTAGCCACAGAGAACCTGCACCAGTTACTTCCCCTCCAAAAACAATAAAGCACCAATTGTAATGGCTGAAAGGGAAAGGGAGAGACTGCTGCTTTTGATTTTGACTCATTTATAAAAAAAGAAACAGTCCAGGGAATTAATGAAACACCTTAAGGTAACATGGTACTTACTACAGGAAAAGACAGGACAACAACCATCTTCAGATATAGCAACCACTGGTTGGAAGCCTAAGTCACATGCTGTTTTGTTGATAATGCAGGTTTTTATATCACATTCTGCAATAGGCAAGAAAGAAAAAGTAAGCCAAAGCATTCTGTCTTTGTAACAAGCAGTGTTACTTGCAGACCAAAGCTTGAACATCCAAGAAATTGGGTACAAATAAATTATTCTTCACCCACACATTTTTGCAGTTTGGGATATGTCCAGGTGAAGTAATTCTAAGCTTGGTCTACTGTAAAGCACTTCCCTGGACATATACTTCTGGCTTTTGTTACTCCTTCTCTTTCCCCACTGGATATCACCTCTAGAAAACCTAAACACCCTCATGTCAGAGAATTGACAGAGAAACAAGTTGGGGTAAAGGTAAATGAGTCAGAGAGTGAAAAAAACAGAGTCAGTAGATGAGAGCCAAAGGTGTAAAGGTGGGACATGCAAGGCAAAGCACCCTGACAGTGCCCACTGCTCCCTCAAGGCATCCAAGGAGCTTATTGGCCTGCTGCCTGGCAGCATGAAGGGATGAGGAACAGAAAATCATCCCCCCACCATTGCCAGTATCTCGTCCTGCATGTTACTATAGGTGCTGGGAATGACGAGGGTTAGGAGCAGGTTCATGAGGAGATCTTGCGGGCATTTGGGATGGGAGGGTGCAAATGGAAAGATGAGGGCAAACGCATATCAGGAATCTCAACAGGAGGCCTTGGAGGAGCCTGGAAGATGAGCACATCCTCCCTTACTGGACGGATCTCTGTGCAAGGATCAACCTCTCATCTCAGAAAGGACAAGAGCCAGGGGATCCTGTGAAGCACCTGTTAGTCCCAATGGTCCATGGGGGATTTTCTAATGTAAGTATCTGGCCATGGTCATGGCACTAGTTTAGAATAAAAGCTGGACCAGAGAAGTTCTCTTCTGATAGCATGAGCTCCTGGCATGTAGATGGAAGAAATGACCACTCCAGTGTGTTTATTGGAATCTGGTACCTGTGAGGTACCTGTGAGGTACCATATCTCGCTTGAGGATTGCTGCTAAAGGCAAATGATACTGCATTATGACATCTAAATTATCTACTCACCACAGACTGTCTCTGTGCAGCATGGGTCATCCAGACGTGTTTTTATTTTGCGTACAAAGCCCTCTTTAGTGCAGTTGATAGGTGGAGATTTAGCACAAGGGCGGGGGAAGCAAGAGATATTCAAGGTTGCTTCATCGCAAGAACAGTGTTGACAGTCATGCTCCCAAGTCTCTCTAGGCTGTTAAAACAATAGGGATAGTAGTTTAGAGAGCAAAACCAGAAGCATTATATTAATGAATGCCTGCTGCAAGACAGCGTCGGGCTGGATTGCCCTCATGTATTACGTAGGAAAAGCAGAGTTCAAATCCCAGAAGGAGGAGAAGGAGTATCTGTTGTTTTATTTCCCACTGTCATTGCAATTCACTAGTATTTAAGGTTAGAATTAAAAGAAGAAATGCAGGATGTCACAGAAACAGCTATAGTATAAAGTATAAAGACAGTATTTTCCTTTTTCTTACCTGTTTTACTGAGCCATCTTTTGCAGTGCAACCTATAAAATTAATTACAGATTCCTTTAGTGATAACTTTAATGAACTTTAATGAACCAGGGAAAACAGCAGGACAGGACAGAAGGTAGGTCTTGAAATCTGAGAAACAGTACAAAGAGAGTTCCAGAGTACAAAGTCGTCGTGTCCCCAAAACATCCTAAAGATCCTGCTCTTTGTTCTTTTGAAAGTTGCACTTTCTGCACAAGAGCAGGCAGAAACTGCCAATCTAAAACACTTCCAGCTTAACCCGTTTCCTCTATACCCAGAACATTGCCCTTTATGTGCACTTCCAGTCAGGGTCTTATCCCCACTTTCCATCCCACCATTTACATTATTTCTTACCACAGACAGAAACACAAACGCCGTCATGATCATTCAGCAGAATTTTTCCATCAGGGCAGTAGCATCCCTCAACAAACACTGGTGTGTTATTTTTGTCAGGGAGGGTGTCCATAACGACCTCTCTGCACAATTAGAATATAAATAGGAAGAAATGAGAGGCATAACTGTGCCCCAGGGCACCTAAATCCCACGGGAATCTGAACTTCCAGCCTTCCCCAGTGATTTTCAAATTATGGACTTGAACACTGCCTTAGGAAATGACCCACCTGCTGAAGCAAGTGTTTCTTTTTGCTTCACCGCATGGCTTGTATACCTGATCCTGAGCACAGTTGGCCTCTGTGGAGCATTACAACACACAGGTTAGAAATCCTAGACCCATGTATACCCTTCAACGCACAACGGATGGACTACACATGCTAACGCAGCTCACCCCATTAGTCCGCACAACACAGGCTCTTACCCAGCGAGGGTGTCCCTGCAGCTTCAGCAAGAGGGGATCAACGGATTCAGCAAGGTACTTACGACAGTACTAGCAGTGCTTACCTCTGAATCACTAGGTTCCCCCTAAGCAGGTCAAAGCACGCAGAGAGAAGCTGTGTGTTGCCATCTAGTGACGAAGCTCTAGGTAACACACAGGGCTCCTCAGCTGAGCTGCTCATGAGAGACTATGGGCCTGTTTCCCACTTGTTTTGCACCAGTTCTGGACTGGGACAACCTTGTTGATTTGTTTCTGCTTTTTCTCAGGTCCAGAGTAGCCCAGGAAAGACTGAAGCCTCAAACAGGCATGTAGGTGAGGGAAAAACAGACTGGAGTCATTTCACCGCCAGCAGGTCTTTCCCAGGCTTACCGCACTGCCCATTCGCCTGTCTCCTCCAGTCCACGCAGACCCCGTGGAGCCCACACAAGGCTGCGTACGTCTGCATGCTCTGGCACTCGGTGCTGGGGTGCTGTTCTGAGCATCCACTGGCCACACATGCCTCATAGTAGGGCTGTGGGGGGACCACGCTGTGGCACTCGGTCAGGTTCCTTTGCAAAGCAAGCAGACAGACATGGCATTTCAGTTCCTTGGGCTACTTCCAAGGTAGAATTCAACTCAGAACCAAACCCATCCCTACCCAGGAAAGCCTGAAGCTAAAGATACAACTACAAATTGCACCAATAGGTAACATGCCCACACAACTTAATTAAGAAGGAACTTTACCTCCCATTCTTTACAATGCTTTGAAAGGAAGCAATTTTATGTTTGACTGATACCTGCAAAGAAAAGTCTCCCGCACAGCTCATAGCTATAATTCTATATGCTGACACTTTTATGTAAGCATGTTTAACAATCCTGTTTTAAACCACAAAATTATTTTAAAAACAGACAGACACATTGGCTTACTATAGTCTGACTCTGTTCCTTTTCATCCTGAGCTTTCAGATACTGAATTATAGCTAGTTCCTCGTTGGCTTCTCCAGAGCTGACAGGTAGAGAGAGTGCAAAGCAGCAGACACTATTAAGGGAGTTTGATGATGCAGCTGGAAAAAATCTGCCAAACTCAGCAACATTCACACATCAGTTCACTGTTTACCCTTTCAAGGTATGCTAGACTTCATATTTTCATCATTTCCTGTAAGCAGTGCACCCAAGTCATTTAATGAAGCAAAAAATTATCTTGCGGACTTATTTTTCTGGTGCTTTTGGGAGTTGTCTTACCAGATGATTTTACACAGATTGGAAGGCTCACAATGCTGATGATAGTCAATCTCAGCTGGTTCTGAGACACCTGGATTACAGTATCTGTTGGTAGGATCTGGCACTTTCCAATCTAATGCCATCTCTTTGAAGGACTCGATACCCTCACCATTCCTCTTCATAGCATCATCAGACTTCTGGTTGGTGCAGGTACCTGGTAGCAATATAAAAACAAAATAACAGTTTAAGGACAGTTGATGCTGATGAAGTTGCTATTAGAGAAACCTGGAGGGAAGTTCTCCTCCTTGTGAGTTCACAAGAACTGTTTCTAGGAAGAGAAGGCTAGAACAAATAGTTTGGCAGTTACTCCTGAAAACCAGAGTTGATGCATTGGTTGATGCATTTCTCCTGGTGGATAAAACAACTGAGATGGCTCTGTGTAGCACAGAACTCTGCAGATTTCATACATTTGCATATTGAGTAGATATGATCTAGAGGAAGGGCTTAGAATTTCAAAAGGAAGTGACTAAAAGTTCTGTCTGCTGACAGTGTCTTTCCATCAAATAGAGATACAGTTGTTAAAATTTGTGAGAAAGAGAAATCATTGGAGTTGGAAGCATTTAGAGATGTTTACAAGGGGATGAGAAAAAGGAGGAAATTTTATTACTGTTATTCAAAATTCATTACAGCCTTCATTACTGTCAGCTGATGAGGACACTCACCACACAGTCCCATGGTATCATTATAAAACTTTCCAAAAGGGAGTTTTATGTAAAATGCTAGTCGACTGTAGGAGACATAAACTTCTAATTCAGGTATTTCAACTATAACATAAAGGCCAGAACTGGTTATCCTGATACCATTCTTGGAAATGTCTGGAACAACTTTCTTATCATTAAACAAAATCTAAAAAGAAGAGAAAGAAAATGTATCTATGTAAATCCTCCTGTTTAGTAACATATGCGGTTTGTGCAACTGGAAAATAGAGCAGCACAAATTCAGACCTCAGGTGCACCAAATTAAGTCTGTCAAAGGCAGTCCTTTAAGCAGTTGTCTATGATTCCCTTTTTACTATGTTGTAGTTTATATTTGAATGCTCATGTTAGGAAGAAAAAAAAACTTTCAATCGTGATCATTTCCCAAGAATATAAAAATTTTTGTTGACACAAAGGAAAAAAAAAGAGAGAGAGAAAGAAAGCCATGTAATTGCATTTCCTACCCATTCCATTTTTTACAAGCTTCATCCCTTGTGACAGGATATTTGGCACTATAGTAATATAACTACAGCAAAATAAAATTCAGAATTCATTTTAACAGAATACTTTACCAAGTTTGTTTCTTTTCCATGTTCCATCGCTTGTGTCAGAATAACAACAGAGTTGTAATGAAAAATGAGAAGGGACATTGAACAAATTGCTCCATCAATGGCCCCACAGTAGTAGTTGTCTATGTGAATCCAGAAGTTGTGAGATTCAGGATGAATTGACTTTACAAGGACATAGGTGCAGTTTTCTTTAAAATGGTAATATGTTCCATCAAAAGTCACATAGTGCTCATTTCCCCATCCACTGCAAATACCTGGAAGACAGAGTGACAGACTCCAAGTTTGGCTTCTGAGCTTCCTGTAATTACAAGCTGGTTTTAACTCTTTTATTCGTTTTCAGTGGGAGCTCAAATAACCAGTTTGATAAAGAAAAGTTAGCGTAGCAAGGACACTCTTATCTGTACTTGACAGCCAATGTTTTAGATGGGACTTCTGCTCTATTACATCCTACTAAATTAATATGAATGTGATATAGATGTTGACCACATAAACTTATCTTTTGTGAGGCCCAGCAGAACGTAACATAAATGTCAGGAATTCTCCTGCCACAGTACTTACACTGACACTGAAATACTTCACAGCAACCAGTTTCATCATAGTGTTTCGTGAATGGGAAACCATTGACACAGAGTTTCAGTTGCTGAGGAGGGCAAGTCATGCTGGACAGTTTAATATTGTTTCCTTCTCCCAGGCAAGTAGCAATCTGGCAGTTTCCAAAGTTCCATGTTTCATTAAACTATTGATGGATTAAAAAAGAAGAGGGAAGGCACATAACAAAGTAATGTAGCAAAATCCTTAAAATTACACCCAGCAACTACGCTCCATTGTCTAGCGTGGTGTTATTTCCTATCTATTCTTTCTCTGAAAATCAGGCAATGTGAAACACATAGCAATAAATAGAGCCTTAATATCTACTTCTCTTCTACAACATTTTGTATAGAACTCAATATTAAGGTCCTAACCGATTAGGATAATGGAACACTGCCAGATGCGGTTTCCTAGCCCTTCTTCAGCTTAGGCAGCTCTGCCTACAGCTCTTAGGTAGCTCTGCCTACATACAATCATTTAGATGTTTCAGGTGATCAGAATAATCTTCAACTTATTCCCTCATTTTTGGGGGGGCTTCTGGTATACTTCTAAATCATCTATGTCTCCCCCACCTACAGTCCAGCTGTAGTGGTGGTTACCATCTTCAGAAGAGAACACCAACTTTTGGCTGCAGGCAATGCTGTAGCTGAAGAAACACCTCTTCATTCAAGTCGCTCACCTTTCTGGGAGGAATGAGCCCAAGACAATCGCTCACAGGAGGTTTTGTGGAAGCAGGAACTCGGCTTGTTGCACTGGGAGCAGATGTTGGTGGACAGGTTTCAGAGCCTGGATCACAGACCTTGAGGGCCTCAGTATGACCAATTTTACACTCCGTCCAAATTAATTCAATCTGACACGATGCATTGCAAATGGAGTAAGCACAATGACCTGAGATATTTACGGGCAGAGAAACATTTTGTCCTGCAAGGCCAAAACCCGACTGTTAGCACTGGACTATGCACAAAACTGGTAAATCTCAAGGCCTATAAATTACAGACTGACCACATACTCAGCCCTGCATTTAATTAGCTGGATCTGCCTGTACCAGATGGCCATGTTCAGGTGTGACTGTCCATCTGCCGCTCCTTGAATTCAGGGACTGAATTGGAGCTCAATTCATACAAATGGTAAAGGCTGAGGCAGGGCCACAGGTGGCTAATCTGCAATTCTGTTCTTAAGTATATTACTAGGAGTTGAAAATGAGTACAGGAGGAGAGAATACTGAATACGTCACTGACTGCATCTGATCTTCACAAAGACCAGGAGATAGGTGGTTCAGGAGCTACTGAGAGATGAAGAAGAGTCTTCTCTCCTCTGCTTTTGGAATATGACTGCAGATTACAATCCTGTGTTAAGCAGTTTGGGATTCAGGATTTGTGCTGGAGTTAGCATCTGCTATAAGCTTCCTTACACCAGGGATATCCCAACCAGGATAAAGTTGTAGAATATGGGAGAGTTGTAGTTCCTCAGGTGTTAGTTACAATTCAAAGATGTAACAACTTGTGGTAATGTGTAACTGCAGCAGGCTCAATGAGCACTTGCTGAGCCACCGTTATCTAACAGTACATCTTCTCACATAGATGGGGCAGGAAAAAAAATAAATGCTTGGTTCCTCACCCATTTGTATCAATTGTCCATTGTCTTTGCAGAAGCAGGGAGTGGCCACCGTTGACGATGGAGGTGCAGATGTTACAGGTTGCATATGTCGTTCTGCAGGAAATGAAATAAATTAATATTCATTCTCTCTGTTACTCTACTTTCAAGCCCTGTGGCATCTGTTACATTCTATACAATCACAAAAAGAGGAAAAAGTAATCATTTTTGTACCCTCACCACATTCATTACAGGTACACACTAAAATCATCTTCCTTGTATTTTTATACACTCTATTACACTATATACTAGTAGAATAATACACAAACACTCCCCCTTGTAGTTAGATTCTTTCTACATAGAATACAATAAACCACCCTTAAATGTTGCTTACATTCCAATTTAAGGTTTCTTTGAACTTTCTAATCCTGCAGGTCTTCACCTGACTTTGGAGAGGTAATTTCCAGGGGCACTTCATTTTGTATCCTTCCTTTCGTAGCTATTACTACATTATACTTCTTATTTGACCTGTTAACACATTTAGTAAATACCAAACACAAGGGCTCACCATCAAGTCTTTAGTTCTTCCACTCACTTGAGTAGAGAAACTATCTTTTAATTTTCCTTGTCCACATTGCATGATTTGCTACCAGGATAATACACATTTTTTCTAGCCATTTGTTTTTCTTTCCTATAATCATGTGGCAGAATGCCACCTTTTCTTTATTTCTTTTCACTTCCTATTTTCTGTCCATTTGCATCCCCTTCACCCTGCAACTTCTCTTTTGGAAAGGGACTAAACTTCCAGGCAGCTTTCATTTCTTGCTCCACTGACTCATTTGAGACTGACTTATTCCAATGCACAAAATGGTATAATAAGAACCATAGTGTGATATAGGAGATGAGAAGAAGAAAAACAAGGTTTAGAAGTATGACATATTAAGACTAACAAGACTAACAAGTCACCAGAGTGTCAACTGTAGTATGCCCAAGGTGAAAGCTATAGTGAAAAATGGCCAAATCTCTCTATTGTCTCTTTACCGCTTTGACAGTAAGAATCTATAAAAACTACACTTTTGGTCTCCACCATGAGATCCAGAAGCTCTGACCCCTCATTCCTGAATCTTCTTCAACTGCATTACATTATGTGCTTACCCTAGACATGCAGTAGGATCCTTTTTCAAGATGGGGGATTCTTATTACCACTAAAGACTTTCATAAAATCACCACCAAAACTCTTACAAATCCAGTACCTTGAGCTGGTGTGGATGGTATTCTGCAAGGGATGAGTGTTTTAATGATCTCTCCGTTAGGGCCACAGACAGCATCACCACACTCAGTTCCATCTACTTGGCTGTATACAGTTTCATTTAAGGTGTAGGTCTTTCCATTGTAGCAGCAAAGGCAATCTGAGGCACCAAAAGAGCAAATGCTGTGGTAACAGGGGACACTTATAAATACAAATGAAAACCAAACTCTGGATTTAGCCTTCTGTAGCTCATATCATTAAACATGAATTAGCTGGCTGAAAAACTTTCTCAGTTTCTACTTGAGAAGTTACGCTGGGAGTCTACCTCATTCATTTAAAGTGTGTTAGATTTTTGTTGTTGCTGGTGTTTCTTAGAGTTAGCTCGCATAGAGGAATTACTGGCTGGTGAAAGCATCAGAAATGGCACTATCCTTACCCAGCATGGAGCACAGGTGCATTCCCTCTTGGCAGGGAGCGTGACTGGGATTATTGCCTTGCTGACTGATAAAACATTGGTTCAGCAGGTGTTGCACAGCCATTTCCATCCACTATTGAGGAACATGCAGTCATAAAAAATTTCATTTAAATACATGAGAAGCTCTCCAGGTTTTGGAGAATTTACATTCAGGAACACAGGGGAATATATCTATTACTATAACAAAGTCAGCAAAACTGAAGATATGTTTTCTACTGGGTCACGCTGCATTTTGAGATGTGGCTCCTCCCAGATACAGGAATGAACTGGTAAACTGGTACCATACCTTAAGCAAGTGTGTCCTTTAAGAACACAAACATGTCTCTCATCAGCTACCTGTCTGGGTTTATTATGAAATTAGTGGTCAGGAAATAGCACTTCTACAAGATTTGCCCTGTTCTAAAAGTACTCATTAAAACAGATACCATGAATGGCCTGCTTTATACTGCTTTCTGTCTATCTTCACTGACTACCATGGAAGTATAAGCAGGGACAAATGGTATTTACGTGCACGAGATGAATCCCACATTTCATTGTCTTCCTCCTTCCTCCCTATGATTATCCTTTAGACAGTTCTTCAGGTCAAAGGCTGCATTTTGCTTATCAAAGTGTATCTGTATTGCTGTGCATCCACCTATTGAACTAGCTAGCTGGAGTCCTATTACCAATACGCCAGCAGTAACATATGATGTTGGTCTGTTTCCGTCCTATCATAATCCACTCAATGGATGGTGAAGGTGGTGAAAAATTACCTTTGGAGTCTTCAGTACACAGTTTCTCTTCAGGATCACTGAAGATAAAGAGAAAAGAAAACTTGCATCAGTATGTGGAATAACAATGTCTGCAACGGTATCTACTTTTACATAAAAGCCTATTCCTGGAGGATTTAATGATAATTGCCACTGCTTATGAATGTAAGCCAAACTTTGCCTAGCTTGTCCTTTCCAGTCCTATTCTACCTCTTTCACCATCAACTGACCTACCATGAAGTGCAGTTGGGGAGTGAGACACACTCCCTGCTCTCCTCATCAAAATACGGCTTATCAGGACTACACTCTGGGTAACAGCCTAGAAAGGTAAAGTAAACAAAGCATTCTTAGTCTGCTTTACATAGATCCAGAGAAAACACATTAATACCTCTATCACATGCAGATTTGATCCCAAAATGAATGCAATCCCATTATGAATGTGCTTTATACTACCAATTATTTCTCTACATACTCTTTTTCCTACCTTTCCAAAAGTTTTAATTAACTCTGTCAATAGATACTTACTCTTTGCAGATTTAGACTGAATGACCTTTTATCTCTGACCAGATTTAAAGGCAATAGGCAAATTATAGTATGAATGGCACCATCACATGGGGAATTAGCCCAGGGGAGACATGGTCAATGAATTTCTGGGGCAAATGGGATATCCTTTCAGCAACCTTGATGCTTAAGACATTTAAAACCAGACTAATAGCTTCAACTCCCATAAACTGCATCAAAGTCAAGTAAGAATTACCTTCTAAACTGTACAACAAGTTCCCACATTTCCCTTGTGGGTTCCTGCAGGTCTTTAGACAAGGGGCTCCACAGGGTTTATAGAACCACTCGTGTTTGTCAGGTGGATTGTAATAATCACAGAAAACAGCTGGAACAGAAGAATAAAAAACCTCCAAGTTTTAGACACCAGGCAGGGGTTATTTTCTAAATCTTGCAAACAAGAGATTGCTAAGTCACACATGTACAGTGATGTCAGAATTTTGCTTTTCTTTATCTCCCATGTGCCCGAGCTCATGGATCACTGCTTTTCGGTGTGCATTTTCAATGCAATACTTACGACAAATGGCAGGCGTTCTCCAGTCAATACAGACACCAACTCTGCTACAACTTCTTGAATAGGCAGCAACAGAGGTACAAAAGCATTCACAGTCTCCCACACTGTCACAGCCACAGAAGTCAGAAACACAAGATTCATAATATGGTATTGGGTTCACCTATTAAAATACCAACAGATTTGTTACCACAGATGTACCTACTGTAGAGTGTTTTAATGAGAGAAAGGGCTCTGAACTTCTGCCATCCAGTGGCAGCTTCTTTGGCAGAACCAGGCTGAGTCTGTGACAGTCTGGGATTGTCATGAAGGAGCTATATTTTACAACAAGTAATTTTCTATTTTCACCTAAATTTCTATTTTCTCTAAATCTTCTCATTCTCATGTGTGCAATACTGGCATTTATGCTCAAAATTTTTTTCCAGTGTAATTTCTGCAGGACTGAACTACATTGCTTTGCATAGCACAACTATATAGTGTGTACACTCTCTAACTGAGAGATAGTGATTAAGTGAATACATAAGGAATTCCTATTTCCACCGAACTTCATGTCTCTTGTGTTTTAACCTGTGCCAACATGAACTAACCAGAAATTAAGCCAGGTTCACTGTTAAAATGGCTTATTAAACTGCACTGAAGCTTTGTATAGACATTCCCATTAAGAATTAGTAGCCTTGTTTCTCTTTAGATTAATTTGTGTCTAAAAAGTGAGGTTTTGAGAGCGGTAGCCCTTGCACGCAAGGATGCTTTGTAACAGTGTTTAATAGCAAAAATTTGTGTGCAAATATGCTGTACAATAGCAACATATACCTAGTGTGACAATACTGAGGATGAGAGAACAGGATTACCTTACTGTGACAGGCTTCAAAGATGTTACTCTTAATGATGCTGCAGTGCTTCTGTCCCAGGACAGACTTAAAAGGCTGATCAGCACACAGGTCTGTCATGTTTATATTTGAGCAGGTGCTTGTTATTTTCCAGCTGTTTCCAAACTCCTGGATGCTCATCTCTACGGATTGCCCTCTGGTTGTGAAGTCATTCCTTGAGCGGCCATCAAAGTCCCCACAAAGACCACACACTTTTCCCTGGGTAATTTGCATAGGCACAGTAAATGGTTTGGTTATTTTTAGTGCAGCCCACTGTTTGACAGAAATAAACTATAGGACAGGCCAAGGCAAAAGAGCTGCAAATTTCTAAACAGTCATCAAAATTCAGCTTAGAAAAAGCTTGACTTCAAGAGATAAGATCACTCTCTTAGTCCTCCAATATTGCAAAGTGTCTGGCTTTACTTCTAGCTCCAAATATTCTGGTGAGTTTCATAATGACTGATCAATGAAATAAAACACAAGATATGATCTGCTTGCTTCTTCTTGTCCACTGAACCAAACACTTTTTCAAGCCTTGTTTTTCAAAATAGGGCTCCAGTTCTGGATGCATAACTTTTAGTTTGTTATCATATCTTCCAGTCCATCCTATATGTACCTGGAAAGATGGTGCCACGTGAACAACAACAGTAGTCTTTTGGTCCCACATGAAGTTCATCCCTTGATTTGTTTCAATCACAATATATCCTCCTCTGAGATCCACTTTGTAATTCTTCTCAGCTCCTGGATCAGTGGCTATCTCCTGAATTCTTCCTTCCAAGAGCCTGATTTCTCTGCTCTACAAGGAACAGATACATTACACAGAAGAAAAAAAAAATATAAAACTTAGTGTAACAGCGCTGGTATTCTGCCTCTTATCCTTCATCTTATTTTTCTGTAGTCTTTATACTACTCCCTGGTCTATCACTAGACTTGTAAGTCACAGAAAAGACCCACTGAGTTCAATGGGAAACGTCTGCCCATATGTGACAAATCTTACCTCGCTGCCACAGAAATTCATAGAATCATAGAATGGTTAGAGCTAGAAGGGACCTCTAAAGGTCACCTAGTCCAACCCTCCTGTCATGGTCAGGGACACATTCCACTAGAATAGGTTACTCAAAGCCCTTGAATACTTCCAATGATGGTGCATTCACAACTTCCCTGGGCAACCTGTTCCAATGTCTCACCACACTCATAGTAAAGAATTTCATCCTAATATCGAATCTAAATCTATCCTTTTTCCATTTAAAATCATTACCCCTTGTCCTGTCACTACACTCCCTGATAAAGTCCCTTCCCACATTTCCTGTAGGCCCCTTTTAGGTACTGGAAGACCACAATAAAGTCTCCCCAGAGCCTTCTCTTCTCCAGGCTGAACAACCCAAACTCTCTCAGCCTGTCTTCATAGAAGAGGTGCTCCAGCCCTCTGATCCTCTTTGTGGGACTTGCTCTAACAGGTCCATGTCCTTTGTATGTTGGGGGTCCCAGAGATGTATGCAGTACTCCAGGTGGACAGCAGAGTAGAGGGGGAGAATAGAATAGAATAGAATAGAATAGAATAGAATAGAATAGAATAGAATAGA
>JAOXJM010000041.1:49429418-49445851 GCA_026413425.1 Tringa solitaria | reverse complement strand
AGAATAGAATAGAATAGAATAGAATAGAATAGAATAGAATAGAATAGAATGGAATCACCTCCCTCAGCCTGATGGCCACGTTTCTCTTGATGCAGCTCAAGACACAGTTGGGTTTCTGGACTGCAAACATACATTGTCCTCATTCTAGTTGAAATACATTCTGGTATAGAAGCTCCTGAGTGCACTGGCAATTGGGTATGCTAGAACACTCCTTGTCACGCTGCTTTGTTTCAGCATCCCCTCACCCCTCACTATGGGAGAAATCTCTTTTGTGTGTACTTCTGGGAAATGCTAAGCCTGAATCGGAGGGAAGAAACTCTTATCTCTGTAGTATCTGCCTTGTGCTCAAACCATCGTAAAAAAACATGCTCCTCTAAAAAATTTACCATCACTCCTTTAGCAGTAGTGTCATAGTTGCAAACACACACACGCATATACACATAGAGTGCTGTTGACTTCCTGCATCTATCCCCTCATCTGAAGAAGTGTCCAGCCCTGTTAACACCAAGTACTTAGACCTTTCTCAGATTGCCTGCCTCTGCTTTCTGACTTTGTTTGACTTCCATAGGTACTCTCTAGCAGCAACCGAGTTGGAATATAAGGGGTTACCACGCTAACTGCTTCAAAATCAAGACTATTGCTCCTCAGTTATAATCAACTCCAGGCAAACCTCAAAAATTAGTGTGATCTTTAGGGAGCAGATGGAGAGTGACTTCCCACAGGCGTTGTTCTGAATTACAATTCGGAAGGTGCCAGCATCCATGTTATTTGGGCAAAAATCCTAAAAAAAATAGATAACACTGTATTAGATATTTTCAGGTAGCTAGACCAGTCTTAAAAATTTTCAGGAGTTCTAAATTAATGACACTCCAATCTGACTTCTGCTATTTTGTCACTTTCTTATTCACCAAAACTCTAGGCATTTTAGAAGAACCTGGTAGCAGCTGATCTGGTGGCAGGTTCATACTCGACCGGGAATTTCCAAGAGAAAAGCAAAGGAGAAAAAGAGCTTTTTCATAGCACCAGTCCTGCACAGCCAAAAAGATAAAAACATTTTTTTCTTAAAATTAGCAAAACCAACTGTAATTTGGGGGTGACAAAATGTCTCATGGAGTACGGTTTCATTACACTCAATTATTATATTGTGTATATATGAGACTCACACATTAACCTCTACGTGCTTCTGTCACAACAAGAATACTGTCAGTGTTGGATGGCTGAGATGACTTAGCTTATCAACACCACACCAATTCCTTTCCCTTGCAGATGCTGGAATTATACGGAAAAGGCTGTCCAGGCCAGGAGCTAATCCCTTAGGATCACACGATGCCCTCTTGTGTCACTTCTTAGAGTTATTTACTTTGCTTTTATATGGAAAATCTCACTCTATCTGCTCTATGTGCAAGAGGAGAGGAGTAGGCTCTGCACATCAATGTTGACTAATTTGCATGGGATACCGCTTTAGTTACTTGGAATGAACCCAACCGTGTAAGCTGTGAAAAGCATATGGATAGGAAAGTGAAAAAAATTATACCTGAGCAAGGATATAGTCACAGTCTCCCAGGAAATCAAAATTCTCCCCATCAAAGCTCATGTAATGGCCATTTCCATACACAGTGCAGGTGCCCTTGCAAGGATTCTCCGTGCAGTTCCACTGCCTTTTGTTACAGGTG
Organism: Tringa solitaria; assembly: GCA_026413425.1. Taxonomy (NCBI): domain Eukaryota; kingdom Metazoa; phylum Chordata; class Aves; order Charadriiformes; family Scolopacidae; genus Tringa; species Tringa solitaria. Next base: position 49,444,178 of record JAOXJM010000041.1, on the reverse strand, counting down.
CTGGGAGGAGAAATGCAAAGAATTACAGTCTTTGTATGAAGCGCCGTTTTTCCCTTAGCCCCAAACAGGGGAAGAGTAATTCAAAGATTTGTCTTTTGCAGTACTTCAAAGAAAGCAATCGTCTCTCACTCTTCCAGGCTTACCCTCTCAACTGTTCTGAGACCATGCTATCAGAAGGCTTACTAATCTGAAAGTTCAGGTTTACTACCAAGACAAGTTTGAACTTTGTCTATTTTTATTTTATTTTTTTATTAAAATACCTTTTGACTCAGTGAGATCATTAAGATCCACCTGGCAGCAGGCAGCGGGGATTTCAGAGGTAAACTTAAGGTGAAGAACTGAATATTTCAACCATTTCTGAATAATAATCTGTGAGGTATCATGTGGTCAGTTCTGTTCCTGACTACAGTGGTGTGAATCAATATTATCCCCGTCTTTCCTTGTGTATTCGGTCTGGCTGCGATGGAGTTAATTTTCCTCACAGCAGCCCTCAAAGCCATGTGCTTCCTATTGGTTTTTTATCTTATTTTGTTCCCCCACCATGTCCTGCTGAGGAAGGGAGTAATAGAGCAGCTTGGTGGACACCTGGCATCCAGCCAAGGTCAACCTACCACACCTTGACAAACTTTACCTGCAGTTCAGGGGGACCACAGACAGAAAATTCTAGTTGTTATACCCTTGACACAGAGACCGCATTTTTTTTCCCATGTGTGTCCTGTTCTCGTAAGAAAACAAAGCTTTCACTGCGATAAAACCTCTCAATGGCCTCTATGATATCAACAAATGCTTATCAGGGTCTGGCTTCACATGTTAAACTTGAGTGCTTGTACCAGTGGTGATCAGGCCAGAGTGTTCCTGGTTTTTATTTCCTGTGCATGCTCTTGGCAGGACTAGACAGTCTTTTCCTATCTAAATAATGGGTAAAGATTCAAAACATTTTACCCACCATGATCAGTAGTAACAGTGAAGTCTATGGCAGAGTTATAGCAGCAATTGAAGCAACTAGAGTGTTCATTTATCTTATATGAGAACTGTGCACCCGGAAACACTGCAAGTCACAGGAAGATTGTTGTTATTCCTCTCTCCTCTAAATTCAGTTCTTTTCTGGAATTCAGCTGTGCCCAATGGACACAGACTTAACTCCCTCTTGTAGAATGATCAGCCACAGACCAACCTTGCTGAGGTTGGTCTAAAGCTGGTGTGGAAACAGTTTGCAGAAAAGGATGGAAATCACTTGACAGATCTTGGTACTTGTTCTCACCAAATGCAGGCTCATGCAGCATGTTGCAGAGAGAAAATCAGAGAACCATAGAATGTTTACCCTTTTATTTTTCCTAGAAGCCTGATGGCTCTAATGATGAAGAGGCAGGCTGTAAAAGTACCTTCTGACTCACAGGCACACTGTGCACTGACAATTTTAACAGCCTTTGTTATAAAACAGGACTCTGTGGTATAACATACCATGTGTTGCAGTCCACCTTGATGGTTTCCCCAGGTTTATAAAAGCGTCCTCCATGGACACATGGGCATTGATCTTTGGGAATACATCCTCCACTGCCATCCAGTACCAGCCCATCGGGACACATGCAGCCAGAAACACATTCTGTGACATACTGCATATATAAAGATACAGCAAAAAGCAACTTCTTAATGCACAGAAAGTATAGGGAACCAGCAGAGGTGCTAGCTCTGAATGCCAAACTTTTGGATTACTTTAAAATCTCCTAACTGTAAGTTAGTGACAATCAAACTACAAGTATCACAGCTATGTGGGTAGCTATAGCTGCTGTGTGATTAGCAAAGGAGTTGGTCTGTGAACGGTTTAACATGTTGCTATCAGCATTCGTTAAGGACAATCATACATGCACAGTCATGTTGCCCATGCTCCTGCTAGGAGGTGAAGTCCTTACACAGTGCATGTCCTGCGTCTTACAACTTTTCTGACACTCTGATCCAATCGCACCGGGACCTGCAGAGCTGCAGTTGAAGTAATACATAGGAGCTGGGCAATCTATAGGAGGAAGAAAACATTTTAGGAAGGTAATTTAGTGAAAGTAATGAGAATGCTGTCAGCAATTGTAAAACAGAGTGGAGCATTTCAGAGTGCAGCATGGATCTTCAGTTTACAGTTTCTACCAGCTTTTGCTTCTGCCCACCATCAGTGTGGGGAGAAGGAGGCAGATAACTTCTAAGCTTTGGGAAATACCTTCCTCTTTTAAAGCATTCGGCAAGTCTGGTTGTATTTTTACACAGACACCTATTACCAATAACCAGCACATTTCAGGCAGAAGGCAAAAATGTGCAGAATACTAAAATGTTACAGAAAGTGAGAAATAACACAGAAAAACATTATAAACACTAGCTGACACTATAATGCCACCATTTAACAAAATCTCACCTTTTACCAGGACAGTTTCTCCAAGGCAGTCTAATCTTCCTTGAATGCATTTGCTAAAGAGATTCCATAAAATGAAACACATCAGCTCTTTGCACATTTTTTTCTCACTCAAGAGAAAGGCAAAGCTTCACTAGATGCACAAATAACAAATTCCTACCAAAATGAATATTTGGTATAGTTATCAGGTTCAAATACATGAATTACCATCCCCAGAAAGAACATTAGGATACCCAGCTCTTAAATACTCTTCCTTCACCTGCCACTGGTTTACTGTGTGTTTTCACTAAATCAAGCTTTTCTTAAGCATCTATTTTCCACGCTGTAAGATGAGACTGTCTTAAGTAAGAGACCTCTCAAATTCCTAAATGAATCTGTGTTTACAAAACAGTCTAGAATCCTCAGAAAAAAATATGAGTTGGAAGAGAGCGAGAGAGGATATGCAGACATCTAAAAATACAAATAAATTCTTTCAATAAAACAGCCTTCCTCTGGTATTTGTTTGCATTGCTGCCCTGAGCTGGTTGAAGATGAGAAAATGCACTCTTTTTTTCACTGCAGATGCAAATTAATTATGTTATTCTCAGTATTTTTCCCAAAATATACTTATCTCTTTTTAAAAAACTCAGTTTAAAAACTGATATTTGGGGTTTTTTCCTGGAACATTTTTATTTTTAAATAATCTGCATGATCATGTGTTGCAGGAGATTTTTACTTTGCTTTTTCATTTCAAAGCCAGAAATTCCCCCAAGCTCCCTGTCTTCTAGAAAAGTTGCTCCCACTGAATATGGGTATTTTTTACACAACAATGAATTTTGCATAAAGATAGTTTATAGATACTTAACATGTTTTCAGGTTCTTGTTTGCCAGCAGGAAAGTAGGATCTTAACATTTGCTGTGGTTGCACTTCCTGCCAGGGGAATATTTGCATTGGTACAATTTAGGATAAATTTGTCATTATTCCTTACACTAAAATGACACCATTCAGAGATTAGAGCAGGGACTTCCCCAGTGAGCCCCAATGTCACCCAGGTATGCCGCATTTGCATCGTCAGAACAGCTTACCACATCAGTTTGTCCTCTTGGAAGGAGTTGCCAGGCTGAACAATCTTGCCTTTGTAGTAGCAAGGACAGTCTTCTGGAGTTACACATTCCTCCTCGTCATTGAGGTAGGTCCCTTCAGGGCAACCACAGCCCTCCATAGGAGCGATCTGAACTTTACACAGTGGATCAGGTTCATCCAGCGAGTGGCAGGACTGGTTACAGTACTTCACGCTGTAGTTATAAACCATAGTCTCAGGACACTCCTCAGAGGGATCTTTGCAAGAGAAATAAAATAGATGTATGGCCTTCTCTGTGCAATCATTGCTCATGCTGTTAAGGCAGCTTTCTGCATGTTGGCAGCCATAAATGCATTTTTTTTTAACTAGAAGACCTTGTCTCTCAGTGAACTGGGGGAAGTCTGCTCACATAGCCTAAACTACGTGACACTGAGTACAGAAATACGCAGCAGGGTATATCTTGACTTAATAAGGGAATCAGTATTAATAACTAAAAATTAAATTTGTGTAATTTCTCTTATGCCAAGAACTAAAACCAGTAACTTCTGACTTGTTCTTGTGGTTAAAAATTAATTTTCTGTCCTTTACTAATGATTTCTTTGGCTGGGAATAATTTAAGAAAGGAGCATATTTTGTAAGGGGAAAATTTTGATGTTAAACGAGCTGTGCCAAGGAACTCTGCTAATCATTTGATCCTACCAAAGAAAGTGTGTTTGAATTCTCTTAGATGTCTTAAAGAAAAAATCTTCTTGTTATCTTCTGGAGAAATGAGAAACAACAGTTTCTAAGACCTCTCACTGGACCAAACGGTCAAATACCGAAATCTAAAGAGTTCAACTGACTCCGTAAGACAGTGAAAAGTTGGTTAATTTTTACAGCCTACAAAGAAACAATACCTTCAAAACTCTGCCATAAAATCTGCAGTAGTGATACATTGGGATGACAGAAAAATTTGACAGGAAGTATCACCCACAGTTTTCAGGAAAGCCTGGCAGCCAGAATCCTCTGAAACTCAAAGAGAACTGGTAATCTAGTCATCTTGGACCTCTTTATAACTCATCTGCAGATTTAACCCTACAGCTGTTTTTCTGATACACATAGATGTACTAGAAGGTATGAGGAGTTGTTCATGGGCAATTGTGCTAATCAACTTCGAAGTAATGTTATCACCATATCGACAATAGATTTCATGCTTAAACAAGTCCCTGTATGGTTTTCCAGTCCATGACCATAGTGCACTTTCTTAGATTAGTTAGTATGCTAGGTTTGTGCACACATTCAAAACCACCACCTCCAGCAACAAAAACCAGTTGGTTTCCTGGTCTTAGCTGGAGCAGACACAATACCTCATGTATAAATCAGGCAGGCCATATTCTCCATCTTTATAGGCATCCTGTGAAGATGCAGTAACTGTTAAATCCAAATAGGCCAAATAAGAAAGCTATTAATAAAGATGTTGAAAATGAGTTTACATCATATTTACCTGAATGGGTGTCTCAATTGTTAGTTATGAATGCAATGAAATAATGTGTTTATTTTCTCCCTTTAATTTTTTATAAAAGAAAAGGATGAATTTTAGTAAAGCAAGACCTGGTAAGAAAAAGATTATTTGATTGTAGTACTCATGGTCACTGATTTGTAACCTTAGATTACATACATCACAACTGGAGGCATAAGTGCAAAGAACATGAGCATACCAAAGACAGCTTCAAGCTAGCCTGCACAAGGAGAGCTAGAAAAACAGTGCCATGATTTAGCAGAGGCTACTAACTCCAGTGGTTTTCTGGATAACCAGTAACTCTAGTAATGGTTCAAGCTTCCGCTAAAGATCGTGTCACATACATGCACTGCCAACAGTTAGCTGGTAGGATTTACTTATTTCATACATTCTACTGACTGCAATGAAGACATCCCCTTCGAATATAATCTGCCTTGATTATAACCAGCCTTGGACACTGCCTGCAGCCTGGCACAGCTGAACACAGCTGCAGGAGCTGGAAGAGCCTTTCCAACCCCCACAATGGGACAGACCACTGAAAGTGACTGTTCTGGCCCATTTGTTCTTTCACTCATGGATAGCCTAACCTTCAATCTTATCACAGGCATGTTCCCAAAAGATTACTTATTCTTAAATAAGGCCTAAAATGATCGTGCTGATTAAGCCATTAGCATTTTTTTACCCAAGGTTACTGCACTGTTTGAGTCAATATTACCTACTACGTCATGAGTCCACAGACTTCAGTCTAACCCATGCTGCAAACCAGTCTTTCTTTGGCATAAAAAATGTCAGTAATCCTATGTTGATAACAAAACTTTCAATAAACAGGGACTGTGCCTAGGACATAAATCAACATGATTCTAAGATAATTTGCTGTGGACTACACTGTGTTCCCTTTGAATTATTTCAGCACAGGTTTGTTAAATTGTTCTTACTGCAATCTTAAATGCCTTCGACAAAGCACCTTACCAGTTACATTTTTTGTCTCTATTAAATGTCCCAGCTAGTCTTTAAGTCAGGGAATTAAGTAGATCACAGCTTCATCAAAGCTGCATAAAAATAATTGTTGTAATGTTTTCTATTCAGATGTGTTATTAGTCAAGAAACCGATACATCTATTTTCATGTTGATATACGCAGATCTCACTTGAACTACCTGATCATTAATGAAAACATGGAAATGTTGACGTAAAATTCAGGAGCCAGGGGTTTCTGAGTTTTATTCTCAGCTCTGATACCATCTCATAATAAATTATGGAAGTGCCAAAGAAAAATATATACATATGTGGAGACTCAGAACCTAGGATTTAGCAACAATGTTCGTGTCCAAGAAACATTTATTCATTTCTTAGGTATTCCTGAGCTGAAAATGCCTTTAAACATGTTCACATTCTCAGATACCACTGATATATATTTATTAAAATACATTATTATTTTACTGTAAGATGGAAAATTGCAATTAATGAGAGTGATAGCACCTGTACGGGCAATATCTGAGATAAGAAGGCTGAGATAAACTGCAAAAAATGTATCACAATTAAAATACATGGGGAGGCCCATGTGTTCAAAACTAACCTAATTGCAACTACTTGTGATTTGATTAACACACCTTATACTCTTTTGCTTCTCTGAGTACTGTATTCACCTAATACTGCACACAAGGAACATGCATTATAAAAGCTTGAAGTACACATGAACTGATTTTGCCAGGCAAAAGTATTTTGTAGAATATATGCCTATTCTATTTTTCAAAGACTCACTGACTTGATGACTAAGCATAAAAGACACTGACTGCCACAGACTGGGCTCTCCTGAAGTTGTTCCCCGATAACTCAAGGTATTTTAGGTTGCATACCACAGATGCCCTGCCTCCAGCCCTTCAGGGACACGCCTGCTGCAGCACAGTCTCTGGAGTAAGTAGAGAGTACACTGCACAGTGCAACTTCACTCTTCTCAGCATTACAGGTGTCATACATACATTTCTAGAGGACAGAAAAGGACATGTGCATTATTATGCCTGGCTCACAGAAGAAACAGGGAAACATATAGCAATTCAAAAAGTAGTCAATGAATATATTTTTGCAAAGGTATTATTACCCATAAAGCTTAATTTTTAATATCTCTAAGAGAAAATATATGCTCATAAAATATTATGCAAACCTGAGAAATAAGAAATCAATTATTGTCATGAAACTGCAATGATGATATGTCTAACACCCATGAATAGATGAATAGTAAGAACGATAAGGGCACCTATAGTTCATTAAAGCACTAAGAAATGTCAATACCAGCCTCCCATGAGATGTACTATCTAGGACATGTCAAAATATATGCAGAACTGAAAATATTGCACAACAATGACTGGCACTTCTCTATCCATCTAGTGTGTAGATAAAGATACACCAAATTAAATGACAGGTGCATAACAGAAGATGGTTTAATTGGGAATCATAAATAATGACATCTAAAGAACAAGTTAGGTAAGTATAAAGGGGATTTAAAGATCAAGTTATTTTAATCGGGTATCTGGACAGAAAAACCCAGATACAGTCAGTCACTCAAGAGCAATAGGGTCATACTGCGTAGATGGTGACTTATCCTGCCATTACTGATGTTGTGGAAAATGCTTCCACGAATCATGCTTTAAAATCTGATGAGATCACCAGGAATAACAGACATATCCATAAGAAACTGGTTATTACTTTTCCTTAACTGAAAATTGCAAATTCATATTTTACTTATAGTTAACGTGAATTCTCAAGCAGACATATTTTCTGAGGAAAACTTGGGAGAGGTATATTAAATTTTAGGCAAAATTTCAGGTTCAGGTATTTTATCAGTAAGTTGCATCACACACACCCTCTACATAAATTTGCTGCTTGTTTGCAGAAACTTCTTCACAATTCACATATATGTGGCAACTCTCTAGCTCAGCTAGCTTCCTCAATAGCATTATAAACCTGTACAACAAGAGTACTTATGGGCATTCTAAATACAGGGAGACTAACATTACTCTACAGTAATAAATGGGATATAAATCATGTAAATAGAGTATATATTCTCCCCTTAGACATGAAGTTTAAACAAAGTCAGAGGGGCTGAAGAAACTCTCGGTTCAATTCCACATAGAAACACTGATTTGGCTTTTTAAAGAGTGAACAGTTTTCGAGAACAATAAACCCATTTTTTTCCTATTTTGCTTCTGGATCATGCTACAGAGCTGTCAGTAGTGGCAATCACTTAATTATTTTCAGGGCTTCAGCCAAAATGGCCCATTGTATCTTGCATAAACTCTCATTTTGTTATTTCTCTTATCAGAGTCAGTGAATTTCTTTGCAAACAGGCATTACTGTAACCTATTTCGCTCCCCAAGGCCAGACTACCTTCATGGCGGATCAGTCTCTAAGATAGATTAAACCATCCATTTAGACCAGTGCCTTACCTTCATGTATACAGAAGGGTCTACAACAGAATGGCAGGCGGCAAACATACTGCTTGTGTTAGACAAAAGTGCACACCAATGCTGGGCAAATTTTTCTGAAGTGGGAAAAAATATTATTGTCATAGTCACTTAAGCCACATACTATCTGGATCAATATTCTTATCAGTTATCACACAAAACTAGTTTGGATAATGCCAGAAAGAAATATGGGATATTAATATATCAGGGTGATAAGCATAGTTGGATGGGTGACCAGCCTTCTCCTAAAAGAAAAGTTTCACTTTTCAAGTACTAACATTATGACTGTGGATGGATTTCCAGAACATCTGCAAAACCTCCCTATTTTCATAATTGTCCATCAAACTTTTCTAATTCTTTACAGTCAGGCAGTTCTGTGTAGTCAAGCGACAACATAAAGCATGTAATAATCAGTGAGCTGTGTGGCTATGAGCTGCAGCTTTAATTACATGTGGCAATAACTTGGAGAGTACAGTCTGAATCTTACATATATCCAAACCCAGTCAAAATGAGAAACCATCAGCACTCCTAGTACAGAACAACACTTGCTGAAGTCAGTACTGTTGGTAACATTCATTTTGACTTCACCAATCTAGATTGGATTAAGATTTTGCCCAAATATTGGCAACTAAGTATGCTCTGCCTTAAACCTAAACTGTTCTCATTGATGCTCTATGTGCTTTAAAGTCATGAGTGAAGGTGGTGTTGGCTCTTTCTCCAGCAGAGCAGTCTTTTTGTTTTAAAAGCAAAGCTGTCACCTTAAAGACCTGCAAAACGCAATGTGTTCTCTCTAGTAGGAGCCTCAAAGGCATTGGCTTTTGATGTTTATGAGATTTCTAAAGCGTTTTTGGTTATCTATCATGTGAAAATTATTTAGCACTGATAGTCGAGGGATGAAAAGCCTGCTACCTTTATCCACACTGTTTGAACAAGGATCTTCAAAGCTGTCATCAACATCAAAACAGCTGGCTCTAGTTTTCCATGAGTTACCAAAAGCAGAAGCTGAATCTTCCACAGCTCCAGTGACTGTCCTGAAGTCATCAGTCTGGATGTTATTGAAATTGCCACAAAGACCTTGTGTGGGTGGCAGAAATAAAAATAATAATAATAAAAAAAAAGCAAAAGAAAAGAAATCACTACATGAGTGGAAAAATCTAGATGAACCTTCTTAGCTCTATAAAGCTCTATAATGGACCTCACCTGAGAAAAGCCCATTTTCCTTCAGAGACTTCCTGATGTTCCCACAAATCAGACAGGACCCTTTCTTTAGAGTGTAATTATTACTTTTCTGCATTACAGTAGCACTTAGTGATAGCACAGAGATTGGAAGCTGCTTAAATATGCTTCATTAAACATTGGCAGACATAGAAGTGCCTTCCCCAAGGGTTTATAAGCAAAGGAAATCACAAAAGCAAAACAAAAGAGGTCAGAGACAGATGATGTAATCTCATTACACAAATAGGAAACAGAAGCACAAAAAACTTAACTGGTGTAAACAGGAATTGGTGGCAAAAACCAAGAAACTGGTCTGCATCTCACAAGTTTCTGATGAAGGCCTGCTTCTACGAATAGAGTCTAAAAGACTTGCACACACTAAACATCACGGAGATTACCTAATTTTCTTCAGTAAATTGAAGGGTTTAGTCAATGCTTTGTTTCAGGAAGGCTATAGATTTAATCAGGGGTTCTAACATACCAAAGTCAACATAAAATCAAGTAATTTGTTCACTTAAAGTGACAGACAAGCAGCTATAACCCAGTTTAAGAGCAAATTGAAAAAGCATGATGTGTCCTACCAGATGTGCGATTCTGATAAGAATCGTCAACTGTTATGGAGAGCTGCATTATAGGTTTCATTTGCACTCGAATCCGTACACCAGTTGAGCTCAAGATTTTGATGAAAAATGTAGAGGGTCTGAAGATGGTGATGCCATCTAAAGAGGAAAAAAAGAAAAAAAAAGTCTGCACCTGCGAATCTTTATGAAGCTGAGTAAACAGGAATTTCCATTTATGAGTGCATGCAATCCTGAGTACCATGCTCTAACATGCTCTAGGCAATTCTGTTTCAGCAGGGGAGTTGGACTAGATGATCTCTATGGTCCCTTCCAACTCTAAAAATTCCATGAAATTCATAGTATAATGCAGGAATTCCTACAGAATTCAGACCTAGTAACCACCTGAGTCAGATGACCTAACCATGAGCAGTATCGTGTTCTTTTCAGAGAAAGGAGCAGGAATCTTTCAGTAAATAGATGTAGGCTAGTCTGGGTAAGAAGTGAAGAAGGACATTTACCTTGGCTTACTGGAAGCTTCACAATGAAATTGTTCATGTAGATATTTCCACAGGAACATATTTTTATAGTCTGCAGTGAAAAAAAAAAAACAACAAAAAGCCCACAATAGTGAAAGCAGGAGACAAACAACAGCAACCTGACAAGCTTCATCAAGCATTAAGTAGTGTCTTCAAAACGTCATCTCTGGAGTCAATGTAAGTCAGTGTCTGGATGCCATACAGTAACGTAGATCAATTCTCCAGGCCATAACAAAAAATTTAAAAATGATTGAGTGCTTTCACATATCTAAGAGGTTAGTTATCTTTTTCAGAACTGCACACGATATGTTTGGATCCATATTATTAGAAATATAACATACCCAAATGAGAGATATCTGACTCAAACTCCCTCAGTAGTCAATGGAGCGATACAAACCACTCCAGAAGAACTCATACTGCAGGTAAGCTGACCTGTTCTTTGGAGATCCCCCTCTTCCTTTATTGACTATAGAAGGAGGTTAGGATGTTGGATCTACTAGCAAGGTTAGGACTGCACCAATTAAATACCACGTGGACAGAATAAATCTGTATAAATAAGGAGTGCATAAATACCAGCCCTAACTCAGCATCTACTGAATTCAGTTTGCATCATGGCATAATCTTCAGTAGGAGAAGCCTCTGATATTCATTTGAAAAATTCAGGTACTTTATTCATTGCATTAGGAAAAACCTCAGAGCTCAGAACTGTTGTAAAAAGAAGGGGATCTTTTCTTGGAGAAATATCAGTCTTTCAAAAAAAATCTTGTGAAAAGGTTTGCATGAAAGAGAGTCAACAAAGATCATTTTTAGCCATCTGCCTCTAAAGAAAATGGAAAAGCCAGAATCCGAAAGAACTGAAAAGGAAATAACTCTTGTAGAACAAAACCAATATGACACACCACATCATCTGCTGATATTAATTTTGAGGCCTCAGGACTGCAAGAGATCAAAATAAGTCTGTTGTGTTAGAGAAATCCCATCTTTGAACCTAAATAAAAGTGAAATATTGTGTGTCATTAATTAAAGCAAGTTACTTACAGTTTTTCCTAGTGTGACTAATACATTCTTTAAGCAAGTCATTGTCTTTGATGTCCCACACTGGATGATCTCGCCAATCACAACAAATGTGTCATCAGTATTCTGAAAAGGCATGAGAAAAGTGATGTGCAGACATTGTTAGAATGTTACAGCCAGGGAGCTAGAAATAAAAAAAAAAAGTGTCTCTGAAAAACTAAAATGGAATAATGAAATAACTGGAGCATTTAATCTCTAACTGCAAACTGCTTTATTTCATTGTCAAAATCAATAATGTTCACTGCCTCTCCTCTCCACTCTGTTTCCTTGCTAGCAGCCTGTGTGGATCATATCTTTGCAGAGAGTCACCTGGAATTAAATCCTTTTGCAGGAATCTTTGCTCTTCTACTTCCTTTTGACAGTCACACATGAAAGCTTCAGGAGAAGTGCTTAAATTAATGCATCCAATAAGAAAATTAATTCATTTAAAAAAAGGTGTAAAACTACGTTGAAGCTTTGAAGCTGCAAACTTTGATGCTGAGCATCAAGAAATTGACTTGCAATCCATTTCAAATGGAAAAATGTATAGTGTTTAAGACTGAGCATGTGTTGAGGTGCTGTGCTGGACTGTTGCCATTTAATTAAATTAAGCCATGTAAAGCTGCAGCACAGCTTAATGCCTCATGTTAGTTAAGAGATTTAGGAGTGAAATGTGATATTGTTCATACCTTAGCTAAAACATAATGGCAGTTGCCATGAAAATTGAATCTTTTATTATCAAACGTTGTTATATGGAATCCTCCATCTATATTACAACTTCCAGAACAGGGAAGAGAGATACAGCTCCAATGGCCTCCTTTGCAAGTGCTGTACAAAACCCAAAGAGGAGCAGTTAGAATAAACATAGCTTAAAAGAAGCAAAGGTGAGATAGCATCTATATCTGAATCTGCACAGGTGACACCCTCTTGGTCTTTTTAGCTTTCTTTGGTTGCTTATTAAATCCCTGTAGGAGGAAGACTTTATATTAGGCCCTTACAGTGTGAAGGTTGAATGCCTCTCAATGAGAGAGTTAACTGCACTAGGCTTCGAACTAGCTCCTTCAAGACACTGAGTTGGTCAAGCAAGAAATGTTTTTTGGGACCTAAATTGTTTACTTGACTTTTTAAAGAAACAAAGAACCTCTTCAAACAGGCTTTTGCACTATTTTATGCTACTGAGCCAACTGTTCAGCAAGTTGCTGATGCAACATTTCAGTAACTAATTGTGGAGGACATGAGATAACGAGCAGTTAAAATTCTTAGAGCTGTGCACACAAGAGAACAGCTCAGCTACATTAGCTCTGGCTTTGTGAGAACTAAGTGAGGATGTGGCTAAATGGGAACCATCCAGAGCCCATCAGGTTCAGCTCCTCAGAATTGTAGGTTTTGAAGAGCATTTCCTCAAAATGCAGGAAATATTCTATCCAAATAAATATGCAGAACATCTGCCCTACTTCACCATGTATGACAACATATTTCATTCCTCTCTATAGTAAAGGTTAGGCCTATGTTCAAGAAACAATGCTGTGTCACAGGAGCTCAAATAACATATATGACTGTTCATTCACTAGATAGATGTCAAAGTAAGAAATAAAACTGCTTTGAGAAAAATATACCTGAGGCCTTATCACATTTTACTAGTGCAGACTGGAGACGGGTCCAAGCTACAGGGTTTTTTCCTAAGTCAAATCATTTTCAAGGATTGGAACTTTTGAGATCCAGGCCTTGAAACAGCCTTCTGTAGATCTAGAGGTGGCTGGAAATGTAACTCACTAACTCCTTGCTTGGCAAGGTATGACTCTTGCTGGCAGTTCCAAGCGAGGGCAGTAACTACATGAGGTTGAGGACTACCTCTAAGTTTTCCTGTACTGTTGAACTTCAGACCCAAATTTTTTTGACATTTAAGACAAATGTTATGAATAGGGAAAAAAGGAGAAAATAACACAATGCAACTCAACAATGTTCTGAAATAAATGCCTCTGCCTTATTAGTGCAGTTCAAGTTCACAACAGTACCAGTTTTGGCAGGGAGTGGAGTAAGTCCCTCCAGATGAATAGACTTTGCCTTGAAACATACAGGGGCAGCTGTCTCTGGGGATGCATTTTTTGCCACCGAGGTCATCAAGGATAGTTCCTGTTCAGACACATTAGGTAGTTAATATTTCTTTGATGAGTCTGGGAAGCACCATCAAGGAAGATTAGAGTAAGGAAAAAACTCTGAATTATTCAGCATTTCTGTAAATGAATGGGATATGTTTTAAGGAAAACACTACACCAGGCCCTTTCAGGTGTTAATGGATGGAAAACATTTCTTACTAGAGCTTAAATGAAAGCAATGCAAAACCCAAAGAATATCTCTGTACGTTACTGGAATTTGTCACTGTAAGTAGGATTATCAAGTGCCAGATTGCAAGCATGTAAGCCAGTTTCCACCCTTTTCTAACAGTGAGTCTAACAGAAATCAGACCCTCATCTCAGCCTCTACTTCATGTGCACAGTTACACATGCATGCTGGCAATGCATTTATATTACGTGTAACTTAAGCTACAGCAATATCTAGCCTCATAACAGGGAGGCACATCACCAGATATCTTCACCTGCATTCTTACTGTCTAGAGAACACCTCTCCTTTTTTCACATCTATACCCTTTTCTTCTGTCTAGTCCTTAGAAATCTGGCCCTCTTAGAAATCTCTCCCCCCTTCTGGCAAGTGTCAGGACCTTGAATCTTTAGAGAACTGGTTCTTCCAAGAAGAAAGTTCTTAAATTATGCTAGAAGAAACATTTTATTCATTGTTTTTAGTGTAAAATGTTAAAGAAAAAAAAAAAGCCACTAACTCAAATGGAACAAACTCCCTCTTTTTCCTTTGATATGTGTGACCCATTTGAATAAGTGAACTGCCTTACCGGGAGGACAGAAACAGCCATCTGTACATGGGGCTTTGCAAATCTTGCTCCTTTCTGGGTCAGTGCATGTGTCAGCAC
>JAOXJM010000041.1:49412857-49429318 GCA_026413425.1 Tringa solitaria | reverse complement strand
TCAGCACAGGAGTTTCCACACTCCATGTACTCCATGTTGTTTGGGCATTCCTGATCTGCAAGATCAAACGAAAATGGGATATGTTAATGATGTGTTTATACCCAACCCCTTCTTCCTCCTTTCTGCCATATCTTGTTTGCAAAACTTTTTATCTAGAATTGTCATGTTTGTTTAACCTCTAATGAAATTTTTATGGTCACTTTTACTTCATCTTTGGAGAAAACAGTACTGCTGGGAAATACAAGTTATTTCACATTATTTTATCAAGGTTGGCTGAAGTTATGATACTAGCAAGGGACACTGGAATCATTTATGGAGTCATAATAGTTTATTTTTGCCTGAAGCATCATTCATACTTGCATTAATTTTCTATCCCAATCCACACCAGCAGTTTGGGAGAATGACCTGTAACCTTCCCCCTGGATTTACAGTGATGTCCTGCTCAGTAGCTGTGGCAACTGCATATGAAAGCACAGGATAAGCTAAGGGCAAACATGTTAGATTTCTCAGTGACTTCTGATTAGATGTCAACATTCAAAACAATGCTATTTATGAGTTAACTGTGCACAGTAAAATTTTAAAAAGAACTGGAGAAAACAGCCATAAGGAGGAGGGGGGCAATGTTAAGATATAATTCTAATTTAAGGAGAAAAATCAAGTTAAATTTGCAGAAGCTTTTCTATTAACAATGTTTCTGTCAAAGTATTTCTACAGATTGATTCACAGTATCTAACACAACTCCTAGCTTTGCTCTGCTGGGGTCAGAATACAGGTGTATTTATCTAACCTGAAAGAAATCTCCAGAGCAGTTGGTTACTTACAGCAAAGTTCTTTGGTTCTCCATTCCCCAGGGTCTCCCTTCCTGAGGACACAGTCTCGAGAGTACTGGTTTAAAGTGCTGCATATGCAACTGGAAACCAAATCAGAGTGAGAAGAATTAACTGCACAGTGGCACATATCCTCAGCACAGGTCTCTACGTAGTCATCAAATGCAACCACTTTGGAGCAGTTTCCAAAATGGGACATAAGTTTCTTGCATCTTTTTTTCTGTAAAAAAGAAAAGAAGGAAAAGAAAAGCAATATTTGACATTTTATCGAATTTCAGGTTTATGGATGTGCATTTCAATTTTTGATGACACAATTCCAGGGTTACGGGATAATTCAGCTTGGAAGTGACCTCAGGAGACTATCCAGCCTAACTTTCTGCCATGAGATCCTTTTGCTTGGACTGGGAGCTGTCATTTAGTTGTGCATTTTCCAACTATCTATTTCTTTAACACTATAATAGGCTATTCTTTCATCTATAAGATCAATATTTTGATCAGATTCATGGGTAGACTCCTGAAAAAGGTGGTTCAGTGCATGCTCTGCAATTAATATTTGTTTCAACACAGTCTCTCCAGGGCTGTAGTTCAGGAGGGTTTATACTTTTTGGCCACACATACTTACATATTTACTGCATCTATTGTCTTCTCTCCTAGGATGTCTTCCGGTGTGGTCATCTGGACTCACATCAGCACACTTTTCTAATGGATCTTCTACTTTGTGGAAGTTCCCAAACTGCCTCGGATGCATTTTATACCCTGCAAAATCCCCAGATGCATCTGAGTAATTTCCTGCAATTCTTTAGATCAATTAAAGGACTATAAAGATGCACTTAATCTTTGGGCTCTAAGGCAGTATGCTCTTCACTAAATGCCCAAATTTAGCCACAGCGTCCACATTAGAGAGGATGACAGCCTGATATAATTTCTGTTGAGCTAGGGCCAGGAATCTGGCACACTTGTATCAAGACTTGCTGTCATCTTGGGCATTTATAATCACAAGAGACTCTTGACCTTTCTATTGCACCTCATCAATTCCAAAGACTTCTGTTCATTATGAGTGTATTTGGGCTCAGAGAGTTTTGTATTTTCATGTATAATGGTCATAAATTGTAGTTTGCCTTCTACTATCACAATCTAAAGTCCAGCCTTAGTTGCATATGTTTGTAATCATCTGGGAATCAAATATTTTTTACATGCTAGAGAAGATGGGAAGAGGGAGAAGAAGGAAGACAGGCACACAATACATGAATGTAACCAACACACTAGTTAAAGGGGTGTATTTTCCCAAAGCATTACCAGAAATTTGATCCTGGCTGTGAGAAATCTTTCTGAAAAAGTTAGAAATTCATATATTTTTATGGAGAGTATGCATAAATTGCCATTCTTTAATTTTTTTTTTTAAAGGTTTAATAGACACATTTCTGACCAGGTCTGTTCTCCTATACTGGCTCAGTCCCTTAACTAAGTGCAGGGCTGAGAGAATGACCTCCACAAAAGCATTGTTTCCAGCTGCTTTACAACTAGCTTTTCTGAAAACAGAAATCCTTCTAAAGCCCCAAGCTCTTGGAGCCACGTGATTTGCCAA
The DNA here is from genome assembly GCA_026413425.1 of Tringa solitaria. NCBI lineage: Eukaryota > Metazoa > Chordata > Aves > Charadriiformes > Scolopacidae > Tringa > Tringa solitaria. Next base: position 49,426,906 of record JAOXJM010000041.1, on the reverse strand, counting down.
GGATCTCAACTGGCATTAAAGAACATTAAGAAAGAAGAGCTACTCATGCAGAAATGGGATTTTTCTCCTGATAATTTTTTCCTCAAAACAAATCTTGGACTTTTATATGCAGTGGATCTTAGCCTACGCAGGCAGACTGACTGCTGCCTGCTCAGCCCAGGGAGACAGATGTGTTCAGAGCAGAAAGAAGGGACATGGGAGGCCACCTGATTCCTGAGTGTAGGAACCTGTTTTCTGTGGAACCAGATACATAAAATAAGAGACTATTTTCTTTAGAGCAAAGTTTCTCAGTAGGAAACTCTTCAGAAAAAAACTGAGCCAGCTTTTGTTTTTACTTACTGTGTTTGTGAATTAAAGGGCAGAAACACCACTAAGACGCAGCTGAAAAGCTTAATATGAAATATGAAAATGAACCTGAAATCTACCACTACATGTGGTATTTTTGACCAAATCAACAGACAATAGACAACAATATTTTTATGGTGACTTAAGAAGCCCAGGTATTGCACGAAGGGATGATGATGTATCTCTGGCTTCAGTCCTGTAGATAATAACCCAGGACGCAGGGGTTTTTTCCGCTCATATAACCTGCTGCAGGACTGTAGCCTCAGCTGTTTGCTTTGTTAGCATCTTTCCATTTCAGTGCAATGTGTGAAGGTGTCAGTGGATGGCACCATGTTTCTGCAAAGATGCTCAGTGAAATCTCTGGCTCAGTGATGATGCTTTCATTTAATTACAGAGGCAAAAAGAATCACACTTGTTATCCAACTGTAAAATTATGAAAATGGAAGGACAGAAAATGCACTCATGCCTCATTTGAAACTGAAGTTCCTTTAAATTTGCTACTGTCTGTGGGAAATCTGGCAGTGTTGCTGCATGACAGCCAGGCAATTAGTTTGGGTCAAAGATGTCTGAGAGTCTTGCAAGTATGCAAACAGCAGATGAACCCAAATCATCCCAGAACCTCTTAAAATGTATCTCTTGTATTTAGAAATGTTCATGCATTTCAGAGCGTCTATAAGGAAAGCTGAAACCTTGCATAGAGAAAACCAATACAAAGGTTTGTATCACATATTAACAGTTCTGTTCTATGTGGAATATGCTGTATTCATGGCCTACCATCCAAAATCAAATCATTCTTCTCACTACCATCATAGTTTCCACACAGACCACATATTTTCTCTTTATATGTTTCTTCCAGGTCCAGCTACAAAACAAAAGCAAAAGGAAACTCAGAATTTAAAGGCTTTTCTCCTCATCATCAGCATACGCTAGAAAGCGGTTCACAACAGAAAAGCATAGGAGCAGAAACGCTCATTACCAATTTGTAGCAGTCTCCTTTTCTATTACAAACCTGCCATAAAACTTACCTGCAGACAGGCTGAATTTAAATGGGAAGATAATCATCTAACAATTGTCATTCCTACCGACGAAACAGCTAACCAAAGCATGCTGAATACTGGCCTAACCTTTGGACCAGTGTTTCCCAGTATAGAGACACTGGTATATAGACATGTGATACCTCTTGCCAGGTACCCCAGCTCCACTCTGGGCAGGTCAGATAACTGTGCTCATGTGCTGGATGCTGCAAAGAAGCAGCTTCTGGTCAGCTTTTAACTGTTATCTAAGGCTTTCTAGTCCATAAGCTAAATGGAAAACTTTATAGCATTTGTAGGGGTTGGTCTATCCAGTGTAACTCATTCTGCCCATAATCAGGGGGATAAAGAGCCAGGTTAGCCTGTTGCCTTGCTAGGTAGAACTATTGCACCTAATCACTCCTACATGTTTCAGGGGTAGTACTGGCATCACTCAGTTCCACCAAAAACAGGTAGTGCTTTCTGCACAAATGTGTCACCCTAAAATTGGGTCCACTCTACAGGTGGTGCCTGTAATGTTTCAGATATTAATTAGTACAGGGGAAGAGGGGAAGCAAATAATTCATTAAATCAGAATTTGAATACAACTTGCTTGCTTCTTGATTTTTCTTCTCTCTATTTACCCTCAACCCTCAGTCTGTCTCTCTGAACTGCAAAACATGACACCTTTCATTTATTTAATATTGGTCCTGACCGTGGAGGTTAAGTGTTCCACCCAAGAGTGTAAATAAACTGTTGCAGAAGAACATATTTTGGAATGGATGTATTGAGGGGAACTCCCACACAGAAAAGCTTTGGAATGAGAGAGGCCAAGGTCTGAACTGGTGACAAAGATTAGTTTCCCACACAAGATGTGCAGCAAGGCAGAGGGTAACTAACAAGTCAGAGCTGGAGGGACAAGCTGTACTGCTGCCAGTGCCCCATGGAGGAAGCAAATAACTGCAGAGGTACTACTCCATGGTTAACACTGGCACCTTTTGTCACATAACATTAGTTTGGAATGCCTGGGTGTTGTGACTCCGTGCCCCTGTCCCATGAAAGTATTATCTAATTTGGTATGTTCCTGTTAGCTTACAGATACAGTGAAACGTCTGCCCCACAATGTCTTATATCAACGCAGTGCCTGCATCCAGCTCTGCTTTCATCATTGGTAAGGTTCACCAAGAGAAAAACAACTAACTGGCTGTTCATACTAGGAGAGTGTCAGCCCAGTTCCACTTGAGTGTCAGGCCCAGCTTGGAAGTGACTTGGAAGTAAGCACAGGTGTCCTCAATCAGGATGCTCTTCAAGCTGAAGGGCATGGGGATCCTGTAAATTGGAGGGAACAAAACAGATTGCATTGAAAAAAGAGACTTTTCAAATCCTCTCAGAGATATAGGTGGGAAAAGTAGAGTCAAAAGGAGCTAAATAAGCCATAGGGACATTCTTTTCAAGGTCAGTCTTCATTCATACAATGCATTAAATTTAGGTATGATTACCTTGTCCAGTGTTCTTAAGTACGTGACCTTTTACCAACCTTAATCCACAACACAACGCATTTTGGTCATGAGTGTGTCAATACTACATTAGCCACTTGACTGATACCAATGCAGCTCTGCTTGTTTATATATCCTGAAGACCTAACCCATAAGGTTATAAGGAGCAAGATCACAATACTGGGAAAACAGCCTTCCACATGAGGATACTGCAGGTTCTCATTAACCTTCCAGGCTATCCTTGACATCTGGGATTCACAGAGGCATGAAAAGAGGTCTGTTTTGTTACTTGTGTACTGACATGATTCAGACCTACATTACTTTTTCATCTCACCTGAAAAACTTAGGAAATCAGAAAATGGCTAAAAGATAGAAGATTACTTGCCCCTTTGATTTAAAAGATATATCTGGGCTTAGCTACTATAATTACAAGTGCTACAGATGCTATTCTATATTTGGTTGTTTCTAGAAGGCTGTCAAGAGAAGACAGCCCACATGCTTGCAATTTTCTCTCCAATAAGACTGTGAGGGTTTTTCCTGGAGTCAAACTAGCCTTGGGCCTTCATACCTATATGCTGGGAGCAGGTCACTGCACTTCTCATGGGGGCTGCTCTTAAGATTGTGCACAACTTTCAGCTACTGTTGCACATGAACTTTTACTTATGGAGTATTTTTACCCTTCTATTTGCAGTTTGATTTCTGGTTCATTTCAGATTGGAATTGAAGGTGTGGATTTTGACTTCTGAAATTGCTGTCTTTTGTGCAACAAGGCACCAAAGCAAGCTGTGATCTGCAAAGCAGTGCAATTTTCTAGACTAACTCATCTGGAAACAGAAAAATTTTTTCTAAAAGGACCATCTGTTCCTGAACAGCAATATGCAACAGTGGGGTTAGTACCACAGAAATAATTTTGAGGAAAAAAATACAAAGTTTCTACAAAATCAAAACCTTCTATAAATAAAGTGTTGATTTTATCTCCTTTCCTCCACTCCTCCCTCCCAAATCAGAGCAACATTAAGGAAACCTAATCTTTCTGGTTTTATAGCATTCTCATTGCCTTTTGCTTAACGTGTTGGTATTAATCCCTGGGAGAATGTAGTTTACATGCTTTTTGCCTCCTTAACCCATATGACATGGGATCTTTGCAATACCACGTTCAAAGTGCCATGAACTTACCATACACGGCTATTTGCATCTCAGCAGAACAGGACCACTTTCCAGACAGACCACCTTTTGCTAATAAAGAGCAATAAAACTGCTGCACAAGGAAACAACAGTATGGTCTTTACTCACTTCTTCCCGTTCACTGTGATGCCTGTCTCCTTCACCTCCAAAATCACTCCATCAATGGTGACAGTGAAGTAGATCAGGAAGCTATTCTTGTCACTGCGCCTGATTTGGATGTTAAAGTCCTGGTAGCTGTCATTGCAGTGCGAAGCAAAGACATATGTGCAGGTTCCAGGAAAAGTGAACTTAACGTGGTCAAATGTATGAAAGTGGAAGTTGCCCCAGGTGGCACATTCACTCCTACTGACAGTAGAGACCTGGACTAAAGAAAGAATCATAGGAAGGGAGCTAAGAAATTCACCCCACATGAGGCACTTTGCTTTTTTTAAAAAACAAAACAAAACATTAAATGAGAGATTTTGAAGGGCAAAAATGTTAACCCCTAGAAGATTCTAGCTTGTGGGAAGGAGTTTAATCTCACTGAACTTTTAAAGTCTGTGCCAGAGATACCTCCATTGTGAGTAGATGAGCCCAGGCTCTTTGAAGTTAACAGTGAGAAGGAGAAGAGGTTCAGTTTCCCTACCTTACATATCTACCTATGAAGAAGATGCTCCAAGACTGCATGTTTCTCTCCATTTTCTATAAAGGTTGCTGAGTGTTCCAATGTAGATGGCACCCCTGAGCATTTACACTGCAGATACAGTTATACTGTAGATACCTAAAGTGAAGTGAAAGGAATCTCATCCTGGCTGCCTAAATCTCATTTCTAATTTTGAAATCCCGTTTCTTAAGATGGGCAAGACTTTGGTCCAAACTCTTGAATTGAGTCCCTTCCAGGAGAAATCACGGATGGCATGACTATACAGCAAAATAGCAGTTGCTGATCTCAGCAGTTGAGGCTGTCACCAGCTTCAGCAGTTGGCTCAGAGCTACTTGTTTTTCATCTCAACCAAAACTCATGTCTCGGACCTGTGAGTTGTGCATCTGTCGAAGGTATTGATATGTATGTACTTTAAGTGCATATAAGACATCACCTCAGAAAGCAGTATTCATACCACTGAGCTGCACAAAGCCAATATGAATCACCTTGAACTTAATAAGCTATGCTTGCTAAAAAAAGCTTTTAGCATTTCTTCTAGGCCAATCTGAAAGAATGAAAAATGAAAATGGGCAAATTCCTTTGTGTTGTTTATGTAGCACATTTAGGAAAATCAACATAGCAACATCCATCACAGATCAAATCAACAACAGTCATTAATGTACTCAGTGAGCTCTAAAATATTATTAAATATTTCTACCTAAGAACCAGCAGGGGAACACTGAAAAATTCAGATCTTGATATTAGAAACGTGCAACACAAACTCAAGTGCCAAGAAGTCCTTACACTAACAGCTGTTTAAAGGGACTGTATCCTGCCATAGATGTTTGCAGCAGTAAACTGGAGTAGGGTAATTTAGCACTTTTCTACACAGTAATGAGGGGAAATGAGAAATTTTGGCTATTTTTGGAAGTGGAGCTGCTAGAATTACTAAGACAGCAATAACTGTCACATAAATTGTTTGTGTATTAAGCAACTGGAAAAAGTCTAAGACATTCAAAACCAAACCAGGAGGTAACAGTGCAGGAGACCACAAAAAATGTGATTACTCTTAATGCAGTATTTCATACTGATCAAGCCTAGCAGGCATTATGGTAACACACTTCTATAAAGAATATATGTGAAATGTGTTGAAAAGGATATCACCACATTTTTACAATGAAAACTGCATCCAGAGAGTCTCTTGTTAAAGATTAATCACTTAGGACAAAAAACAGTTGATAAACTACCTAGCAGTGAAAGAAAAAAAAAGAAAAAAAGAAAAAAACTTAAATGGTTGACATTAAGGATGAAAATGCACGATGTTGAACAGTATCTGGCATGCTTACAGCTCTTACATGAATATGTTGCACATTTTCATTTGACAATTCTATTTGTCACCTATGTAGAGCAGTATGTAAGCAAATAATCTGAAAATTAGATTTTTTTCTTACCTATCTGAACTGGTTCTTTGCCTTTGCAACAACTCCAAAGTAGGTAGAAGATCCAAAATGACCTCCCCTTTTTTATTTCCATCTTGCCATGAAGGAGTAACTTGGAAATCCTTCCAGAGAAGTGTTTTTTTCTTGGCTTATTGGCAGATTTTTATAGTCCAGGAATTTGGCGTGAGAACAAAACATTGATGGCAGCGTACCTGAAAGGTGGAGCTTCACTCAATTTTCCTTCAGCAGTTCATGTTTAGCACCCAGCAACCTCCCATCTTCCAGACAAGACAGGTATCCGGTTCTCTCTTGTTTATGTGGAGACAGAGAGCTGTCCTCATTTTATTTCTGGTTTTAAAATAGAGGTTCACCCACCCCCCACACCTACAGTGTTGCTTTTTCTTTGGCAACAGTAGTTTTTCTTTTTCATAACATCTGATTGGTAACAAGCAATTATTGCCCTCTTTCAGAGCTTTTCTCTGGCTTGCACATCAGCACAGTTTCCCAGCTCTAGAAAAAGTATTTGTTGCCTCTGCTAGTTTGATGGTAACTTCTAAATGTTAGAGCAAAAAAATATTGTAAGGTCAGGCATAATGTATGATTTTTAGAGTAAAAAAATTTGGCAGGAGAGCAATGTCCTTTAAGAAGTGTATCCAAAATGTCTTACAAAAAAGGCCAGAGATTTACTGGTTCAACAGACCAGGAATGACTAATCCACAAAGTGCAAACCTCTTACCTCTACCGCACAAATGGGATCTAATTGCACCCGTCAGACATGGGAAGTTAATTTATTCCTTATGCACACAGAGGTGGTGGCTTCTCCAAACAGCATAAGGGAGCCCAAGTCTCACAAAAAAGTGGTCCACAATTCATTCCTTCACCTCCTAAATTACGCTACTGGAAAAAGGTTGCTTGGTGGTATTAGAGTGCTTTAATACCCTGTCACATTCCCATAAAAAAATCCAGCGAGCTCAGTCATGAGCTCCATACATTCCACTGTAGGAAAGTTCTGCACAGATGTTTGATGCCAGTAACTTTAAGGACTCTTTTAGAGATTTACTGGGTTTGGGGGCACAAGCTGCCCTAGCATTTCTTCACTTTATCTGTGCCATGAGGGAACTGCCCCAACACAAAGGAAGTCTCTCACCTAGTCCCAACAAACCAAATAAGGATAACAGACATTCCCACACTTTCAACTGTTCCATGCCCCTTTGGGAATACACTAGTGCCAGAATGATTGCCAGTAGTAAGTGGGCACAAATAGAATTTAAAGTGGACTTAGGTTTCACCCTTGTTGCAAGTCCTCAGCTCAACTCCGTCCATGAACTCATGGACATGGAATACACATGCCTTTTTATCTGACTGGCAGGCAGCAAGCTAGTCCTTGAGAACTGTCTTTCTCACTGGTTACCAAGCTTTCCAGCATTTTCAAAGTTAAATGTCCTAAAGCTGGCCTACTGCTTCTTTCAGCTGTTCACGCTACACAATTATGAGTTGCTTAGTAAGTGGCCTACAGAATTTCAGGTACAAACATCTGCCAGATAAAGATTTGCTGCTGCTGTTGCTCTCAAGAAAATCGTGTGCTAGTGGGTTAGAGCATTGTGCACTACATGAAACATGAGTTCATGTTACCCCTTTCCCACTGTCCGTGCTTCATTAATTCCATTGTCAGTTGCGCTTGAGGCAGGGCACTACTGGAAGGTAAAGTCTGTTCTTGAAGCCCTGCCATTTGGCTGGAATACAGGACTGACAGTCTTTACTGCACTGGTGATAGAAGGAATAGGTTTCTGCTGCTTTTTCTTTTAATTACAACACATCTTCCCTGTTCAACTCTACCCAAATAGTTACACAGTAAACCAGCAAAATATCTAGTAGATAAACTGAACCACAAGAATTTGACATTGTAGACAGAAGGTTCATCTGAAATCAAATAGAGCGCAAAAGTAACACCCAAATTCAGCAGATTCTCATGGTAACTTTCAGACTGAGTTCTTGTCCAGGCCACAGAATGGTGTTAATGGCAGGTGTGGGGAAGGGATGTGAAGACCAGGAGAAAAAGCACACAGGCCAGTAGATCACAGACACTGACACTGAGAGCCTAGTCGAGGACAAAGATGGAAAGCTGCACTCTATTAATATTCCCAAATCAAGGCTAGTGTCAAAATCCAAATGCAGAACTCTGCTGAGATAGGGTCTTTTTTAAAAAAAAAATCATGGTCCTCTTCCTTTCCCATTCCCACCCAGGCAATCAAGGCACCTATTTCATTCATATTGGTATGAGAGCAGAAAGAAGAATAGGATTCTAGGAGTATGATTCCTGACCCTAGAAAAAAATGCCTTTATTCCCAGTGGGCAGCACAAAAGCAGCAGGAGCCACATATGAACTACTTGCCAGAGATAACCTTCAGGTTGAAGTAGTCCTTAGATGGCAGACATGGTGAGGCTGGCCACTGCAGTATCCAGCCCTTTGTCTTTTGTGTGTGGGGTGGTTCAGGGGAGTTCCAGTGTGGGCAGGAGGGATGAGCTAAGGCTTGATTTCCCCCTGCAAGCCCCACTTAGCACTTATGGATCTGGGAAGAACATGAACAGCACATGTTAAAACTGTATCCAAGGAACAGACAGAATAAAACAAATAACTCATTGAACCACCATCTGCTTATGCTCCACTCAGGAAAGTAATATCAGTCATCTGGGATCCTTCTCTGAGAAAAGCAGGAGCCCATTTCTTGGTTTGCAGCGAAACAGGAAACCCAGTCTTCTCACTTTGTACCTAGCCATTTTCTTACCTGTGCTTGTCTGCTCTGTCATTTTTGCCATTCCTTTGCCATTTCTTGGGGAGTAGAGTTCCTGTCAATGACTAACCAGACCTGCTGCTTCTGGCTTCTTCAGAGAGACTGCTGGCTACACTCCTTAGAAATCACCAAAATGTTTCAATCCCCTGCAATAATTTCAGGACTACTGACAGTGGAAGGACATTTGGATTCAAACTAAGTTTTTATATTCAAGTGTGGCAACATCGAGTTTTTCAGATGAAATACATAGCAGATTTTCAGAAGAAAATTCATACTGACAAGGAGCTTGTGAATATGTTGATTACTTACCACTGAATCATTGCTATTGCAGGCATGCAAGCTATAACTATTCCCCCTGCAGTGACATACTGGGATTAATAACTCTTCTCTTTATTGGGCTCTGCAGCATAAGAGGCCTTCACTCCACTGCAGCTGTACTAGCAAAAAGAACAATTCCTCTTGGCCTCTTTACAAGCCATTTCATGGATCATTTGCCATTAAAGGGTATGTGATTTTAGTAAAGACAATTGGTAAATATTAACTCAGCTTCTTTATCGCCACTGACTCACTGGAGATAAGCTGTCATGAAGCTAATGTAATACACCAGTGACTCACATCTCATATTTTTTGATAGAAACTTGGTAAAGAGGCACTTAAATTGGGAACATATGGTGAATTAATGCCATTTATAACCAACTACCATACTGAAGTTTGGCAGTTGCATTTGTATCATACCCTTCTGTGAAAAGGTGATCCTATATGTACTGTAAAGCATTAAGATTACCAAGACTTTTGTAACACACCATCCTAGGTCAGTCCAAGCACTGGTTGGGTTCAGCCTGGAAATCCTCTAATTTACCAATTCATTTCAGGCAAAGCTGGTACTGTTTCCTAAAATGTGAATCCACTATAAAATGGTATTTTACAAGCACTGTCTAGATAATAACTCTAGAGAAATGCTGTGTACTTCATTAACAAGGTAATGTTAGCTAGGAAAACAGTTAACTTGCATTTGGAGTCAAGCTTTCTTGTGCCAACAATCCACAAGATAAAAACATCTGAAGTGAATTTGCCAAAATATTTTTACTAAGTGATGGTTACAACACTATGTTGGGCATTCTGAATTGCCAGAAGAATTCAAGAACAACATGGCTTACTTTTTTTTATCCTTGGTATAATCCTATAGAATTTAGGAAATTCACATCAAGGATTTATTTGATCCATCAGATTTACATGTGTCACACAGTTTGAATCGGCTGACAGTAAGTAAGGAGCTCTGTAATAGGCAGAGAAAAAGCAGGGAATGGATCTCTGTCATTAATTGTTGATTAAAATACATGAGGAATGTCTTCAGTATTTAGTTTTGATAGGAGATGTTTGGGTGTTTTCTTACATTTTGCCTTAAAATGAACATAAACTTCCTTAACCTCTCATCTTTCCACAGGGTTCCTTGACTTTTCCTGAACTAATCAAGGGCATTTGTTACTCCTATTCGCAAGAAATCAGTTCGGTTGCTCTTTTCTGGTTTTTTTTTCCCTCTTTTTTCTTTTTTTAAAGAAGATGTAAATCTTTACAAGGAGTAATACATTACATATATAAAACCCCTTTACATACAAGAAGTAATAACATGGCTGCTTATTGTTTGTGCACACAGGTTTCATTTACCTATTGGCACTTCCTCACCTAAGAAAGATTCCCTGAATTGAAAAGCCATCTCTCGAGGAGGCTGGGCCCTTGAGCTTTCTCTACTTGAAAGATTTTTCTTTAAACAGCCTTCCTGGTGAAAAATATGGAATAGCAGAACAAAGGGAACCCAGGGTCCCGTGTGGGGAAGGATACAAAAATTCTGCTTTAAGAGCGAGAGCTTTATGGGTTTCAGGCTAGAGCAGATTCCACACCTTTTTTAAAAAGCAATTTCTTATTTCATGGATGCCAAGATAATTCAGAAGAGGCCACTGCATACTTAATATTGACGTCTGTATAACCCTGAAATTACACACCCAGTAACCATGTCCACCGTGACTGAAAGTTACTGCAAGCCAAAAGAAAGGCAGAGAGATGGGGCAGAGAACAGGTTGAGGTGAGAAGCTAAGCAACCTTGGCCTGTTTTTTTTCCCTAAATTGGAGTCACGCTATGCCTCTACTACGGACATTATCTAAAATTCTGTCAGAACATTTCTAATAGAGTAATGAGATTGTGATTCTTCCAACATGAACCGTGATATTTCCCAGTAAGCAGCTAATTTTTCTATGTCATCCAAGTTTCAGAGCTTGCCTTGCCTTGAATACTGTAGCCATTAAAACCAAAGCAGCTTTGTAGGTGACTGAATACCAATTTTCTTTTAAATTCAAATGACGAACCGGAGAGGAAAAACAAGACCAATAGGACCAGTCTGTCCCCAGGCATCTGCTTAGCATGTTGCAGAAGTTAGAATTAGTCACCCAATAGCTGCCCTTAGTGTGCTGTGTTCAGTCTAGGCTCCCTGTGTTTTTCAGAAGAATGAATTTAGAGCTTCCATAGATGCTGCAAACGAAGTGCAAGAAATGCACAGCTACACTAGTCCAAGTGAACAGCCTATTGAAATTTCACTGCTGTGCCAGATCACAGGCACTGTGTGAAGCCATGTTACTTGATCACGGTTCCTGTTGCCTTTTGTTACTACTTAAAACAGAGCTGCATGGAGCAAAGGTGCTCCTTCTCAACCCCAGCTCTGCCATAGTTTCTCTCTACTTGATTCTGCCAAATAGGGTAGTTGTCGGTTCAAATGGTTGCAGTTGTTTCACTTAATATCTGAGGCTTCTTCTCGACCTAGCTCCCCACATACACGCTAATCTTTGCACAATTTGAAAATTTGTGACATTTCTCTTAACATTAAATCAGATTGAGATTAATGGCCTTGGTCTGGTCAGGTGGTAATATGTGTAAAGATTCACATTTGTGTGACTAACTGAATTAGCCTCTCATGACTACTCCTTCTGTTTAGCCTTCAAAGCAAATGAGATTTTCACTTGTCAGATATACCATCTAATATGACCAGGAAAAAATTTCCAGAATTATTGTCCCAAAACACTGGAAGGTCTGTGATTTCCTGTACCAAAAGAAGGTCAATGACAGTTGGTCAAATGTGGAGAGTCATAGCAAAAGCACAGCAAAAGTTAACATCAAATGTTTTCTCTCTTTAACCCACTATGCAAAAGAAAGACATTCTAATATGGACTTTGTTGCACTGAAGCAATCTCAAAATATATTATAAGTTCTACTATGTTTGGTGAGCTTTCTCAAAGTCTTGGAATGAAGAAAAAAATTACAGTTGTATTTTTCACTGTTCTAGAGACAAGCTTGTGAAAGGAATTCAAGCATTTTACATGTGAATACTTAAAAACTGGAACATTAAAGGAAATTCAGTCTGAACAAGTCAAATTTTAAAAGGGTGATGCTGAAAAAAAACTTATAGGATTTTCTATATTAGTAAAGGGAGGGAATATTGCTTACATAGCCTAGTTGGAAGTCAGTCTAGGAGGTTGCCGGTTAAGAATATAGTTGTTTGCGTTGGCCTGAAAAGATTGAGTTAATTTAGAAATTTGGACTAAGGAGGGGGCTGTTTAACTCAAAGAACTTGTTCTGTCTTAAAACACCCATACTCCTCAAAGCTTCTCCTGGGAGATGCAATTTCAGAAATTGTATATCAATGTTATAGTTATTTAAAAGTATTTCAGGTTTTGTGGGACCTAAAGTTCACAAGAATTTTCTTTCCTATGATCTTGGAGTTTGTAAGCCTATTTCTGCCTCTTTTCCCAGTATCTGAATTTGCTTTGCTACACAAGCTCAAACAGTGTATAACAAGCACAGTAACTACATGATTATTTACTTAGGGCTTTGCCTTTGGAAAAGTCCTTTCATTAGGGCTTATGTGTAGAGTTGTATGTGTTCAGTTCAGTGAAGTGTGGTTTAGCAAAGTACAATCCAACAGTAAACACACTGAAAACTTTATCTTACCCTTCCGCTCCTACAACACAAAATGATAATGTCATAATACATAGTTACATCACTAAACAAGGTAGTTATTAGATCAGAAATCCCTACCTTGTACTATTTTGGGGAGGGTTCTTCTTGGCTTGTGTGTGGCTTTTTCCTCCCTTCAGAATCCCACAGACCCCACCTCAGACAGCAGCAGTGATTTTTTCCATATTGCTAACAAGCATTTTCCTTTCTGCCTCTGGTATTTTCAAAACACTTGTCCAGTAACGGTTCATAGAACAAATGTGCTCACTTTATCAGCAAATCTTCTGAGAAATCCTTTTTTAACTCCAGCTGAAAGTTCTCACTGTATTACTGTAGAGTCATATGAACAGTGAGCAGTCTCCAGCGCATCTCCAGATAATTAGGAAGAAATTGTCTGAGCTTCAAAGTAGCTTGGAGAAAACTACAACTGGGAATGAAACCCATGTACTTTCACAGATAAGGTGCACACTACAATAGCTTTGCTTCCAGGGAAGCATGTAACCTACCATAAGAAAGATACTTGTGTTTATCCCCCACAAATGGCCCACAACACAATAGGAAACTGACAAAGTCACAACCACTGGCGACCAAGGCAATAATCATGCTGCAGGAAAATCCCAGCTCCAGCCTGTACTTTGGAATTTCAGCCTGCCTGTATCTGCCCTTCCTTCCCCAGCAAAGCAGCAATAATGCCATTATTTCATTTTTGTTTTGTTCATTCTGCTCACCAGAACCTCCAAGCAGGTTCAAGCATTTCTTCGAGGGCCTCAGGGACATGTTCAAATTCTATACATAGAAGAATTCTGCTCATCTCTTCCTTAGGGACAATGTGACAAATTAAGAAAAAACCAAGCAGCTCTTGGAGAGCAGGAGCTAGGATCCTGGCTTTTAGTGACTTCAAAGGCTGTGTGAAGAGAAGTCCTACTTGCGTCCTAAGAAGCAAGTAGAAAGCAAGATGCTTCCTCCTTTTTCAAGCAAAACTAAAACTTCACAGAGTCACAGAATCATAGAATCACAGAAAGATATGGGGTTGGAAGGGACATCTGGAGATCATCTAGTCTAATGCCCCTGCCAGAGCAAGTCCGCCTAGAGCAGGTTGCAAAGGAACATGTCCAGGCAGGTTTTGAATGTCTCCAGAGATGGAGACTCCACCACCT
>JAOXJM010000041.1:49380276-49395602 GCA_026413425.1 Tringa solitaria | reverse complement strand
GCGTGGATGTGCTTGTAGTAGTCGGGGTGGGTGTTGGTGTGCCAGTAACAGTCGTTGTTGTGCCCGTGGTGCTGCGAGTGGTTGTGACGGTGGAGAGCATCGTGGTGGTGGTGGTGCTGCTGCTGGGAGCCTCTGATGGCGTTGATGTGGGAGTGGTTGTTGATGTGGGTATAGTGCTCGTTGTGGATGAAGGTGGGACTTTTTGACAGAGCAGAGAGAGAGAAAACAGGCAAAGGTGCAAGATGCATAAGCTGGATGCAATATGTACTGAATGGAAGTTATATGTTAGACAGCTGCCACTAACTTATTGTGGTACCTGACTCAGTACAATAAATGTCTCTTCCACTAGGCCTTCCTTTCTGCCTCCAGAAAGCAGATTAATTCCAAATAAGTTTACAGACAGTTCTCAATACTTTCCTAGCAAATAGACTAGGCATGTTGCTGTAATATCCTTCTCACTAAATCAAAAATACCTACCAATAGGTTTGACTTCAGGAGTTAGGTTCTGTGGGGCTATCTGTCTCTGCCTGAGAACACCTCACTATCTCATGGAGTGAAAATTGAAAGGGGAGCTGTGGGCTAGGAAGGAAGCATGCACAGGAATTTGTTTGTGCCTCACTGTCATGTAATTTCCCTGTGATGTGATGTCAGTCTGATGAAGCAGTTCACAGAGTAGCTGTGTATTTCAGCAGAGACCACAGTTCACAGCAAGCAGCAACCTGCAGAATGAAACTATTTCTGAAAATCTGTCATGGCTTTCTTCCTTCCTAGATCCCAGATCTTCCTAGATCCTAGTCCTAACACTAGGCAAGCATTAGGACTGACAGAGGAAACACAGGAGGAGAAAGAGAAGAAATTCTGCCCAGCCCCACCCAAAAAATGCCTAAAACGATGGTACTCTAATTCATGGCCTTCTCTAATCTCACACAATGGGTCCTTCCGTAAATCCTATCTGCAGCAGAAGGACAGAGCTCCCAACCAGCATAAGTATTACTTCCTGCCAGTTCAATATCTGCTATGGAGATGACGTACCTTTAGTAGCTGACTCCTGTGGCACAGCAATAGGAGTCTCCTATTTCTCCTATAGCAAACAAGAACAGAGAGTACTAGGGTCTGCTAAATACCTGGAGAGGTTGAAGTTCCTGGGCTGGTGACTGATGATGGGGGTTGTCCTGTGACGGTTGGGGTGGGTATGGGTGTGGTGGTAATTGATGTTGTCTGTCTGGTTATAGTGGTGGTAGGTACTGTTGTGCTGGTGGTGGTTGAAGTTGTTGTTGGTGTTAGACTCGGCGTACTTGGAGTCTCACAAGGCACTTCGGGTGGCTCACAACAGTACACCCTGATTTCATAATTATAGCAAAGTTCCCACAGAGTTGCATCTTGCTCCTCATTTTTACAGGTTAGTCCAAGTGTAACATCACACACTACTTTCTGGCCAAGTTCCTCTAAGCTCATATGAGGATTATCTTTTGCCCTGCATTCAATTTTTTCAGGAGCTTTACATATTTTGTTTCCATGTTGTTCTATTGCCTCGTAAGTTTCATAGTCACCACCATCTACTTCCGGATTACTAACATCAAACCACATAGTCCAATTACAGATTAAATCAGAGCATGGAGCTGCAAGGAAAAAAAAGCAGAGATTCATTGTCTGATCTTACAGAGAACATTCTGAAAAAATTAGTTTTGTATTCTATTCTGTTAAAGACTAGAGCAATGCATTGCAACTTGTCATTTTTATAAGACAAAAATGTTCTAAAACTGGTTCTGTATTACTAGGTTTTTCAACAGAAAGTTCTGCATCAAAATAAAATCACCAAGCTGAAGCCTTTAAAGGTCTTTCTGCTCTCTATACTTACCACATTACTGCAATTTTTATAAGTTATTAGTTTTTGTTTGAAATATATTTTTCTGCAGTGGTCATCTTTAATTTACTTTCCCTTTAAATGCTCCTTTGAAATTTTTTAACAAGTTAGTTTTCTATTTAAAACTTACTTGTAGTAACTGGAGAGCTTGTAGTGGTAACTGAAATAGAAAAAAAAGATTACTCCATCATCTGCAGGCTTTAGAAAAAAAATGTAATAACAGTTTTAAGTATCCTAATTATGTTCGGGGTTTTTTTTTGCTGAGACTACTGAGACAATTCCTACTATCCCATCAGGATACTGAGATGGTAACATGTTTTTCAGAATTAGGAAGGCACCCTGTACATTTATAGTTACAATTTCTTCCATGAGAAGTAAATTGACTCAAAGTGTTAAAAATCTTTCTTAGTGCAGTGTCATTAAACTATTCATAAGTATCACTCTATCTGTGGCAACTATAAGACCATATACTTGTACATTCTATCTTTAAAGTATTTTCCTTAAAGAAAATAATTTTTAGATGTATAACTCTTGAAGGTTTACCTGTGGTGGTAAGAGTATTTATTGGATAGGTGGTTGAAGTGATTGTAGGTAAAGTAGTTGTCGGACAAAGATCAGACTTTCCAGGAACCACAGAACCATTTTCTGCACAAATGTATATTGTACATATGCCGCCATCCTCTATTACTGCCACAGTGTCATTCACTTGATAACTTGTTCCATTGATGACACAAGGACACCCTACAAAAAAGAGCTTTACTGTGCAATTTTTCTATAACCAGGTAAGAGATAAAGGCAAAATACTTATGGGAAAGTAAGCATTTACATGAGTCATGCATCCTCCTTTAAGAGCTATATCTGAAGCTTGGATCTCATGCATTGCACTGATTTATCTCTACATTTAGAGGATAAAATTTTTTGAGAGAAATAACAACTGTAGTTTGCTATCTGAGGCTTTTCTATAATACTACATGTTCTGAAAGTGCAATCTCTTGTAGTGAAGCCCATAGATATGGGATATTGGGAGAAAGAATAATGGAACGTGAGAAAAAAGTTGAACAAGAATTACTAACAGCATGGTTCAACAAAAGTGCTGTCTAATTTTCTCTGGCCACAACTTTCACTTGCACTGGAAAAATTATTCTAAATCAGTACTAAGTCTTTTGTAGAGACAGACACAGCAGTTCTATGCATTTTTTTTTTCATTTTTCCTTACAGAAAAACACAAAAGTTATTTACCTGGGACTGGATTGCACACTATGGATCCTGAGGGGCCACATACACTAAAAGCAAAATTTTCAAAAATTAAAATGTTGCAGATATTTTACGACACCTGTTAGCAGAGCCAAGAGCACAGAAACATGGAATTTTGTCACTTGATCTTCATTCATATTACTGGGTATTTTTCAGGGTGTAATACTTCCCAATATTGCTTAGCATTATTTCATTCAAATTAAGTCATCACTTTCATTCTTTAAGTACAATATCTTAAAACTATAATGAACTGCTTTGTGATCAAGTTGCAATAGTGCAAAAGCAACAATTTTTTTTCAGAGCAGTGAACTTTTGGCTAGATCAGGGTCTCTAGTCCCCATGTGAAGTCATAGGTATCAGCGCTATGATTAGTAAGGCTATAGGAACGAGCAGTCAAGACCCAACTATCTCTTTTAGGGCTAGTACAGATCATTTCAGATTACAGTGATTTTGAAATCCCAGTTTTAAGTGACAATGCAAGGCAGAGTGGCTCCTTTCTTCCCAAAGAGCCACGAGAACCAAAAGGTTGTTCTAGAGACACACCTAGGTTTCATGCCATTATATCATTGTATCTTCAAACAGTATACTTAATGAATTTGCTAATATATTTCTTATAATGACGCTATTGGCATGATCTTAAAGGTCCCTTTGAACCTAGCCAATTCTGTGATTCTGTGAAATTTGGATTATTATGGGTTCGGAAAATTATGAATGAAAAGTTTACTATCTGTATGTATTGTAAGTGCAGCCATCTACTGAGCTTAAGTCTCACCCAGAATAAATGGGTGTTCCTCTGATTTGTATAGATAAATGCTAGAATATACCAGCTCTTCAGCTGAAGTTGCATCTCTATTTGCTTGAGGCCTAGTAAAGTAAATGAGGGGCTCAGCATACATAAATTATTTCCTGAATTACTGCAAATGTTTTTGTATTTTTATATACCAGTTTGTACAGTTCTCTTCTGTGGGTATTTCTTTTCCAGGTGGAACATAAATTCCGTTGATGTAACACCCACATTCATCTCCACGCACACATTTCTTTGTCTCTTCGTTATAAATAGGTTTGTCCTCAGGGCATCTGGGGTAGCAACCTGTTGATAACAAGTAGAACAGCTGAAGAAAAACTATGAAAAGTTAACTCAGTGATAGGATACTTTCTGAAGGTAAATGATTCTCACTCAATCAAGTATAGTGAAAGAAACAGAAAGCTTTCAATTCAAATTAATCCTTGCACAATTACTCTTTCCAAAAGGCTTAAATCATTCTCATTGAAAATGGTGGGGTGAGGAGTATTAAATAAAAGTTTAGTCATGAAAACTAGGGAAGTTGTTTTTTCCTAGTTTAAGATCTTGGAGAACCCCTTAATTTATATTAATTACTATGGGCAGCTAGTAGTTTTAAGAGAAAGAGAAATGATTTTGAAACGTGATCACTATATCAGTAACATTTTTGTGAAGAACATGCAAGTGGATTCATTAGCAAACAAGATTTTCACTACATTTATTGGAACATTACACCTTGTTTATGTGCCTTTAATAGGCTAAGTATCTCTACCCCAAACAGATAATTTATCTGCATTATTCCATACCCTTGGCCAGTGACCCAAACCCCACATGTAAGGGCTTAAGTGTCTGTCAATTTTCATTGTATTCTTCATGTAAATACACTTTTAAAAAATTACTGTTTCCTGCTTACAAATAAACTCTCATAAAATCCAATTCTTAATTACATAATGTCCTCTTTATACTGTACTGGAGTTCTAAATAGCCAGAAACTGAATGACCAAGTAATTAACTGGTACTTAATAGTCACTTCACACTGCCAGACTGTACTAAAGATGCCCTAACGAAAGTAAGTGTGCTCTGTACTTTCACTGAAGATAAAAAACAAAGATAATTAGATACATAATAATCTGCCTTCTGACACTTCCCAAATCTTTCTAACTGTCAATGACAATCTATTTCAAAACATAGACTTTGTTTAGTGTTTCTTTATTATTTTGCTTAGGGTTTCGTTGTTTGGGGTTTTTTGTTTTGTTACCAGCAGTTCAAGGATTAAAATAGCAGTCAAACTCTGGGCAGTTCTTTCCAATCCCTAAACCTTTGAGGGGTTCAATGGAATTTAAATGGCTTGTGGATCCTCATAGTGGGATGGAATGCAGAATAATCTGGTTTAGCCTCACTTCTTGGTCTTAAAGCCTAAACCAAAAACTACAAATTCAAATTCAAAGGTAGCTCCCAGTAGCCCGCCAGCAATAACATTTTGTGGTCTCTGTTAAGAATCCAATATATAGCAGCATCAGTATGTCTGATATCAAAGATATTTTTCATTGTAAATATAGGACAAAGCTGCACATTAATCAAGTCAAGATGGATCTGATGCATAAAGAATGATAACATTAAAAAAACCCAACTATCAGTAACTTGCTTCTTTACCACGTAAAAAGCTTTCTTTCTCTTGAAATGCCCTTAGGATGGGATGCAAAATAATAATAATGTGATCATCTTGCATGTTTCAGGATATTATCCAAGCAGAGACCTAGTTTTATGGCTGACAGCAATGTAACTATTACCCACTGATAAAGAAGAAATTACATTATAGGAAACATTTATGTAAGACTGGAAACGAATTCAATGTAACAGATCTAGGAATATCTTGTCAAGCTGACTGACTATTCCATAATCATTAAATGGTAGCTGGACAAAGTTATATGAAATAAAATAGAAAAAAAATGGCAATACCTTCCAGGTATGGTACTGAAAAGTTGGTGCTGACATTATTAATCATCTTGCAGGTCGTGACATTACTGCCACAAGGCTCATAGTGCCAGTCACACTCATTACGAGGGTTGTAGTAGTCACAAAATATTGCTGATGAGGGAAAGAAAAGAAGCTCATTAAAAACACGGTTGCCAGAATGCAGTTCTGATCAGGTCTTTAAAGGTATAAGCTAAACGAATCTACATGTTAAGCCAGCAAATTTTCTCTTGAGGTATAGGACCTGGACTTTCTTCTACTATACTATATTCTACTATATTCCATTATGCTGTGCTGTACTATGCTGTGCTATGCTATACTATACATAAGGTACATCAAAATTTGGAATCAAAACCCTGGGGCCCAAGATATGATATTAAACACTTAAGCTGCAGGGTGAAAATGTTTGATTCAAATCACGTAAAATAAATATATAATTAGTGTTGATTTTAATCTAAAACTAAGGGTTAATTTCTGAGAGCATTTTCGTACTTAGCTACTGGCAAACTCCTAAAACCTCTTGCAGTATATTCAAAATAGTTCTACTTTGCTATATCACATGGACTGAAAGTCACCTCCAGCAGGCCCAGACATAATGAGACATTATGGAGAAAATTCAGAACAGAATTCAGCTTAGACGACTATGGACAGAAGAAGGAGTTTTTATAAACATATATATCTGAGCTGACTGAAATTTTTAAGTTCTGTTTCACTGGCTTCTTACACGTAAAAACTACAAATAGCTTTAAACATGAATCGGAATTATTTTTTTAAATTAAAAGAAATTTACATTTCTGTCATTTAGAATCTCAAAATTTTATTTTGAGAACACTTTTGAGAGAAATATTAATTTAAATATTATTTTACATTATTTTATGATGCACTGGTATGAGCATGAGCAGCACTAAGGGACACTGCTCAATATACTCAATACTGATTAGGTTCATCTACACAGGAGTACTTCTATATACTTTTGCTAAAATCAAATTCTGAATACTTTGAAAAACAAGATAGAAGCAAAAGCTAACATCAGTTGCAGTTCATCAATTATCAAGCAAAATGGAAGGAAGACTTGAAACCTAGCCTTAACACACAAAAGAAACGGGAAGTGAGAAGAGAAAGATAAGAAAAAGGAAAAAGAAACAGAGAAGCTAGGCTGAATAAAAACAATTGAAATATACAAATTTACTAGTTCTGTTTGTTCTCTGATATGGTACAAAAATAAATTGCTTTGCATACTTTGCATGACCTTGCAGTGATAGTATTAATGATTTATTTGATAGGCTTTCTGACATCAGCCAGAAAAATATAGTTGTGTTTAACTGTTACTCACGGCATATATCAGGAGTTCTCCAGAAAACGCAGGCCTGAGCCTTTGTACATTCTTGAGCATATGCAGCAACTGCAGAACAGAAGCACTCACAATCTCCACCACTGTCACAAGAACAGGCATCATGAACACAAGCTTCATAGAATGGAATTGGGTCCACCTGTTGGGGAAAGAAATGATGTCCCAATCCATCTCCAAATTAGTCTTCAAACTAGTAAGTTTGAGATATCTCTTGAGATATGTGAATTGAGCTGGACAGGAGTGAGACTGTTTCTAAGAATTACCAAATGATGTCTTATCTCCCAGCAAGTTTTGCCAACCAAGTAGTAAGCAATATCAGAAAGGCTGCACTTCACAGCAAATATGAAGCAGAGAATTTTGTGCTTGCCAGGTTTTGGAGTTTATCCAGTGACACATTAGCAAAACACTTCCACTTTTTTTGCTTGGGACTGCAAGAGGAGAAACTTAGACTGGATTTTAGCTGGTGAAGGAATCAACATAAAAACATATATTAAATTAATTAAATTAATAATTCTTTTTTACTTTTCCACTGTCAGTTAAAAAGAAGCTGTTGGTAATATTACCGTACTTCAGAAAAGAGACAAGAAATAGAGAGGAGTGCTGCCTGTGCACTGTGAGCTAGAAGCTGTGGGCCTGACAAAGGGTGTGCTATGACAATTTGGAGGCACAGTACTAGCAGCTAAGCCCGCCTAAACTGTGCAATGTCAGCAGTTTCCAAGAACATTCCCTCTGTGGGTTGAATATTACAAGGAGCAGTGGTCTCTTCAACACCTATCTTTGAAGTATAGTATGCATTTCTGTCAGAAGAGGGGGTCTGATGATCACAAGGCCTTTCAGAACTTAGAGCGCAGACATCTCAACAAAATACGGTGCAACTGCAGCACACGCACACCTATTCATGCTATATTTTTGAACCTAGCTTACACAGCAGTAACAGAGAAACTGTGGTGACGAATATGGGTTTGTACACCAGGAACTGGCACCACTACTGATACAGTCCCGTTGCCACAGATAGCCAAACTACTTTGAGTTAGGCTAACTGGAATGTGTTGATACCTGTAGCTGTGTTGAAGACTTTATTGAAGATCATTCTATTTAATGATCTCTCCATTAATTTCTGATGTTTTCTCTGTTTCTGCACTAACAGAAATGTACTGTGCTGTCCCATCACTTACTGCCCCCTACAAACCTTGGAGTGACAAATTTTAAAGACTTCACTCTGGATGATACTGCATTCTTTCTCTGCCCAGGACTTCCTATGTGGTTTCACATCACAGGGCTTAATCTCTTCTGTGACATCTGGGCACATGGAAGACTGTTTCCAGGAATTCCCAAACTTCAGTGCATTAGTCTCCTGCAGCCCACTCCTTGTTGTAAAGTCATTGTTAGACTTGTCATCAAAGTTGCCACACAGACCGCATACTTTGCCCTGGAAAAGAAAATTAACATATCCACAGCTTTTTAACATACCATGGAAGTGAGAAACAGAATCCAGTAAAGTAAGAGCAAAACATCGGCATTAAAAAGGACAAATGACTCTTCATGTAACTTATGTATTTTCATCTTTACCTGCAAATTATTTGCAGAGAAATTAAACCTTTATTTGTCTCTGTACTCAGCTGCCATGTCTTTCCTCCATGAAGCCAATTATATCCAGTATATTTCCATGTCTTTGTGGTGGCTCTTCATCCAACTTATAACACTAAAGAGTGGCTAAGCCTTGTTCAGCTGAGAAGAATGAATTTATTTCCCATTCTTCTCAATTTTTCATAATTTAGCTATTAATATAAGCCTGAGGGAATTTTATTCTGCTTAAAACTGTTTTTATTAAAAGTTTCTAACATAATGAGCACCATTTCTTAATCCATGGAGAAAAAAATGACAGGGAGTCATTTTTCTCAAAAGAAAGAATTTACCAACTTACCCACAATAATGAAATTTTGGTAGTGTTATTTAAGGTACATCAGTCCCCTCAAACAACACTATGTCCCTGTTTACACAATCCCACACCACCTCATTCAGCCCAATGAATTCACTACTCTATAATTCAGTATGCGAATTTTCAGAAATCAGAACTATCTCCATAGATTGCATTCGCAGTTGTATTTTAACTCAGGGCTGAGATTCCATGCAGGATCCCCTAAATTACTGTGAATGTTTGGCTCTTAATATTCTCAAATTCAGAATGCATTAGATTTGTAGCTTTATTGCAAACATATGCTATGCATCCTCTGTAACGCATTACTGGACTGTAAGGAAATGCAGTAGCACCTCTGCAAGCTGTGATAGTAATAATGGCAAGCTAAATCATCAACATGCAGAGGATATAGGAATTAAACACAGACTCTGACTAAAAAAACATAAATGTTTCCTTATCTCATTTATCTATCCATACTACTACTACAGAAAAAGACAGACAGGTCCTAACTTTGTAATCAGGGGTCAGCTTGATGAAAAGAGTAGTCTTCTTATCCCAGATAAGCATCACACCATTGCTAGCCTCAATAACAAGGTAGAGGCCTACTGTCCTGTTCCAATATTGCACATCATCACCAATATCTCGCTGAATTTCTTTATAATCTTTGTTCTCCAGTTTCAGCTCAGTTTTCTGAAAGACAGAAAGAGAAATATTGTAACACTATTTTTTATGATGACATAAAATATGAGACACTCATAATAATACAACTCATTCTGAAACCAATAGCTCAAAGTGTGGGATGACTTTCCTAGACGAGTGGTGTAGAAAGTGGTGTAGCACCTTTGTTTCAGAGAGGTTTCAGCACCTGAGAATCAACAACTTTACAGATTAATTTGATAGGGCCTCTAACCATTACTTGTTATAGCTGCTTTTAGGGATGTGGCTTTGAAGCATTACTTTATTTTAAATACTTGAATACTGATATATATGCATTGAGTATCATTACTCACCCCTAGAAAAATTTTAATAGCCTTTGAGCAGGTGACTCCTGTAGTTCCACAAGGGACATTCTCCGTGATGATGCTGAATGAGCCACTGGAATTTTTGTCACCACAAAAATCCTATTGAAAAAGGAAAAAATGAGCATAAGAAAATTAGGTAGAATATTTAAATTTTTGTTCAATGTCATAATAATTACAATAATTTAAATCCTCACAATGTATAAATCATTACCACTGCTTCATGTGTGAAATCCTACATACATATATTTTTACAGACACACAAAGGTATACACATACATCTCTACATACATATAAACAGTTAATACAATCTCATGTGTGGCAAACCCTGGGAAACAAGTGGGACAATAAAAAAAAAATAAGAATAGAGCTTTAAGTATAAATGACTTTGTTATGAAAACTTAGAGTTTTGATTTATTTCACAACTGACGAGCTGTTAACTCTCATTGTAAACTAGTCCTGTTTCATACAATTTATGACCACTGTATCGGAAGAAAAAAAAACATTCACACAGCTTGCCTGCACTGAAAATACAGCCTTTAGCCTGGCAGAATGTGTAAACACCACACGAACAGTGATGGCAGGCTGCAAGGAGTGACAAAAGCAAAGAGGAAAGTAGACCTTCAAGCCAATCAGATGTCATTTCAGCCCTCCTGATGAGCATTACCTGAGTAGCCACATATTCACAACTCCCATCAAAGTCATAGAATTTTCCATCAAAGGTGATATAATGGCCACTTCCATATATCATACAAGTCCCATAGCACAGATCTTTAGTGCAGCTCCAATCTCCTTTTTGGCAGGTACTAGAAGAGAGCAGAAGAGCTGAATTTTCAGATCTCACCGAATGTGCGCTGTTTGGAAAACTGCAGAACAAACCAAGCAGCTAACTGATACAATGTGATAATGTGCACAATACTCATTTCAGTGTTACAGAGTGTCTTAAGCCTCAACTTCAATAGTTTAGCCTGTTTTTAAGCCTATAACATGATTTTTAATTCTGGCCAGCTACATTTTTTAGATCTGAAAGTGTTTATAATTAAAAAATAAGTGCATTTTCACAGCAAAAGATGCCTACTGAAAACAGAGGTACCTATTACCCCAATATTTTCAGCACAATCTGTATTTCTTCAGATAGCCAAAAGTATGCGTGAAAATAAAAACTTATACTTGCAACTATAGCTGCTGTAGTACACAAGCCACTGCAGTACATAAGCCTAGACGTGACTATTGATTTACTGCATACAATATATTCTAGAAGAGAGTATAAAATTATAACTTGCCAGGTGTTGCAGTCCACTGTTATCTTCTCTCCAGGAGAATACTGCTGGTTGTTATGACTACATGGGCAGTCCTTCTCCTCAACACAGCCCCCTTTCCCATCATCAAATAGACCTTCAGGACACACACAGCCTGAGACACACTCTGCCTGGAACTAAGGAATATAAGGAGATACTTTTATTTTATGAAAAAGCACTACATTTTTCTTCCACTTCTTCATAAATGCTCTGGTAAAAACTACATTTATAACCAGACAGCATTATACTGATTATTTTTATAGGGTTTCCTTTCTAGGATTCTAATATTTTTCTTTTCTTTCTTGATTGTCTAAGAACCCAAACCATATTTCAGACTCTACTGAAAATACAGTAAAAAGAAAAAGGAGAGGGAAAACATAAGAGGAATCATCATGAAATTGGCAACAGAGTAATATCATTGTGGAGAAATAAAGGAAGATTAAACCAAAGAGAAATAAACTGTGATTAGAAATGCATTTTCTGGACTGCACTGTCATTTAAAGAATACAGAATAAAAGTAATGTGACATGGAGAAAAGCTGAATACATACATGATCAGTTCCACGAGTATGACAGCTAAGTTGTACAGGTGTTTGTGAAGTCCAATGTGGGGATGCATTGCAGTCAAAGTACATCTTGTTAGAAGAACATTCTGTTGCATCTGAAATGTATATTGATGGTTTAGATGAATCAAGAAAAAGCAAAAGAAATGTATGTGAAAGGTGGTAGCTACTGAGAAATCTCAGGGTATGCTTATCCTTATAAAAAAAAGAGGCTCGGTGAAGACAAAACAAGGTGAAAATGTGTAACCGTGTCACATAAAGAGAAAAAACAAACAAACAAACAAAAAACAGGTGGAGAATTCAAATTCAAAGTGTAGCTTTGGGTCTAGAGGTTGTGTTATGGTTTTTGTTTTATTTTACTTTATAGAATGCCACTTACTTTTCATTCTTATTGTCACTGAAGTACACTGGACCTTTGCATTTCGGCAAACACTAGAAAAGAATTGAAGTAAATAGAAATTAAGAAAAAAAGTAAGCTCAGTGTCTTCAATTTAAATCTAAGAATTTGTTTATATAAATTTGAGAGTATTTATCAGAGATGGTCTTGCATAATTTCCACTGATATTTCAGGGTCAACTCCATTGATGCGAACTCATGAATTTTCACTTGGAAAAAAAGTGTAGCAAGATTTTAGGCATAAGGACAGAAAGGTTATGTTTTAAGGAAAGACAACTGTTCTATTAATCCTTAATACTATGCTTTCTTAATGACTCAGGAAGCAGATAATAATGAAACAGATACTAATGATAATTTAAATCAAAGCCTTAATTTGGATACACAGTATCATTTTATGCTTATTCAACACCTCCAAACAAAGCTGCCCTTCTCAAGTATTAATAAATTACATTGTAACAGTATGTTGCTTTGTTCAGCATGAAGATGGTGTGAAACATATTACAAACGTTCATCAAAGCACCAAAAAAAATCTAAGCACCTTAAACCTAATAAGCACATTTTAAAAAGGGCTTTTATCCCCAGAATCAAGAAACCACAATAAAACATACCAGCGTTCCCCATCTCTGGTGACATATTCCCCTGGTTCCAGGTATGATCCCTTGTAATAACATGGGCACTTGGACATGGGCACACAAGTACCCCGGTTATCCAAGTATGTATTATATGGGCAGCCACAGCCATCCACAGGAGCAAAGTCTTGCAAGCAATGCTTTTCACCATCAGCAAGAGAGCGACAGGTTTGCTGGCACATTGTAAGATTGTAAAGGAAGATTTGATTTCCTGGGCAGGCAGACACTTCACTAGCTGGGGGGAAAATAAACAAACTGATAAATAAGGGATGCAGGATGGACAATTTAGCCTTGACATATCTGTTAGGTTTCTTTGTCTGTGCAGCATGTAATGGTAAAAATACTCCCTTAGATTTTATTAAAGTACAAAAATATTATGTCACAAGTAATGCTAGCATAACTTTCTTTACCAGTTGAAGACTTCTTTTTAACTGCTACTAATAGTTTCTGCTTGTATACCCATATTTGTTTCACATGTTGATAATCAGAGAGAGTGCACAATATGATAAACTCATAGTCGCAACAGTACTATGCTGTTGATAACATGCAAGCACAATGATAAAAAAAGACAGTGACAAGCAAAGACAATGTAAAACCCTTGATGGCTGGGATTCCCTTAGTTAAAGATAGAAACAGCATTATTATTTAAACTGGGGAAAGAAGGTGAGAGTGAAAAATACTGGTTTCTACTTTTAAATGTCATGAACAAATGACAGCTAAAGAATATTAGATGAATTAAAAAAATATTATAAGCATTGTCTCTTTAAATCCACTAGACATTTCTAAGGTACTCCAAATCCCTTAACATTGAGATCACTGACAACCAAATTCAGAGAGAACCTGCATATTTCTCGTGGCTAATTAATTCCACAGGGTTTACAGTTTCACTACTTACTGCAGACACTTTGTCTCCAGCCTCCCAGTATGATCCCTTTGAAAGCACAGGCTCTTGAGTAAGAGGACAGGGCAGCACACAAGCATTCTTCATTGTTTTCGCAGAGGCAAGTGTCATATTTACATTTCTGAAAAATTAATGAAAGGGTCAGTAAACCCAAAGAAAAACAACAGGTAACTGCAACTCAGTTGCTGTGAAATATCCTTTGTCCTTTTTCTGACGTTTTTATTAATTCCTGTGATCAAAGAACAATGGAAGGAATGAACAAAGACCAGAGACTGAAAGTCTTACTCCATTTCACATACAGTGGAAATGTTTGAATGCTTATCCTAACCTAAACCAAGCCTCTTGAACCTTTAAAAAGTAGCCAACCTCCTAAAACACCTTTTGTGAAGGATTCTCTGCTCTGGTGAGACCCCATCCGGAGTACTGTGTCCAGCTCTGGAGCCCTCAGTACAGCAAAGACGGACCTGCGGGATCAGGTCCAGAAGAGGGCCACAAAAAAGATCAGAGGGATGGAGCACTTCTCACAGATGAGGACAGGCCGAGACAGTTGGGGTTGTTCAGCCTGGAGAAGAGACAGCTCTGGGGAGACCTTATTGAGACCTTTCAGTACTTAAAGGGGCCTTATAAGAAAGATGGGGACAAACTTT
Source organism: Tringa solitaria (assembly GCA_026413425.1). Classification (NCBI taxonomy): domain Eukaryota; kingdom Metazoa; phylum Chordata; class Aves; order Charadriiformes; family Scolopacidae; genus Tringa; species Tringa solitaria. Next base: position 49,381,008 of record JAOXJM010000041.1, on the reverse strand, counting down.
TTAGCAGGACCTGCTGCAATAGGAGAAGGGGTAAAGGTTTTAAATTGAAAGAGGGAAGATTTAGAGTAGATATAAGGAAGAAATGTTTTATGCTAAGGGTAGCAAAACACTGGAACAGGTTGCCCACAGAGGTGGTGGATGTCCCGTCCCTGGAAATGTTCAAGGTCAGGTTGGATGTTTAGTTGAAGATGTCCTTGCACCTTCAGGGGGGTTGGACTAGGTGACCTTTAAAGGACCCTTCCAACCGAACTATTCTATGACTCTGTGATTCTATGATTTTGTTACGATTCTCCCTCAGTTACAACTTAAAAATGACGAGATCCATAAAAATTTAAAATTTTAATAGCATGATATTAACCAGATGTATGAAGATCTTCAGTAAATTTGAGCTCAGACTGAGTTCCAGGTATGAGCAAAGACTTAGGAATTTCTTCTTTTTTGCTCAGGTAAGCCTCAATCACTGTTCAACAGTGATGAGCACGGGGCAAAAAGAAACCATGGAAATTCTGGCATTAAAATGATAATAAATAATGATTTTTAAATTTCTGATTTAATAGCTACTAATGTGTAAGGGTAGAGTTAAATTTTCTGTGCACATCTGCATCTCTTGATTCTTCTTTCCAGTTCAATTATTGAATCATTAAATATTGAATTATTAAATACCAAATGTGGGGGTCCTGGTAGACAGCAAAATGACAATGAGCAAACAGTGTGCTCTTGTGGCCAGGAAGG
>JAOXJM010000041.1:49367622-49378687 GCA_026413425.1 Tringa solitaria | reverse complement strand
AACACACAATTAAGGAATATTCTAAGTAAGATTGATGTACAGGCACAAGAGTGATAGGTCACTTCAATATCAAATCATAAAAATGCATTTCATTTGTTTAAGTCAATTCTCTTCCAATAATTTGGTTTTGGCTTTCAGTTTCCTCCCCTTGAATCAATAAGTAGCAAGAATTTTCACTCACGTAAAGAATAAATGACACTTCAGCTGTGAAACACCACAGCTTTGTTTTCCATTTGAATAGACACTTGCCTTGAAGTTTTCCTTGAACTGATTGATCCACAGTCACAAACACCTGCATGACTGGAAACAGCTGGATCTGCAGCTGAAGCCCAAAAGAAGTTTGTACAACAAGGTAGTAGGAAGATGGCTTGAATACTGAGAAGCTGGCTGAAAAACAAAACATGAACTATGCCATAAACACACACATAGGCTGCCAAAAGAAACACTTCTTATTAGATTCTAAGGCATCAACTGCCATTAAAAGTCTGAGATCAGGATCAAATTACTGATAGCTTTCCTCTAAAAATTGCTGAGCAACTAGACACAACCCTAGTTGCACTGCTAGGTCTCCACTAACTTAAGCTGATTACTTATAATGACTCATCCCTGGGAATAGTATCAAATTCAGATTTTTTGCAATACAGCTTCAATGCTAACTCTTTGATGCTCAGCAATTTGAAGAGCAAGAGATTTTCTGAGAAAACATTATCCCAGCACTGTTGCTTACAATAAGTAATAAGGGTGTTTCTACAAGCCAATGCATAGCTAAACACTACTACTTGTAAAATGTTAGATGCTTATACAGAAGTTATTCAAGCCATTATAAAAAATCAGCAGAACTGACATACAAAATCAGCATACTGGAGGAACCAGACTTTTTAATTAGAATCATGAAGTCATAGACTACATCAAATTGGAAGGGACCTGTAACAATCATCAATTCAACTCCCTGGTCCTCACAGGACTACCTAAAACTAAACTGTATGTCTAAGAGTGTCATCCAGATGCTTCTTGAACTCTGACAGGCGTGGTGCCATGACCACTTCCCTTGGGAGCCTGTTCCAGTGACTGACAACCCTCTCAGTAAAGAACCTTTTCCTAATGTCCAATCTGAACTTCCCTTGAAGCAGCTTCATACCATCTCCTCGTGTCCTATCTCTGGTCACCAGAGAGAGGACATCAGCGCCTCCCCCTCTGCTGCTCCTCTTGAGGAAGTTGTAGACCATGATATGGTAACCCCTCAGCTTTCTCTTCTCCAAACTGAACAAATCAAGTGACCTCAGCTGCTCCTCACAAGTCTTGCCCTCGAGACTTTTCACCATCTTGGTCACCCTCCTCTGGACTCTCTAATACCTTTACTAAATAGTTTACTTTAGCTTTACTGAAGTCCAGAAAACCAACACCTAGTGGCTAACCAATCTCTTACAAATCTATTAATATATGCTCTATTTATCTATTTAACCTACTTATTAGATGGTCTATTTTATTCCCTAGAGTACTTTGATTTCTCTGAACTTTCAGCTACATACGGTAATTGTTTTTGTGAAAGCATTCATGAATGTATCATCAAATAAATACTTATCCTTTCAGATAAAGAATTACTTTCTTGCAAGTAACTTGCCATCTGCAGATAGGCCAGTAAATAAGAAGCAACACATACTGTGTCAGTGTGCTGCCTGAACATATCTAAAAAGGAGTGAAAAAGAGAAGTTCTACATTCCTTTCAAAAGTTACTTCCAAAGGTCACAGCTGCTGCCTGATAGTGACCTTCCACCAGAAGTTAGACTCCTAAATTAGGTGATCTGCATCAGCCTCTGAAAGTATTTTTCTAAATCCACTGGTTATATAAAAAGATGCTGATGTCTCAAGTAGGCTGATGAGAGGGTGTTACACAGCCCAACCATCTTCTCTGCCCTGGTTGACCAGAAAACACGGCAGTTACCTTCTGCCAGGCTTTTTTCCCCACAGGGAAAAACAAACAAACAAACAAAACAAAACAAAACAAAATCCCACTCAAACAAAAATATGGGGAAGAAGCAAGGTGAAAGAGACATGCCTGAGCCTCACCATGACCAAGAGACAGGACATGTCTACACCATTGTAGCCAGATTTGGAAAGTGCTAAATACCCCTCTTTATAAGCAGGTTATTTGCTTTAAATTTATGCCATGGCAATTCCTCTTTCCCAAGCTACATGCTGAAGTATGTTCAAGACATATGAAAAAAACGATGGGACATATTTTTCAATCATCCACTGTATGTGGATCAGTCTGCCCATAAAATTCTCAGTGATGACTAGTAAATCACATTCACCCCCAAGCTGTTACAAAATCTGAACAAATTTCATATGCCTCTCTTCCACTTTTGCCTCTGAAAAAATACAACCCCACATGAGAAGTTATGTCTGACACATGACACCCAAGGCTGCGTCCCTTACCTGACACATGAGGCACGTTCACTGTCATGTCATTCAGCAACACACTGCCATCTGATCTGAAAACTACCACCTGTATAAGATAAAATAGAATCAGTGGGGCTCCAGGTACTGAGAGGAAAAGGAACTAATAAAAAAAAAATTAGGAGGGGAGACATTTTGCATGTTTAGACGGTGACTAGAACTTAAAACCTTTAAAAGGAAGAACCTGTCTGAAAACTGAATGTGGCAGCAGGCCTGTAGGATAAAAGCAAGGTTTCATCTTGCTAATCAGTGTTTCATTTACACCTACCTGCAACAATTTATAGCAGTAATGAAATACAAAACTCCTTTATATTGGGTAGCTTGGTTTCAGCAAATAAAATAAAATATTGGGTCTCCAGGATCTATAGCAAGTTCCTATTCCCTATAAAAGCATATGCCACAGCTTCCTCGCAGTGGTTAGGATGATTCTGGCATGGTAAGAAAGCAGCTTATTCAACTTTTTCATGAAATTCTAGGCTGTACATACAGAAACATAAAATGATGGGCTTCTGATTTGTTTTGGTTTTGTTCAGGTTATGCTGGCAAGGACATGGAAGACCAGAAATACAGGAGGAAAATGATGTGTACATATATGTAAAATTATGTATAAATATAGTCTAGCTATTTAGTCTAGCTATTCCCATAACCAAACAGAATACTTGAGTGAATGAAAATAGAAAAATTTAAGAAGGTTGGATTATATCAAAATTCAAAAATGGGATCTCTTCTGAAAAAGACTCAATTAGATCTATAAAATTATATCTGAACAAAGTAAAAGACTATGAGGAGAGGAAGAATGACACTCTTACTTTCAGCCAGCCTGGAATGTAGTAAAAATAATTACATAGCACAAAGCAGACAAGGGAAGAGGGAAAAATGTCAGCTTATCTAAATCCCATCTTTTGTTCGGTTTAGTTCCGAGTTCTCAAGACAGAAGCCTGAGTTCTTTCGCAGCCTGTCTGAGGTGTCTTATCTCTCCAGAAGAATTAGTTATTGCTCCACAGTAAGAGAATCATGCTAATTTTCAATATCTAGCAGAACCCACAGAACACTTACATTTTTTTTATGGTCTACTAACAGCACAATACTCTTCAAACAGGTCTGCCTGTCCCTGAAGCCACAGGGAGCCAGCTCTGCCAGGAGAGCATGACTGTCATTTGCAGGACCCTAAAACCACAGCGAAATAAATGTCCATTAGTCCAATCAAAAATCTCACAAGATGATTTCCAAAACAAAGAATAAAGTCATCAGTTACAATAATGATTACTATAGAACTTAGTTATTAAGATCACCATTTCAGCACTGGCTCTGGAAGCTGAACCATCTTTTAAATAGATTCAGTGGTATGGTTTCTAGTTCAACAAGATATTTAGCATTCTCTATAACAGGCACCACGTGTTTTAGGAACAGATGAATGAAATAGCTGCCTAGCTGCTTTCCCTAGCTGGCTTTGACACTCAGACAAAGACACAGCTATCAAAAATCTGACTGAGAGTTTCCAATCCTGAAAAGTGCCAATTTCTGCAGTCTACCTATCTATGCAGCCAGAGTGATCCTTTGATTTCTTATACATGAAAGACTCCACTGGATAATGACAGCATATGTAGTCTAGTGTCTAAGTTAACCACCCATTGCAGTAAGTGCCCAACTTATCCCTAGGGCTATTACAGCCCATCCTGAATTTTCCAGTATAGCTTTTAGCATTTCTGTTTCCTTCATCCCATAAGAATGGAATAAAGCAACTATTCAAAGCTGTGCACAGAGACTTGTATTTACTCTACAAGAGAAAAGCCCTACAGTACAGAGTACCTTGGCCAACACATAGTAACAGTCTCCATGGAAGGTGTATTTCTTCCCATCAAAAGTGGTAATATGGGAACCTCCTTCCACTGAACACGTGCCTGGACAGGGTAAATCTTTGCACATCCATCTGCCTGAATCACAGGTGCTATAAACAGATAAATAAAAAAAAAAAAATACTTGTAAGTATTAAAGGAGCTGAGACCACTGGAAGCACCTGTATACCTAGCAAACAGCAAGATACCCCGAGATGTTTTAAAACTGTGTCTTTGACCATTTCCTTAAGATTTCCTCTCTGCCATATGCCATAGATAGAACAATTTTTTTCAGAAAATTGGTTGTATACGCATGCAACGTAAAGATTAAGTTCAGAATGTTTTCAGGAAGTCTCCTATGACTAAATGGAAGATTGAAAAATGCAGACCCATTTACATTCATCCAAAGAAACGTGTAAAAGCAATCGTGATCCTTACCATTCTTCACATTCATTGGTAATGCTTTCACCAGGTAAATACTCCTTTCCACGGAGTTTGCAGTGGCACTGGCTAGCAGGTATGCAGCCTTTTTCAGTAATATCATCATACACAGTTCCTGTAAAGCACAAGAGTAAACTATTCCAGCGCTTTCTGAAATAAGCAATTTCCACTGAGAAGAAACAGAGCCGGCACTTTCTCAACTTGACACAGAAAGCAGAGACAGAGATTATCAAAACTGTGAAGAGTACTGTTTCTACTTTTTGTAATATAAGACAAATGGAAAACACTTTTATACAGCTTTGAAAATCCAAGCCCCTCCATTTATATGCACAGATAAAAAGCCTAATATAAGTATATAAGAACAATCTCAGAATTGTATGTTTGGATTTTCAGTCCTTCTAGCATACTCTATAGACTACCATTGTAATCTTTTTTCATAAACCTGACAGTAAGTCTTAGAATTTCACTCACAGCCCCCCTTGTTATCACTCTCTGGCAAATTCCTCGGAATTATTAAACCCCAAAAGCATGATTTTCTATATATTAGCAGAAATCCATTTGTTAGGAATTAAAAAGCAGATATATTACCTGTCAGTGTGTTAATATGATTTAACTATAAAATCCCTGATTAATTAATCAATCATGATGCCTTTTTAAAAAAACATACCTTATAATTATGTTCCGCTGGGGTGGAAATAATGAGTAGTAGTACTAATTTTTAAGATACAATTTGACTACAATAAGACTTGCCTTCAGGGCAGAAACAACCATCCATGTAGTGTTCCTCACAAAGGCTGCTGATCCCCAAGTGTGAGCAAGTATCCATGCAGGGTGAGTTGCTTTCTCTGTAGATCATGGTATCAGGGCAGGTCTTGGCTGAAAGAATGAGAAAGATACCATTAGTTATTTGAGTGTAAAGTTCATCATTCCTCAGAAATCAGATTACATCCCCTAGTCCCCTCAAGCCAGTGTTGTCCCAAGCCAGATTCCATCTGGCAAAACATTTTTGTCCCTTTCTGAACTGCTTTACCTGCTTTTTGTATTTTATTCTTTTCATCTCATATAGATCAAATTATACCAGTCATCTGCAGCATCAGACTTCAGAGTTTTCTAATGCAAATAGAATTTCTAGTTGCTGAAAAAGATTCCTTAATAACAAGGGTAATAGCAGAAAAAAACAGGAAGAACATGGTATGTAGTTTATTTATCATATATGCCTATGGTTTTGTAAAGAAGGAATGAATTTAAATGTTTCACAGTGCTATATCCATGAAATATTTGTTTCTGTGTAAAATTTATATAGCTGCTTACGGCAAAAGGACTGTGTCCTCCATTCACTCGGGCGACCACCCGCATGTGAACACTGGCGAGAATATTCAGAGATGGTGCTGCAGAGGCAGAAGGAGTCCTCATTTCCTTTACATGCACACTTGTCCTGCATGCAGGCTTGGATGTAAGTTTCCAAATTAAGACGTAACCGACAATCAGCAAATGCAGAGGAAGTCAGCAACCTCTCACACTCATCACGCTAAGGAGGAAGAATAATAATTTTTAAGAGATTTGTAAGCACCTGAGCTTCTAGACACATCCTGTCTAGTCATAAAAGCTGTTGTCTTCTGAACAGCACCAGTTATTCAAGACTGTCCCTGGAAGTGACAAAGTCTTCCCAGCTCCTCACACATTAACTCCCCATAGCACAAGGATGTCTCCATGTGCCCATGCAAGTGAAGTTAGACGCTAGGAATACTCACATGCCCATTACAGCTTGGAAGAGCCTGAGTTTCATCAGGATCTTCACATTTGGCATTCGGTTTGCTGATCTTCTGTAAATTCCCATATGTTATTGAATTGTAGCTTTCATCTATGAGAATAAAATACAAAGAGGTCTTGCTAAGCTCCAAAAATTGACAACAAGGAAGGCTTCTTAGAAAAGAACAAAATGATTAATCTGGAAAAAAATAACCTCGGACAAGGAATGCAGCACTGGAACATAATGTTTATTCTGAGGCAATCACAAAAATCTCTGAGGATATATTTGTTCTCCCGTGATACTCCTATGCACAGTGCTTATCAGCTTATCTCCTGTGTAACTGTCAGGATGGTAGGATGACTCACCTCCATTGATAAACTCATTGTAGATTGGAACTCCATTGTAATCTCCACAGAGACCACATGTATGGTTATTAAATTTGCTGTCCAGCTCCACCTAGGTAATGGGAAAAAAAGAAAACCCAGAAAATTATCTGGATCATGAAGTCGTTCCAAAGCAAATTAATACAAAACTCATTAGAGAAGTAGGCATTGCAAATGAATTTGTAACATAGTTAATAAACACGCAATTAGATGCAAAAAGAAACACAGAAAACAGAAAGAAGTGGCTGAAGGTCCTATATTTCAGTAATGGCAGTATTTATCACCACCATTGTGATAAAAATGAAAAAGAAAGCATTCTTAAAATCACAGGACTTTTTTTTCTGTTTGTTTTTCTCCTTCTTTTCCCTACTGGGTTAAAATTAGGAAAGTTGATGATGGCAGTCCTTTAAAAGACAAATGAAGGAAAATACAGATTGGATTGTGGAGGTGCTATAGCAAAAACATTAGCTATTTCCAGAAAGCTCCTTTTCCCTTTCCTGAGGCCACTAACATCATCTGCATGCCATACTGCAACACTGCAACCTCTATCACATTTTTAAGGAAAATAAATTTATGTTTTAAAATAAGTATCAGTTGGATGAGTCAGCCTAACACTTTAGCTCTGTTCAGTTTGTGAAATTCTACTTATGTTCAGTATACAGTAGACTGTTAAACCCAGGAAACCCAGAACTGGACTGTTAAACCCAGGAAACCACAGATTCTATGATTCTATACCAATAAAACAGACTTGAATCGTACATACCATCAGTGCATCTTCCTGATTCCATATCAGAATCAGGCCTAATTTGGCATAAACCTTGGTGTAAATGTCATTGCTTTCAATGAGCAAACCAGAGCTGTAGTAAGGTGTCTTCACACTAGGAAGAAAATCAGAGACTTTACATTAGTACAGAAACATAAGGGACAACATGAATTTCTGTAATAAGCCAATACCTTAATGAATAGAGAAACCACTCTCTCGTCACTTGATCCTAGCTGCTCAGGATACCTTGTTTTAATGGGGCACAAAATCCTCTCTCTCTGACACTTGACATGATAACTCATTGCCTTAAAAAGGCAAGGCAATTTCAGAGGCAAAGCTTCCCTGAGGGTATGGGTTCTTTAAGTAAAAGGCAAAATGTCAGATGTATTCAACTCAATCAAAGGAAAATCCATCATCATTGTGGTATTAACAGAGGATATTCAAACACCAATAATTTACTTCAATGAAAGAAGTAACATATAAATGAAAGCTTTCTTTACCAAAAGATGTGACAACTATTTCAGAGAGAATTAATGTTACTTTGAAGGATCTTCCTCCTCAAGAGAAAGTTCAAAAAGCACAGGCAGATGCAGGAACTGCCAGCAAAAGTTTGAAAATAAGTGAGCATGCTACGAGGAATTCAGTAGTTTGTTTTAGTAGTTAGTTCATTAGTTTTTGGTTGAGAGGACGAAGCTTGTTATTGGTGACAGCAAGGTATGTTAATGTGACGTAGGTTATTTTGCAGAAGGCTGATCATAGATGTTTTTGTGTGATAAAGAATCAATTCACCAGATCTTTCTCCTGTTCTTGTACATCAGTCTTAGAGTGTACCATAAACAAGTGATACTGCTGAATTTTATTCAGCAATAAAGCTATTATGACAAACAGCCTACTCCTATAAAAATCTAAAGAACGAGAGTCTGTTCAAACAGTAGTGTAAACTGGAATCCAGTCAAACCAACCAGTTCCTTTTCTACTGATTTGCCAATGTAATTGTTACTTATTGGGATTCACATGTGTTTATGCACATCTCCTCTTAACTAGTATCTTGACTGGGAGAATTTTATCTCCTGTCACTGGGATTTTTCCAACTATTTACCTCAGGAACTTTTACCATGGCCAAACGTCTTACATGTCTAAATAGTAGCCAGGAACTCAGAAGTGGTTATTTCTACTTTTGGTTGCATCTTTAATCCTCTGGCCAATGATGGTCTAAGAGATCATGTTCTTGGAGAGGAATTATAAAACATTGGGCGGCTTTTCACCTTTCAGCTATCACAGCATGGAATATTTCTCTTTTTGCTAATACTACGACATTTAATCAATTGGTGGATCAGGTACTAAAAGGCAAACTCATACATTTTTCTACTTTACAGTTTTCACTACACTTCAGTAGTGTGAAAACTCAATCATTTTCCATTTAAAGAGCAATATGGGAAATTAAGTTCCACAAAAAACTAAATCCCCTACGGAGCAAAAACGTGTTCTACAAGCCTTCTGTTCAGAAGGGATCTATTGTTTTGTGAATACTATCTAAAATAAAAAGAGGCTTGGTTCAAGAAAAACAATTTTTAAAGGATTTCTAAACTTTTTTTTTCATGGAGCTTTTTTTTAAGACCTGAGTGCACAATAAAGAGATTTTTCAATCTGGGGCAAGAATGCATTTTTTATAACTTCATGCCATTTTGTTATGCATTCTAGTATGATCCTTGGAAGACTGAATGTTATTTTCTGTCTTTGAACAGATTTTCATTGCAGTAGCTTCCAAACTTCAAAGCAAATACTGTTCTGGACAAAATCCAGCCCTTCAATGACAACAGAAAGATATTTTAAAATTTGTGTTAAGTTATACTAACAGCCAGTTTCTTTCACCTTCAGAACTATGTGCTAACCTATGAGGTGCTTTATTGTTTGTTTATATATACACACACTGAAAAGATAGGCTAATGATAGAAAAAGCTAGGTTAAGACACTACTTAGCACCAGTTATGGTATCAGACTAGTTCCTTGTGTGACCATGTTACGGGAGGAGAAAAATACTGCAGCTCACTGTGAAAAAGTATACATTGCCATACTAATTACTGTAAATTTTGACCTGCGTTATATCTATTATAATTTCTTGAGGAATGGCCATCAGACCTTAAAGTAGTTCTGGTATGCTGCCCGCTCTTTCTGCCACAAAATAAAAGAAACAGACCCTGGGGAACTGTACCTTCATTTTTGAGGATTTGCTAGACTATCTGCTAAGGTAAACTCAACATGATGCCATAAAACAAATGAAGCTGTGACATTTTATGCCAGTGAAAGATCTGGCTCATGAGTTGCCTTGTTTCCTGCACAACCAGAAAACAAGAAAAATTCACTCAAACATCTTCCTGACTTGCATTTAAATCATCACTTATGCCAGTGTAGAAATGAGCATTTTTATCATCAAGTTTTAAGCAATTTTTATACTGGATTTTTATTTTTTTTTTGCTTGTGGAAATGCCTGTAGCAGTTACCTTAATGGTATACAGAACACAATGTAAAGAATCAATCCTGCACATTTCCTAGCACATTTCTCTGAAATACTATTATACTGAAGGAACTTACATCTGTCCATCCACCACAGCCAGCTTTGGTCTGAGGTACACTGTAAAGTCCTTGATTGTCAGCAGAATGTACTGGATCTCAGGGTGGTTATTGCTGTTCAGAGCACGCTGAATGTGGACAGAGAACTCCTTGTAAGACTCTCGGCAGTCAGAAGCAAAATTATACTCGCAAATGCCAGGGAATTGATAGATGTCTCCATCAAAAGTTTTGAAATGGTTGTTTCCCCAAGTGCTGCAGACGTAGTGGCCATGGTTTCTTGTCCTTCCTGAAGAAAAAGAAATAGGAATGAAAATAGTCAAATGAACAAGCTAGAGTCAAGAAAAAGTATGTGTTGCATTATACAGTAGAAACCACTTGCAATTATGTGCACAGTGATTCCACAGATCTCAAGCCCGATCAAGCACCTGGCTATTAAGCAGAATACATGTGAACTTCTAAAGGGAAAAAAAGATGTTAACAAATACTGTTGAGACCTGGGTATGTCTTCTAATCCTTACTGAGGTGAAGTAACTTGTCTGCAAAAGGTAGGGAAACTTAACCCTCTGATCACGAACAAGCTGTTGCATCAGTGCAATGGAGCTGCTTTGCCAAATATATGAATTTATTCTGAATCAAAGTATTATTTTTAGCAATATTAAATATTTCTAAGAGCTATTTTCTTCCCTGATGCAACATCGACTAGAAAGCAAACAGTTAGGAAACCAAGGAAGTACCACTCCTACTCTGGAAGGGAAGTACGTTAATTGTTATGAGAGGACTTGTGTACAACATGAGGTTTTAAATAATTCCCCTTTTTTCTATTACCACAGAATAGAAATTCTTCAGAAGATAGATCAGAAAATAA
>JAOXJM010000041.1:49353974-49367522 GCA_026413425.1 Tringa solitaria | reverse complement strand
GAAGATAGATCAGAAAATAACCATAGTAGGAGAAAAAAAAATATAGGTTTTTTTCAATAACAAAAGATGAAGCTAATGATATTGTTCCCTTCCCAGCCATCTATACCAACAAATAATACAAATTAAGACAGTGATAAATCTTAAGGTGTCATAGATGAACATAAAAGCTGAGCATACTTGAGAAGCTTACCAAGGTACCAAGAGCACACATGCCACTCATCTTCACAACATTTTTCTTGCAGTGTTTAACTTGAGAAAGTGAAACTACTGAAGGGACCTTTAAGTAGTTTGACGGTATTAGTCATACCAGATACATCCAGCCAAGCTGGTATGCTTCTCTCCCCAGAAAGAAGGCTACACAGAGATTTTCCCAGAGCTATCTGAGATATCAGATACAAGATAATGCTTTCCTCCCATTGCTGAATTCAAGACACAGCAGACCAAGACAAATACCCCCAACCTGATCACTGCACCTATTCATCACCTATTCTTCCAAAAATATTTTTCGTCACAGGTGCTCCATTTCAAAACAAAGTTGATAACAAACAGAGGAAATAGAGATTTTACAGAAGGATTATTAATATCCTGAATGATAAAATGAGCCTTGTCCAACATTACTACATTCACTTTTGAAGAAAGTATTTATGTCAGTCCAAAGTAAGAGAAGGCATAATCACCCACTTTCTTCATTGCTGTAACAATGAACCTTGCCAATTCCTATAGTTACCTTCTGCCAAGCAGTTGTCATACCTAGAAAAGTCTCAACACATGGAAAAAAAGTAAAACTGAAAATATTTTCCAAGCACATCAAACTAGAGAGTAATGCAGTAAATTTAGGTACTAGTGTGTCCAAAGCGAGCAGTATCTACCTATGATGTCTGCGCCATGTAGCCTCAGTATTTGAAGGTTTAGGAAATGTAGGCACCTTAAAACTCCAGTACATGATTTAAATGCACTGCCTCCTTCTACCTCTGCAGTGGTGTTTTAATTCTTACCCCCTATCCCAGGAGACAATCTTCTACTATTTCTTTTCTAGAGCTTACCTTTTCTTATTTCATTTGCATTGGAAAGAGCCAGCCCGAGTATAAAAAGGCTGGCAATTCTTAGCCCCATGGTGGCTAAGGTGGGTGAACTGGGAACTCCACTGAAAACTTTTCTTTATATAATATCCACAGATGCAATTGATTCTATCACAAGGGAGGAGACACAAAGGGAGAAGCAAAGAGGAGGGGTAAAAAATAGGTGTGATATTTACAGAAGATAAGTAAACAGACAGGTGTTTTTCACCATAAATGAAGGAATTCAGTATACAGGAAACGGTACAATATTAATTCAGTAATCATGCAAATTTTTATTGCTCTATTTCATTTACAGGATACTATGCTTTTAGATCCTTCAAATGCTCACGCCAAGTTTAACCTTCAGTAACTCCTATAACTAATAATAAATTTTGGAGTGGCTGAACAAAGAACTCCCTTGAAGGAAGTTTAGGATGACATACCCTCAAATAATGGCTTTAAAGCCAAAAGATTTTTCATTTTTCACCATCACACAAAATGATTTCTGTAAAAATCAAACTATGCTTGTGAAGTTCCTTGAAGACAACAGTAACTCTTACAAATTAAAATGATATACCATGCATGGTAAAATTATTTTGCAAGCAATTGTTGGATTCCTTTCGTTTGCAAAGCTCTGGGGAGCATCTAAAACAAGGTATTGCCCATACTGCATATTGTGCCCAAAACATAGCTGAGATGGAGTAATAAGGTAAGTTCAAGGAATTCACAGCAAAGGAGGTGCTACATCAAATGTTGTCCTGATGTAACAGAAGGTCCATCAAAAAGGTTGTAGAGATTCACACAACACATAAAGCTTTAGGGGAAAAAAAAGGGGGGGGGGGGGGTAGGGGAAAACATTACCATCCAGACTGATTAACTATGATTTTTAGACAACATCCCCCTAAAAAAGCCTGATCTCGCTTACCTTCTACATGAATGATAAATTTCCAATCTAGTGCCCCATGTCAGACCCTACAAAGGCCATAGTGTCAGTTTTGTTTTGTGCAGAGAAAAATAAAAAGGGTCCTTGGTAGAAGAAGAGTAGAAAACAGGACCAGGAACTAGTGTAGAACGTTGCTTCAGAAATACAAGATTTCTACATGCACTGTAATTTGCTCTGAAAAATTCCTTTGACAAGATGTTTCTCAACTCCCTTCAGAAGACAAAACACAGGATCCTTGAGGTAAAATACACTTAGTCCAATAGATCTTTTAGCATGGCTGCTTCATAGCACAAAAAAGGTTTACTTCTTAAAGCTCCCAAGCCAGTCTTTGTATTTTCTCGTCAAAAGTTTCTCAATGCAGTGTCTAAGAATCTCTAATCCTCTTAATTGTTCAGTGCTCCTTACTTTCATTGCTCAAATTACAAGTAGAACTTTTGTACTTTGTAAAACACCAAGGAAACTCTTCAGTTAGCCCCTATGGCTGCACTAGTCAGGTAGAAACACCCTTCTGTCATAAAGGCATAGTCTTTAGCTGTTGTTTTCTTTTATTTGTTATTTTTTCTCAAGTACAGTCTAGTCTCACCTTTTTGTTTTTCCTCAGTATCTCAAAAGGTTTTAGACTTTCTGCTTTTCCTATTTAAGAATACAGATTTGCACTTCACTCATCCTTACACAGAGTGTAATTCACTCAACACTCATGACTGAAATTCAGTAGTTTCCCTTTTTTCCTTTGGAAGCCTATCACTAGAAGAATATAGAATTGATTTTCCTTCTTGGAAAATAAAAACAGTAAGAACCAGTAAGAACAAACCATTTAGAGAAAAAGAAACAGCACTATCTACAGAGACCTTTCTGTTGATTTTAGCAGGCCTAACTTCTTATGACACCTCAGAGATATCTCCTGTCTTGGAATTTTCTGTCTTTTATGCTACCAATACTCTTAGTTCAGAAACATTTTCTAAAAATACTTAGGAGATTCCTGAAGGACTTTATTTTGAGCTTTTCTTTCCGTCCTTGTGTTTTTCCTGATAGTCTCCTGTCTGCCCTAGAAAAAAGAGTCTCCATGACCTTAATTCATATACAGTCTTTACAAACTGTAGGAGCAACTCCACGTACACAGCAGACCTAACCCCTTTTTAGATTAAATTGGATGTGTATTCTCACAGGTGTAAGCGGAAACTTACGTATTTTCCATTCAGGTTTCTTTGCCATGAAATACCTAGATCTGGAACCAGCCTCATTAATTTGCTGGACTGTGAAAGGTAATCACCCTTCACCTAAATATGCACTATCCCTCAGTTTAATATGCTGGGATTTGTTTGTGCAGGTGAGAGATGCACCTTTCTTAAGGTGATATGGATAGGTTAACTCCTTGAAGAGCTACTTTTAGCCAAGCACCACTAGATTTTTAGTGACTGATTTCCTCTGCTCCAGCTCTGGCCTGCCTGTACAGGGGGCATGATTCCTTCTTGGGCCATAAAGTTAAACCAGAACTGTTTTCCTTCTCCAGTCTTCTCAGAGTGATCAACAACTTCTCATCTTTTGACATATAGGAAGCTGTGGCTTGCTGTGACATCCCAAACTGGAGAATAAAGGAAAGCAACATGCCTTCATGCATTGAGACTGCTCTTAGAGAATGTGCACACAAGCTTACATAGGTGTGCTGATCTGAAGAAAATTGAATACTGATCCTTATCTTCCCAATTCATAAGTAATTGTACTTCTGCTAGCATTAGAAACGGTCCTATACCATCTCTGTTTCCTTATTGCCAGAAGGATAATTATCCTGTCTACCAGCTGCTTTATATGCCTTTCAGAAATAATCATTCTTGGAGATAGACATCATAGCCTGTTTTATTTCATGCTTACACCTTACAGTTTATTGGATTACACATTTTAATTCAGAAGAATCTTACTGTTAATGCACAGCTAACAGCATCCATTTGTATGCATTAATTTATTTACTATAAATTGTCTGACAACCTAAAGCAATCAGTCCATTTTGAAACAAAGATAATTCTGGTTTATCATTAGCATTTTTGCTTTAAGCTTACATCAGTTCTCTACATCTGAGTTGGCCCGTCTGTGGAAGTTCATGCTGTTCTTTGCTTCCTGTCATCTTAATCAGAAGTTATCTTCCTCTTTCCAATATCAGGTGTTCATCTGTCTTTAGTATCAATGATATTTAGGATTCTGTGTGCACCTCCATCCCCTCTCAGCAGGGACACTGCAACTGAAAACATATGCAATCCTAACTGGGTAAAAGCTATCACTGTGCAAGTGACATCACCAGAACAAGCGATGAGATGGAGTGCTTTCATATTAAGGTCTCACTGCTTAGTATTAATGGAGAAAGCTTTTTAAAATTTCTTGAAGTCTGTGAGTAGAAATAAAAGTTCCCATAATCTTTCACTGTATGCCTGACCTAGGAGGTCCGACACCAGTGCTACAACAGCCAATGCTCAAAGTAAAAGTTTTTTAAAATAAGTTGATTGCATGGCAAGTGTATTTGTTGTAGCAGCAGATGCAGGAGGAGAGATATAAAATGTGTTTTGAGTCATACCTGTGTCAATGCATTGAATGTCTCCCTACCCTTAAACTTTTATGAGACTATTTCTAATCATTCCATCAGCATAGCTAACTTTTAATACTCATATTAATTACAGTGTAAATACATTTTACAGAATACTTTCTGTTCAAAAGAATCTATACAGTAGATTATCTTTGTTCTGACTCACTGCAGAACAAAATGACCTATATGGAAAATTTATATTACTTTGAGATAAAATTAAGCAGGTATCTGGTTAGGCTTATTATTTCCAGAAAATAAATAATTTTTCAATAATTTGGGGTCTGTTTCTATCTGTTAACATATCAAGAGGATGTATTGCAGTCTCATCACAGTAATCCCAGAACAACCACTGTACAAATACCTCAGAAAGTACAATTATACCCAATGACTGAAATTTTTTCCACATCTGCTTTTATATTCCTGACTTGCTGCTGATTACGGGCTGTCAAACCAAGGAGCAATGCTCTATCAGTAACACTGCTCTGCAGAAGTAGCCATGGGATTTTGTTCTACTACTCTTCCACCTGCCAGCATTTCACCAGAGCATACAAAGCATTCCACATGATCATCGAACTGCATGATATACACATCACTGCCTTTATCTCAAGCACAGAGATGGGTTATCTGAACTTTTTGGCAGCCATTTTAAGGTAGCTCTGGCAAAATATAGGCAGATTATGAATTAAGAGATGTCTGACAGGCAATAGCAGTACTTCCTTGACGAAGACACCAGTAAGCACTCTATAGCCCACCTTGACAAAAACTTAAGAAAGCACAGAGATAAGCAGCAGAAGGCTGAACAGCACATGAAAGAGTGGTAAAGCAATGATGTAGAAGTAATGGGGATGCATTTCCTTTTGATATATATATTCTTTCAATAGATTAACCTAAAATTATCAACACACAAGGGGCCAGTATTTATATGGGTGTAGAACTGGTAGAAATTACTGACATTATTATTTTATGGGGTTTACGTTTTAAAAGAATTAGAAACAAGTGGCCAAAACCATACCTATAGCAAATTTTCTGCTCTCTCAGACTTTCTAATGGACAGTAACTAGTTATCATTTTCATGAAAAGAACTTTAATTCACAGAATGTTCATTTAAATGTATTCAACAGGCAGGCGTTTAAGGAAATGTTACAAAAACTCACATACTTTTGATTGATCCTCAATCACTTCTGGAAATGGGCTAATATCATATAATTAATTATTCTATCGTTTTACCCTAAGGTATTTGATTTCTGATTGGACTAATCTCAGCTCTACCACTAATTTAGTCTCTGTGACCTTGAGCAAGTCTTTGGGTTACTTGCATTCTTTTTTATTCAGAGACAATACTGTAAGCATCTGCTGATGCTAACTGGAGTATAACATTCTCACATGCCCCTCCTCAAATGGTTTGACACAGAAATTTTAAGTTTAGCATCCATTTTCCACTCACAATACTGCCTTCTTTTTGTCTGCAGCTCATACTCTGAGACTAGGTTTGCAAAATATTTCTTTCTCTTCCAGTTAAGTACAAATGATGATAAACATGTGACACAAAATTACTGGAGATTAGGAATGGATATAGCAAGTAATAACTTCAACTAGTAAACTTTCCTACTTGCACTTACCTTCTAGAAAAGGTATGTCTTCAACAATGCAAATTACGCATTTTTTCCTCTGTCCTCTGAAGAAGTTTTTTTTTTCAAAAAATACAGCTCACTAAAAAGCAGGGAAACATTCTAGGCAAAGCTCGTGCACCTAAACCTGTGTTCTCTCAATGGAGTTCATATATCAAGGAGATGTTAGAGAGCCTTTGAACAAGAAACGAAGTGAGCACGCTTGCTTTAATTGCAATTTTTCTCCATTAACATTTTCTACTATCTCCTTTTCTCAAAATTTCTATTGACACTGATGGTGGAACTGAAGTAAATGTGCATTTAACTTAATACTTTCCAGTGCCATATGGGAAATTAGACTTACCTTACTGCCACAAACAAAATTAGAGAGCAAACCCTTCACTCTTCCCTTACCTTTTTCAGCACTATATGGATATGGCCTCCAAGTAAACATTTACTATGATTTCTTATTTAGCTTTCAAAACCAGAATTTTTGAATGACCCTCCAAATACTACACTGAATGCCTGCTTAATACAATATGTTCTCCTATTTTACAAAATGTCCTATCTAGTCACTTAGGTGATAGATTAAACTTTCCCCATTTTGCTCAAGTCTTCATGGATTACTTCATGGCATGTAGTCAACACTTCTATTGACCTGACAGAATTTCATTAATTTAATTTTTATCATCACATAGCCGAGCTAAACAATATTATGAACCATGGTAAAACTAAACTGATGGTTCCACAAGACACTACAGAAACCTGAGTTCACTTGTATGAACATTTAGCTAATAATCTTTAGTCTTCCTACCACCAAAAATTACAATCCTGCTAGTACAATTTACTACATTTGCCATAGTTATGGTAAGGTTTAACTTTTTTTCTGTTATTTAAATGAGCAGTTACGTAATTAATAGTGCCTTCTGTTGTGTATGAGGGAAAAACTACGTCAAATGCAAGAATACATCTGACGCATATCCAAGTCTTCCAGCTGCCATGCACATTTTCTAACAATATTACTTTATAATTAACTTTTGAATCATCAAAAAGACAACATTGTCAATACAGACCACTGTATCATGGCAACATAGTGAATATAACAGTGTATATAGAAGAATACTTTGAGAACTGTTACCTCCAATATAGCACAGGGGAGGCAACAATGAATTAGACAACCTGAGAAATATTTTCCTTCACACACTTCCATATTTTGCATCGTTTGTGCTTATTTTCCATGCATTTTCAAAATTCTGATCACTCATTAAGGTGCCTTTTGAAAGGGAAAAAATAGAGAACAAAAAAAAGAAAATACATTTTGAGCATTCTTTAATGCTTCTTTTCAGTTACTGACTTTTTAATGTCAATTCTCAGAAGCAGATTATTTGCACTATAAAATGCCTAGAGTGAGACAGACAGTCCATGCCATCCAGTGATGTATTGCATCTATTAGGACTCCCTACATTCAAATTTTAGAAGGGCTAGATAAAAACAATTTGGAAAAAAAGCTCTAATTAGAACTACAATATAGGTAGCTGATGTCCAGAAGAAATGTTTCCCAGAGTATCAGGATACCTCACAGTTTTGATGTAGGGGACTCCACAAAACTCCTGTCCCAATATTTACAACTGCAGAATTAAATCAGAGACACAGAACCGCAAAAATACGTAGGCAATATACAGCAAGGGTTAAAAATGAGATGTACACATCCAGTATTCTGAATAAGGAGCTGCCTGGACTAGGCAAGAGGAAAATCTCCAAAAAAGGACTATGCCTAAATTTTAACGCTTTTTTGTGGATTATAACTAAAACTTTCATAGACATGACTCTCTTTATGAACATGGGTGCTTTATGCCTTTGAAAAAACAGAGTCTGTTCTCAAAACGATGCCAGAGGAGGACTTTTCATCTACAGGCCACTGATTACTCATTCAGTGTGGGCTGACATACCTAAGTCTGTCTTGGGGACTCACATCTGTTAGAATATAGTTGGACTAGATGATTGTTATAGGTCCCTTCCAACTGAAGAATTCTATTCTAGTAACTGTATCCCTGGGATCTAAGGATCCCTCCTCCTTTTCAAACTCTTCAACTTTGCACAGAATACGTAAGAGTTTAATTGTTCCAAAGACAAGGAAAGCAGGAGTGAGCATGACTCTACAATGCAGAACTTAGGGACTTGCTGATGAGGGAACAGAAACTTTGGTATGGATATAAGCCCAAATTGTTTAAGGCCATTTACAAAGATATTTTTCAGGTTAAGCAAAGAGAAAAAAAAAACAAAACAAAACAAAAGTTACATTCTTATATTGTCCTGGACAGTAAGACTTAGTTAAATGTATCACAGCCGAACATTGCTGATGTGTAAGAGAACACAGTACCTGGATAACAGAGTAAAATGGTCTTTCTCTGCCTGGTCAGAAGAGCAGTTATTTTTCTGGCAATGCTTCCGTATATTAGAAACATTACAGAGAAAAACTATTTCATAACAACTCTGCAAGAGATGTTTGCTGCAAGCAAATAGCTTAATAAAAAGGTTGTTGAAAGCAGGTCCAGGAGATAAGTGATAATATCTTCTCTGTAATTTCCCAAGACAACGACCAGAGTAAATTTTTCAGTTCAGAACAGAGCTTCGTTAACACTGCATTAAGTGTTGCTCTAGTCAGGAAAACCTATAATTAGATAAAAATATTCTTTATTTTTCCTGCTGTGGTGGGTTAACCTTGGCTTGCTGCAAACCCTCACCTAGCAACTTTCTCACTGCCCCTCCTTAGTAGGACACTTCTTCCTTCCTCCTCTCACTGTTACACACATTTTACCCCATCTTAAATATATTTCCACAGAGGTGCCACCAGTTGCTGATTGTCTCAGCTGTGTTCTGTAGTGGGTCTGCTGGAGCCAGTTGGCACTCTGTGTGTCTGGCATGGGGCAGTTCCAGTCTCTTCCTACAGAGGTGGCCTCTGCAGCTCCCCTGCTACCAAAATATTGCCACTTAAACCTGTACATAAATTATTACAGAAATATCTCTTTACCATCCCAGTGAGCCACGTTTCAAAAAGGATCTTTTTCTATTATTTTAGACAAGACTGAACACACATATCTACAAACTAACAATTAAATGAGATATTTACTCTACAGCTACTAGCACTCCAAGGTACTCCACGCACTAGCACTGTCTGACAATAGGGGAATGTTCTTCTATAAATCATCCATCAATTAAAAAGATGTTTAAGCCAACAAAAATGGTAAAAAATGGTCAGACTTTAATGCAGATTTATTACAAAGTGCTCAAAGTAAAATAGGATGTAATGGAAATGGAAAGATTGAAACAGGTACGTAAGCTCTTGAAGAAGACCATCATAATAAAACAAATTGTAAATCATACTTCTAGCCATCACCTGAAAAGTTATTATTTTCTGTTAATGGTAAATGCATTTGGGAGTGAACTTCTCATTTTCTTTGCAAGAAATTTTTGGGAATACAGATAGGTCAAAAAACCCCCATTAATTTTCAACTCTTCTATCTCTTGTCCTAACCTGTTTTCATTTTGTCATTACAGGAATCTTTTCAGATTGGATTATTCGACTCAAAAAGAAAAAACATCCCCCTGAATCGACTGAGAATGCATGAGATTTTATTGGCTACTAATTATGCAAGGGATGGTATTGATTATACAAAAAACTAAGTGAAACTCACGGAATATGAACCAATTAAAAATATAGATTACAAAACATGGATTATCTGAGTTTTAATAGAAGCTACTTTGTACCTGTGGTAGGAAAAACCTCCTCTTTTAACAAACTGCCATTTTCATGTTGTGACCCTGTACTCACCAGGTCTCTCTCATGCAAGCTAGTATGTGGAGCATAGCCAAAATAAACTCTGAACAGAAAAAGTCATTTTTAACTGAGGGGAATTCAGCGAATTGGAAAGCGCAATTCACCTCATCCTAAACTGGGATGCATAAATGAGATTTGCATGAAGATCACAGGCAGTAATTTTGAACTAACAGAAATGGTATTTGTATAGCCCTATATGTTATCTTGACTCCTGTTATATAAATAATGTTAAAATAAGCCAGTAAACAAAGCACACCCAAATGAAGTTGGAAGTGACTGATGTTTAACTTATGGCATTTACCTTCATAATAAGCTCTCTAATTGACTAAGAAGGTGTATCTACCTCTTTGTCTGACTCCTGAGAAACTACCATGCAACCTGGTAACTCCCACTTCACAAAGTAAATTTAAAGGAGTCTGATGTGAACAGAAGATTAGTGTATACTACTGAGTCACCAAGCATAAGTTAGGTAAGAGTATATGCACAGTCTCCGTGAGTCTTAGGAAAAAGCTTTCTTATTTGGTTAGCTGGAAGAGAAGAAAATGAAACAGAGACAAGGATACATAGTGAAAATGAAAATAATAGAAGGTTTCAGTTTCTAACTTTCTACACAGTCCATAAGCAGATATGGACTGTATGTCAGGTCAGTCAGGTATGTGAGAATGATGATTGCCTAAGTATTGTCTTTTGGATAGAAAGTGTATTGGATTTTAGTTAGTTCCTTATATCTTTCATTGCCCCTATTAATCTTCTTATTTCCTATTACCCCATATGGTAACCAAATACACCTCCAAAAAGCTACTTCATGTCTGGAACTGCATCAATACAAAAATTCTCTAAACAAATTAGAGTAAAAAATTGGAAAAAAAAAAAAAAACCACAAACCTAAAACTGGTAAAAAAAAAAAGAAAGAGCTACATAATGGAAAAAAAAAAAGGTAATACCATGAACCACACATCACGCAAATTGCATTTCTTTTGTGGTTTAATCCCAGCTTGCAACTACATCCCACACAGCCGCTCACTCACTCCCTGTCCCAGTGGGATGGGGAAGAGAATCAGAAGGGTAAAAGTGAGAAAACTCACTACTTCCCATTGGCAGGCAGGTGTTCAGCTATCTCCAGGAAAGCAGGGCTCAATCATGCATAATGGTTACTTGGAAAGACAAATGCCATAACAAATGCCCTCCCTCGCCACGTACTTCTTCTTCTCACAGCTTTTTATGGTATGGCACGGAATATCCCTTTGGTCAGTTGAGGTCAGCTGTCCTGGCTTTGTCTCCAACCAATTTCTTGCGCACTCCTAGCCTACTTGCTAGTGGAGTGGTGTGAGGAGCAGAAAAGGCCTTGACTCTGTGTAAGCACAACTCAGCAATAACAATCACAGATAGACAGTATTAGAAAAGACAGTTAGATCTTGAGCATCTACAGGCCTAATACCTCTAGCGATATGCTACATACTTACCTCATGAAGTTGACACAGTAACCTCTTTCTGTTGCAGGTTTATGGGTTATCCTTGAGGGATGTAGATTGTTCAGTTACTAAAACAGCAATAGATTTGAGTCAAGGAGTCATTTTACCTATATTATCAAGATGTCTTTTTAAAGGTGGCATTTTTTGCTGGGTAGATTCACAAATTCTACTGTGACACATTTATAATATTTTTTTTAAATGTTAGGGGGCAGGGTAGTGGGGAGAGGGATGTTATTTTTCTTGAAAATGGATATTAACTAAGAACAAGATTTTCAACAAGGCAGAGGCTACCAGAGCTGCAGTGTTGGAAATCAAGCACAGAGGGAACTGGGTTTGCAATGTGTCTACGTGGGGACTTGGCCTACTATAGGTAGGAATGGAGATATCAGATGCTATAATAATGCTTTAATAGACATGATTCAACACTTATAGGAGTAATAAAGACATTAACAACAGATTAACATTTAATTTTAAGAAAAGGAAATGCCCATGAACAAGTGAAACAGTCAAAATAAGGAGTGATCTGGTCACTATTTGAAGGCATCATATTACAGGCTCAGAATAGGTGAATATCACCAATCAAAACAGACCTAAAAGAACAAAAGCCAGCATGACCAAACAACACAGTAATGGAGTAAAAATAACATCTTATTACAAACAAGAGAGCCTTACAAAAGCTTCAACTGGCTTGCCCCTTGAATCATTAGAAAACAATAACATACTATTCAATTTTATTAGAAGCAGGAAAACTGTTACTTAATGAAGTGGGATATGACAAAAGAGCATCCAAGGAAGGAACTCTGACAGTTGAAGAGTTAAATTATGTTTTTCTACCCCTAATTCACTACAGAGGTGAAGAGCTCCTTCCATAGCTCTTTCCATCTCACTATGGAGAGATGCTCCTACACAGCAGCCACTTTTAATGGAGTATGAGCTGGAGGTATTCTTGCAATTCAAGGTATGATAATAGGAGATTTTAGGATAAATTGATAAAATTAAGGGTAAAAAACTGCCAAGGCTAGATGGCACTCCTTAAGTATTCTAAACAAGATCAAGTATACAACTGCTGAAGTTCAACAAAAGCTTTTAAATGGAAAAGTGCCCTTAGATGGTCACCTCCTGTATTAGTAGCTTTCTTAGAGATTTAAACAAACCCTAGGGAAGTCAGTCATCACAACAGACAGAAATAACTGATGGACTCCATTAAGGATTACGAGCAGTGAACTGTGAAGTTACATGGTTTGTTAAGATCATAGATTATCTAGGAGAGCCAAAACTAAACTGAAAGAGAACTACAGAATTAGTCTGAAATACTGAGAGGGAATAAAACAATACATGAAAGTCAGTGACTACCAGTGTAAAGCAGTGAATGAAAAAAAAATGAATTACACTGTCTTCCTCTCTTGCACATATGCCCACACAAAGTGCACAATCTTAGTCATCATCTCTTAGGAAAAATATCTTGAAACCAAGTGACAAGTATCAGAATAATACCATCTAAGTAATCAGTGACAGAAAAAACATTAATACTGTGTTAGTAAAGGCATAGATAAGAAAATACAAAGGGTTGAAAAAACAGCATACAATTACAATGAAGAACACTGTTCCAAAGGCACTGCTCCCAGGGATAAATTGGAATAGTGCTGTTTACACCCAGAAAAAAATGCCTGCACTCTATTAAGACCGTATCACAAATGACAGCAGAAGACTGTGCATCCTGATGTCAGGAAGAGGTAATGAAGCATCAGCAAGTCACATATACCATTCCTTTTCCCATTAGTTCACCAAGAAAACAGACTAAAGACATAATTCAAATGGAGAAAAACAGACGATGAGCAGATATCAGATCTAAGATTTAAGAAGGCTGAAATAAACTATAGTCTGTGGCAGAGGATGATGTCTTTACAGCGGATGTCTACAAAAGGATATATGGACCTGCCTAAAGCAGTTTGTCATCACCAATCAAGAAGAAAAACCAAAAACTTGCAAACCAAAAATCCTGCGGCTTAAACCAAACTCAGATCCGAAAAATCCTAGCTTTCTCCTCCATTGCTCACC
>JAOXJM010000041.1:49321680-49342891 GCA_026413425.1 Tringa solitaria | reverse complement strand
AACCTGTTTTGTACATTTTTTCTTTTAAACCTCTCGTGCAGATGGACTTAGGCCCTGAATCACACTATTTTTAAACAATTCTTCCAGTTCTACAAATTGGTGTTAAGTGATGCAGTAATTCCTGAATAATTCTATTAGACAGAATTAAAGCCCCTACATAATACATAAAGGTATGAAGCTGCATCAAGGGAAGTTCAGATTGGACATTAGGTAAAGGTACCTCGCTGAGAAGGTGGTCAGTCACTGGAAGAGGCTCCCAAGGGAAGTGGTCAGCCCCAAGCCTGTCAGAGTTCAAGGAGCACCTGGATGATGGTCTTATGGTTGGACTCGATCTCAAGAATCTTTTCCAAACTAGATGGCTCTATGATTCTATGGTCTTAGTCATATGGTTTAGTTTTAGGTAAACCACAGGGAGTGGGACTCGATGATCCTTAATGGATCCCTTCCAACTTGAGATAGTCTGTAGTTCTATAGCATGTATTAATATCTATTTAATATGTAATACAACACATTAAGCAACTGCAGCTCTCTATAGATAAAGAAGGTTGCTAAAATCCTCTAGTAAAGGTTAATTTTAATTGGAAATGTCTAGGTTTGGGTCTGCATAAAGCAATATTTTATAAAGAAATGCACACTAGAAAAGTATTTTTAGAAATAGAAACAACACTTCAATAGAAATAGGTTATACATATGCATCAATTAAATAAAATAGGACCTCAGAATCAGCTGGGTAAAAAAATGGCTATAGTGCACAAAGCACTTCATTGTCTCATTGGTTTGGAATTTTTGGCTTAAAATGTTTTTTCTCTGCTACTTTACAGGAGATCAGGTATAACTGCAGATTTTAGGATAAAGGTATTTGCTGCTCAATCTGAAACTCAAAGGTTTCTTATAACTAATAGATAGTGATTATTTAATACGTTCTAGGTCTTGTTCTGTACATTAAAAAAATATGACTGTTTAAAGTTGGCATACTGTACACAAAGCCATATTTTTTGCACCATTGCAGAATCATCAGTCTATTATTTCCTGTTTTATTCACTCTACAAAATTAAGCAAACTTTTAGGCATGTTCTGTACAGCAACTTCTACATTCAGTCCATAATGACAAACAGAGAAAGAGTAAGAAATACACTTGATTTGGTAGAGGTAATAATCCTAAATTATCTTCATAACCAATGGTTAGAGAAAAACAATCTGCAAGTTAGCACCCCTTAAAAAAATAAAAACCAAAACAAACCACATTTTTTGCTCATCTCTCCACAAATTTTGCATCCTGATTTTAAAATTGAGTGTCTCAATTGACTTATTTATTTTCAGCAACTGCCACATCTACAGACTATCAGCAGACATTTTTTCCTTAGAGTTTTTATCCTGTATCTCAGTAATGGCAAGAGAGGATAACCAAGCTCAACGCTGGGAATAATTGATGTCTTGCTAGGGATGTAGCCTGACAGAATTCCTGCAATATTCAGGAGCTGTTCCACAGCATTGCTAAAATACCAAATATACATTGCTGCTTCTTACTCCCCTCCTGGAGATCAGCACACCTTTTACTACTTTATATTTAATTTTTCCCTATCATAGATTGATCAGAAAAATTACTGGAACAGAGCCTGTGAAAATACACAAAGCCGTCTTAAAATGACTGACAATACTGTTCTGAATCTGTTCAAACACTTGGCTAAGGGGTGTGAAGACCTGGGCCTGCCAAATTCCCTGAAAGATAAGAAAAATAAAAATAGCAAGCCAGCCTGGACAAAAAGGAGGTGGGAGAAATATACTTTTATGTCAAATTTCCAGATAAACATTTAATATTAATTTTGCACGTAGCTTGATCTGATACAAACTACAAACTACCAGGCAGCTTTCTGTTTTTCAGCCTGAAATAATTTCCTAATTGTACAATACAGAAAAAGACTGCACACATGTGCAGCTGAAGAAATGTACAGCCAAAGCTGGATGCACACAGCTGCAGTGAACCTTTTTGCTTACTATGCCTCAACATTAGGTGTGGTCAATAAATTAAATTAATACAAGGGAAAACGTTAGTCTTTTTCAGATTAGCTCCTAGATTACTTTTTTTTTTCTTGCTTTACAAGTCTGTATGTATATGTGTATATACACATATATTCCTGCAAAGATGTTCAACAAAATCCATTTACATATTATCTTTTATCCAGATATCTGGAATTCCTCCCGTAGTTCTACAGCCACAAATTTTGCTTAGAAATATTAGGATAACTATCATGAAAGTAAACAGAAAACATTAAAAACATATACTTCATTCTAGGAGTAATTTCTATAGTCTAAAATTATTATTTACCTACCATCGAAACATAATTCTATCTGGTATGAAGTATAAAAGCTACTTAAGCCTAATGAGCAATAACACAAAACAGTTCTGGCAGTAGCTTGAAAACATAGTCATCTTCAGGATTAGTTTGACAGAAGAATGTAATGTCCCTGAAGACAGAACCCTATCAGGCCTATCTTTCACTACACCGGGACACTAATTCACTACTCAGAGAGAAAACACGTTGCTTGTGATGTTTAAAGATCGTTCCAGGCCAAAGGTAATTGAGCAATCAGTCCCATCTGTCTCCGCATACCAGAACGGGAGTATCTGCAGCTCCTCCCCAGACTTCCCGGCTCCAGCGCTGAGCCACTTAAAGGAACGGTTCTCAAAACCCACACCGCCTTCGCAAACCGAACTCTCCCGCAGCCACCCAGTTTTCTCCCTGCAAACTGAGAGGACCCACTCCACAGAGAGAGGCAAGAGCTGGGGCCTCCAGTTCTGTTAAGTAAGGACTAGAAGTCACGCAAACAACTGCGGCTGAGTGGAGGGATCTTCGTCCAGAAACACGCTGGTTCGCTGTGGTGAGCTGTGCTCAGTTCACCGATTCACTGCAGCACTGTGGTTGCTGCAGCACCTGCTTCCAGCTTCTCGCCGCGGCAGCGCTCACTCCATAGGCAGCTTTTCAGTCCCCACTTCACTACGCTCTTCCACCTCTCTCACACACACCACCAGCAAAGTACAGATGCTAGGTGACAGGGTAAATCGAATTAGTGGAGCTGCAATAACTGACTGATGGAGAGGGCAGGTAAAACGCAGGAATTTATACAGCATTATAATTTATACAGTTAATTCTACAATTTATGCAGTAGTTTAAACTCATCTGTTTTACCTTGCATTGCCTCAAACTAGGAACATGATTTTCAAAGATCAGCTGATGTGGCCAAATACACTGAATTGCTGAAATTATAACCTTATTTCTGAACTGTAAAATTAAGAAGAATAAAGTTCTTCCCAGCTTGCCACGCAATCTCCCAGAACCCAGGTCAAGCAGCAATGTCACCCGATGTACACTCCAGCACTCACATCTAGCAGCTACCTATTCTGCAGCGCACATGTTTCATGCCAATAGATATGAAGAAAGCAACTACATGGAGCAAGTGAAGATGGATAAAAAGGTTAACCGGAAGAAGACAAAACCCAAAAGCATCACTGTAGACAAAAGCCACTGTTTCATCAGAGGATTAGCTTTGTCAGCCACCTGGGGATGGAGTTGATTAGTGGGGAGAGGAGGAGCTTGAAAGGGTTACTCTAAGTGACTCTGATCAGAAGACCATGACTTCCCTAATGAAAATGTGAATTCCTTTCCTATAGACACAATTTTCAGAGACAGTTTTGTACAGAGCTCCCTCTTTAACAATAATGGCAATGGTCTTTGCAGTCTTGGATGAATCACCCCTCTATTTCTTACAGCAAAACTACCACCGCTTGCCTCCCTAGCACTACGAGAAAGTGCAAACAGCAGGCAAAATTTATGCTGTGTTCTAAAGATGAAACTATTTGAATAAACATTAAGCAGTAGTATCCTGTCAAAATTCACTGGCAACATATGGTGGGGAAGGAAAAATAGGGAACTTGCACAGGAAATGGAAAATAATAGGAAAGACCTTTCCATGATAGGAATTCATTGACCAAAGAAAAGAGGAAAGGGACTCTGCGAACAGTAATACGAGTCTCTCTTCACCATCATGTTTGCTCCCTTTATTACTGGGCAAGCCCAAAGAATACAGACCCCAGCTTGTTCCCATAAGAGGATGACAGTTGCCAGTCTCATGCCCTGTGTGACCTCTAATTTGCTCCTCTGTCAGCCAATTGTGTTGCCTAAATTCCAGAATCCTGAAAATAAAATAAAATAAAGGCAATACAACAGTCTGTGACCTCCAAAAGTTTACTATTTACTTTTCTGCAGTTATGTACACGAGCTGCTGGTTTCCCATTGGCTTTTCACTACGTATATTCCAACATACTTCAAAGTGAGCACTCAAAACAAGACACTGTGAACTACTGCATTGTAAACCATGCACCATGATCCAGGTCACTCACAATAAACTAACCTGAGGGCACTGTGACATATTAACCAACTTTCACTCCTGGCATTGTTCACAGTTCTACAGCCACAGAACTGCTGGGAGCCTGTTGCAATCACCAGCAACCAGCCTATCTGAGGACGTTACTCCAGGGTGATACCAGCAGGAAAAGCATATTTCACATATTTCTCTGAAACAAGAGTAATAGGATGGCTTCAAATACAGTCTATTAAGGATCCAGAATTAAGCTTTGCAGACATTTCCCCGTGTAATGATTTATCTTTCAGATTTAGTGCCATGAGACACCTAATTAGCATTCATTAAGAATGCATGGCCTAATCTGGGGTGTTTTCTTTAAATTATAGTATTTAAATTAATCCAGTGAATTTTTGCCCCAGATACATGGAATAATAATGACGACTGGAAGGTTTTAAATTTCTCCTTCTATTTGACATAGCAGGCAGAAATACAGAATTGCCATCTCCCAGGAGAGGCAAACAAATCAAACCAAAAAAAAAAAAAAGAGACAAACTGTAAAAGCAAATAATGCTGGTTGTGAAAAATCATGTGATGCTACTGTACTGATTAAAGGTGAGGCTGACTTTGCTCCAAAATAGGAAAGAACTGCTACTCCCAGAGGGAAGCAACCATGGGGGTTTACTTTCTAGAATCATGACATGCCTGGAACAGCAACACAATGGCAATTCCAAAAAGGTAGGAACTCTACTGCCACTCAATGAAGTTACAATTAAAAACCATGAAAAAATTAGAAGCTGTGTGAGTGTGCAGAAGGAGCCCAGAGAGTGAGCTGTAGAAGGCAGCAACATCTCTGATCTTGAATGAAAAGGTAAAGAAAATGACAGGAAGACAACTTTCTACCACACTTTTGCACATGATGCCTGCCCTGACTTGTTACAAGTAGAAGTCACAGACATCACAGAGGGTCTATTTAAATAACACAGAACAAGATAATGTATTACACAAAACTATCAGGAATAAGTTTTCCCTTTGTTTTTGTTAGTCAGTAAAACCTGCTGTGACAGAAATACCACCAACATAACTACACTGATTTAATTACAGAAGTAATTTCTTACAACATAGCTCTCAGAAATCTGAAGTTCCAATTTCCCGAGCTAAGTATCAGTAAGACAGATACACACAGAGAAGTAAACACTGCCTCCATTCAGAATTATCCACAGTGGAAAAAATAATGCCTGGAAACAGGTCTTTCAAGGTATTTGTTTCAGGTTTTAAGCATTGAGATCAGCAAGCATTTAGTACTTCTGTTCTTGCAAAGGACAGCAACAAATTAAGGAATATGGCCACAGCCTCCCATGAATCTTGCTGATGAACCTCACTAGCCTGCTGTTATGCTAAGTCCACTAGGACATAGAATTTAATCCTTTTTAAGCCGCATCCAAGTATGTGTGAAATTATAATAATGCTGATGACACAGGTACAAATTCCAGAATTACTCCTGGTTTTATATGGCAGCATAATATAAAATTCCTGAACTAGAATTTTGCAGGGCTGAATATATAGATCTTTTCACTTCCCATATGAGTGCCCTGTCCCAGGAATCTACAGTACTGCGCTCCTTTTGATTTGCTTCATTTCTGCTTCCATGAGTCTTGCTGCACAGTGTCACTGCACCAATTAGGCAGGAAATAGGAGTATTGCTGCACAGGCTAGTAGGTAGTCTAATGGTAAGCAGTACCCCCTGGTGAAATGTGAGAGATGTGGATTTGTGTTCCCACAGACTGAGGAGGGAACAGAACTCTCTTTCTCATTAACTTCTTAGAGAAGACTGGAGTTCCTCAGATTAGCTTTTGGCCACAAATCATTTGGTAGGCAGAAAATATTCAAGAAGCATACTGAGAATTTATCTAATGCCAACATATGTACAGTCTGGCAATTGCAAATGACAAATGTTCCCATCAGTAAAAAACAAGTTATTCCGTGCCCCAAAACAGATTGCCTGGCATTGCTTGACTCTATGAATAGTCATTCTGCTCGTCTATTAGGGGTAATTACAATAATTGGATAAAATGATCTTTTCTATCTTTTTCTGCATTCTTTTCATTATTCCCAAACTGCCATCACATGGAAAATAAGATACTGGTGTAAACCACAAACAGTAATAGCAGAATATCATTACTTTTATTATTTTGAAATACTATTTACAATTAAAATCCTGTTCAGCTAAGCTGAAGTTAACATCAAAATGGTTTCAAGTCAATAGGCAATAGCACAATTCTTACTAGCTGAAGGAAATCTGCAGTCTACATTTTTCAGAAGCTGTAAACTGCATTTTTTTTTTCTTTAATGCTAAGTAAGAATGCAGAGCATCTTGCCTGATTCAAGCTAAGCTTTCCCCATTTATTCCATGCACATGGTACACACTGAGAATAGTGGTAATGGACATCCGTGACTCATCTCTTTAGATGCAGTAAGACTGCTCATTGGCCTACATTTGTGAGTTTGTTGTTCTAAATTCTTTCTCCTGTATTTCCAGCTCTGATAAATGAGCAGAATATTTGTTGATCTCCTATATTGCTTGGCAGGGGATGGCGCATTCCCATTTTCCATGAAAGCATGCCACATAGAGTGCTCACTCAAACTCTACACACAGCAAGAGTTTATCCATAAAACTTTATCACTATGAAAGCGAGTAGTTCTTGTATTTTCATTTTTCTGCATATTAAATCAGATGTCCAGGATTGTTAGGGAAAATTAAAGAATCTTATCATCAAGATTACATAACAGTTGCTATCAGTTAAAGCAACAGAAATAAACACATGGGGGAGAGGTTAAAACCCTGTCTCAATATCAGCTCCAGATACCTAGCATTGCTTTTAAGCTTTTGAAATCATGAAAAGAGATGACTCACCAATGAGAGTACTAGTATACTTTTTTAAAAAAACTAAAGCCATATTTCTAGCTGACATTCTTAGTGCAGTCTACATCTTGTAACAAAAGCCTTAATTTATGAACAATTACAAAACTACATAAGACCAGATATTAAAAATTTAAGAGAAGGTGTTTGGAATCTAGCCAGGTATCATGGAACACTTGCTCAAAGTGTGAAACTTCCTATCTCCTGCATGATGTTATGTACACCATATTATAGATATACACGTCTTGATTACTCAGTACTATCCAATTGCCTAGAACATACTTCATTCTATCTAGATAGCATTACAGTACTATTCTCTTTGATTTTTATCCAAGAATCTAACAAATTCCCTGTGGTAACTCTATAGTCCAGTTTGTGAGTAGGGAGAAAGAAAAGCTAACAGGGCTTTCTTTTTAAAAGTATATATTGGCTTCAGCAACTACTGTGGTGACTCAAAAGCAGGTTTTAGTTGAGTTCTGTAAAAATACTTGTTACTCTCTAACAAGTTTTTCAGGCACTGAAAAAACAGACATGAAACTCAGTTAATGAATATGGTTTGCTTAAGTAACATAATTGCATCTGCAATTCAACTAGTATTGTTTCTGTCTGACTAATGGCCTAGAAGTACATATTAACTTCTTGGGGCGCTGACTCCATACTAAATGGGATAGCATCTGTATTCTACAACTAGTCATACACACATCCTCCCTCAAAAATGATGTTTTCTCAGAAACAGAAATTGAAAAGGAATTTCCAGAATATAGCTGCCATACTGTCTGGATGACTGTGATTTCCTGTCCCATTCCAAATTGGATTAACAGTCACCCTATAAAAACATTTTAATTCACAAGTAGATATAAAGTCAATAAATTGAAATGTTGCCTTCCTTTCCTTTGGGCTGACAGACCATTCTGGAATAAAAAGAATACCAAGATACTTTGTCAGGAGACAACTCATTAAATATCTTTCTAGCATTGTTTTTAAAAAGGGATTTATATTCCTTCTATTATTTTTTTTTCCCTAAAGCCTATCATGACTTCAAATTTTGCATTCAGGTATTTAAGCATACCGTATTTCTAACATTTGTTTAGGGTCTCACAGTTAAGCAGGTTTTTTTTCTAAGTAATACTTTAAATTAGATACAAATTTTATTTTTCATCTGTAGCCTAGGGATGCAAGGGAGAAGACAGCCTTATTTAAAAATAAAAATAAAAATTAACACATCACCATAAATGAGCATCAAAGAAAATAACCAGTCAACAACTGGTGATGATCCATTCAGAGCACACATTGACAAGGCATTTCCTCAATATAACGCCATTAAAGCACTATTATTGCTTATGAGAAAAGATATATTAAGGTGTTTATTTTAAATTCAATCAGACCTTAGTAGTGAAGTAAGCATCCCACTCCTGTTTTTGTTTTTAACATTACTAAATATCAAAGCGCACCATTTATGCTTCTATTCTGGAGTACTTATTTTCCCATTGTTTGTTAGCATTCTAGCCTCAGAATCTTATACTTGTGTTGGCATTTAATTTTGGTTTGTTATTGATTGTTTTTTTCTGTGTGGTTGGAAGAGTTTTTATTATTTTTTAAACTCGAAATTGTTTTGTCTCATTCATTATAGTATTTTAAAGATGCTCGCTAAACTTTTTAAAAATAGAAATATCTAAATCTAAACAGAGGAAAAACGTTTAAGTAAGGTCATTCTCTTTACTTTTGGCAAATTCTGATACTTTATTTCTTAAATTTGCCGCTTCCTCTTTTATCACTATTTGTCCTATCTTTGCTATAACCTTAGTTCTCCTTTAACAGCTGGATTATATTAATTTTAACATCACACTGGATGATATTAATTTTGAGAAGGTATTGGACTAATAAGAGAAATTATATGCATCAACAGCTGGATTTTGCCTTCATGGATTCCTCCACGTGACTCACCAGGTCTTCATTATCCCAATGAGGTGACAGCCCTGTAACTACACTCAGACTTCTAATTTCTGCTTGTTCCCCATGCTGCATTCATCAGTGTAGAGGCATTTCAGAGAAGTGCCCAAGCATACTGATTCCTCAAAACAGGCAAGACAGCTTTTACCATAAGACTCCTCTGTAGGTCCTTTCTTCTTCACATGTCTAAGCTTGAGATTCCACTGCAGCTCTGTTTTGTTGATTGTTATGCCCCTTCAATTCCCACCACCTGGGCCCTTGGCTTGCCTACCCTCTCCCTAACTTCCTTAGTTGATTTTTGAAGAATCAATCCCTCCCCCATTGTTTCTAGTTTAAATTTCTGCCTACCAAATTCGCCAGCTTGTTGGCAAAGATAGTTTTGCCCCATTCAGTCAGCTGGATCCCACCTCTTACAAGCAGCTGTGGACCCTCAAAAAGGATCCCATGGTCATAGAAACTGGAGTCCTTCTGCCAACACCAGCTGTGCAATTAGTTGTTAACAGACAGGATCCATTGAGTCCTCCTCAGACCCTTCCCTTCTGTGGCAGAATCAAGAATGCCACCTCCATGTACTTGATCACTGCCCCAGTGCCCTTCAGTCACACCTGATACTTCCCAGGTCACCCCAGCAGTATTTTTGGCATCTACATGAAGGATCAGCAGGGTGTAGTAGGTGGAGTATGAGGCAAGCCTTGGTAGCTTCCCTACAATGTCCCAGTTTTAAGCATCCAGCAAGCAGCAAACCTTCCTAAATGATAAATAAGCCCAGCAGATGGAGACCTTTGTCCCCTGCAGCAGGGAATCTCCAACCATGATCGCTTGCCGCTTCCTTCTGGTGGTCCCAAGGGGCTCAGGGTCAACTACTGGCGATGCTCCATTTGATTGTACTCCCAGATCCTCATCAGCTATGAGGTCAGTGAACCTATACTGTAACTGCAAGTCATGGGGTGGGAGCTGGAGCCTTCCTCCTGGTGTGAGACATCACCAGCTTCTAGCCTTTGCCATGATGGGAGTTTCCACCTTTCAAATTCATAGGTGCAGGCTCTTCCCATCTCTTTGCTACAGTTGAAGGTTGAGGTTCGTGAAGCTGCAGGGTCACCCAGTGCTGGCTGATCACTTTCTCAACCTTTCAGATTTTGCAGCTCACTGACCTCCTCCCATAGCTCTTCCACTTAGAGGCACATTTCATCAATAGCATCACAGCTCTGGGCAGGCCAGAAGACCAAGTGTCCCAGCCCCAGGCACTCCAAGCTGCCTCAGACTTGAGAAGCTGCATCCTCCTTTTGAAGTTCTGTCTGAGTCTAATAGTGAAGGGATAGTGACTCCAAAACTTGAATTTGGATGTAAAACAAGCCTTGGTTCATTGCTCTTAAGTTTTCTTTTTAAAATGCCAGAAAAAGAAACACGGGAATATTAAGAAGACATTTGTGAAAATCAAAATACTAGATCTCAATAAATATCTCTAATCTTAAAAAAAACAGGAAAATATTACTTTCACTGAAATTGTGTATTTGCTTTTCTTAAAAAACTAATTAAAGCAAAATTTAAAAAAGATTTTATTTTCCTCCCCAGCTATTTGTTTCCTTTTACCACCTGATTAGTAGTCGATAAATTTAAATTAAATAAGGTAAATTCACTGTGGGCAGATTCAATGATCTGGTGATGAGATTTCTACAAATAACTTCATCGCTCATGTATAAGCAGGAATTCAATAAAATCCAAGCACCTATCACTATGCACACCTGCTCTTTAACTACCAATAATGTACACAGTACCCTCTTGCTTACCACTCATCAAAAATGTACCAGCCATGTTTGTGCAGTTCTTACATCAACAAACATAATATATCAATATGCACAAATATATATTAATAAGTAGATGAATGTTGTTGGGCTACACCTGTGTAAATCCAGAGAATGATTCCTATTACGCAGCGGACCTTGTCTGTGTATGCCAGGTCCAATTTTTTCCTGTTACATGTAAAGCCTCAAGTGAAAATTTGCAAACATTTTTTCCAAAATAATTAATTTGTATGTGAATTAAAGAAGAACTTTTTTGGCTTTCAAACTCAGAAATGCCCAAATCACTTTTCACAATTGCATATAAAATATGGGTAATGCTGTTACTGTGCTGTCAAATGTGACAGACATTCTGTACTCAGCAATATTTCAAACACCATCCGAATGCAACTATACAAATGTCACCTCTGCTTATGGAACTTTATAAATGAAGAAATATTAATCAATTAAAGGACAGTGGAGTGCATGCAGAAGCAGCCAACTCTACCTGAGGATTACAATGGGGAGTTCTAGGTGGGCAATCAAGTTTAAACTGCAGAACTGCCAAGGCACACGGATTCTCTGTACGATAAAACGGATTTCCCACACAGAGGGAAACTTGAGAAACTTTTGCCTATGGCCAGATAAGAGAAAATTTTGCTATTACACAATGTATCTGTTGTATGCTATTATACCATTTACCAAATCATTTTGACTTTTGCTCACAGAAATATATGATTAGGTATATAGGTGTCATCTACATATTTTCACTCAAAATTTCTGAAGATAGCATTTTCATATGAATTACCATGACACAGAGTGATACTCCTCTCCTAGGCTGCTTGTTAAGGGAAAGTCCTGTCCAAGCTTTTCAAGCAGAAATTAAGATCCCCAAACACATTAGTTAATGTGAATCTGAAGGGTCAGTAAGTGCCATTTTAATTACCTATTGATCTTGTACTCAATAGACCAGAACAGTAAACATGTATCTTGCCCCTTTATATCGTATGTATTTCCTATACTCAATGAAAGGACTTTTTTCCAAAGTACCTCCTTGTTTGGTGTATCAGACCTCCTACTCCTGGAATTTTAGGGGTTTCCTTTCACAGAGAGGAAGCAGCTGTACAGTACTACATACTCTTCAGAGGTGATGCTTTCCAGAGAGGGCAGTGCACACCAAATTACTTTCCATCCATTACAGGTTTATAAATTGCGCAGTGCTCTAATGGTGTCAACCTTCTGTTATAAATTAACTAAATAACAAGTATTTTGTTATAACTAACCCCCTAAACTAACCCCAATCTTTGTTATAAACTAACCCCAAAGAAACACAATAATAGGCCACCATTCATAGATGTTGCTACCACATATGAAGATGTGGGAATTATCTATAATTAGTTCCTATTTCAGATAGGCAACCTTTACTCTGAAAGCTCTCCTTTAAGTTCAGCAATTGCCCCAAAGAAATACTGCCAAAAGATTTCTCCACATCTGCTTTGCTTCAAAAGATTCTTTTGGTCCCTTAAAAAAAGTTATATAAATCTATGCAAAATCTATACAAATACCCAGTAAGATTCTTTTGATACAATATTACAAGATATATATTTGGCTGTTAGACCTGCAGTGTAAAAAAACCAGTATGGAACTTGCAGAGATATCACAATCTGATACTAACATCATCGTCACTGAATGCAAATACTAAATAGTGACTCACTGACTGCTAGCAGTATGTAAACATACTCTATCTATTGATTGCGTAGTCAAAGTCCTGGAAACTCAGCTAAGAGTAAACATTTTAAATTTTGTTGCATTCCTCGATATAAAAGTGATGCTGGAGATTATTAACCTACTCAGAATCCTGGATTCCAGAGACAGTAAAGTACCTGTTGACCGTCTAAGATTTAAATCAGTAATACTTGCAGCTAACAAAAATTAAAAGCAAACTCCAACCCCACAGAATTATTACTGATCTGCAAAACAAAAAAAAAAAAACCATTTTCAAAAAATAAAACCTATTATTTAGTTTCCAGCTATTGGCCTAGAACATACGAACTGAATCTATCTTCTTAGCATGCTAGATTTAAATTACATCAAGAAGATGCTGCTTTTTGACACCTCACTGGTAAATGGATTTTAAAGCCGCACATATATACTTTTGAATAAATTACCACAAAGAATTTAAGGAAAATTAAGACTAAAGTTTGGATAATCAAAACAAACTAAATCAATCCCATAGCTGAAGTCAGTTTGATGTACTGTATCTACAATAATGACAGTTGAGTTTTATTATTTTTTTTATTATTTTGATGTACTTCAACAAAAAGTTTCAAAACTACATGCTACAAGTAAAGAAGATTTAGGTTCAAATTAAACTGAGGAAACAGGGCTGGGGGAGGCATACTTTCATTCACATTCAAGGATAGACAGCTGTAAAGACAACATGATCTTTGATATCTATTATAGTTTATTTTCTACCAGCAGGTACCCAGCGTTTACCAAGTTTGTTTGGGTTTTGGTTTCTTTTTTGAGACATCTCAATATTCACAACAGATTTTAAAACTACAGTAGTAAAATTTGGTGCTAAAAATCAGTCAGGTTATCATGCGCACAGAGAACAAATGAAAGTACTGCAGGCAGTACACATATACAACACTGAGACAGAAAAATGACCCAGGCCTGAAACAAACTCCATCGGGTTCACACAGGCCAGCATCACTGACTGACATTTATACTTTGTATAAAAAAAAAACACCTTCGGTATTGCTTAATGCTTGCATGCCATTCCCACTTCACTGCATGTGATAACCAATGAAACAGAGTGCACCCAGTCCCACCACACACCCCTTGAATCACTTACAGCAAACGCCCACTCAGAGTCACTGCCTCAGGGAGCTCTGGCAGACTGACCACAGGCATTATGGATCACAGGGTGATCACTGATTCCAAAGGAGGCATCTGAGAGATAAACCAGAGAGCATTTGCTGCAGGGAGGTTTCAGAGCATGGCTTTTTCAGCCTGCTGACATGGGAGAGCCCCACTCGCCTTCAGGAATCAGGAACTTCCCCTAGTAACTGGTAAAGGAAACCCATGTTTAGGCAACTCCCTGTCTTCTGACAAAACATAAATCCTTCTGATGTACAGGACAGATTTTAACACGAGTAGTACCTCAGCTCATTTCCCCATGAAACTCTCCATCCAAGCCCTCACTGCGTTTGCACAAGGGACATGTGACAAAACACAGTATCTGGCAAGCTGTGTCAGCCCATCTCCCCCACAATTTTTTCACAGTACACATTTCATCCACTTGCCTACAATTTAGCATGCATTTTGTAGCATTTTGCCTTAAATACTTAAAAGAGGGCAGCTGAGTGGTAGAATGGAAAATTACCTCCTCCTTCCTCACGGCAGTTGCCTCTTGTGCAGGCTGCAGGCCTGGAGAGAGGCGGGGTTTCCCTGCCAGCACCTGAGCATGCACAGCTGAGGGAAGGTTCCAGAAGCATAGGGTCAGGTGAAGGTGTGACCAAGCCGAGCCGAGCCAAGCCAAGCCAAGCCAAACCAAGCCGTGCTGAAAGCCTGGGAGGGAAGGGTAAGGAGCAGGTATGCCTTCCTAGATGGAAGAGCCCTGAGGGCCCGCAAGGGACTGCGCACTGGGTGGCTGAGGCCATAGGGGTTTGCTGAGGGGAAAACATGTTCCAAGTTAAAATTCTGTGCTCTGAGGATGCTGTAGATGGAAACTTGTGTTTACAATCTTTGCCCATTTTTTTTCCCCCTATAACTTTTGTTTGTTTGATGTGTTGGGTTTTTTTGTTTGTTTTGGTTTTTTTAACATTTTATTTTATCATAAGCATTCAGAAACTTATCATTTAAGATGGTAGTTGTCAGGAAAACTCAGTTTTATTGGGAAGGCCACTGGTAAGGCCTTAACATAGTCTGATTCCACATACCACAGGGCAATGTTGAAGGCCCAGATGCAGCTCATTTTGGTTAAATTCCTGAGTCCAAGAGGTGAAAGCACTCCAGTTACTAAATGCACCACCCTATGAGTCACAGTTGCTGGAGGATAGGGAATGTTACAGCAGATGTTTGCAATGACATTAAATTTATAAGTCATTTCAAGTAAGACGACTACGAGGAAGTTGGGGGAGGGGAGGAGAGGAGAAAGAAAAGCGTGTTCCCTTTAAAAGATGCCTATGAATAGTTTAGAATTGATAGAGAACTTAGATAATGGGGTTTAGATTATTTTCTAGAGAACAACTGAAAAATTATGTGACTCACTGTATCTTGAGAAAT
The DNA here is from genome assembly GCA_026413425.1 of Tringa solitaria. Classification (NCBI taxonomy): domain Eukaryota; kingdom Metazoa; phylum Chordata; class Aves; order Charadriiformes; family Scolopacidae; genus Tringa; species Tringa solitaria. Next base: position 49,327,594 of record JAOXJM010000041.1, on the reverse strand, counting down.
AGTTGTGTTTGTCACTTTTTGTATGTTTGCAGTAGTTCTGAGTTGCTAGAGGTAACTTTTGGCTAAGGCGTCTGGATGTTCTGCTTTTAACATAGTCAAAGCAGTTGGCTAATCTCTTTCAAGATAGCCCTCTGTAAAGGCATTTCATTAGGAATTTAGAGGTTAAAATGGTTGAGCTCACCAGATGGTTTCCTTAATCAGGCATACCCTTCAAGTCTGCATGAGCTTACGTTGCTATTGGAACTTTGAGAGTCATTTTTAAGACTTGAGTCTGTCTGAATATGCCATAGCAACCAGCACAGCACATTCATGATGGATTTTCTTGGCTTGAAAGTAAGCCTGCAACAAATGATCAGTATTTAGTATAACATTCAATAGCATGAGGGGTACAAATGTAAGAGTTAACTAGTCATTGGAGAGAGACTATTTAGCACTGTATTTCACTCCACGCAAACCACAAACAAGCTACTACAGCCATAATTACAATGTTGGTTAGGTTTTTTGGTTATTGTTTGTTTTATGCCACTGGTGAATTCTTCTGCGTCTGCTTCTGTGTATTTTCACTCAGCATCAATGCTATTGCATGTTAGGCTTTCAGTACTTTAGGCCCATCTAAGTTGGGCGAGGCTGAGAACAGCTCCAGTGTCACAGATAATCACTAAAAGTCTTGGTTTGTCATTAGAAAGGATAGACTTGTATCTCAGTGACTTCTTATTGTTTTTGTACGTTTCTGCCTATTTTTGCAGTGCTTGTGCCTATTTTTTGCAGTGGTATCCATAGAACTTGTTAATAGAGCCTTTCCACAAAATCTTATGCTGTGATTTTTCAGATATTTCTAAAAAAAATAATCTTGTGAATTATAGCCTCAGTGATTCAACTCAGTGTAGCAGTACACATAGCAGTGTCCTAAGTGTTGTGCTGCTTTTATCTGTGAAACTGGAAAGAACTTTCATGTAGGGACAGGCTGTATAGGCAATAAATGTGCATTCAGCAATCCAGTGGTTTTCCTATCTGAAACCATAGTGTTAGTGAAAGCAATTGTATGTGAATGATGATATAAATGTCGAATGTCCTTGGCAAAAGAATGGCCAAGATTGTGTATATTCTTTGCTCCAAGATAAAGCTCTTCCCAAGTATGAATCCCATGATACAGATAGCCTTAAGCTGAGTTCCTTGATGTAGAAAGTTGTAGAGAACAGTAGGAAGCCTCCATCTCCTACTAGCAGCCATTCCACTGTCCTTATTACCTACTCTCAGTGCTTGCACCCCAAATAGGATGTGAGGAGTGAGATCTTAAAAAAACTGCATTGAGGTTTAGACATCATAAAAGCTACTGAAAAACACCATTTCCTCTCACCAGCATTCATCATCATTGCAAACATAGCAAAATAGGAGAAGATAGAACTAGTAATGGCAAAACCAGCAGAAGTGTTTCAATGTTTACTAATGTTCTTCCTCTTAGTAACATTATACTATAACAGTTTGTAGCTTGCCACCCTTGTGAAGTTTTCCTTTCTGCACAAAAACTATCTCCATTTGTTAGTATAGGCTGTAATATGTAGATAGATATTCTCATATAGCAGCTATCAGCTACAAACAATCCTTTGTATTGTCTGTTATTGGATATGAGGCTACTAAACATCTTTCCAAACAATGTCACAGTGTTTTTATTGCTTCACTGGAAGAAACATAGTATATCTGGACATGAAGTTTTCACTGTATGGGAAATGGCAGCCAATGTAAAATGTTGCAGAGAACCCTCTCAGCAGTCCATTACAAATATATCATATATGTCCTTTGTTATTCTATGCTGTCTTCCTATACAATTCCAAATCCAGTCCCAGTCCTTATCTTCAGCAGATTCCCTTGTCTGAATTCAGTATTCTTAAAAGTCTGTTTAAAGCTCCAGATAAATGCTATAGTCATCAGCAATGGTCTTCTAGTAAATTGGTCTTTTAAGTAAGCTAACCTATCAGAGGAACAAGCTTACCTGAGATTCAGAGAAGCCTGCCATTACTTGTCATGCATCATGTGCATGGCATTGACCTCAACATTTCAATTACATTTAATGGTATTTATAAAACACCAACTCTTTAAATAAGAGCCCCACTGCATACACCTTTCTCACCTTCATGAAGGAATAAGGGATTGAACCAATACCTGGCAGACGTGTGGCCTGGTTTCTCAATGAGTTACTGAAAGAAACCCAAGCAAGATCATAAATGTGATACAGCAGAAGATAGATATAGCAGTGGTAATCAGTAGGAATCCAATATGCTGTTTGAAACTGAATTTGACTCAGTTCTCAAAATAAAGCTCTGTGGGAAGCCCACCTTCCTAGATGAAAACTAGAAGTAGTCAGTAAGGATGCTCTGAAAATCTAACTCCCTCATCCTTGTATTTGTGGTTCTTGCAGGTGAAGAAAGGGTAACACAAAGATGCTCCCATTCTTTCCTGACTCTGTATGAAATATGTGACCTTACAACGTCTGCTTCTGATTAAAAATCCAGAGGCTACCAAACCCCAGAGTAACCAGAACCACACACTTCCTCAGTAAGGACAAAGAATACATGACATTTCCTTGAATCTGCACATTTACATAGGCACCACTCCACCACATAGTGAGGGGTTGTAGTAATTACTGAGAGTATATGTAAAGGCTCTAGCTTTTGAGGTAAGATCAATGAAACACAAATAAATTGAGTTCTTTCTGGAAATATGTGGAAGATAGATAAAGATGATAAAAGAAAAGCTAAAGTTCCATTTTGGGTCTTTTTTTTTTTTAATTGTCTTTACATTCTGGTACTTCTCAGATACGAATTTTCCATTGCTTTTGAGACTTGGGGAATATTACCTTTAAAGTACATGAGAGTTCAGCAACTGCCAGCATTCATGGATGCATTAGTTTTGTTTTATTTAAAATATGTACACGTAGGAGCAGTTCAACTTGCAAGATATCCCACAGGCAATTTCAAGTTTCATTATACCTCATATTCTCAACAAGTAAGTACTCTACTGATACTCTGTTGAGAAACTAAAATAAGTATGCAGCTTGGTAGTCACAGGCCTTGGAACAACTGTGACATTAACTTAAATGAAATTACTGACACATAGCAAAATTACACCAGTCGAACAAAGCCTGGCCCTGCATTTTTTCACATGCTTTGGGCTACATTAAGCACTTGGGTCAGATTTTGCAGTTTTGTGTAGAGTTTTAAGCAAAACTGACAGCAGCACAGTTCTCCCGACTCACCACAAAAGGTCAAAAGAACAGTATGTATGTGTATATCCATACAATATGTATATACATTTATATACACAGTAAGTATTAACAGGTGGAAAATATGTTGAGTCTAATTATAATAGTTAAGTCATCTGGCTTATTTGGATGAGATCTTAGATGCATTTACCAATGTATGGCCTAACTTCTTAGGGAAATATCAGCATACTGCATCTTAGATAGAAAATACATTTGTCGAGTATCTTGTTTATATTGTATTGTAGATGCATAATATCCTGCACGTTTCTCCTTGTTCTTAAACTGACCAATGAGAAACTAGAGATTTCAAGTCAATAATTAAAGTAATGGAACATGTACCTGAAAGCAAATAATATCTGAGAAAAAAAGGTGGAGAACAATGCTATATTATGCTCAGTTTAAAAACTGAGAGGTGAAACTGCCAAATAAAGTCAAATTAATATTTAGTTCTCATTTTCCAACTGATTCTTCGTGCTATATTATGTTTAATCTTCTCTAGGAACCTCAGAGTATTAAGAGTGCATCTGCACTTAATTACACAGAACTTTCGAGTAGTAGGGTTTTTTTCCCATGAGAAAATCTATTCTTACTGTAACAGTGCAACAGATAATAGCATATAGATTCAGTTATATTAATCATGTACAGAAACAAAGAGCTTTCAGGTTGAATCTGTAGCAAGTGTTAGGGTGAAAAACAAAGACAAAAATATTGAATCTTTGTAAGAAAACATAGCGCTGATGCCTTTATTCTGCATGAAAATGGCTGCCAGTCTCCTCATTCAATAAAGTCTTAATATGTTAAATGATCAGCTGACAGAAAGAGACATGACAGAAACACAACTGTCAGGACTAAGAGGCCAAGGAGCTCTAAATAATAGTTGCAAGTTGCAGCTGCAGTTCCGATGTGTTTGTACTAGTCAAATGTAGAGATATGCAAAAGTGGTGCAAGCTGTTCTTGCTGCAAAAGAATGTATGATTTCTATGAATGCATTCTTCTTGCACTTCTCCATACATAGTCCTCTCTGGTCATGGGAAAAATGCCATACTGTCCTTTGTTCTTGAACCTGTATGCATGGAAACTACCTTCATTAATCCCTTCATGCTCTTTAAACCCTTAACTTTGTTTCATTCTTCCAATAACTTCATTTCTTTAGAACTGGAACAAGTTATAAGTCAAATTTTTGGAATCTGCTCTATCACAATTCAGAAGTCTAAGAGCTTTGGCGAAGTCAATATCTGTCTTTTTTTTTTTAAAAAGGATCAGTATGTATCAAGTAAAGGGTATACAAGAGTATATGCTTGGACCATAATATCTTAGCAGATACTAAGCAATTATATTAGCATCAATTGGAGACTATCTGTTCTAAAATACACGCATATTAAAAGGCAAGTTAAACAAGTGATTGCCACTGGCTTCCTGCTCTTAATATTTGTGTAAATACAGGTTTTATTTTACTTCCTTACCAGTAGAAGTTAAAGATTGTACTTAATGGATTCCTTGTTCACACAATATATTTGCTTTTCATTCTATATCTAGTAATAAAATCGCTCTGATTATTAAATTAATAGAGCTGTGATGTAACGAGGTAAATAACTTTATTTTTTCTAAGTCCGGTTTGAACGTTAATTACAAACTATAGATTTAGCTCAGCTGCATGGCAGTTGTGAGTTTAGCAATTAGGAGAACTTATGCTATTTCCTGTTCATATTACTTAACGAACTGAGTTCTAAGGAAGCTAGAAGCATTTGGACCACAGCTGCTTTCGTATATAATGCTTTGTAATTCTCTGCTGTATTTTATAGAGTCAAAATGCATGGTGCTAGGAAAACTGCTGACATACAATTCAGAGTAATTCCTGAATTTCCCTTAGAAAAGCAATAATGATTAACAGTTAAAGCTTGAAATCTGAAAAAAAAAAAAAAAGAAAAAATTACCTAAATTCCCTAAAGTTTTGCTCATAGGATGAATCTTGTCATGCTAATACAACACACATTGTTTTAGCATAGGAAAAAATATGTTACGAATTAAAAACAAAACAAAAGAAAAACAAATTAAAATGGTATCAGCATTTTCTTTTTGGGAAAAAAATGTGCACACCATTGAGTTCAACGTAAAGTCTAATCTGTCTCTAGGATTTGATATGAGGTCATCATTAATAGCCAAGAAATAGCCAGAGAGAATACTTCTATTCACTACTAGAAGCAAATGAAAATGAGAGAATCAGTGTCTTTGTCTACAGCCTACTAAATCACTAGAAGACAAATTTGGCCTTAAGAGATACTGCACAGATTATGTTCACAATCATAGTGTTTGATGGAAATTCTAATTAAGAAGTCATACACAAGTATCAAGGGAGAGAAGACAGACGTGGATCAAGAAGACATTCTCTCTGTAGTTTCTCTTCCACAATTGTATCATTTTGTTCTTTTCTGTCAGCACTGTAGCTAAAAAGACAAGAATTTAGGATACGTGTTCTAGAACAAACTGTGCGGCCCAGACTGCTCCAGAGATCAGAATGCAAACCAGTTTGAGTCCAGCATCAACCACACAGAATTCAGAAGCAGGAGAAGACAGAGTGGGGAATGAGAGCAGAGTTCCTGCCTGAAAGGAGGCTGTAGAGAGGCAGGGGTCGGTCTCTTCTCCCAAGTTACAGAT
>JAOXJM010000041.1:49297652-49311229 GCA_026413425.1 Tringa solitaria | reverse complement strand
TTGTAATCAGCAAATCTGTACTTACTTTCATTGCCTGTGAAAAGAGCCTAGACAACTGATTGAGATGAATGGAATTTAAAACTACTCAAAGAGCACTTGGGATGGGAGCACTTCTGTCACTGAATTTACATCCCTGATTTATTTCCCCTCTGTCTAGATACTAATTGTATGCAATTCCACCAATATAGTATTTTAGCTCTTAAAAGCTTAGATTAGTTTATCCCGATAATGTCTTTTTTTCAGTAAGTATTATTTCAGAAAAGAATTGAGGCATGAGCCAATGGGAAAGTTTGAGATGTCAGGATCTCAGATTCAAAGCAAAGGCACGTACTGACGCTCATTCTCCAAACTGCCCTCTTGTGCCTTAATCTAGCCTTACATACAAGGCAGAACCCCATCTGTTTTCCCACGATTGTTGAGATACCACATGATAAGTATTACCTTACATTCAGCAGCACAGGTTGGAATTGAGTAGAGAGTCTATTACAGTTGGTGAGCTCCCTAGGGGCTGTTACTGTCTTCGGTATATAAGGAAGCAACAGAAGCCAGCAGAGCTGTAGTGTATATGTAGATATGTATGTAGATTTGACCTGGTTTATAGGATTATGGAAACCTTCTGCCATAATTTACATTCCTATTTTCTCTGTTGCAAAAGATCCTAAACATGTAATAGAGAATTATGTGGTTTCTAGAGGATACTTCCTCCTAGCATCTAAGAAATACTGGACCTGACAAACTTTAAAAATTAGTAGCACCCTGGGTCATTTTTCTTACAGTTTGCTTTGGTTGTTACCATTCAGCTACTGATTCTATGAAAATGCCCTCCAGGCGTGCACCACATCTGTCCCTGCACAGGGCTCTCTGCTTTTACATTGGCTGTGGTGGCCCCTTTCAACACCTATCTTAGTTTTTTCACAATTTGGGCAGGAAGCAAGCTGCTAGGCAAAAGAACCGTTGAGTATGTATGAGGACGTGGTGCAGTTGTGCACATGCAGTAGGTCTGGTTCTGTGACAGAAGAGCGACCATTCTGGACTCCACATTTGCTAAACATTCCTTGGTTTCTCATAACCAGAACAGGCTTTGTGAAGTGTGTGGAAGGGAATAGGTAACAGTGTTCATCATTCTGCCTTAACATGAGCAGCAAAAGCAACAACTAGGCCTTGGAGTTTCCCGCTCTTCAGCTACAGATCCCATGATTCTTGTGAAGAACACTTGGGACATTACTTTTCCCATATTTTCCCAATTTTGGCTGTTCCCTCCACTACTTCTACCGAGGTGGTAGAATAATAATCTACCCTTGTTATAAGAATAAGAATCTCTCTCCACTACTTCCACCTAGATGGTAGAAAGATTTATCCCACATTCTTTTAATGAGGAACATAGGATTTGAGGGGAAAGTACAGGAAATCCTGTGTAGCATAGGATTTCAAGCAGCTTTTGGTAACATTTTACCAGTTGCAGAAGAATTTGTTATTACAAACTGAATTTTCCATGTGGTTTTCCATTATAATTTCTGTTCAGTTTCATGTGGCAAGACACAATTCATATGTGCTGACCTTGATTTGACCTGTACCATGTTTAAAAATAAATAAATAAGCATACAAATATTCAACTTCCTTGTACTCAGAGGATAACTTCTTCCTATTGTCTTTTTCCCTTCGCAGCTTTGGAAGGAAATTATTTGCCCCACTTTTTTCTCCAAAAACAGAAAGAATCTCTGCAAAGAAGTAAGTGTGTGACCTGATGTTTAATATTCACTTTGCAACTATAAGTAACATCTCCATTGAGCATCAATTCTATACTGCAGAAGACATTGTGCAAAATATATAATAAAAATAAGTCCTTGCCTCAAGGATCATATATGTTTTAAAGCACTAGTTTCAGAAATTCCAAATTAAGAGTTTGCTTATAAAAAGACAGTAAAATATGTTGTCTCACTCTGGTAAGTTTTGCAGTAATTGGAAAGGGCTTAATGTGCCATGCTAAAGTTTTAATGTCTAAGGATAGAAACTGTGAGCAGTTCAGTCACCTTCCACATTTAGAAATTTGCTATTGAGGTAATTTGTGTGATCTGTTTGATTTTCATTCCTGCAGATTACTGCCTAATATTTTCTAAGAATTTAGGAAACAGATTCTTTTGATGCTGCAAAATCCGGGAAATGAAATAAAGCTGATTCTCCATGTAGGCCAGGTCTGTGAGATTATTTTAAAAATTGCAGGTTAAAACAAATTTATGTGCAAGTGAAAGATCAGACTATGGAATAGTTCTTTCTCATCTTTATAGCCACCAGCCTGTGGGGAGTTAGGTTATGGACAGATCTCTGCTTCAACATCCATCTGTGCCAGCTGAAGGTAACGTTGCTACAGATCTGGTAGTTTCCCAGAAGTTTCCCCTTAACTCCTAAGAATGGCTTGCGTGCATGCACCCAAATCTGCAAGCAAAATTAACTCCAGCCACCTACTTACTGCAAATTTGTGCTAGTCCTTCTGACTCTAAGAAATACAAAACATAGTGAGATACTACTCTCTTGCTTACTAAAAATGTGTGCCATGCCAAAGCACAGGTTAATTAGTATATTATAGCTTTAAAGTACTAAAAATATTAGCTATCAGAGTACTGTTAGAAAGGTGGATGCCATTATAATGCTAACTCATAATTAAAATGATAACTTCTGACAGCAGTGATTGTGGTATTTTCTGTTACAAAGAAGTTTCACTTTAGTTCAAAGGGAGCCTGTAGAAATACTTGGAAGCCAGAGCACAAGAGGGGTAAGCAGACAAATCCCAACAGCCTCACAAAATTCCCTCAATTGAAAATAACTGGAGACTGTGAGAGTATCTGAGGACACATATGTGTTTAACTTGATGGTACTCCCCTACTCTTGAGCAGTCTCTTAATTGTCGCTGCTGGAAAAAATACTCAAAACCAAGCTACATCAACATTTTTGAGAACCAATACAATTTTTCATATATTCTTTTCTGAAGAAATGTGAGGCACTAACTTTTCTATTTAAATTTCATTCATTAAACATTTAGTTTTTCACATGCATGACACGAATGAATAAATGTCATCATGCTAACATGATATTTTGGTATTTTACAGGATGTGCTCTTCCTCTACTAAGATAGGATATAGAAGGCATTAACCCTTCTGAAAATATACAATTTTCACTAGATCCTTTCTAAAATAAACAGAGATAGCAGCCCTAGTGTTCTGAACAATTTTTCTATCATATTCTTTTTACATTCTTCCTAGTAATCCATAATCTTAATGTTTGACATTAAAATACTGTGCTTTACTGTTGTATACTCTTAAAAAACAACTCTCTGTATTCCAAAAAGTTGCTGCATTTCAGTGGTTGACAAAAGAATTCTTAATCTAGTTTGGGGAAAATGCAGAGGTGTAGAAGAAAAAGAATTATATGAAATGCAAATTTAATATAATGAGAAGCAATTTTTTTAGGCAAAAGAAGCAGAGAGTGCCTTGAATTATGTCAATTCCCATTTAGCATAAACATGTACAAGCTACATGAAGTTCATCCTAATGGTAAAAATAGTTGAACACTTGTGATCAGCCAAAAAAAATAAATTTCAGCAACTCATCTCTATCTTCTGTCTGCTCTTACAATAAGAGGAAGAGTAAGGCATGGATATACAGAAATGAAAAGAAAATTCCTAGATATCACTTAATAAAAAATGAACTCAAAAGGCAAATATATAATATAGTTTTAAACTTTCTTGAGTTGTTGCCATTCCCATTTGTTGTTTTTCTCTTATAAGATTTCAATGAAAACAAATTCACTAACAACACTCCTGTATTTATAGAAAGGGGCACTTATTGCACTCTGACCATTGTGCAAGCCCAGGTGATCATTTCTTGGCATGCTCTAAAAAAGCTGCGGGTTTGCTGGTCAGTGTCACTTAAGTACAGTTTATTAAACTAGCTGGAATTGGGCATGAAGAATCAATGATAACAATTAGCCAATTCCTATTTTCCAGTCAGACGTTTGGGACAGCACAGAAGTATGGAAGTACTTTTTGCCAACAGGTAACAGCTCTAGGGAAACAGTATTATCTACGTGACCTGAGTAAAACCAGTAGCACTCTGTAGTCATTTGATCACTCTTTGAGAGTAAAAAAAAACATTTTGGTTTTAAAGCAGGTAGACTTTGTTAAACTTACCTGATACTTTGTGCTTCTAAAATATATTCTAAGATATCTGGGCTTCATATAACTCCATAAGCAAAAATAATGAATAAATTAAAAGTAACAGTCTGAGTCTGGAAATACATAACCAAAGACACAATTTTACTAACTTCAATAGTTCTGTCTACTTCAGAGGGACTGTTCAAATGCTTTAAGTAGGTATAGAAATATCTAACATCAAGCACTGGAGTTGTATTTCTTTTAATATGATTCATTCCAACCTCCTAAAATCTGTCCATTCAGATGAAGAGTGATTACATTTTAAAAAGGTGTATTGATTAAAACATTCAATATATTTACAAAGCTGGCTGGAACTTTCTCACACAAACCCAGAACCAAAAAGTGGGGACTTACAAGTTGGGCTTTGAAGACTGTGCAATGAATCATGATGCAGTAATGCCATAGATAGATAACTTTGTAAATGTTGTGCCTGAGATGTTAAAGATCTCTCCAGTAGCAAGTTGTCATCTTTGCAAACAGATCAAGCAGACTGAAATAAGAAGGTAAGTCTTCATACTACCCATGAAGGAAATGGAAGAGTGTTTCCCAAGCTAGGAAGCTATGGACCTCTCCTCTGCTTAGAGTAAATAAGAATATTGCTCTAATTTCAATTATCATTTCACTTCCTGACTTGAGATAAAATTTTGAGGTTACACAAAAAAAAAAATAGCTAGGATATTGTTTACATAATTAATCTAGGTAGAACCTTACTAGTTTTTGCTGATATTTATATTTGAAATGGCAATCAGAATGAGTAAATATGCTGTTAGGAAACCTAAATCCATTTTCCTCTTTCACTTATACAGTTTTGAGCAAGGATTCCTGTTCTACCTGGGGTGGAGGGCATTTTTCAACCTTTGATAAATACCAGTATGACTTCACTGGGACCTGCAACTATATCTTTGCAACTGTATGTGATGAAACCAGCCCAGACTTCAACATTCAGTTCCGTCGTGGGCTGGACAAGAAAATTGCAAGGATCATTATTGAGCTGGGACCTTCTGTTGTCATTGTTGAGAAAGGCAGCATTTCCGTCAGGAGTGTTGGGTAAGATTCTGCAACGAATGGAGGGAAAAGTGTTTAAAGGAAGCAAGGAGTTATAAAGCAGTTGCACTAAAGAAAACTACTTTGTATCAAAAATGAATTAACAAATTACAGAAGTTAGCATACCTAACTGGACTCTATCCCTATTTCTTCCTATCAGGCCTCCACACTCTCTAGATAAGTATTTCATTGCAGTTATTTGAATCAAACTTAGAGTACATTTGTATAGGCAAAGGGAAAATAAACTGTTCTCAGGCCAAAACAGTTCTCACATTGACACTACAGTCTCCTAGATACTACCAGTCTGCTTATGCATATCTGTACTACAAGCACGGATGAAACAGCTTATACCTTTAAGTAGGCATACCTTTAGTAGCTGAAATTCCTGTGTTTTGCTTAGAGTTCATTTTATTTCAAACGGAGATAACTGAACCCTTTGTACTAAAGGTAGCACATACACAGAGTACAAGAGAAACTTTGAACTGTACAACCAACAGAGAAATACTGGAGGGCCTTACAAAGTTCTTGTGTATGAGAGCACTGACTGTTCGTGTTATTTCAAGGATTACTGTGTCCAGAAAGTATCTGTGTTACTGAGGAATTAGCTTTAGGTTCTGCATCATTCATTCTTCTAGACAAATTGCTCCCATACAAGGACATTTCTCCATGAAATTTTCCAGCATTTTTATCAGATAGGCAGTGTTGAATTTTTGTCTGTGAGTACATGCATCTACTGGAAATAATTGACTGTGGATTGTCTGTAACTTATTATACTTAGCTACGTCCAATAACCATGATGACAAAAAGACATCTCACAGCTGTACCTTAATTTAGCAAACTGTACTTATAAAAACTTCCTTTATTAGTTTTTGTTCCAGAAAAAACGATATGAATCTACAGGCCTAACCCAATGATCTGCATTTAAAATTTTTGTCCTTACATTCACAAGAACCAAATGCCATGATTGACCTTCTTTGGTGTTGTACATAGCCCTGCTTCAGGTGGAAGGCTGGCCTGGGCAACTTCAGAAGGTCCCTTCCAAGCAACATTTCTATGATTGTATCCCATACTTACTGAGTACTTAGCAAATAATATTTGTTCTTTGCTGTTGTTAGTTTGTTAGCATTAGAATTCAGCTACAACAATGAAAACGTAATTCTGCTGCAACATTCCCATTTTGGGTTTCTCTAATCTTTTCAGTTTTTAGTCTTAGTAATAACTCCTATATTAACAAGCTATAGTCCATAGGAGCTCTTCAGGATAATCAGCAATAGTTCTACCACACATACTGTATTGTAACAAGTTCTTTGAAACATATAACTATACCCTAATGAAACCAAACCAAGGGAAGATGCCAGGTCCTGTGCAAAGATTTTCACTAACATAATGACTATGCAGTCATCTGCTGGTGATCCTTTTATGAAAGTGCTAACAATGATTTTCAAGCAACAGAAATTTTAATGTATATTAAAATGTTACAGTTACAAAGGAAAAAAAAAGTATCTTTCATGTTACTGCAATTACGTTGTATGTGTAACATATCTAAAGAACATAACTAATACCTGCATAACATTGGTATGAGAAGATCAGTTTCTCTTCTCATCATATTGCAGTGTCATTAAGTTGCCTTATACCAGCAATGGAATTCAAATAGCACCTTATGGACGCAACATCCGTCTGGTGGCCAAGCTGATGGAGATGGAGCTAGTTGTCATGTGGAACAATGATGACTATCTCATGGTTAGTAAAACATTCTCATAAAGCAGAAGAGAAAATTCTCACAGACTTACTGGAATGACAAGGCGTCTTTAGAGTTAATGGGTGCTTTTTGCATGTGTTTACTACTTGGATATTTATTCTTTTCCTGCTTCATCCATTCCTCTTTAAATAAACAACTTTGCTTTTTATACCTGCATGTTCCTTTCATTTCCATCATTGGTAGTTAACTAAAGCCACCAATGTTGGGACTTGTGGGTGCTTTCACAGATTTTAAACTTTCCTCAGGATATTCCAGCAGCTACAAAGTTTTGTTAAAGGGATGCTGAAGTTGTTTAAAGCTGTTAGAATCTAATAGCGAACGCCATAGTTTTGTCATTTCTACCATGCTTCTCCTGGGCATCTTTTGGTTTCAGAAACATGGTGCTCCTACCAGCTCCTTTGTTTCTTTCCTTTTTCTGAATCTTTTCATGTTTTCCCTCCAAATTCCCTGATATATTTTAGACTATGAGATAGATACATTTTCTCAGTATGACCTGTGATAGTAATACCACAAAAGACACTGAATTAATTTTTACATTGTTAAGTTTGCTAAAACAGGGTGATTTTATGTAATAACTCGTTTGGGAGATTTACCAACATTACTATCACAGATATAACAGGACCTACAGTCCTACTGTGATGGTTGCACATGCTATTCTACATATAGTCAATATTATTTCCTCTGATCTAAGGTCTTCATAATAATTCATTGATTGTAGCCAACTCTTTACTCTCCAGAGCAATAGATAACTGAATAATCTTTTTCTGAAAACAGATTTTCTTCCTGTAACTTTCAATTTCTTAAGAGAACAAAATGCTCTGTGGACAAAATAAATGAGCAAGGAAGCAGCATCATTTCTTTAACTATTTTCTTCTGGCTCCTTAGAATATTATTCCCCTTAATTCTCTGAAAATGTCTTAGAATCTAATTCTTTTATTAAATCAAAAGATCAGAACACTGCTGTTTGTCTATTGGGAAAAGAAGTTAATGCTTCCAAAACTTTTCCTCCAATCATGTCACTGAAATTAATGTGAAGGATCACCTTTAATTGGATCCTTGAACTGAATTTGTTTGAGAAAGGTAATGCTGTATAGATAATTTTACTTAGGGCGATCCTCTTAAATGTTTTCTTTTATTTTAATTTAGGTTTTGACTGAAAAAAAATATATGGGGAAAACCTGTGGAATGTGTGGAAATTATGATGGTTATGAATGGAATGAATTTGTGAGTGAAGGTAAGATCTGAGCACAGATTGGATGGAAGAGAACTACTTAAAATAGGAAATTTAATACTATAGTAACATTTCTCTGGCTGCTCACTCAGTTTCAGAATTGAGTCAAGCACTCTCATAGGTCACCAGTATACCTATCATGTGATTATACTATACACTATTATTTGCTGTTGTTATAATATTGTGGGTTCCCCAGACAAGTGATAAGGACTCTTATATTTTAGAAACCGGCAGTAAGGATTACACTCTCTCTCACCTAACTTTCAGAATGGTCTAGGTGAGGGAAATGATTGTTAGAGGAAAGAATGAGGCTATATTAAAAAAAAAAACATAGTAGACAAGAATATTAACAAGTAGTGTGTCCCAGTAAGGGTGGATCTTTAGAACAGAATAGTCAGTGCTGAGGACTTGACACCTGCACTATATGTGGTTTAGGGAGTTGACTTCAGAGTTACTCTAATCTGGACTGTTGAGCTTATGCCCATTAGCAGTTAGAGTTTATTACACATGTTCTTGGAGCACATCTTCTGGTTTGGTTTAATCTGAAAGGAACTCTGTATGCCAAGACCACTCCGCAATGTGAATGAGTTTAAACCCACATGTAGGGGATAATATAAGAATGCAGGGTGAGGAGAAGAGGCATGAATTAGCAGTTGGCGAAAGATAGCACAGCTGGCAGATAAACAGTAGCAGCTGATATCATGTAAGGTAGTAGAAGTGATACATTAGGAAATAGCTCAGAGAAATGATCAAGGTGATAAAAGTATGCTTTACTGAATAGATGCCCAGGTAAAGGGCAAAAGAGGTAATTGTTATCATCAGGAAGATTAATCAGTAGGACGTTTCGCAAAGAGTAGAATCTGAGTTTTGCTACATCACTGCAATGATTAAACAAATCCATGACGGCTTTTTCCTGATAAATTATAACCCTTCAATTTACAGGTAAATTGCTGGATACCTATAAATTTGCTGCATTACAAAAACTGGATGATCCATCAGAGATCTGCCTGTCTGAGGAGATACCAGTTTCCCCTGTTCCTCACGAAAAATATGTAAGGAAGATCTTGACTTTTCTGCAACATTATTCTTAACAGATGTGGAAAGATAGATAGAAACCAACAACAGAAAGACAGTGGTTTCATAAAAATGACGTCCATGAAAATGGAAAAAGTCAAAATTTTTACAGCGTGATACGAGAAAGAAAAAGAGTTCTTTGCATTAAACTATTAGGTTTGAGTATCTCCTGGGCAAATCTTTTCCCAGAAGAGAAAAACAGAGAAACACTAGTTTTATACCATCTCTTTAACAAGAAAAGCAGGAATAAAGAACAGGAGTTTCTGTGGGTACTGTGAGGAAGATACTTCTCTGAAAAGATTCCAAATATTACTTCTATTCACACTGAAAAATTACTTTGATCTGGTGAAGAACTTCTGTTGGCTGAGAGGTTTAATCTTTTTACATTGTTTCTCTTTGAGACTTTATACTACAGTAGGCAAGGTGGTAGGTGATAAAAACCTAACATTTGCTCAAAGGGGAATGAATGTTGCTCTCTTCACATTGTGAATGTTTGTCCTGGAACTGAATCTCTATGAGACAACATACTCCCTGCCTGGAGTGTTTTCATCCATTTTTAGGGGGATTGATTTTCAACTTAATGAGAAGTGGAACTAATTCAACATATCAAGATCCTTCTGTTCTACAATGGATTTATATTCCCTTCTATTCATTATTTTCTTATGCATTTTAAGTAAAAAGCATATTACTAAGCTATAATGGTAAAGAGCAAACAAACCAAAAAGAAAATCATAGCTAACAGTGATATTATATTGTGGTTTTCACATAGCGGAAACACTACTAGGAACAATTTTCTTTGTCTTTTTATTTAGGCCCTGATCTGCTCTCAGCTACTTAATTTGGTGTCACCAACATGCAGTGTGCCAAAGGATGGATTTGTCATTCGTTGCCAGCTTGATATGCAGGACTGCAGTGAACCAGGACAAAACAATTGTACTTGCTCTACACTGTCAGAATATTCAAGGCAATGTGCTATGTCCCATCAAATGGTGTTCAACTGGAGAACTGAAAACTTCTGCTGTAAGTTCAAATGTTTTATTCATAGGAGATGGTACTTAACCTTGCTATATCTTACGTACATGTATAAGGATGATTAACTGGAATTTAAATCAACTTATAGAAAATTCTCTATTATCTTGAATCAAACAAAGTATTTTCTTAAGAAAACAATTGTGGTCTTCAGTAAAGCATTAAGAAGGAGAGCATGGAAACCTCAAAGGAGGAGAAGGAAACATGAAACCTAGCTCCTACACCTTGATCAGTGACTATTAGGGAAGCTCTGGTGTCGTATTCTTCTGTTCTCTTAATCTTCGCATACTGGTGCCACTCTTAATTTTTTTGTTTTGTATTTAACATTGAGTTTTCTTTCATTCTCTCCTCGTACTTACTGAAAATGCTCCCTATTAAGCTCCATTATTATCCTCGACACTTTAAAATTGTATTTCTTTCTAAAATAATTTTTCCCATCCTCCAAGGTTGTCTGTCTTACATAAGTTGATAACCCATTTTATTCTTTGGTCTGCAATTGGTTTTAATCCTTCAAAATTGTAAACTCCTCGTGGCATTTTATAGATTCATATAAGTATTAGTAAGACACTGTGTGCATTCACAGGCCTGTACAATAATTCTTACTAATCACAGTAAAATAATAGCCTGGTTTTCTCCCAGAGATAGCAGTTTTCATGTCACCAGTAGACCGTTATTATGAGTGGTAATAAAGCAAAGCTTAAAAAAAAAAAAAAAAAGGACGGTAACCCTTGTTACCCAAAAAGCCAAATCTGAGAATCTAAGAACTTGCAAATAAATGCCAAATATACAAGGGTAATCAACCTTTTAATCTTTATTGTTTCTTTGCCTGCCTTATCTCTAACTACCTCTATTTCCTTACCTCACTTGTTTTTACTGTTCCAGGTAAGGAAAAATCTCTGCTTGAATTTATCACATATAGAACTCAGCACATGTTTTATTATATTAGAATTGCTAGGTAGATACAGTCTGAAAAACAGATAATGTCTGAGAAGCAGGAACTATATAGAACATCAAGAATTATATTCTTTAAATCCTTGAAGTATGACTGCAAATCTGATTTGTGGTAGTTTATTAGGCTACAACATAGCCTGTTTGACATTTTTCAAGCTTCTGAAAGAAGCTTCTATTAAATAGGGCATGGAAAATTAATACAAGCTAGAGAGAATATGATGGTAATGATGAATACTCAGATGATGAACTCAGTACTGAGGCACAATAAGAGAATGTTAGAGCCAGAAATCACATAATCTTCTCCACCCTAGGTGGTAGATGAGAGATTCTTCTATGTTTACACTTAACACTTTCACTGTTTGTTGCAGCTGTGGGAAAATGTTCTGCTAACCAAATCTATGAGGAATGTGGTTCTCCATGTATTAAAACCTGTTCCAACCCAGAGTACAGCTGTTCCAGTCACTGTACCTATGGTTGCTTTTGTCCAGAAGGTATAGTTTCTGTATTCATCATATCCTAAATGGCCCTTACAAATGTTTTTGGCATATAGCCAGTCAAGTGGAATAGACTTCTTAACAATGAACTATTAGTGCATTTCAGGGCATTGTGCTGCTAGAACTGCCATTTCTCAGGTAATGTAATATAGCTGGAGTCTTGAATTGTCATGGTCCTTAAAGATACTTGGTCTATTTGAAAGAACAGACCTGTGAAAGCATTTTCCTCACAAGATCATGATATATGATGGGGTAGTTTTATGCTGCTGGCTTAAACTTCTGTACTATAATATACATTCACTGAACTTAATTTTAATTTCCTATCCCAAATGGGTATCTAGCCTTCCAGGGCACCAGCAAGAGGTAGCATACCTCAGAGAAGTTCTGCAATATTATATTTTGTAAAATCCCTTTAAATTAGTCCAAGATGAACTTCCTACAAAAATTGTAATTATGACCATCATTTGCACAGTTTCTTGACATTTCAAAACAGAAATATCTTCCAGGATTACTATGATGTGGACATCATCACCATTTTCTATTAGTCAAAAGTAATGTGCTGTGAGTTACATGTTTAAAGCTAAGCTTAGTAGTTTATGAAATAGAATGTATCCATTCATCAAAATTCCCAACTGAATTAGTGTCATGGCATTAAAAAAAAATTTAAAAAAATGAAAAAATAACATTCAAGCTTACCATTATTTCAAATATGGTTCAAATTTCAAATTAAGACAATTGTCTGCACTTTCATATAACAAAGTAGCCAAATGGTGTTATCACTTAGAGTCAGTTTTATTTTAATTAAAAGAAAAATGTCCTGCGTGTTGTATATCTAGGTAGAGGCGCTGGCTGTGCAATAATACCTTTCTAAAGCTAATTTTGTGTAGTGCTAAGTAAGGATATGGAAAAGTACTTATTTTGTGTATTTTCTTTGGCAGGAACTGTTCTTGATGATATCTCAAAGAATCGAACATGTGTTCACATTAAACAGTGTCCATGTACACTGAATGGGAAAACATTTGCTCCTGGTGAGACAATGAAAGCAGCATGTAGGACCTGGTGAGTAGCAACAGGTACTTTCGTGAGAGGATGTATCCTGGCCAACTGATTGGAAAATTTAGCCTAACATTTTTGGGGGCAGCTGCAAATGTGTCATACCATCTCTGAGACCACCTTCTTTAAGTGCCACAAATCATACATTTGTAACTGAAGATGTACGCATCTCATTTCCTGATTAATCTGTACAAATATAAATGCTCCTTCAGACTACACAAAACAGTAACATTTTTATCTCCTCTGTGAAAGTGGAGGTAAAATTAGTACAAAACAAATATTCAGTATTTACAATTTCTTTCTGGCAATCTCAGCATTTCTGATCACCAAATCAGGACTTAAAACTGAATTTCTGTTTTGCAACAGAAAATAATTACATAAAACAATATTTTTGTAAATTTGGAAATTTTTCCCAAAAAAAAGGAGGAATAATTTTTGTGTGTGTTACTTCTCTTGCTATCATAGTTCTAATAAATAAAATAAAGGACAAATAATGGAATTTGATGCTCAGACTTGCAACAATGAATGCACTTTTTATGATTAATCGATTTAGGAAAGTTTACTGACAATCTATACAAGAGTTCAGCAACTTTGAATTAAGATGAAGAACTGATATACATAGACAAAGAAAATGAGAGTATAGAAAGCATAAGGAGAAAAGTGATACAAATGACATCTTCCACTACTAGGAAGTGGCTGAGTTTTTAGAGCATAAAGAAAAAGAAGTTTCAAAAC
>JAOXJM010000041.1:49276019-49288768 GCA_026413425.1 Tringa solitaria | reverse complement strand
TGTTTCCATCTCTTTAGCAGTATTCTCAAACTACTTTATTACTTTTCCAGTTACTAATCTAGAATTAAAAAAATAACAGCACCCCCCAAACTACACAGAACAGTGACATCTGTTCTCATTAAGAGCATAAATAAAGGAGCTTTCTATTCTTTCTTTCATTAAAAAAGAAAGCAAAAATTACTTAACATTTTTCTTTATCATTAATTAATTTTCTAGGCAGTCCATAAGCTTTAGTTATGGTCCTTACATCAATTGTAACTTGGTCAAAATGTACACAGGTCAATTAAATGAACATTTTATCGGCACAAGTGCAAGTAAAAAGAGGTAGATGAAGGTGGCATTTCTTTGAAATCTGGATATGGTTTCTCTTCTCACTCTCAGCACTTGCACAAAAGGCAAATGGAAATGTGTTCAGAAATCAAAGTGTTCCTCAACATGTAATCTGTATGGAGAAGGCCACATCACTACTTTTGATGGACAGCGTTTTGTGTTTGATGGCAACTGTGAATACATATTAGCTATGGTAATCTGCCTCTTACTGCTTATTTTGAAATTATCTTAGCATCAAGAAATAGCTTTATTTACATGGCTAATGAAAATATCCTGGGATACCTCTATAACCAATAGAGCACTTTGAATCTTTAGAAATAGTTAATGTGTTTTTATGTTTTCTGCTTATTTCAATACATAAGATTAAAATACTTCTCAAAACACAGTTTTTCAATGCAACTGCAACCAATTTTAGATTTAATAACATGTTTAAATAGTCATTCTGTGTATTCTGTACCAGTCAACTATGTCTTTTAGGGAAGTGATGTCACTTTGACTACCAAATCAGAGGTCATCACCTCCCAAAACAGGCAGAATCTAAGTCATGACATGTTTAAGCTTTCTTTGCTTTTTATGCTTTTATGTTTTAAGTTGGAAGACTCCAGACACAGAGCCCATTGGGTCTTTGTACTTTTCATGGTTTGTTTTGGTTTTTTATTTAGGATGGCTGCAGTGTTAATAGACCTGTTTCCTCTTTCAAAATTGTTACTGAGAATGTCATCTGTGGGAAATCAGGGGTTACATGCTCCAGATCCATCAGCATTTACCTTGGGGTAAGATCTTCATCCTGCTGTTATCCAGCTGCGTAGCTATTTTCAGCCCATGTTTGCTTCCCTTTTGGAAGTTTTAGCTGTGTCTTTGAAGTGACGTCTTGTAAGTGAAATTATGTTCTAAACCTAGAGCTTCAGTTTTAGTAGGAATTCCCATCAGTTGTTTTTTTTTCCAATTCTCGTGTCAGTGTTTCAGTCCCCAAACTTCTTGCCTATGTAGAAGCTGTAAAATTTTGAAGTTTACTGACTCAGAATTGAATTGCTCTGTCAAAATATAGCAATCTGCCCCCCTGCCAAAGTTAGGAAAACGATAGTATAAAATTGAGGAATTCTCATCATGGATGATTAGCAAAATCGCTCTGAAGTCCAGATAATATCTGCAATTCAAAATATATCCAGAACTTACCTGAGATATATCCGTAAATCTACAACAATGAGCAGTTACCTCATTTCCACTGCTGCGTGACAGCTTCCAGAACTGGTTAAGTTTCACTGTTTTCAGTTCAATGGGACAGTAACGCCCAGTGGTATCAGATCATCTTAGAGTCCTTCATTATTTGATGGACAGAAGAGTATAAACAGATGAGATTTTATCCCAAGGAACAGTCACTACAGGCAGTACACATTTGCCACATTACTGACTGAATGCTGGCAGTTTCAACTAGTCAGTGCCATGGTGAAAAAGTTTGTTTGCTTAGGATCCAACCATGGTTGTTCAGGCAGGACTTGCCCTTGGCTACTGGCTACCGGCAGTTTTGAATCACCTCCTTGTCCTTTTTTTTTTACCTTTTTTACAAATGGGTGTAATGTTTCCCTTTTTCCAGTTTCCAGGGACTTCAGCTCACTGCCATGACTTTTTAAAAATAAGTGGGAATATCAATACAGGCTGTAATAGCACAGCATCTGATCAAACTCAATGTGACACAGGCTAAAGAAAATACTGAAACTTGCTATGTTATAACATCCAGATATATTTTATTCCAGAATTTGACATTCATACTGAGAGATGAAACCTTCACTATTTCTGGAGAAAACCCTGGAGTACGGTATAATGTGAAAAAGAACGCCCTTCACCTGATGTTTGATATTATTATCCCCAGAAAATACAACATGACCCTTATCTGGAATAAGCACATGAACTTCTTCATCAAAATCTCAAGAGAAACACAGGTATCGCAGAATAACTTCCTTGGTAAACTGTCCTTCAATTCAGATTGAACTGCACATTTGATGACAGTTGCCTTGACTCTATATGATGGCAAAGGTTTTTCAGAGATGCTACTAGCAATTAATTTTCATCGTTATCTCCAAAAAGGCAGATATCTTCACTAGAGTCTGATTTTTAAGTGATTACGCTACTGCATTGGGAAATTTTTCAGCTAAGTGCTTGTATTTTATATAACTGCATGATTGAATTTGATCTCTAAATGACAACAGTTTGCAGTTTAGAGGAGAAATATAGTCATTCACTGATGAACAGAACCTCACACACAAGGTGCTAAGAATGTATAAGAGAATATTTGTAGATCACATTCACTACTAAAGCACAGGAAACTGTCAGTAATTGAAAGGGAAAGCAAGTAATTGTAAGTTGCTGAATTGACATTGCTGCTTTCATTTAATCTAGGAAACTATATGTGGTTTATGTGGGAACTATAATGGCAATATGAAGGATGATTTTGAAACTCGAAGCAAATATGTGGCATCAAATGAATTGGAATTTGTTAATTCTTGGAAAGAGAATCCTCTCTGTGGGGATGTCTACTTTGTAGTGGATCCTTGTAGCAAGAACCCTTATCGTAAAGCATGGGCAGAAAAGACGTGTTCCATCATCAACAGCGAAGTCTTTTCTGTCTGTCACAATAAGGTAAAAAATGATTTGGCTTTCTTTTTATTTATAGGCACAATTTATAATCTGTCAAAATGCTCACATTCCAAGACTTCATTTTAATCTTCCCCCAAATGCTTTAATAATATATATATAAAAAATGTTTTATAGCTATGTTTTTATGAAGTATATATATAAAGTTTTTTGTGGCTCTCATTTATGTTAATCTCCATCCTTTCCTATTTGCACTTCACCAGCCCTGTTGTAAACACAAGAGCTAAGTATGGCATTAACTGACAAGTTAAAAATTTCAGAGTGAAAAGGTATTAGAAATTAGTTCACCTGTTGAGGATGTGTGCTACTGATCATTGTTCTGTTTACTCTTTTGAAACTATTCAGCTTTTGTTAGAAAACCAAACTTAAGGAAAGCCTGAAAACACTTTTTCTCATCAGTAGATCAATAGCATTACTTAGAAGATGCAGATCAGCCCAAGAGCAAGATATCATCAACCCCCCTATTTGTTTTCAATTGCCCACTTTGTTGAAACGAAAATATCACAAGGTTCATCAGAACCAGGCCTTCTGAAGGAAAATATCCATTTTCAGGAGGTAAAAACAAGTGGGAAATGGGGATAATGTTGCAGTGCTCATGCATATCCATGGAAGGTATATGGCTGACAAACTTAGAAATTTGTGCCTGAATGAATGTGGGGGGTTGCATTTTTTTTTAGCTGACAGTAGATAGTATGTTCAGGACTAGTATGAATTTAGAAATACATATCTGGCAAAACATCATCAGTTTCTATTCTGGATGTGGAGACACCTACATTCTTGCTAAAAGGATTTGTATGAAGTGGGACTGCAATTGCTTTGACAAATGTTCAAAGGAAATGCTTGTTACTTTACCTTAACGGAGCATGCATTGTTTAGCCCAGGGAAAAACACCTTCCCAACAACTAGGCACAAAAGAATCCTAGAAAATTCATTACTTCTTTTTGCAATGCAGGTGAATCGTATGCCCTATTATGAGGCCTGTGTTCGAGACTCTTGTGGTTGTGACATTGGAGGGGACTGTGAATGTATGTGTGATGCCATTGCAGTATATGCCATGGCATGCTTAGATAAAGGTATCTGCATTGACTGGAGGACCCCTGAGTTCTGCCGTAAGTTTCTTTAAGCTCTCTTTAAACAGGTTTAAGAAATTATTATTGTTACTGTGAGTATTATTAATATGGCAACATAGGTAATTGCTTAAAAAGCACCTCCTAAAGTACATTTTGTTTATGGTAGAATCATTGGCTTCAGTCACCTGGGGTATGAAATCTGTAGTTTTCATTTGTGCTAAATAAACCAAACTACTATATCTCTTTTTACCACAGAGTAATGAGAGAGAAAATAATGTTGTCACAGAAGGCAAACTGTTTCTTCTGCTACCACTGTATACTGAGCTGTTTGTCAGCTGAGGGAGTATGAAGCTGTAAAAAAAAAAAAAAAGTGTCATTTTAAAATCTTATTTATGGTTAAATCACCTTCTGTGTGGATATCAAGGAAATAGAGACAGCTGTGTTGGGTAGAACACTGTAAAACAGGAAAAACATATGTTACAGAACACCATGTATGGAGGAAAAAAAGAGGATGTGTTGTAAATCAATGCTAGAATTGTCAGATTTGATGGTTTCTTTTCAACGTTTCCCTACATTATGCATTAAAAATTGTGGAAATGACTGCATAGTGCATTTGCAAAAGGAAATTGACTTCACTGGAACTTAAATTTCAATTTACATCAGAAGCTAATAACTTCAATTACAAAAGTTTTGATTCAAACTGTTTATTCATTTTGTCTTCCCTTTAGTCCTTTGAAAATAGTACGCCATTAATTTGAAAAATTCTCGTTTCTGTCTTTCTTTTACCTTTTTTTAGCTGTCTACTGTGAGTATTACAATTCTCATAAAAAAACAGGAAGTGGTGATGCTTATTCCTATGGCTACAACAATAACAACTGCACCTGGCATTACAGGCCTTGTAATTGTCCAAATCAAAACTACAAATATGTCAACATTGAAGGTAACAAGCTATACTAGTGTAAACCAGGAAACAGTAGCATAGTAATTATTTTCAATGCTGGTTTAAAATCAGTCTTACCGCAGTAAAATAATGGTATTCTAAATTATGCTATTTTTGAAGCAGTTTTACTGATCTTTACCTTACTACTGCTGCTTTAAATACTTAATCAATTCAGTACCAGTACTACATTTAGCTTTATATTAAGCGCAGCCTATCTTGAGAAGAAATTTTCTGACTTGCACCAAATCAAAAGAATATGCTGTACTTAGGTAAGAAAACATATGGAGAGACCAGTTAATATTCTTATTAGGCAAATGGATATAGTTGGAGAAACCAAAAAAAAATACTACATTGACAGACCCTTCTTCTGAGAATGACATTGGAAATACTTGCTTGAATAGATGATGTTGCAATCAATACAATTTTTTAAGAACAGAAATTTAAGATGTTAGATTATAAATAGTATAAAAATGGTGTTCTGTAAGAAATATAAAACAAACTTCTCTTCTGCTTTTTTTAGGCTGTTACAACTGCTCACATGATGAATATTTTGACCATGAGATGGAAAAATGCATGCCATGTGGTAAGCAGCAACCTACATACTCATTTTCTTTCTCTACAGTAACTGCGAAAAAATACTAAAACATTTGCATATTCTCAAATAAGGTATTTTTCCTGGTACCTCTCAATTAATGGTGAAACACTGGAAGAGATTGCCCAGAGAGGTGATACATGCCTCACCCCTGGAAACATTCAAGGTCAGGCTGGATGGGGCTCTGAGCAACCTGGTCTAGTAGAAGATATCCCTGCTCATTGCAGGAAGGTTGGACTTTGAAAGGTCCCTTCCAACCTGAACTATTCTATGGTTCTATGATAATAATAGTGTTCATCCAAACATAACTCTCCTTCAAAATAAACCTATTACTGTACTGCTAGTGTGTAAAACTTGAGTTGGTAAATATGGGAATGAAAAGAACTAATTAAAAGGATTAGGCTAGTGTAGGGTAGGAAATGCTATAATACAGAAGCTGGATGAACCTGACATATTAGTTAGCAACATGAAAAGTTATGTGCATTGTAAATGTGAGTATTTTTTAAAATGTAGATCTTCCTGAAAGTATATCAGTTTTCTGATCTGCGTGTGGAGCTGACCCAGCGGAGCCATGGGTCTCAAATATATTCAACACCTTTCATAAAAAAAGAGAACATATAGAATAGGCTCAGACCTACCTAACAGACTCTACTTAGCAAATCTCTTTTTAGAGATATTTTTTTTTTATTTATTTTAAGTTAAGGTTTACTTCAATGGAAACCTTATTAAATATTAATGAAAATCTAACTAAATAATGTTTTGGATAGACTTTATCTGCACAGCCTGGATTTTCTTGCAGATGTAAAAAAAGTCAAGGACAATTTTTATCAGATTACAGAATCCTAACCTGTGTAACTAGGATCTCAGCTAGTGATCTCATTCATGTACAAAAAGCATGTTTCCATTATCCCTGAAAAGTGAGGTGCCTTTAAGCATAAAAATCATAAGAAAGGTAGTAAAAACGTACTCGTGTTCATTATTATGATGAGATATATTGATTGTCATTGGTTAAGTCCTTTGATGTGAAGTTTACCACTGAAATATGTAATATTAAGCATTTTCAGGAATATCTCACTAATTAACACAATCCCTAGAATCCAATATGAATCTTGCCTTACTTGGAATATTTTAATATGCTTTCCTTCACAAACTTGACCTGTTCTACCTTTATACAACAGGACACGAAAGCACTAGTACCACACCTGAAACGTCTTCACCTTCAACAGGTCAGTGTCCTTAGTTGACCAAACTAGTACTTACACACTGATATATGTCTTGATATGTGTTTATGAGGCAAGAAATATCCTTCTTTGGTGTGATATAGTGGCCTTGTCAATTTCACATACATAAGGTGCAATTATGACAAATAATTTGGTATCTTAATTATCACAAAAATTTCCCCAGAAATATTTGTTAGACACCTTAAGAAAAAAAAATTATTGAGAGAACAGTGTTTCCTGAGTATACTTAGGCACTTCCAGATATCACTAATGAAATACCTCTGTTAGTGAATAAAGACTTCTGTCTTATCTCTGATGGACAGTGGGATTGAGCACACCCTCAGCAAATTTGCAGATGACAACAAGCTGAGTGGTGCAGTTGACACACCTAAAGGACAGGATGCCATTCAGAGGGACCTAGACCCTGCTCAAGGACCTAGATTCCCCTCAAGCTCAAGAAGTGGGCCCACGTGAACCTCAGGAGATTGAACCCTGCACCAAGTGCCAGATCCTGAAGCTGGGTCAGGGCAATCCTTAGTATCAATACAGACTGGGGGATGAAGGGATTGAGAGCAGCCCTACCAAGAAGGACTTGGGGATAGTGGTGGATGAAAAGCTGAACGTGACATGGCAATGTGCATGAGCAGCCCAGAAAGCCAACTGTATGCTCGGCTGCATCAAAAGAAGCGTGCCAGTAGGTCGAGGGAGGTGATTCTGCCCCTCTAACTCTGGTCTGATGGGATCCAACCTGGAGTACTGTGTCCAGCTCTGGAGCCCTCAGTACAAGAAAGATATAGACACATTGGAGTGGATCCAGAGGAGGGCCATGAAAATAATCAGAGGGATGGAACACTCTCCTATGACTACAAGCTGAGAGATTTGGGTTTGTTCAGCCTGGAGAAGAGAAGGCTTCCCCTGCAAAAACGGGAGACCTTATAGCGCCCTTTCAATACTACAAGGGGTCTTATAACAAAGATGGAGACAGACTTTTTAGTAGGGCCTGTAGTGGGTAGATTCGGACTAGATATAAGGAAGAAATTATTTACAGTGAGGGTTGTGAAATACTGGAAGAAGTTGCCCAGAGAGGTGATAGATGCCCCATCCCTGGAAACATTCAAGGTCAGGCTGAACAGGGCTTTGAGCAACCTGCTCTAGTTGAAGATATCTCTGTTCATTGCAGTGGGGTTGAACAAGATGACCGTTGAAGGTCCTTCCACCCAAACCGTTCTATGATTCTATGATGTACGAAATCCCTCAAAAAATTCATCACAGTTCTTAGTGGTGGCTGGCTGTATAACACTTCGACAATTTAAGAACTTGGTGGAGATTTATGACAATATACCAAACCCATACAGCCTGATCCAGGAAAGGAATCTCTATATACTGATCTTAAATTTGTTATAAATTTTATTAATTTCCTTAAAGACAGATGGTATTGAGAAAATGTTACATTGTTGACTGTGTAAATAAGATACAATTCCATCTCTGTTGCTATGCATAAGTATTTATGCCAAATTCACTTTAAAGTGGTGAAGAAAAATGTATAAGCTTCTGCAAGAATTCCTGTTTAATGTATTCACTTCACATAATAGCAAAGGAGTAGATGGATAAATTCTGTCAAATGTTTCCTCTAAAAGGCAATGGTTTTTAATAATAGTTACTACTAATATTTATTAAGACAATATTTTTACTTCAAAAATAATTTTTAATTTGTCTAGGTATATTATAGATAGATTATCAAGAACTATTTCTTATCCTTTAATTTTTTTTTCTCTTAGTAACAACAGTGCAGCCTGAAGTAATGAGAAGCTCTACCACAATTGCCCTACCAACAGTACCTAGTATTTCTTCTTCTGCAGCGACTGTATCAAGTGAGACTACAAATCCAACAATAACCTCAAAAATCACAGTTCCAATAACTTCATCAGCATCACCTCTTGTCTCAATAAAGTTAACAACTGGTAGGTTTTTAGTATTACTGTCTAAAATAAATTATAGCAAATCCACTCTATTCATAGTTGAAATATCGCTCTATTACGAAAGCATCGCAAGCTGTCTTAAAAACAAGAACATGACTCCAAAACATAAAGTAGGCAAAGCAGGCTTCCAGAAAGGAGTTTGTAAACTGAAAATGTTCTGAAGTGTAGATTGGAAGTGCATGGAAAGAGAAAGGCTATAAGTTAAAAATACAATGAAAAATCACTTGTGTAACTAATCTGAGAGCACATTAGAAGTTCTATAAGTAGTGAGCCAGCTCAGCTCCAGTTGGATTTATTATCTCAGCATCAACCTCTTTTCTACAACTGGTTTAGTTACACAGTCATATTCAAGGAGCACCCAGTCTATTAACTCCAAATAACTTAAGCAGGCTCCAAAGCAGAAACACACGGGTATCAATGCAGCAAATTTGTCTAGGATTCTGAAGTCCTGCTCTCAGGAAGATGACTCCAACATAAATTACTTTCTGATTCTATTGCTTATGGAGACTCATAAAAACATGTGGCTTCCCACCAACATGCACTTCAACTAGTGGACCCAGGCTGTCAGGGAAAGCAAAGTTAAAAAGAGGTCCCACAGGAGTCAAAGCACAACATCAAGGGCTGCCATTGTGACAGATGATTTGTGCACTGGAACAAGGGGAGTCCTATAATATGATGTTATTTAACTTTGTAAATCAAATTACAGAAAGCTGAAACTATGGTTGATTTGGAACATAAGAATAGCCAATGAAATTGGCATTTGGGCAAAGTCCATACAGACTTTAGCCAGTAAGTGACAACAAAGCTAAGTTATTTTTGAAATTATATAAAAACAATCTAATACAAGAAAAAATACAGAAAATGAGAACAAAGAAATATATGACACAATAGAAAACAAATATGAGTAGAGAAAGATTTGGCAAGCTTATGAGAATATGAATACAAACAATTACACAGAAAATAATCAAAAGATCAAGGGTGATAACTAGGTCTCTGGACTATGGGTATCTTCATAATTTTTCTATTTTTTACTATTCAATTAATTGGTTACTGACATTATTTATTTATCTTTACTCCAAAAGAACATACAACATCAATTTTTACCACATCAAGCATGACTACAGCCATCACTACCCCTTCCATAATTACCACAAGAAAAAGACCCAAGACCGCTAAACCAAAGCCTACACCTGTTACCTCATCAACTGCTACTTCAACAGAGACAGAAAAAGTAAGGTTCACAATACCACCCTTCATGACCACTACCAAAAAGGAAATGACAACCACTTCAATACCAACTCAAACCACATCTCAGATCACAACTTTCGGCGAGCCTGAACTAACAACAGTGGGTAAATATCATTTTTTGATGTCTGCCAGGTGAAGCCACCACTAACAAGACATATGTCAATGCATTCCTTATAAAAAACCCAAGCATCCTTACTAGTTGTCTTAACACTGCAAATATATAGGAAAGGAATAGATAACTAAAGAAGTGTGATAAAAATGGAAATTTATGTTTCTTGCCAATGGAGCAAGCATCTGACATCTAAATACCATCTTAAACCTAACATTTCTATTTGAGGCCATAGTCTACACTTCCTTCAAATTTAAGCAAAATCTCTCTATGCTGCTGTCTGAGTTCCTGAAAATATGGAACATAATGTGTCTCCTCTAGCCATTGTAACAAATTTTCCTCCCCCAAAAAATATTGAAAAACAGAAATTACACTTTGGGATGTCAGGTACTCCATGTGCCAGCAAGGACAGTCTCTGTTGAGGCTGTATGACAACGTGATTTGGTAGGTTAGCAACCAAAACCGGAGGCTGGGACACTGTGTGGAGTAAAGTCTAGTGTAGTAGGAGGGCAGGTGTAGACTCTCTCCCAATCCATACATCTCCCACAAAATATTGTTGGGCTGTATGCATCTCGGTCCTCTTGTGATGGCAATTACAGCTTTCTCTGAGGAAGTACCACAATCCACTTTAACTAGGAAACTTACCAGCTCCCAATGATTACTAATATCCATTACAGAGAGCGAGGGAGTCCAAGCAACCACTTTGCACCACGAAGTCACACTAGGTGAGAGGGAACTGAGAGATTGCCTTGGCCTAAGACTCTGCTCCACTCACCCAAGCTCTCCCAGAGGATGTTCCTGCCCAGTCTGGAACAAATTGGAGGGGAGACATGCACATCCAGAGAGTCTCTTCTTACCTCAGGAGCTCCAGAAAGAGGCAGGGGGTGCTGAATTGTTAGAGGACACAGCTCAGGCCCAGTTCTTGCCCTGTACTTTTTGGGAGCAACCATTGGCCCATTTCTCCTTCTTGCCCAGTAAGACTCGGTGGGTCCAGTCCTGCCTTTCTTGCCCCAACTCATACCCTGGGGCTTCTGCCTGGGAATTGCCCAGATCCTTTGCCTTCCCCTCGTGCCCTGCCACCCTTGATCAACCTGTGCTTTTCTCTCTGTAGTTGTCACCCATGGAAGACCAACGAAGTCACAGGCTGTGCAGCATCTGGTCACGGAGAAGACCACCCCTGCCACATCCACCAGCAGGACTTCTGTCCTGAGAGAGACCAGCTCTGCCAGCAGCCCAGAAGTTCCACTGACAAAAATGCCTCCAAGTCCCAGCTCTTTATCTGCCACCTCAGCTTCATCTGTTTCTTCTCCCTCCTCCACTGTGTCCTTGACACCATCACATCCTGGTAAGGGTCCCTCCTGCCCTTCCTGCTGCTCTGCCTGCCCCTTCCAGCTCCCACCATTCTCTCCTAAGCAGCACATCCCACACAGCCTTCAGTTTTGTTATTCATTCTCAATTCCCACTGCCCTCGACATGGGAATCCCGGGACACAGGCAGTTCCTGGACCATGACCCTGACTGCATCCTCCTCCCTTGCCACTTCAGGGGTTTGTCTCTGGGGCACAGGGCTTCATTAGCGTACAGACATCCGTGACTTCCTGTCCCATAGCTAGCAAACAGAAACAGGCTAACACACAGACCCTTCCTTTACAGTGGTACCCTGAGAATCCACAGTGTTGGGAACAGAAGGAAGTGAAACTGGAAACTTCTCTCTAGTTTACAGCTCAGGATACTTTGGAGTGAGAGAGAGAACACAAGGCATGCTCTCCATCCAGTGGATGCCCAGGCCCTGGCACAACCCTTACAATGTTGATCAACAAATGCCACCTCCTTAGTTAATGCTGACCCTGGGTGCAAGAGACAACAGTGGAGGGTGGGCAAGGTATACACTCAACTCAAGGCTAAAGTTATCCTTCTTAGAACTACTGGGGTCCACATGCATGGGTTGTCTTAGTGTTGAGCAAGACAGGCTCCCTTAATGGGATACCACAACATGCTTTGCCTAGAATACTTCCCAAGACTCAACCAATCTTTTCTCTCGTCCCTTTCTTTGTAGCAAGGGAGCCAACCAGAGCTAAGACTCCAACTAGTAAAGTAGTAACAGGTGAGTGCTCTAGTCAGGAGAGAGATGAGAGTCATCTATGACCTATGCATGTTCTTTCAGTATCTTCAGCTCTCCCATGGATCCTTTCCAGCACTGCCTACAACAGGCAAATGGTAGACTACTTGACAACAAATGGAATCTCACATGACAATAGCGGTAACTCTTCCCCGCTACAAGGGCTCCAGGAAGGAGACAGAGATAAATTACTAGAAAAAAAATCCTTCACAACCATCATAAGCCTGCAATTCTCAGAAAAAACAGGGGGAAATGGGGCACAATGGGAATAATGTCCACACTTATTCCTCTTCAGCAATACCAGAATAAGAGAGAAACGATCCTCATATCCTTATGCACACCCTAACAAAAAGTTCTATACAGCATTACTCATATGACCTGCGTTTAGAACTTGACACTGACCATGAATTACAATGTGCTTTCCCCCCAAAAGCCTTCACCCGCAAAAAGACAACCGTGCCACACATTGTGCCGCCCCTGACCACCCAGAA